>JAJKLF010000003.1:0-600000 GCA_022984865.1 Hypomontagnella submonticulosa | reverse complement strand
GCTGGGCACCACAGGCGTTCAACATGTCTCACGAAGTAGCACGCGGCCCCTACGGCGAGTCCTTTACTCTACAGAATGTGATATCCGACAATATTGCCGACGAACAAGTATTTGGAGGGTCCGGAACTAAAGGCGGCGACGCTGGCCTAAATCTCATAGTCAGAAGCGAAATCAAAGACGGCATGGTCACCGGCGCCGATGTTTCTACGACAGAGCCCCAGTATTACCACGGCACCTTCAGGGCAGGCATCAAGGTCACTGATATCCCAGGAACGTGTAGTGCTTTCTTCTGGGTAAGAGACAGCCGATAGCCTTGGTGGACAAACCGTTCAGAGCGTTTTTGAAGCGTTGAGGGCAAGCAAGTTACTAATTCGCTTTTCAAACCAGTATATGAACGACACTCAAGAAATAGACATAGAGTTCCTATCTTCTGAGTTCGACAGAAGCAACAATACCTTTCCCGTGAATCTCGTTCTTCAGTCTCAGGAATCCAAGGATGCCGGGTTTGACGCTTCGAAAACCGGCGATTTCAAGAAAATCAACTTACCGTTTGATCCTACCACCGCCTTCCACGAGTATCGAATCGACTTCTTACCGGATAGAGTGCTATTTTACGCAGATACAGAGCTGCTTACGGAGATGAACGGGACTGGAGTACCGACTACTGCGGGCAACTTACAAGTGTCGCACTGGAGCAATGGCAACATGGGCTGGTCAAGGGGTCCACCCAAGACGGACGCTACAACTACAGTCAGTTACGTTAAGGCATATTTTAACTCGTCATTGGAATCGAGGCAGGCCGACTACAACCTCCGATGCAAAGACCCCACGGCCGCGACAGCAATTTGCGCCATTCCCGACAACAATGCCACATTTTTCTTCAGTAACGTCGACAACATGACGCCTAATCAAACAACCTACCATGAGAACAAGAGCGGGCGGACAAGACAATGGCGGCCCCTCTCATTAGCTGCGGCTCTTGCAACTGGCACATGGATAGCAGGGCTATGAACTGTCTGCTACTAAGTCTAGCGCCGTGGTATATGACGGGACGTGATCTGGCACCATGATGATAGCTCGGGGAAACGCGTTTTGGTATAGTAATTATTATTCGCTGCAGCATAATATTGTCTTTCGAGGTTGCGTGTAGGGATCTGAAGTTTAGCGAGTTACCTGTCACCGCAGCTCTCGTTCGTATATAGAATTTCCTTTTCTTGCTAACCCAAGCCATATACCGCGTTCGTATATGTTCAACGTGTCCATAATGATTATGTCTAGAATACGAGAGCGCACGGGAAATACCAAACAGTTGGAAGACCAAGAAAGGCATTGCTGTCTAGGCAGGCCAACGGCATCAGGAGTGGCTATCCCTATTTGCTTTTTTTGGAGACCAATAGAAGTGCAAATAAAACCAACCCCTTGGTAACCAGCAAAGAAGAACAATCATGGGATATTTAAAAAGTGTAACGTTACCTACTCAGTTAAGAATACTACTAATTACTAACTGTATAATATTAGAAGGGCAGATATAAAAACTCCGAGTAGTCTGTCTCACTCCATCCCTTCCAGAAAGGCATCTCGTGACCTTTTGTGGATGTGTGTAACTAAGTAGGGGACGGGAGCAACCTACTATGTAAGTCGACGATCTTGAACCAGGTATTTCTTCGGGGTGTTTCCAGGTGACACAATTCAAACCTACGTTGAACTGGTTTTTTTTTCGCAGGGTTTTGCCAGCCGAACCAGTAACGTCTTGTGCGCCGTGACAGAGTGACATATACTCACGCACACACACACATTCACTCAACACTATCATACTATGTAGCTGCTGTCGTTGGTGGAATGTCCGAGGGCGGAGTATACATACGCACACCACCTCGGCATGGAGAACTCACGAGTCAGCCAGTCGGCACTAAGAACGCGGAGAAGCTGTATTAGTAAGGTAAGGTAGGGGAAATACCTAGTAGCCTAGAGGTTTAGCTACATGTGTTAAGAGGTTTTCCTATATTTAAGTTTACGGAGCCGCCAGTCAGGATGCACACTTCGGCTCTCCACCTGCCTGATCGGGCTTCCCTTTTCCCAAACCCCCCTCATCTGAGCGCGTGGTCACGTTCGGCAGGGAGGAGGGGACATAACTTAAAAGCTTGGTTTGAGGGGAAAGAAGAGGGGGAGCTTCCGAGCTTATGTGGATTGACGCGGTGGTTGTGTGGGCTTGGTGGCTGCTTAGTTCGGAGACTTGATCGATCGGATGGGATCGTGGAGAAATATGTACCTACTTAAGCCTAAGAAATAGCACTTTGGGGACGCCACAATTCCCTGTTACGTCTCTTTACATAATTACTTCTCGGCTGTTTTTCAAATTAAGCCGATGGATTCTAACTATATCATATGTATGTACCTATTTCCTGCTCGAGTATAGCTCACGACGATTCGCTCTACAAACCAACACCGACTACAACGTCGTCACAGTTAGTTGATAGGAATGGAAAAGTGGATATAGAAGGTGACTATTCAGTTGTTCCAAATTGGCCTTTCTATTGGTTCTTAATCTAATAATTATCACATTCCTTATTAACACTACCTACCCATCAAGATCCTTGAGGGTATACAAAACTTGTCACAACAGAGCTAGGGATTCGAGCTATTCCGCGCCGCTTCAACGTACATAAGCTCTCATGTATCATCCACAGCCTCACGAACATGTAGGTACAGCGGGAACACGACGGGGTCGCCGCATTCCTCTTGCATATGAAGACTTCATGTATGCGGCCGGACACGGCCCGACGACGCTTCCACGGTCTACGGAACCCTGTCGTCTGGCGCACGCCGGCTTTCTCCTTTGGCTGTAACCTCCGAGACAACGAACGCGCGTGTCCCTATCGGTTGTCGGTCTATGTATCGTTTATTGGCTCCTTGGAATGAAACATATTCTCCCAAGTCCGAGCTTTTGCGGGTTAAGTAGCCCTCCATTTTTACCGCCGCGGAGGGTCGATGACCACCTACATCACCAGGGAATTTTGATCGACAAGACGTCATTCCTCATGTTCCACACATTCTCTTGTCTTGTCTTCTAATTCTTCTTCATTTGTGTTCTTCAGCTGTGTTGTATCCACCGCTACGCCTCTGCGTCATCAGCCGGCTGCTAGCTACGTACATAGCTGGTCAGCATCAGATACATGGCGCATCTCCATGGACTTGTATTGATTTTAGTACCTTACCGCCGGATAGCTTTCTTCTAACATGTGCTATATCCTAGTATATGAATAGGTGGCTTGAAGAGGCTGTGCCTTTCCTTACTGCGACCCTATTTGAAATCTCCCCATAGTTTGGATCACATATCACATGAAGTTCGTCACATCGACGACACATGATGTCTTTTTCTTTCCAGAGCGTAGTTAGATGCTTGCCGGATAGCCTAAGAAAAGCGCCCTCTGCTAATTGTCGGCGTATCTACTGATCATCAAGCTACTCCAGGTATCTCCGGCGAAACTAGGGCAGTCCGGTATACATCAAATGATCTCAGCTTTGGCTCACAAGCACAGCTTAAAGGGAATGTTGATTGAACGACTGGTTTTCCTCTTACGTATGCAGTATTCGCTGTCATAAAGTCGGTTGGCTTTCTTCTCTTCTCATGTTCTGTGCCTCTGCCTCCTGACGGTCACAGGTTGCACACTCCAACAAGGGATCTCGAGCACATGCTCGCCAGCTGCCCACCAGACATATGAGCGCCTGGAGAACGTTTATATCCGTAGCCGCCTATTAATATGGTTCGGCTTGCCTTGAGTTTTAAAGACGTATGCATATGCTGAGAAACTCGAATATCGTCATCGTGATTCGGCTTCGGCTTGCGTTTTCATGGTAATTACACTCTTTAACATACAAGGATTCTAGCCGGCAAGATGACGAACCCTACGACCGATATAGCCCTTAAGAACAATACGGGGTCCGCACAGGCCTACGCATACATCACAGGCCTGGACCTGAACCAAAACAATGTGCCGCTATTCATACAGGCCGACGGCAAGACTGTGTACCGCCCAGCCTCGCCCGCGGAGCCGCAGTCTGCGCTGCAGGCTGATATCGCCATCTCTCTTGGTGCTCCCGGCGCCACGACTACCATCACTATCCCCCAAATTGCCGGTGGCCGCATCTGGTTCAGCGTCGGCGCTACCCAGCTGACTTTCCTATTGAACCCTGGCCCTGCCATCGTCGAGCCTAGCGTCACCAACACCGCCGATCCTAATTACAACATGCAGTGGGGATTCTGTGAGTTCACATACAACCAGCAGCAGCTGTTTGTGAACATCAGCTATGTTGACTTCGTGTCACCACTACCTGTCGCCCTCGAGCTACGCAACACCGCCGGCGCCGTCCAGACCGTGCAGGGCATGCCCGCGAACGGCTTAGACACCGTGTGCGACAAACTCTCCCAGCAGAACGCCCAGGACGGCGCCGGCTGGGACAAGCTCATCATCAAGGGACCCGACGGCAAGAACCTACGAGCACTAAGCCCGAACAGCGGACGGGTGGCCGATGCCAACTTGTTCAGCGGCTACTTCCAGCCGTACGTGGACCAGGTCTGGAGCAAGTACACCTCCACGGACTTAACCATCGATACGCAAGCCTCCTGGGGTAACGTCACGGGCCGCGTGCAAGGGGACCTGCTGACCTTCGCGAACGTGGGCACTTTCGCCAAACCCAGCGCCGGCGACATCTTCTCCTGCTCCACTGGCCCGTTCGGCGGGTACCCCGCGGCGACGGCCGATGAGATGGGCGCGTTGGGAGCCCGCATTGCCGCCGCGTTCAACCGGTCCACCTTACTCGACAACCCGAACCAGCCGGACAGCGAGAAAGTGGCGAGCTACTACACCAAAAGCCCGACGAACCACTACGCGCGCATCTGCCACGAGACCAACCTCGACGGTCGCGGGTACGCGTTCCCGTACGATGACGTGGTGCCCTCGGGCAGCACGGAACCCGACCAGGCGGGCACCGTGTTCGATGCGAATCCGGCGCTGCTGACGGTGACGCTGGGCGGGCCGTCCGGGACGAATGCGCCGGTAGAGGGAGGCGGGTCGAAGAAGGAGAAAGATAATGGAGAGCAAAACGGCGATGGGAAGAAGGATAGTGGGAGCGGCGAGAAGCCTACTACTGGGTTCTTGAGCACGCTGAAGGGCTGGGCCGATGCGTTGGGGAAGATGTCGTGTTTCAAGTGAACAGCACCGGCGAACATCAAGTGAGAGTGGATTGCATGAGATAAGATTCTTACATTCGTTAGACTCTACGGAGTTTTTTACCCTGTCCCACACCGCCGCCGGGGAATTTGTTCTGCATGGAAATTTGGTGTCCAGGATCGGTCGTTTTATCCCTTTTTCGTTCGTTCGTTTTACCTTCAGTTTAGGGTCCTTGTGATGGTGGTCGTTTGCATCAGCATTTTCAAGGTTGCATTATTTCCATCCCCTCTACTCCTCGCGTACGTTGGGATCCTGTTCCAGGCGGGCCCATATGGATGTTTTTGAAGATTTTCGTTCGGGTCGTCTTTAACTCAGACGGGGCCAAGTGGCCCTTAATCATCGTTACTATTGTATATAGTCCCTTTCGACATCAGTCGTGTATATAGTCCACCTATTTATCTATCATCGCTTACACTACTCCTTCCTCGATCAAGAATTACTATAATGTGGAAGTAGTCAGCGGCGAGGGCTATTGTGTTGTGTAAGGAAGAGTAAAGCCATATATTTGACCACAGAAATAGTGACTATTCTAAAATCAGGTCGTTTATCATGTTGGAAGTATTTGATCATCAGTTCTGACCTCGGGGGTGCTCTATTAATAGGAACTTACTCTATGGCCCTTTGCCAGAGACATAGAACACTCTATCGTGGTCTCCTATCTCTTTCCTTCTGCTCTCTGCGCCATTTCTCTACGAACTCCTCCATCTCGACATGTACTCGTAATCCCTTCTCGCAGAGCGTATTATAGACCGACTTCAGTTCCGAAGAGTCCGTGTCTCTGACCAGTGTGACGAATGCTTCCATGAACACTTCTTTTGACCAGGGACAGTGTTGAATTGCTCGGTAGAATACACTCTTAGCTTTCGACCGTAGCTCCTTTCTATCATGGCAGAACCTGATATACGAAATCCACAGGTCCGGGTGGTTCTTGCACGCCTCGCTCTCGAGAGCGTGTTCGAAAGCTGCCCGGGTTGAATGCACATTACCAGTGCGAGACTCATACCGGATGGCAAATACCCGGCTGCTGACGCAGTCGTGCGGTTCGGCAAGGACGGTCTTATCAAGGATCGAGCGCACCCTATCATCGATACTGAGACGCGCTTCTCTCCATGCGAAGAGGCTAAGAAAGATTGTGTTCCGCGGGAAGAAATTGATATACTTCGTAAGCTGCTCACGTAGGAATCCGGGCCTGAAAGGTCTATATGGATAACGGTTAATGTATGTTCAACGTATATGTTCGGATAGTGCCACTTACCCCTGGCTTGCGTGATAGTAGAGCAGACGAGCAGCAGACTGCAGTAATTGCTCGTGAGCTGAAGTGCTCCCGAGGCCACGAGAAACTAGTTCGCTAGAACACGTAGAAATGCTAGATATTGCAGACCAGATATCCCCTTGGCTTCCGCTGGCCGGTTCCTTATTGCTTTGCCGTGTTAAGTACTCAAGCAGCGCTAGTCCTTCAGCATATACGACAGCACGCCCCGCATCTCCCGACGACAATAGATAATCTCGTTTCGACGAAAGGAACTGTCTCGACTTGAGAATCTGGGCCGTAGAAGCGGCTGGCCCCTCGGTTATTGATGCTGTAGAAGAAGTATCTTCTGACAGGGAACATAATCGAAGGGTGGCCTTGGCCATGTTACAGTCCGAAGCTTCCATCCACGCCGCAGAAATGCCTAGGGAAGCCCTATCATGAGTTGAAATTGTTGCTAAGGCTACTGCGGCATCTACCGTGTTGCGAGCGTTGTCCTTGTTCCCCTTCGCCCATTCAAGCATAGAGTAGCCCATATATAAGTTGACGTTTGAGGAATCTTGTTTTAGGAGAGCCTTTGCAGTTTTCTTCTCCTTCCCTGGGTCGTTGGCCGATTCAAAAGCAAGATAATATGGTCCTAGCTCACGCACACCAAATATACGAACGAGCTGCTTTAGTGTAGTTGAGATCCATTGGTATTGACCAACAGGAATGTCGTCCCGAATCTTCTTCATAGTATTGAACCAGTGAGGTAATGGGAAGAGGACCTCCGGCGTAACACTCATGTGGTGATAGTCGTGTGTGAACTCCGGGGGTCTTTTATTCTGTTCTTCAGAAACTGCAGTCCTGTCTGATGGATTTTCGGTCGTGATGAGTTTCATAGAGCTGCGGACAAGAAAGTCATCCTGGATCATGTCTTGAGTGATATCACTATGACAACGTGCGGGAGGTAATTGGCAAAATATCAAAAACGCATCTAGCAATTGATGTTGAATGTCAGGAATGACCTCTCTCGGGAAATACAAGAGTAAATCCTGGACGTCTGCGAACATAACAACTCTAAACGGATCGTCTTCAGCTCCGTCATCCATAGTCCGAGCAGGATTCGTAGCAGCCTGTGCTCTCTGCTGTTCAATGCTTGCCCAAGCTTTATACCCGTCCCGTGTACTTGGAGACACGAGTTCATCAAGGCGCCTGGGCTCGGGAGGTTCTGATGGCCCATCACCCCGCTCAAAAGCTGCCCATCCCTGAGCTGATTCCTCTCCTATCCGTGGCACTTCACTTTCCCAAAAATCCTGAAAGCTAGATGGTACCTTGAACTCTGATTCCTCTAGTAGAGCTGCCGGACGAGCGAATGTAAACTCCAGTATAGCTTGCCATGCCGCGGTAGCGAGTTCTTTATGGCCGGAATCAGCGATGAAGCGTGTTGTTCGTAGAAATACGTAAATCATCTGCCTGTAGATTTCTGGGTGATCCGAATGAGGCTGTTTTGGCAGAACAGCCGACTCTAACCAGCGCAACCTCTCGATGTAGAGTTGTTTGATTTGCTCGTATTCGAATGTTGAAAGCTTCGTCTGCCGGAAACTAGTATACTCTCTCCACAACTCAAAGCTAGTTCCATGTTTTTGCAACGCCTCTTCCCATCTCCTTGAGATGGTCTTAGCCTCCCATACTTTCGATCCTTCTTGCATGATTCTTAGCTGCAATCTCTCCCGCTGAGGATCAGTGGTCGAGTGTGAGTACGCTTGTTCAAGCATAGATAGCTTAATGTCAGCAAAACTTCTGATTTCCGCTGCTGTAGGATGGCGACCATCTTGCGCACTCATTCGCAGAAGGGCATCTTGGTGATTAACCAGCTCAAACCAAGCGTCAATATCTTGTGGATGCTCCCGCACTCTTCTAGATAGCTCAATTGACTTTAAATTCACAGGATCATACTCCTTTTGGTCTCCTAGGTTGGCAGAGGTATCGCTAGCGTAATCTAGGTCGCTGTCGGAGTGTTCATGACTTTTACTCTTCCCATGTATTGACCTATAGGGTCGCTCTTCCTCGTTTGATGAATCGCCTGATTCGGAACCACTTCGTTTTCGTTTCCTCGATGGCTTCAGCGGTAGGAAGTCTTCCGACCCTGACACCGTCTGCAACTGCTCTCGACGTATTCTGATCGGTTGTGATTTATAGTGACCACCCTTGGCTAACAGGGTCTTCCTATCACTGCCTAGTAGGGAACGAGTTTCGCGATGAGTAAGTATGAAGAACTCATCACGGCTCCCAGATCGGTCAATTCTCATGTAACCATCGACCCCAAGAACACGACCGGAACCATACCGGCGGTAATTTGGAACCTCCCGACGGTTGATACCGCCATATCTCCTAATTAGGGAGTCGCCTCGTTTATCGTGAATAAATGAAGTATCCCTATCCTGCTCTAGCGGAGATGGCCGTTGTGGAAGGTTCGGGTGGTGAGATTTATTATTGGTGTGATGAGATACATTCACTAGCAAACCATGGTGGTCTCCTTTTGGGGAGACGGGACGCGCACCGCGTTGGCTTGACTCATCAGCCTTGCCTTCCTCCCTTTGGGCATGGGTAGACTCGAGCTTAGGCTTGAACGAGGAAAACTTGGGCACAGCAGCGATTCTCCCCTGCTTAGATGACATAACTGCCAGATATTGTCATATATCCATTCTCGGTGGAAGTGAAATGTATGTAGTGGTTCACCCCGAGGTCCCAATGCGTATGCAAGCTACTAAGAGGCGTCCAATATGAACGACTGTCACGATTGGCGTTGAGTGGGGGGTATGCTGGACTCAATGAATCAATAAATCAATCTTAAACGCTTGCCGAAATAGTATTCTCGGATTTTCCTTAAGTCTGTCTGTCAGACTATGAAAAAGTCTGGTCCTCCATCGGCTCGCAAAATAGCTCACTCTTGAATATGGTATCGTGGTATGAAGTATCATAGACATGTGTAGTGTTCAAGAGTCAAAATGTTAGATGATTGATAGACATTTCAAAGTGGCTTATGAGATCAGGTGGGTCATCCCTATGAAAACGGGCTAAGTGGAAATTCACCTATGTACATGTAGGTAGTAAGCTTTAGCGGTGGTGCCAACCACGAGGATCATCTTTAGCGGCTTGTTTCAATCCTACAGCTGACCAATAGTGCTATGCTGTAATTAGAGCTACCATATTATAGTGTGAACCCGGGCAGCCGGTGCAGTGTAGTACGGGAGATCTGGCCCACAATAATGATGAAATTCTCATGTGCTTTTCTTCTTTGGACGCGAACAGCGCGAATGAATAGCGGATTGGGGGTGGGAGCTTTCAAATATCAAGGCAACCTTGGAACTCCTTGTCTTTTTGATCACACAACCATCCCGGACCCCACCACCACAACCCCCATCTGACCTCTGATACTTACTTCGCTCCTTATTGTACGACCATAATCTGTCTGGTACAGGTACTGTACATAATAGTCAGTCAAGTTCGATTTGCACTCGTTTATAACCCACTTGGCTCGCCTTCGACGAATTCACTAGAACACTGAAGACTATTAAGATAATGAGCTGGAGACGATAACCTCAACCTAAGATCGGATTTCTCCTCTTCTTAGTGTATACCTAGATTAGGCCCAATACAACCTCGCTTCCAAATTCCCTCGATTTGCTAAGCTTCTCAACCTACCTCCGACTTACTCACGATGATATATACTTCATCGGAATGACATAATCCGCCAAACGCATCACCTACTTTACTAAGATTTCTAAATTCTCCGTGTCCATGCCGCCGAAACGTAGTACTCCCTGAGGCTTGAGCTAGCTGCTGTCTCGTCCCGATAGCCCGCATCCCCTTCGAAACGTCACAAATCACGGCCGGGTTCCCGCCATGGCCAATACACCTTCGTACGATTCCGTACCACCATCCCAAGACTCAAATCTGTCGGTTCCCGTCTCCCCCACACAGCAGCATCCGCGTTCGAGAAAATCCAGACGAAACTCGTTATCTGAAGTCCCCGATGAACGCACATCTCTCCTACGAAGTTCGCGTTCTCGCGCCCGCATCCAGAGCCCCCTAGATACTCCGAGAGGGTACCTATCAAGGAATCAAAGCTTTGCCGGTTCGCCTACCTAAGTCTCGGCCGAAGATGTAGCATATTGACTCGTTGACTAATCCTTCGCGATATTAGGAACACCGTATGGCGCTCGATACCATAGCCACCACGAATCATGGGGTCAACGACTAATACAGGCTCTCTCCGACCGCCCGGATCCCATGTCGGAGTCGAAGCACTCTATTCTTACCGATGATCGTATATGGTACGATCAATTTACTTCGACCGACTGGGTGCACGACAGTATTGCGGATGCCTATCGGGTGAGACAGTTGCGTAGCCGCAAGGGGTTTTGGGCCAGACTCGTTGTCCTATTTGACAGCGCTCAGGGCTGGATATTGAGCGGCGTTGTTGGCGTTCTGGTGGCGCTTCTTGCATATTGCGTCGATGTGGCCGAGACAACCATATTTGACTACAAAGATGGCTACTGTGCGCGAGCGTGGTTCTTAAGAGAGAAGGTAGGTAATCGATACTCAAACTTTGACGTGCCGTCATGAAACCATCTTTTGCTCAGCTGGAGGCGCCTGTGAACTAACAATGTCAATAGAGATGTTGTCCCCATGGACCGTGTACCGACTGGCGATCTTGGTCCGAGGTTTTAGGCGGTCATCCCTTTGGCGAATTCTGGACGGAATTTGGCGTTTACATCATCGCCGTTCTCATTCTATCGGTTTCAGCATGTTTACTCACCTTGACAACGAAAACGGTGGTTCCTTCAGCTTATCGGATGTCAACGCTAGATGAGAACCTGGCTGCCGACTACTCTCAACAAGCAGATGACAATGATAGTGATTCGGATGGTGCCGTTAGCCCTAGACAGGTCCGTCGAGAATTCATCGACCCTAACCCGCCGATGGTATACTACTCTGCTGCTGGAAGCGGTGTGGCCGAGGTTCGCGTCATTCTGAGCGGATTTGTACTTCACGGGTTTCTTGGCGTCAAGACTCTCATTATCAAATCGGTAGGACTGATCCTAAGTGTTGCCTCTGGTCTAAGTCTAGGGAAAGAAGGGCCCTACGTCCATATTGCAACATGTATCGGCAATATCTGTTGTCGACTTTTCTCCAAATACGATCGTAACGACGGCAAGAGACGAGAAGTGCTGTCTGCCGCCGCTGCAGCAGGTGTCGTCGTTGCTTTCGGAGCCCCTCTGGGTGGTGTGCTATTCGGTCTTGAGGAGGTCGCCTACTACTTTCCGGCGAAGACGCTTTTCCGCACATTTTTCTGTTGCATTGTCGCAGCTCTGTCCCTGAAATTCCTCAACCCGTACGGGACAGACAAGATTGTCATGTTTGAGGTCCGCTACAAAATTGACTGGGAGTGGTTCGAATTGGTCGGCTTCATCTTGGTAGGCGTCTTAGGTGGTGCTTTTGGAGCTCTCTTCATCAAAGCGTCACGTCGTTGGGCTCTATCTTTCCGTAAGATCCCAGCCATTAAGAAATATCCCCTTCTCGAGGTCGTGCTGGTTGCGCTAGTCACGGGGCTCACTGGTTATTGGAACACCCTGACCAAGCTTCCGGTGGCGAAGCTTCTGTTGAACCTCGCCGCCCCATGTGAAGATGACCACCGAGATGACGAGTTAGGTCTCTGCCCTTCCAATATCGACGAAATTCCTGGTATCATTCGGATGCTTCTCGCTGCGTTTATAATCAAAGGGTTTTTAACAACTATCACGTTTGGAATCAAGGTTCCTGCGGGTATTTATGTTCCCTCGATGGTTGTTGGAGGTCTCATGGGCAGGATCGTCGGCCACGTTGTCCAATGGATCGTAATGCGGTTTCCACATTGGAGCATCTGGGGGGCATGTCCACTTCTCCAGGAGTCGACATGCGTCCAACCGGGCGTGTACGGACTCATTGCTGCGGGTTCGACTATGTGCGGGGTGACGAGACTGTCCGTTACCCTAGCTGTTATCCTATTTGAGCTCACTGGAAGTTTGGACTACGTCTTACCGTTCTCTTTGGCTATTCTCGTCGCCAAGTGGACAGCGGACGCCCTGGAACCGCTCAGCATCTATGACCTCCTCACTAACATGAATGCTTATCCGTACCTGGATAACAAGCATAAGCCCATATTCACTTCCGAGCTTGCCGATATAGTCTCGCGCGTCCGCCGCGAGCGTGTCATTGACATCACCAACTCGCCTTTGGTGCCGGCTACGAAACTTCGCAGCCGACTTGAAATTCTACACCGAGCCGGAGAGTTAGATGGAGGATTACCGATACTTAGAGACGGTATCCTCGTCGGCCTCATTCCAGCCCCAGACCTAGAGTATGCTTTAGACAATCTTGAAGACGAAAGCAATAGTCTTTGTCTCATGTCAGACGTACCGAACATCGATGAAGGGGAATCCGAAGAGAGGGATCCAACCGACTTCAGGCCCTATATAGACCCTGCCCCGGTGGCTTTAGATATCAAATCCCCGATGGATTTGGCGTATGAATGTTTTGCTAAGCTCGGTCTACGGTATCTATGCGTCTTGAAAGACGGACGTTACGCCGGAATGGTAAGTCTACGTGACGTCTCCTTGATAGCTACATACTAATTTGGTATCCGCAGACCCACAAGAAGAGGTTTGTGAAATACATGCGCGAACTCGAGGAGAAGCAACACAAGCACTGAATAGCATTTTCGTGGGAGCAAATGGTGCATAACTTAGAAAGAGTCTCGAGGCTCCCCAGGTACATATAGAGCATAATGCGTTTTCGCGTCGATATTGCATTGTTACGGACATTTGTATCTTGGCAGCGCTGCATAGCCTATGGCTCAGGAGTCCATTGTTGGTCTGTTTCTCGGTAAATAGTTGCTTATTAATCTGGACATTTTGACTTCTACGACTTGAAACCAGCGACCCCCTTTTTCAAATAATGCTCAAGATGATGTTCCATTCTTAAGGCGCGCAAGACAAACACGTGTTCCATTTAGGCGACGTGAATATGATATTATCCCAGAACGGCCTGAAGGATGAGAGTGATGCATTCATACGTATAGCATTAAGTGAATGATCATTGGTCTAGGCGGTCGGTTGGCAACGCTGCTCGAGGAAGTGGAGACTGGCAAGCTGATTATAGTTCGATAGAACCAACAAAAAGGGGCGGATGCTGAAAGAGGATACATGATGAACTAGGGGTTTAGTGCGAGCGACACATATTCTGAGACTAAATGATGAATTGATAGTATCCGGGAAAGTGGACTATCATGAGGCAGCGTCTGGCCTGGAAAGTTGTATATCTTGCACATAGAAACATCGAAAATCGTTACTTATATATTAGAGAATTTGAGGGGCGTATGTATCCCTCTAGAGTGGCTCATACATGTACCAAAATATAAATATTTCCATATCGAAACCTACTGCCAGACGCTTCAGTCCATACACGACCAGAACTACTTACCCGCCCCCGAGTATGAAGCACCTCTAGTGAGATTACTAGTGTCGAAACCTAGAGTGCCCATGTAGTTACTCTTCTCCTTGTCGTTCGCCGAAGCAGTGTTGTTATTTCGATTCATAATGTTCTAAAAGACGCCCCTCAACCCAGCTCCACTGTATTCCTCGTAGGGTGGTATTCTGGATTCGCGCCGGGATACCACCCTACGCCACCCAACTCCGCCGGTACCGCCGGTGCCTTCGGCGGCATTGTCTCGGGTGGCGGAGCTATCATCGTCGGTTGGTAAGTGTCTGGCCCGGTTGCTTGGTGGTTGGAACGGTTCTTCTTCCACCAGAAAAAGGCACCCGCCAATGCGGCGAGGCCAACGACGCCGACGCCAGCACCGATTCCTGCCTGGGCACCGGTACTCAGCGCATTGCTGGTCTCTGAAGTTTCGGTGGGTGCCGTGCTGGTGGCTGTACTAGCTGCTGCGGTAGTACTGGTCGAGCTACTAGTAGTACTAGATGTGGTGCTAGAGGTAGTGGTCGACGAGGACGATGTGGACGAACTGGCCGCCTCTGAGATATTGAAGTAATGCGAGGTGAATGTGGCGGCATCGTCCTGGCCCTGAGGCATCAGCCAGAGGAAGAAGGCATGGGAAACCAGTAAGTCGAACGAGTAAGTCTGGACCGACCAGTCAAACTCCGTCACAGCTCCGCCCTGAGTCTCTGCTTTGAAGTTAGCCGTCATCGCATCCTGGAGAGTTTTTGTCTGTGTCTTGTCCCCTTACGAAATATACTGGGGCCTTGGGTCCCAGAGTTCGAATCCGAATTCTCCTGCCATAGATTGATGGTATAGTCCGTGTACGTAGTGGTGAATCTGATGTTCTGCGTCTCTCCGAGGTGCCAGACCAGGTTTTGCGAAAAATCACCGTTGGGGCCGGGACTGGGAGGTCTATAGAACTGGCCTGGCTGTGCTAAAGCCGTGGGGCAAGCAATTACTGCTACGAGAGCAGGGAGTAAAGAGTTTTTCATCATTGCTCTCCAGTTAGAGCCCGGGAGTTGGGATCACTAGTACCGCGAGGCTGTAACCCGTCCCAGAGACAAGAATGAGACGGTGAGAGACAAGAAGAGATGAGACTGGGGCTATTCAGCCAGAATCAGAGTGCCGGCTCGGTTTTGTCAGCAGAACGATCTGATTCTATGGCAAGGCATTCGGGCACGCGAGAGATGTGATATGAGCCAGGGGCACATAAAGCTGGCCTGGGGTTGACCAGTTGGCAAGGCTCTGTCCACAGGTGCACCGTAGTCTTGGAAACAACGCAATTTTAAACATGCGTCGAATCCTAGTGGCGACGCCACCGGGCCTCATAGTCCTGGAGAGGTGTTGACATTGGCCCGTGTAGTGCGTTATTTTGGGGGTTATACTGTATGTATCGGTTGGTTCTCACTCCAGGTCTGCTTCGTTTCCCTTTCCTACTCCTACCAGATTCGTGATTTATTCACCTCATCCTGTCTTTCTCGGCACTCTTTTATATATGTACATATAAGTACTGGTATATGAACAGACGTACTCATATAAGCCAAAGACTTCTGTGCTATGTACACTCACTAGTTTCATGACATATCTAAGATAGAACATCATCTTACGGCCTCCCCCTATGCAATCCGGCCTGCGCGCGACGCCACTTGCCCCCAATATTTTCCGTGTCTCTTTATTAAGAATTAGTATAAGGGGGGAGGTTGATGTGAGGATAACAAAGTTGAAGGCATTAGCAACTTCGTTTTGGTGATTAATCTTGTTGATGGCTGTACATATATAAAAACTCTAAGGAGTGAGGTTCGAATGCCGCTACGAGCAGGTCTGCGTATAATCGAATAGTGAATAGCATGAAGAGTTGATATTCAGTAGAAATTATGTGACTCTCCGCCACCACCACCGCCACTTACGATAATATCATATATAGAAGTATTCGATGTGATACAATAATGAAATTAATGTGTCAGCAGGAACTTGTGAGGCTGCCTAGCACCGAGCCAGTGGTTGAACTAATTGTACCTCTATTTGCGCCAACTACCTAGTACGTTGGCGCTGTATCACCCCAAACTGCAAAAGAGGAAGGGAAGACAAGATGTACTAACTATTTGTGGATGAAAGCAACAGATAACGGACGTACAGTAAGCTAGTCCTTATCATTGGCGGACTGAGTGACCGGTCATTTCTAAAATTGTTGCAACAGTCGTACCTAATTAGTTGGTTCGTATTACGGGTTCCCCCTGCTTCTCTTCTAATCGCAATCCTGAGTTTGTAAGTAGGCTTAGTCGACGTCCTACGGGCTTTCACTAGTGACGAAAAGTTTTGTGTTTTCGTTTCGTTCTCAACTTTCATCTTATGTATTTATCTGGTAACATGGAATCTTAACAATGACTCTCCCTGTTTCCCTACGACGTGTGTCGTATCCGGTCCTCATCGCTATAAGTGCACTTCTGGTCGTCTCATTCTATCTACTTTCAACTAAGGGGGATGGCGTCCCGTACCTTAACACTGTGAGGGCGACGTCTTTGCGACCTAACCTAAGGGAAAATATCTACAATAACACACTCGGCGTATGTACACCTATCCTTCCGATGACCTACAAGACTGACTCTGGTAAAAAGTTCGAGAAGATCTTCGTTATTGCTCTGCCCTCTCGCACGGATCGTCGCGATGGAATGGTCCTCCAAGCTGCTCTTAGCAACCTCCAGTTTGAGTTCGTGGATGGCGTTGATGGCAAAACTATCTCGGACAGTGCCATCCCGAGTAGTCAGGAACTTGAACGTGTTGGTGACGCGACACTAGGTGCGTGGCGGGCGCATATCAACGCCATTCAAGAGTTTGTGGACAACTCCTTCGTGAACTAGAGCTGCCCCTTTGTATTGACTACGATGATAGAGTCGTGAAGAGAAATCTGTCGTCGGCGTTGATCATGGAAGACGATGCCGATTGGGATGTGAGGATCAAACAGCAAATGTACGACTTCGCACTAGCAACGAATGCTCTCACGCAACCTTTATCTGGCTCGTCTGGTACATCGCCCCAGTACGCCGACGCGACATATCCAGAAGCTGGAAATGGGCCATCAGCCGTCCCGGACATCCAGTTCGACGGGCTGCCCAGCACGGTGACTTCCACGAATTCACCCTACGGTGATAACTGGGACGTTATCTGGGCAGGACATTGCGGAATGCACTTCCCCTATAGTGACAAGAGGATCGTCCCAAAGGGTAGAGTAGTGCGAACTCATGATAACACGGTTCCTCAGCGCAAGTACCTTTGGTCAATATTCAAGCCGGAAGACCTGGAGCTACATTATGAGGACCACACGCGGGTTTATCATCATGTGCAAGAAGGTGTCTGCTCTCTTGCCTACGCGATCACGCAGAAAGGGGCACGGCGGCTCCTATACGAACTCGGATTGAAGGATGCGAATACGGCGTTCGACATTGAACTGCGCTGGTTTTGCGACGGCACCGGCAATCCCGATCGTGGGCACCACAATTGCCTGACAGTGCAGCCGTCATTGTTCCAGATCCACCTCCCCGCCGGCCCTAAAAAGGGCCAGAGTGATATCTCTGACCATGGCGACGGGCTCCAGGAGAAGATGACCAAGGTGCTGAGGTATAGCGTTAGGATGAATGCCGAAGCGTTGATGGACGGACGACTAGATGAGCTTGTAGACCAGTGGCCAGATTGATGATTGATGATATTATGGAAAACTGGTAGAACTGTACAATACTGTTAAATATATTGTGGACTATCACAATACGCCGAGGATAGAATGGGAAAGGGCGTCGACACAGGGTAGACGGAACAATCGGAAAATAGGAGGACGGAAGGAATAGATTGGCAACGCCGCTTCGCAGCCGTTAAATACAACACACCCCGCCGGCAATACTCCGAAGAGCCGGCTTGGCATATTTTCCCAGTTAAGGTCTACGGTTCTTGGAACACATCCACAGGTTGATCTTCGAGATTCATATTTAAGAGAGAATCGGAAGGGTGGTCTGTCTCGGCGTACACAACCGAATCGCTTGCTCAAACATGACGTCGCGATCTACAAATCTCATGTGACTAAATCCATGATGTGTCCCTTAGAATCGCGAGTCGAAAAGAAACCTTGTGCATTCAGCGATCGAGACTCACTCTTGTTTATTAGCGCATAGGGACACGAGGGTATCCGGTCCTTAATGAACGGGAGATGGGAGAAAAGAGCGATCATTATAAATCCAAACCCCTTCCTTTCACTGTTCAATCCTTGTTCTCATTGCTTCGTCTTTAGGTCCGAAGGTTGTCGGGTCTTCAATCTCGAAACAGGCTGACATGTCCCTTTTCCGGATTTCGTCTTTTGTGGCTGTTAGATGTTCTCTAGTAAGTATATTTTGGGCGTTGGGATGCATCCGCTTTCGACATCGGTGTCCGAGCCGCTCTCTCTCTCTCTCGTCCAGTCAACCTTCCTACTTCGGTTACGCAGATTTGACTTAATATGCGACAAGCTCTTCTTCAGCCACGTCCTTTCATGAAATTAATTGGTGAGCCCGTTTGACTTAAATCAGGTCCATTAGAACCTAGTTTGAGTCAGAATTAGGTTATACCATTTACAGTCGGGATCTACCCAGAAGGATCCTACCGTGATTAAATACAGCATGGAACAGGAGGATCTTATATGTTCAGAAATAGTATGGGACCTGCCTGCTATATCATTCCTTTCATTTGAAGTTATTCCCCTTGGGGTCATGACCGCTTATTCGCGGTGAGTCGCTTGTCGTCATACACACGATACTTGGCGGTGGGGGCCAAAGACTACCTACATACATGTATGTAAGTACGTTAGGTACTTAGTTTTGAGCCTCAAGTTCCCAAACGTCGAACAATATCACACATACGGCCGTCATATGAGCAATAATACTAGGTAAGTATGTGTAAGTTTTAACGAGGCGTCCTCGTTGCTAGCTGGCTTAGAAGGCATAATAGAGTGTTAGCAGCAGTGTGTACATGTAGTTACTGGGATGTCATGGAAATATATATAGGAATGTATATATTCAAATAGAGCGCCGCTTCATCCACATACCGTGCCGTTACTGCAGTCAAAGCCCAGCTTCGGCAGCAATCCTCAAAGGGCTTAACCTTCCGGGTATCATCAGACAATTAAGTACAGCAGTCATAATCCGACTCCCACCCCCAATGCTTCATCCGCCGTGGTCCTGAGAAATCCTCTCGCCTATGTCACCACTCATGGCGCATCGTAGCCTCCCCAGTGATTATGCACGTCTCTCGGGCGTCGCCAACCCAGCCAGTACAGCGGAGTAGCCTGTAGTCGGTATCTCGAAAGCTGGACTAATTCGACGACGGTAGCTGTCCCACCTCTCCGGCATGGAAGGGGTTGCACACATTAGAGTACAAAAACCCGATTCCGCAAGTCCCAGGTGCGATAAATGAGTAGCCTAATCTTGGTAGCTCTGGCTGGTCTCCTCCTTTAAGCCTAAGTATGTACCTCTCCAAGAGCTCGGATACCCTCCCGGTGTAAGTACCTAAAGGCGTTTGCCCTAAACGGTACAGAAGTAATAGCTAAGGTCGGCGTGTTTCCTCGATGGCGAGGAGAATGGTCCGCGTGGATTTATCACCCTTTCAGGAGCCGTTGAAACCATCGATTATAATATATGGTTGACTATGACGAGGAAATAACGTGTGGACCTAACCCGTGAAGACTCACGGTCTTGGAAATGCTAGTTCGTCACTCCGTGGTCGAGTCGAATCCTAATTAGACTATTGGAGGAATTAGCCGCTGCTTAGAACTTTTAGGGGACAGACGTAGATTTGCGGCTTACCATTATCATCGTAGTAGATGCCACGATGTTTCCCGTGTTGTCATGTCTTGTACATGAGCCATCCGACCTCGGGTTGTATTGTGTCGTTTCCGGCGCTGCGCCGTATTTGTGGTCTGTTACCAGCGGGAACCGCCTCCTTAGGTCGAAATGCCCTGATCGCCATCGAGCCGGCTACCATCTCTGTGGGTATCTCGACGCCGTCCTTTAGTAGTGTCACCGGGACCTTGGTGAAGCCACTGGGCATTTGACCCCTCGTCAACCTAACCTCCTGGCCGTGTTTTGGCCCGTGCAGACATCTGCCGCTCTCGTCCCAGAAGCAGAACGACGTGATCCATCCCGAGTATGTCGTAGTGCCGCTACCATTGGGTACGTGCTCATTGCAGATACCCTGCCAAAACTTCCTCGCGGTCTCTCCCTCCGGATCCCTGAAACTCATAATGAAGCCTTCCAAGACAGGCCTAAGCAATCGGAGCCACCATAATGGTTCCGAACCGAAAGTCGCTAGGTACTCGGCTCGCTCGCGGATCTTGACCCAATCACTCTCCTCGCCGAGCAGGGTCACGGACGGAATTCCGCATCGTGTTCCCCAGCTATACGTGAAATACTTCTGCATCGTGCCCATGAAAATGATTGCGGCGACCGCCTGATCCACCTTGGTAGTAGTCGTGAAAGCCGGCATAACCCATTGCTGCAGGCCCTCGTCCCGTAAATTCTCTTGCATTATCTTCGTCATGGCAAACGCCATTTTGCCGTGGTCGACGCCGTCTAGGTCGACATCGAGATGTAACTCCTGTTGAGCTTCATGACCGCAGAAACGCTTGCGCAGCTCCTCCGAGTGCCCGTTGATGTAGGCGTTGAACTGGGTCAAAATAGCAAACCAGACGTCCTCGGGTCTTATCACGAGGGCGTGATGCTCATTATACGCATCCACGCACGCATGGACGAAGCCGTTCTTGGTTGCAAACACATTGTGCTTCCTTTCCAGCCCCGCAAACGAACTCTGTACCAACTGTCTGGCTCGCGGCGGACTAGTGCGCGTGTCGTCGGTTAGCGTGTAATGCAACAAGATATCGGGCGAAGATGCCAATCTATATCTGCGGCCTGCCCAGGATCTCGACCCGTGATCTGACGGCCTGACTGTGACGGGCATGTCAGGCAAAAAAGGCGCTGCTACATTTGAAACTTACACGGGTTGGCAGAACAGGAAAACGAGGGAAGAAGAAGGAGAAGAGAAAAAGCAAAAATCAAGAATCCATCAAAAAAAGTTCGACCGAAGCAGCTTCAAAAAAAGAAGGGACTTTAATATTAGTCTTCGTTTTGAGCGGATGACGAGACAAAATAGTGCACCGGCTGAAATAATATTGTACCGTAATAATATGACTAGTACTAGCATCAAGGACATCACCGAACCCTTTTTTTCCCTTTCCTTCTCACACCTGCTCTACCGCGCTTTACCACGCTCTACCATGCTAGGGAGAAAGGACCAGATTAGGCAGCCGGTGGCAGAAGTGTGCAATCAGGGCCCTGGATGTATAATTGGCCCGCATGCGATGTTCGGGTGACGCCAAGGGATCTAAGCCGTGTAGGGCGACCGAGATGTGATGTAGGCTACGCTAGAAACGGCACGGATTTGCCGCGGCAGTACTCCGAAGCACCCTCTCACATCCACTCAAGCCACTCTGTCTCCCTTCTGGACCTAGCACTTTCGAAAAACAACTGAAGAAATCAAAGACATCTCACACACAACACCCGACACCGAAGCAAGCCGGGTGGGAAAAGGGAAAGCGAATTTCCCTAAGAGCCGGGGGTTGCTAAGGGGGGAGATGAACAGACGCTCGGTAAAGCCAAGCTGGAGCATCTGACCCCTCTGATTTGTCCATTTGTTCTCTCCATGTCTCACTGCCGACTACCACTACGGAAGTCCTGACCTGACCTGACGATAGCACAGGATGGGTCGACGAGTTCGCTGACGAGGGGACCGAGGCGCAGCTAATAATACAGCCGACCCCGTTTGGTGTGAAAAATCTCGTTCAATAGTTGGTCCGGAGCTCGCAGGCTGATATCATCTTCCCAATCCACTAAAAACAGGCGCTTCTCAACTTCGCACCCCTCAAACTCACCACATACAATATTATCTCCCAATTAAACGACGCCTCGCCGATCTTGTCCTCAAATTAGTAGGTCCCGCGCGCTCCCGCAAGTTCTCGCCGTCAAGAGAAGAAGAAACCAAGGATCTCGGTATATGCTATGCTATGCTATGTATGTACATGTATGTCCTGCAACGTTTCGTCAAGAACCTAGAACTCGGGCTAGATTTCCCGCCACGTGTCGAGGTGACCCCTAAAGTTAGCCGCCTTACTGTTTTGGGCATCTTAAACTGGCGTCTTCGGTAGAACGACAGGGTTGGGGACCGAGGAAGGGCGATTTATTTTCTTACCTAGGGATTATTAACAAGCTTCTCCCTTCTCCCTTCGCGAACTATAATACTGTACGTCGGCCGGTGTTATTTTCGCCACAGCGCGAGCCGGTATCGTTCTCCTAGACCCCGTCCCGGACGAACGTCAATCGGCCCGGCTTTTTCTACGAAGCCGAGGCTAGAAACTCATTCCAAAACTAGTAGGGCGAGTTGATAGAATTTTGGACGTTGCCGCGAGTGACTAAGTAGCAGATCACGAGAAAATAAAGGAAAAAAAAAAAAACCACTAAAAAAACTACGAGTGGTGAACAGGGCCCTCCCCTGGATCGCGTCCTTGGCGATCGCTCTAGTTGCCCGTGGCCTCGGCGAGGTTGCCGGACACGAACGAGCATGCCGTCTGATCCCGCGACAAGGAGTTCTTCGGGGAGTTTAGACTAATAGATTTTGGTTAAGTGTGTGTGTCTATACGGTAGGAGAGAATATGATAGCATCAGCCCAGCCGCTTTTTATTAATACCACCAAGCTGACACTTGATTGGCCTGTCCCACGTTATCATTCATCTCGACGCGCAAAGCGTCCTGCAGGACCGCGTCGGCGAACTGAAAGTCAAGGGCTTGGACGACCTTGGTATTGCACTTCTCCTCGCGACCCAAGCCCTTGGCCGGGTGTGAAAGCAGAATACCGAGGGCCCTGACTAACGAGCATGGGTTCATCTTGACTAACTAGTTATCCCGGCATCGTCGATAGTCGGACGGTATTGGTCGGCATATGTAATTGTGATGCGATGGCGGAATGAGATGCTTGCAAGTGGAAGCTATAAGGCTGGAGAAATCGACCCACTGAGAGAGGTCGCCGGACCGCGGCGGCTCGCTGCAGCAGTCCCGTTCCGTATCTCGGTGTGCACGTCTCCAAACTAGCGGGTCGTAGTGGATTAGCCGCTCGCTACATATACGCATACGTACATAGTATATCCCTATCTAGCCCAGGTTGGCAAGATGGACACATATGTATACTTGCTCGGCTGTCAATAGTGCTATGATAAGTCGTATCGAAACCCAGCGAGCCCCGTAACCGATACCACCGACTAACGTTGTTGAGTAGGTACGTAGGCGACAATCTCGGCTATGACGTTACGAATGCTTTCCTCGATCATGATACGTGTTATAAAGAGACCTCGGAGGATGGTAAGATGTGTCAACACCAAGCTCTTGCGCAGGTAGGATCGAAAATATCGGCAAGATTGACTTAGCTAGCATACAATCAGATCATGGCTTCCTTCGTAGCATTATCCTAAGGCGTCCTAGTTCATGTGTAACCGCTAGACCGAGCTGTTTGAAGAACACTGGATATGTTGTGTCCCAACACGAAGCTATACCTATAGGATGTAAGATACACGTTATACCACACCCGGAGCGTAGCAATGTGGCGTAATGAGCTTGTGTAATATGCACCTAGGTCACTAGTTAGGCTAGTCAGAGTACCGAAGTTGTCATCTACATGTAGCCTTCCGAGCTCGAAGCTCCACTTCCAAGTAGACACAAATTGCTCTTGGCTGTTCGACTTTATAGGTACATAACATATGCCTATTCCGGCATGTGGTGTGATACGGGGTATATATAGTGGCTACATTGTAGGTATAGTTACACCATTCTTATATGTACAATAATAAAACCAGACATTTCCACAATTTCCCCTGAGGCCAGAATCGGCGAGTTCGGTTACACGCCGGTCCACTTCCCGAACTTCTTGTAATCCGCAAACATCTGTCTAAAGATAGCCCGGCCGTTCGCATCTAACGACTCATTTAGAATCCTCCTGCATCCCTGGGGTGTGATGTCGAGGACAGAATAGACGCCCGGCTCTAGGGCCTTCCGGATATCCCGAGGAACGGTCACCTCGAGCTGCAGTTTGATATATAGTTCTAAGACGGTGAACATATCCTGTCCTGCCGCCCGTTTGGCCGCGTCTGTAGCTGAATCAAGGTCGCTCGATCTTGCACGAGCTACCGACGCCGCACTTGGCTCACATATTAGTGTAAGGAGTCGAGTGAAAAGCTCCGCGTGTCTTGACTGCAGACGCGATTCAAGCCATGGCGGGCGAGCATGTGAAAATGCTGCATTCGCTATGTCAGAACTAGGCTCTGCCAGCAAGGTAATGAGAAGAGCTCGTAGCGTGGTAAGTAGGATTGGAAAATGTCCTCTTAAGCGAAGTCGATGTCGTTTTAGCACGAGAGCTACAAGCTTGTATAACCTGTCATAGATTTCTCCTGCAGCTTTGCGGGTTTGGATCTTGGGGCCTGTTCGCGAGCATACGCGTATAACGCTGCCCAGAGTCGTCTCAATATTAAATTGAGTCATTGAGTTAGCATGCTTATCAAGCAGCAATACCAACGTTTCTGCTAAGTATTTGAAGTGGCGGAGCGATTCTGCCCGACTTAGTAAAGAGGCAAGCCGTTCGTGTACAACCCCAAGGTCGACGGTATCTTGGTCTTCACCACTAGGTGATGAGGTGCTCAGGCCTAGAATGACATTAGATACATTTGAAAGTAATTGCGATTTTGGGGGGGTGGCATACCCTGGTGCAGCTCAACAAGCCTTCGAACGGCTAATAGGGGTCCAATGGATCCAGCGGTCAGCTTGCCGCTGTCGACCAATTCGTTAAGACACCGATCTCTTGCAGCTCGATCCTTGGCCATTACGAAGGCGTCCACTAAATTGTACACCAAGTCCTCCTCGATTGTCGGAGATGCGTGTTCCAGTTGTGTGCACAAAGCTCCCATATCGTATCGGTCCGGGTAGTTTCTGAAGAGGAATGCCCGCAGTTTCCAGCCAATGTCGACATTCTTCGAAATGTACGACATGCTCACATCCTCCAATTGGTTGATCGTATCCTGGCTTAATTTGATTGATCCTTTCCCACGGGTGTCGGTGATACACGCGGCTCCGCCTAATGTTAGAGAGAGTTGAGTTAAAGACACAACTTCTGTAGGTGTTTCCGTCATCCTGCTTTCGGATGCAAATCCAGATAGGGCCGCCCATACCAACTGTTCTAGCTTTTCGGTGACTTCTTCTAGACTAATGACAGAACTATATGGTTTGCTTGACGGTGAGTTCTGCAGTGCAGAGGCGAGGCCTTTCACGAGGAGTATTTGAGCAGACATATTTTTTGAGTATTTTGGTTTAAGACCCCTCGTAAAATTTGACGCATCAGTTAAGTAGGTTGGCGAAGGGCCTTCGGCACTGACGGCCATTTGCCTGAGCGTTAAGTCGACGAGTTTCTCAAGCAACATGATAATGTTTTTGTCGTCTTTCCACATATGCGAAGTGATATAAATAAGGTCGTCAAATTCCATACCCTTACGAAAGGTTAGTGCTAATCCCTAGATTTCAAAGAAACCCGATTTACCTCGTAGAATGTTGGTTGATGCATTACTCCAACTAGTAACCTAAGCACAGCTGCCGCAAATTGCGGATCTTGCGATGCGTGGGTGGCTATCGCCGATCTCCACTTCTTCCACGACGACATGATACGTTTTCGACGCCCTTTCGTCAAGGCTTCCCGTGGGAAATCTAGTAGAATTAGAAGTAGTGGTAGGCTTTGTGGTTCTGTCCAGCCTGATTGATCCTCCGCGCCGTCAAGGGCGTCGAGCGGCTGAGATATTAGAGAGTCAATTAAAGCCTCCTCATCTTCGCAATCGTAGTTATGTAAAAGCGATCGCAGGAGGCTGCTCAGCCGCGCGTCGTCGTCGGCCATAAATTGTCGCCCAACGTACCAAAACAAGTCTACAATGAGCTCCTTGAGTCCGCTGGCTTCTTGACCAGGCAATTCTGCGAGCTTCGGCAGAAACCGGAACACATGGTCTAGATATCGCTGAGATGAAGATAAATGACCCGCGACTTTCACTTCAGAGACAAGTCTTTCCAGAAATGAGCGCGCGAGTTTGGCAAGATCCGTATCGTGCTTGCCCCTAGGATAGTTTGCCAGCCAGAATTTATGGCAACAGCTGAATGCTTCGAAGGTCTCCTCATCAGACAAGGCACCCTTTTTGAGGACGGGTTTCATAGTTGATTTTAACTCAGCCCAGAGCCGTTCAACCTCATTGGATGTTTCCCAAGAAGCCATCCGACCAGCGATACGCCATCTTAACGATAGTACAGATGACGGTAGTTTCTTGTAGGTCTTGTCCTTGAAAACCGTAGAGAAAATGACGGGGTCAGCGGTCTGAATGAAGTCCTCTTCGGAGATCCCTGCGGAGATCCCATCAAGGACGACTAAGAGCGGCCCGCTAGGAGCATCTGACGAACCCAGGTGTTCTAGGACACGTAACAGTTGCGTGTTTGTCAGCGCAGTCTGCAGAGTCTTAGCAACTCGTTGTCGAACTCGAGCGTCAAACCACACGGATTGATCTAATGAGTCTTTTGCGCTATCGCAAAGGCAGTCATACCATTTCTGGATGAAGCCCGAAAAGTTCCGTGCCTTCGCAAATGCGTCTTCTAGGGGAAGAATGATATCGGTGACAATAGTCTCTCTTATAGAGGCGTCCCGATTTGAATAGGAATTAATTCTGCCCAAAACATCTATAAGCAAGCCATCTTCCATGAGGAATACATCAGCATCACATATAACGACTTTGGCAATTAGATTCCAGTCAGTTTCGTCTGATCCCAGCGCATACTCCCGACATACAGCACGGAGGGCCGCTGTATTTGGAGCCGAGCCAGTCTGGATGGCGGTTTCTAACAGCTGAACGATGACTCGATTCCGAACCACGGATTCCAGTGGCTGGACAGCATTGAGGAGGACCCTGAAGACGTTTTGGGTCCATGAAGAGTGCTCAGCTTTAGATTTAGGATTACTCGAATCTCGAGGGGTCCTTGCAGCTACATCCCACGTAACAATAGCTGAGCCACCTAGATTTCTCTTGCTGACTTCCAGGGCGGTTTCCAGGACTTCGACGCTCTCATCCGTCGCAAATGCGTGTCTTGCCGGGCGGATGAAATACGCGCTCAAGAACTGCTCAAGCTGCCGAACCCAAAGTTTCTTGACGGTATCACTGGCTACCATCACAGGTGCGACCCCGGCAATACCACGTAGTCTCGTCAAAATAGAACTGGCTGGCACATACATATGCCGAGCAAATTCGACATTGTCATCCTTACTATGAAGCCGGAGGTTCCAGAGAGTCGCGACGGTGTGAATCCATGCTTCTTGATCCTGGGAAATGCCACCGTCAAGAACGCTTAGGGAGCGATCGCAAGTTAGAAGCAATCCCGCAGCGATATCTCTAGTCTCTTCATTAGAAGAAGAGAAGAGTGACTTGATATGCTCTACTCCAACTCTCCGTTCCGGGGTGGTAGACACTGCGCCATTGCCCCCCTGCTCAAGTAGACTGCTTAGAGCCTTAAAAAGTTCGGTTGCTGATTTTATGCAGCCTCGGGGTGTACGAAGTTCGACAATATCAGAGGGGAACTCGGCATCTCTCTTCCTCTTCTTTGTTTTCTCCTGGACCTCTCCGCTCGTCTCGTTTGATGATCCAGAAGGCTGTTTTCGGGCCGTAGTAACATCGCCGACGGTCTTATGTAGGACGGACACAAAGCGAATAGAGCCGAGTGACCTCCCTAGAGTTTGGGGCGGAATTTTAGAGAATATATGGCTCAAGATAGACCAGGTAAGGGGGTATCGTCGAACTTGTTCGGCATCATCGGTATTGCCGCTCATATGTTTAAATAACCATCGCAATATATTCTCTTCGACGCCATGAAATCTCGTACTCTTAGTTGCCGCAAGCAAATCCCAAAGCCTCCTGATTCTGTCGGGTAACGCAATTGTTCCATCTTCGTCGAGGGTCCTAACGGCTTTTATAAGGGCAAGTCGGCGCGACTATATCTATATATTAGTTTCTGATTTAATCGTACCCAATGTCTAACCTATGCTATGAGTATAGAAACCCTTACCCCGGAATCGCTATCCACCTCCATTGTGAAAATGGTTAATCAACAGCATTACCGGGTGCTGATGTCTTCTTTATATAAGTTGTTTCATAGCGAATTGGAACATTGAAGCTTTCAACTTTTTTTATTGGAGCTCCCCGCGATCTCTAAAAATTACAGTATTCTGCCGGGCGGACTAAACCCCTTTGGGCTCATATACCTTTACCGCCCTCGGGTCCCAGCAAGCACAAGCCGATTGAAGCTACATCCATGATCCATCTGATTGCTGTCAAGCCGAAAAGAGATATCATTGTTACGAAGAATCAGAACAATCTACCTCCAACCTCCGCGAAACGCCAATCCCACACGTATGGTCTTATTAAGCTGCGATATCATCAATTAATGCTAATTAAATATTTTTCTAGTCTTCGTCACCATGGCAGACACGTCGGTTCCCGCGCCGCCTAGCACGGTCTCTAGACCCGTGAGCGAGGCACTTTTGAACGAGAAGGTATAGCGCATCGCTTGGGCAGCTGTGGAAGGTTCGCTAACACGAGACGATCATAGTGGGACCGTTGCATCTCCAACATGCTTATAAAATCCACATTGGGTCTCGGTTTCGGTGTCGTCTTCTCAGTCCTCCTATTCCGACGGAGAGCATTCCCGGCATTCATAGGGTTGGGCTTTGGCGCCGGCAGGGCATATGAAGAGTGCAACTGGAGCTTGAAGCAGGCGTCGCAGGAGCTGAAGAGGAAGGCATAAAGTAAAAACTAGACGGTAGCTCTAGAGGGGGGCATCTCGACGAAGGACAACCATTCGCGAGCGATATTATACTGTACAACAGCAACAGCACCGATAGACGGCCTGGCCACTTCGAGACGGGCATAATCCAAACGAGTACATTCGCCAACCTTGGCTTCTCTTTAAGCTAATAATAAAATATAGGCTGAAGGCATAGTTCTCTGGATGCTGTGTAGTTATATGGAGCGCTCAGGGGTAAAACGTATACAATTAACGAACAGGTACCCTAGAAGGCCCCTTAGACGACTCGTTAGCCAAGCCCCTGATTTATCTGACTCAATCCCCAATGTACAAGTTACCAACAGCGCTAGGTCCTTTACAATTCGTCTTCTACATCTACAGACCCCTGAAACAAGCGTAGGATACCGCGACGGTTCCTCCTGTGTCGAACTTTCATTTCCTCTTCTGAGCAGACAGCACATCCACCGTCCAACCAGTTCTGCGTAAAAAAGAGCCACCCGCGTCATTTTCACCATCCCCCACACCCAGAGCCGCTTCTTCATCCAGAATATGAGTAGGATGCATCAGTCTTCTAAGGAAGTCCATATCTCTGAGTCCGGTGGCAAGCTCCCCGCTCTTCCGCTGAGCTGATTTCGCCAACATCTCCGCTGAAACTTTTCTCATGTTGGAAAGGAATGATCTGCTCCCCCCTGGGGCCTGCTGCCACTCTAGGGTATTGCCGCCTCGTATAATACCACTCTCCGGGTCAAGAGTTCGATCTACGTCATTCGGCTTCTTAGTGAATACTCTGAGGTAACTGAAGCTTGTCCGTATGCCGACAATGAGAAGCCACCCCATTAGCAGGACGAGGAAACATGTCCCAAGAGTCAAACCATAGATTTCGGTGTTGCTTGCGTGTCGCGTGACCACGGGAAGATCATACGAAGAGCGGTCGCAGGGAAGCGTAGGCGCAGGGTTGTAGGAGCGCATCGAAGTCGGCTCATAAATCTCGCCGCTTTGGCCCGGAGGAGGTTTTACGAGTGTAGTGAACGGCATATTGAGTTGGTCTTTCTCCTGATACTGGCCCTCGTTGACTCTCTGCTTATATAGCTCAGCTAGGGTGACGTCTCGCTGCTTGGCTTTTCGGCAAAATGCCCTTCTGTGTTGTCTAGATTGTTTAGTTATCATCGTGAGACTTCAAGAATCGATATTTGCTTCCACATACGGCGATGTTGTTCGAGACAGCGAGCTAGAGCCGGGCAATGTTCCGGTACAAATAGTCAAACGGATAGGGGGTGATTCATGATTGTCGCGAGGTTGCTAAGATATCCAAAACGAGTATGAGTCCGAGATATTCTACTCTTAAGTCTGACGATGATTTGACGAGATGCTCCTAAATATAACCGAATACAAAGACGACCAGTGGCTGAAGTAAGGTTAAGGTACTTCAGCATAGCCGTCCGCCATCGTCACCGCTAGCAGTTACCATCAAACGCAAAGTTCTTCGTGGCAACTTACACAAGCGCCTGGTATTAAGGAAATAGCGACAGCTAAAGTAGAGTGTCGTGGAACCTTCGGTTTGAGTTGCGACCGAAAACATGATGTCCGTGTGAGATTTTGACTCATATAAGAACGCAAACACAGCTCACACATTATACAACACGTAGCATCGCATAAGCATTCCCTTCCCCGGGGTCCTTTGTTGCATAGTTTAGATTTATTTTAAAATGAAGCATCCTGAAAAAACGCGAATGACTAAAGATTCGTGTTGTGTCATAGGTGATACCTCGGAAAAGGGGCGCCTAAGTTTACGTCTTTAATTTTTTAGCATACCTATCCATCGGTCCTTGCTTGGCTGCTGTGCTTTGTCGTCTCGTATGCTTACTACCAGCTCCTTCTCTCTTGTGCTGGTGATCAGCATCATCCGCATACTCTCCATCGTCCTCGCTGCCATCAAGGCCCTCCATCTCTGTTTCGCCCGCTTTCTCAAACAGCTCTTTCCACGTCCCGTCCTTCACTCTGTCATCATTTCCGTACAATCCAATAGAATAAGCTCTCTTCATGGCGGAAATGCATAAGTTTCTCCTCTCCCCAAAGTCAAACATCGGTGCCGGATATGTCCCCTCCTTTTTATCATGGAGTCCATCACCTTCAACCTTTACTCCGGCTTTATCGAGGGCCGCGATACTAGCCTTCCAGGGCTCATAAATGAACTTCTCATCTAAGCCTTCCAACTCCGGAACCCATTTTCGAATGAACTTGCCCTTTTTATCCCACTTTTGCCCAAAGGCGACCGGGCTGTAGCAGCGATAGTACTGGGAGTAGAATGCAGTACAGCTCAACCATTGCCAGTTTCCGGCATTGCAGGCTGGTTCATGGTCAATAAGCCATTCCTCAAACACATCGGCTCCGCGCTCCCAGTGTACATAACACCCTCCTCGTGTGAGAAAACAAGCCACCATATGCCTGCCCAGGTGATGGATCCAGCCCTCGGCGCATAGCTGGCGCATCAGAGCGTCGACGAACGGAAATCCCGTTACGCCTGCCTTCCAGCGTTGAAACCACTTCTCTGCCTGCGGCGAGTCGACGTAGTACTCGCCGCTGATCGCATTATCACCGGCTTCTGTATGCTCTACTTTTGAAGGTAGGTGCCAGGGGATAAACCGGCAGTACACATTGTTAAGTGTCTGGACTAAAATAACCGAGGTTAGAAACAGCTTGCTAAAAGGGTATAGGAGTCGCCTGGCATGTCTTACTAAAGGGTGACCCGATCGCCGCCTGAGCTGCGAAGTACATATCCCGGAATAGCAGCTGGCCCGTCAAGCTCTCCGGGGGCGAGGAGGCCCCTTTTCCATACTTCTCAACTACGTCTTGCACTCGCCAATAAAAAAGGCGCGACGATATTGCGCCAAAATGCAGCATCGGCGACATGAGTGTTGTTGATTGGGGCTCGAAATCCGCTGGACTGGTCTTCGGTTTCCGGAATGTTGCAGCGTATTCCTCGTCCGAGATTATTTCCTGTAGCTTCTTCAAAGCTATCGTCTCTCCGCCACGATGCGGCGTGGTAGCTACTGCTGTGAAGCCGAGTTCTTCGAGAGTCGGAATAGCGAAGTCGCCTGTGGGGCCTGAGATCCTGGAATAACTCCTATCGTTGTTCTCTCGATGCGAAGCATTTAAATCCGGCTCTGACTCCGGCTTGTCCTGCTCAAAATCGACAGACATGTCTCCGGGATCTGGAAGGTATGTTGGTGCGGCTATTGGCCTAGGTATATCACCGATTTTCTTCCCAGCAGCCTGAAGCTGAGTGATAGACATGGTTGGCTTTCCTCCATGTTTGGTAATAACTTCGTCGCTATCCCATAATGTGCGTCCATAACGGCTGACCACCTTAACGCCAGCCTTCTCCGCTAATGCTATTACACTCTTGTCTCTTTCTCGAGCATAGGCATCTGTATCCTTTTCAAAAACCAAGTGTGTTACGTTCCACGCTTTAAATAACTTGGGGAAGAGTGTCTGTGGAGCTTCACGTAGTACGAAAAGCTTTGACTCGGGGTTGAGTTTCTGAATTGACCCTGAAAGATCAGTCTGGCAATCGAGTCTGCTAGAATTAGCAATTATTTCTGTTAACTACTCTGAAGTTGGGTATTACAAGTATTGCCATCTGTTTACTCCTCCTTTGACCCGGTATACGTAGTGAGGATCCCACGTGAAGATGGGCCACAAAACTGCAGGGTCCAGATCGAGGGCTGCTTTCAGAGCAGGGGAATCGTGGAGCCGGAGATCTGTTCGGAACCAGTATATCACACGTGGTTTCCCCATCGTAAAGTTGATGCCAACCTACCTAGCTGACTTGAAGCCAAGCTGTGCCTATCCCCGATGTATGGTTTTGAAGCTTTAGTTTATTCTCTGAAGTCCATGATGTCAAGACTTCAGCCACAGCTGAACTACTGGGTGCGAGCCGGACTGTGGCTACGGGAGAGGGCGAAGGAAAAAGCAAAAAAGAGACTAGGTTCTTCGGGCTTACATATAACGTTACACGTACGGTGTTTAACGGGCGGTTTAGAGAACTCTCATTTTTCGGCTGTCGAGTCGACTACAAGCAACTCTACGACGAGTCTTTCTACCTACCAATGGATTCTTAGCCGAACCCTGCGATGTCTTTAGCCAAGAAGCTATAGATACCCACATCTAGGTATACAAATAGGAACATAATTGAGAATTCAATAATAACAAACTACGAGCAATAAATCCCAGATACATTAACGCACCCGGACTTTGGGTGAAGCTTCGGGAAGGAAGGCTTGTTTGTAGGAAATTTCCTATTTAGGAAAATCCTATCCTCTGGCTGGGTCCAAAAAGCTGTGATCCCCACAAATGGCCCAGGTTTTAGGTACACTAGCGCAGGAACCACATTAACTAGCTACAGCCTCAAGTCAGGGGCCTGAGAGTTGGAGATCATTGATGTGAATACGGACGACAGCGTCTGGTCTATGAGAAAACTATGATGGCGGTGTGTGAAGCTTGCATTCTGTATTTGTTCCTTGCTTATTTGATCCCGTTGTCTCCAACGAAGGGAATCGATAGTCACTTGGAATGGATGAACGTGTCTGGCATTGTTAATAGTGTAATATATGACTGATTGACATGCCGGCAGATAACTATCGACATATAAGAGAGACATAACAAAGTCTTCAAGTATGATTAACTCCACGATCGTACTTTCATCTGTAAGATCGAACAGCCCGAGGAGCCGTAGAGATCCCTTTTGCATTAGCGATTTTTATAGTTGGAGGTAATCTGAAGCCCCGATTTGGTGCATATCCATGGTTCCGATGAATGAGATGGCCGAGATGTGCAGAGCTATGCTACAGCCTTTCTCTATGCATCTCTATGCATCTCTATGACGACCTCGAAAAGCCTACATGTACATAATACATAGTGACAAATCCATGGATGCCACATCTTGAGAGCGGTGAAGCTATCGTCAGATTTAAAGTTTGTATCATAAGACGACAGTCTTCCAAGGTTGTCTATGAGATGTATGTAAGACGCAAACCCGCTTCGAGATCGAACTACGGTGAGTCAGATCAACGAGGCTATCGTTGTCTAGTATAGTGTATGCAATGATTGAATAGCGAGCGATCCACCGTGAGCAGACTGTTCGAATTAGTTTCCTGCGTATCTGGTCGTGGCTCGGATTTGCAGGTGTGGGAATGAAGTCGATGAGATAGATTCAGCCCTCACGTCGACCAAGTGGGGAAGAAAGAGGGCGGGAAGAATACGTGATACTGTGTAATTACTACTAATACGTAGTATATACGAGGTATCCTGGTAGAGTATACTTGAAATGCAAGGAATGCGCTAGGGCAATATCCTGTAACCAGTACCTACACCTTTCCCCAACTTGCTACAGTAAGCCTTTCCTAAAAAGGTTGGTTCCCAAGCCACCACGGTATTGAATACTTTCCAACTTGCTGTCGGCGGCTGGTCTTGGTCGGCCGTCACACCCCATCCACCTCAATCCACTTATTCGACGCCCCCTGTCAATTCTATGTTTCAGACCAACCCCAATTGGATTGCAATCTGCAGGGCCTCCTTTCGCATTTTTGTGTAGTCACTACCATATCTGATCATTGATACCCCCCCAAGTCAAGTCAAGTTTAGTGGCAGTAGTGACAGATACAGGTATTTTTTTTTTCTTTCTTCCAAGGCATTGGGAGCATACTCACCCATTCCAATCTCACCTCATACGCTCATTTCTACCACTCTGCCGGAAGTTGATTATTATCTATATTTAGACCAAAGCCACAAAACAAAAACACAATTCATCCGAGATCTGCGAGCGAAGTTGAAATCTGTATGTCGATCGTTTTATCGACTCTCCAGGAAATAAAGTTAGGCGGGCATTTGGCCTTGTCTCCTGGTCTCTTGGTCCCTTTACTCCTGGTCCGTGGTCGAGGCGCAACCCGCCAACTTTCTTCCAGCCCCCTTGCGACAAAATCCACCGCCGAGGAACGAGGAACGAAGCAATAGGAATAGACAGAGGCTAAGGAAGACGAGGGACGTGGGAGAAAGGCCAGAAAATAAAATTTGAGGAACAAATTCATTATCGATTGGATACCCTCTAGGCTATTGCTGTTATGAACAGGCACAAGCAGACCCAAGAAGACCCATCATCCAAGACACCAGACCCAGACCTCATTTTAATACCGATCCGTGGGATTTGATTCCGTGGACACCAAGAAAAAAATAACAACATGACTAGACCCCAGATGATTCGGGCAGGTAAGTCTGATCTACGTATACAAAATCCCCCCATCCTTTGAAGAGGCAGGGGAGTAAAAAGGGAAAGGGAAAGGGAAAAAAATTATTACTACAATGCAACACTTACCCAACCCCTTGTCCTTGAATTATGACTTGTTTGTCCTTGTGCTATGCTAAGCTAACACTTCGCCCTTCCTAATTTCTGCAGACACCATTGATCTTCAGAACCAAGATACCACTTCTACTAAGAAACACAAGCCTCCCCCTTTGAAGACAGCGCCGACCGCGAACGGGTCCCTCGCACCCCATCAGGCTGAGACGCTACGTGAGGTAGAGGAAGACAGGGCTGGAGAGGAAGCTCGGAGCCCGCGAATCTCGTGGACCGATGGTGACAACGGTAGCGACCTTCAACAATACGCCGAACAACTCGCGAACGGCATAGCAAACTCGTTGAATGGCAACAAGATGCAACCCGAGGATGCGCTCGCTATCGCGCAAAATGGAGGAGCCGCGGGGGGCGTCTCCGACGATGGAGACATGGACGATGCCAACGACGACTTGGATGACGATATGATGGACAAGATCTCGAGTTCTCCTTCGATTGAAGATGGTGGGTACACTCCTCCGCAGACTGTATGGCCACGGCGCGTCGATTCTCTGCGCCCTGTGGTCATGCATCGCAACTCTCTCAGTTCTCTGGTGCTCAGCAAGGCGAGATCAACACCACCACCCGATCCTGTTCAACACCCAATACTGCACCCCTTAGACCAGCAGGCAAGCAAGGCTCCTGTTGATAAGCCAAACCATCATCATCCTCTTTCTGGTGAGTATACTGGACCGGCCGATCGAGCGACCAATACCGAGGGCCCGGACAGCCTGTCATTACCCGATTCCGGATCGAGCATATAGGAGATGGACGCGACGGCATCGAGAAATGGAGCGGCACATCGTGTCTGGGGGAAACATACTAGCCAGCGCCGCTCCCGTGGAGCAGAGTTGAAGGCTAAGGAACCCTCTTCGGGTCGCCGGTTGGAAACGAACTTCACTGGATCCGAGTCGGATGAGGAAAGGCCACCCATATCTCCGTACGATTTTCTATTGCCCTACGAGGACTCCGAAGAGGATGATGATGATGACAGCGACTTTCCCCCGGACATTGATCCTAAATTTCTTGACGTTGGCTGGGGCGGTGAATACTTACACGACTTAGAGGACATCGATTTCGAGTTCGTTTACGCCCTCCACACTTTCGTCGCAACGGTTGAGGGTCAAGCCAATGCCACTAAGGGTGACACCATGGTTCTGCTAGATGATAGTAATAGTTACTGGTGGCTTGTGAGGGTAGTGAAGGACAGTAGTATTGGTATGGGCCGCACCGAATTATTGTGAAGTCTATTCTCAAGCTAATATATCCACCCCTAGGATACCTACCAGCCGAGCATATCGAGACACCTACCGAAAGGCTAGCGCGCCTCAACAAACACCGAAACATTGACGTATGTAATAGTATCCGAAGAGACTAGGGTTGCACGACTAATTGCGAGTTAGCTATCCGCGACAATGCTTGGCGATCAAGCAGAAAAGGCCAAGAACCCTATAAAGGCAGCAATGAAGAGGAGAAAACTGAAAACCGTCACATTTACAGCTCCTACCTATGTTGACTATTCCGACATAGATTACTCCACCGAGGAGGAAGACGGCGATGAGGAAAAGCAAGCCCTGCAGCAAGCTGACTCGCAACAGCAGTCGCAAACTCAAGACGATAAGCTAGCGTCTCAGCAGGCCAAAGATGATATGTCGGATGATGATGAATCCGCCAAGGTGGAACCACTCAAACCCAAGGGTCCGCAGAAACAAGTCAGGGTGGAATCCGCTAAGGCGGAAGAAAGGAGCAGCTCGGACTTGGTAGCTCAAGGTGACGTTCGCAGGGACAGTAATGACATGTTTGACAGCAAGCCCGAGCGGGTTACAAGAAATGGCACCGTGAGAAACACAGACTCTTTCTTCAAGGACGAGACGATAGAGACTAAGAAGATCACGTTGACTCCTGGCCTGCTACGGGACGACAACGAGTCGCGCATCTCCAGCGACTCGAAGGACTCTTCACTACGGCAACGGCCAAGCTTAGAGAAGGAGCTGGCTCCTGACAAGAATAAGGACGACAAGAAGAAGAAAGATAAGGACAAGAAGGAGAAAGAAAAGAAGCCAAGTGCTATTCGGAGTTTCTTCTCGAGGAAGGAAAAGAAGAAGTCGGTTGATGAGGACGATGACTCGTTTGGCAAGAGGTCAATGGATACTAGTGCTGATATGACGGAGAAGGATGCGGAGGAAGTGCAAGCAGCCGATGCAGACTCGTCGCCTGAAAAGATGGCGGCGCCACAGCGGAGCGCAAGCAAACTTCAGAAGCACCAGCCCAGGACTGAGCCATCACCAACGCGCAAGCCTGCTACTTCAACGTCGCATGGAAACTCGGATCGTGGACCGCCGCTGGCTTCAGAAGCTAGAAGCAACAATGTAGCAAATACACCGCCCGCGACACTGAGGATGGTGGAGTCCGATCAGTCCGAGGGACAAGATCGACCATCACAGAAGAACGAGAAATCCAAATTACAATCGGTCCTCACCAAGGAAGCCAAACCTCCAAAGGTTACCAAGGCGAAGTCGCGCGTTGAGCTTGACGACTTCGACTCACCCGAGGAAGAGGAGTCTATACCGGAGCCGACCAGAGCTGCTCCAGAACCCTCACGGCAGCCATCTGAAGGCAAACAAGTGCGACCCACGTTACCAGGAACCTTCCCAGACAGTTACGTTAGCACTCAGACGTCTGCGTCTGAATTTGTCGACCAGACAACGAAACCCGAACGTACTGGTCCTGCTGCCGAAGAGCGCTTGTCAGAATCTCCTATCCAGGTCTCACCTGTCACGTCTTCTAACCCGCCTGCTCTGATGGTCGATACGTCTAGCCAGGAAGACCGCTCTTCCCCTGTATCGTCGCCATCACCAGAGTTGGTGGAGATCGACGGCCGAACCCATGGGAAGCAAGACTCGGTCACGACGTCCACATCGGCTACAACTACGTCTACTTGGAATGATGCCAACCTCCGTGCATTCTTCGACTCGGGTTCGGATATCCGGGACTTGCTGGTTATTGTCTACGATAAGAATGATACCCCGCCTGCCGGCCCCGATCATCCCGTTGTGGGCACGCTCTTCCGGGAGCAAAATTCGAGGTTGGCCGAAATTACAACAGTAAGTTCCTCTGACTGCGATCCGCTACGTATCGTGACTAATAGCAACAATAGCAACTGGATAACATGCTCGGGGATTGGCTAGCCCGGAAGCAACGCCTTCGAGGCACACTATAGTACGCCTAGCCGTACTGGAGTCTGGTCTCTTGATTAATCTCAGTGTTCGCATGAAACCGGCGTTCTTGAATCTTGAATTGAGCTGCTCATTGTATAGGGTACGAAACTAATTCGTTATGACCCACGTTCGACTCTATTTTTCTTCACGACCTTTGTTTGCATTGGTCCCTATATTCATACGGAGTGCGGCGCTCGGAGCAGGGGCGGAGTTTGGGACCCGGTTATATATATGGCCCCCTTTTTCTTGTCCACTAGTACCTGGACGGGGCGGTTGGGTTCAGGGGGGCTGAAGCTATTTTCTTTTTAGCTTTTGGTAGAGCTGGTCCCGTCGTGCGGGCGGGATGCTTGAAGACTCTTTCACTACTATTGATTCCCTTTTGTCAAGATGGTTGGTTTACGATACGCTGCCGACGGATCGACGACACGGGTTGTATTGTCCCCGTCCGTGGTGGAGTCATGAAGTTGGCTAGTCGGTACAATTTGCGACCTGGCCGCGTTGGCTAGGAGATATTAGGAGGGGGAGAGGAGGGAGATGAAGCGGGAAGCTGATTTTCTTTCGCCGACCGAGTGTAACTCTAGTCTCGTATATAGCAACCGCGCTGTATATACCCGAGTGTTGCTATCTCGCATGCTGGATTGAAGATGTGCGATGAGTGGATTTCAGCTGGTGAGTGAAATTATTATTTGCGACTGTAATCAGACTGCATAATGTATGACGAACGCCCTCGAATGAGTACACGGTTAAAACATATTCGATGGGAGCGTCTGACTACTCAGGATTAAATTACCAGAAATGTCCAATGTATAAAAAAGGTTACGATACAGATCAAGGCATTGCATAACAATTCTCAGATACAAAGGACGAAGTGTAACTTTTCACGACGGATTCGTATTTATCATTCTAATAGCACGATATCGCTAATACTACTAGTAACGCCCCGAGGGATCGTACGCCATCCATCATTCGAAACAGGTCAATCTTCCTAAAGAGGACCATTGATCATACATTTCCCAAAAACCCGAGAACATCACGCTTCATCTAAGCCGTCCCGAGGATGTTCTTCTCGTAAATGGTAGTCTTCTTGCCCGTGTTGTCGTTCTGGATCTGTTGTATTGCAAATATTAGGTCAACAACCGCTTCGTGTATATGCGATAAGAGTATTTGTGTATGATTTAGACTTACCTCGTAGCGCGGCTCATCAGCGCTCGCCTGTACGTTGCGCTCGGCCTGGACACCGGGCTCGGTCAGGACATCGGTGATCTTGCCCGTGCTCTCCGAGGTGTTGGAGTCGGGGCCGCCGACGGGCTTGTAGCGGACGGTTTGGCCGGTCTTGTACTGAGGCATGGTGATGAGGTCGAGGAGGTGCTGTGTGAGCGTTGGGGTCTAGAGGGGCTGCGATGAAAGCCGTAATAACACTTTGTGTGAGTGATTGAAGGTTCGTCAAGTTGGGTGTTGTTGCTTGTCGTTTGTTGATTGTCTTGATGAGTCTGACAGGTTGTTCGAAGGGAAGACTTTGAAGCTTATATCCCCATTGAACCCTGTCATGTTTGAGCGCTGGATGATGATAGAGGCTTCCGGGCTGCGGTGGTCATGAAGTCATAGATGTCGTCGTGATGAAACAGATTTCGTAATCTTGATATCAAGACTCGCGTTGCACGCCGTGACGAGAGTTGCGGTCTGCAGGAGCACCGGATCCGGACATTCCTATGATGCTAAGGAGCCCGTGCGAGTGCAGTCATCGTATCGTTATGTCTGGAATATTCTGACGCCTCCGGAGTCAAAGCTCCAAGCTATCGGTAAGGGGTGAGTGAGTACATGTGGTTACAATAATAGGTACCGTAATCGGTAACTTACATAACTTATGCGGCAATGTAGATCCTTGATAAATTGGTCATGTCACTGCCGATTGTAACTCCATATTCCACGGTGTGCTGCCGTGTACCCGTAGGGCTGAAAGCACGGCTCGTTACCGTTCCTGGAGATGTCGTCAGTAACGAGTCATCGCCACGATGTCATGGTCATACTTTTGTAACTCTGAAACGTCTTTAACGGGACTATTGAGAGTATCGTGTCAACGCCATGGTGGCACAGTATGTGATGATAATACCTACTCCCAACGGCGACGATCGATTCTAAAATCATTATCCCTGTTATGCCTCACCTACCTCCATATCCGGTAGATGATTCATCATTCATGCGGTGCGACCGGCACTACGATTGGATCTCGGGGCATTCTGCCCGGTAACTCCATCCGAAACAATGGTTCAACATTCATTAGAAATCGCCATACAGTGATGTTTGGCTTGCTATTATCTCCTTTCAAGCCTCATTTAACTAGACTTATGGTTATCGACATGGGTATCGGTTCCTCAAGACCAGCGCGACCTAGTATTTCCATGACATCTACAGAACCAAATACTTGTCAGCAATGGCCTTAACGCCATTCATATCACCGCCTGCCCAGTAAATCTGCTGCAGATTATATGCTGCCTCCTGCGTCAAGTCTTCTCTGCCCATGATGCCGCTTTCGGAGTCATCTGGGACGTCCTGGAGAGCACGGCGATAGTACTCGGCGGCGAGGTGGGGAATGCCAATAGCATGGTAGCTCCGCGCCAAGTTGTAATGGGCCTCCTGTCTTTGCGCTGCGTTGGGTGAGGCAACTTTGATGTCGTAGTATTGATGTAGGAAGAGGAACCCTTGAGTTAAAAGGTACTGCCGGTTTTCAGCTTGCCTCTTCAGTGCGTAGTGCACGTAGCAATGGCCGACGCTGAGGATAACCATGCTATTAGTCGGATCTAGGGAATACGCCCTCATGAAGTAATCTACGATAGTGTTAGAGTCTTGATGATAAAATGCTCCCAAGAGTTCCTGTTACTTACTCAGCGCATAGGTGAAACTGTTCGATATGAACAGGATGTGGCCGTAGAGCATCAACAGTGTGATGTCTAGATCCTTGCCTGGGTATACTCTACCGGTAGGCGCTTCCTCGTCGTCACCACTGTCCACAGTCCCTCCTGCAGTGATGGCACGATCCATGAGCTTGATCTGTCTTAGCATATACTTCTGGACGGGACCAGAAGCATACCACGAGGCAGGGGATGGGCACAACCTGGAAAGGGCGGCGAAGAATCGGAAAGGATCGGTGTCGTATTGGTATTCTCTCATAAGCCAACGAGCCGACGCAACACACATCTCCTCATCTCTGCCGCGCAATGCACATGCTACTATTGTATTAGCCAACACTCATCATAGTCTCAGGGAATTACCTTACCAGCCCATGCCACGTGGATTAGAAACATGTCCTCCTTAGACTTAGAGAATATCGTGGCATCCCGAGCAGATTCGCACACTTTGTAAGCATCCTGGAACTTCCCCGTCTGTGCTAACCCGAGAGCGTACTCGAGGAACAGATCCAGCCACTCATCGAAGGTGACGCCTCGGTAACTAACCGGGGCCTGTTTAACCTGCTTTTCGGCACCGGCATCCTCTGGATTTAAATCTAGAAATCCGAATTAGCCTAGATTCCCTTGACACCCATACGATGAAGCTTACTATGGGATAAACGATCTGCCATCGCCAGAAGATTACGGTTCCCTTTTCGAGCCTCGAGCTTCTCACGAGCCTGATGTATCCCAAGATGTGCCAGATACTTGTCCCAGGTGTAGAAGTCTCTGTACGATCTGAAATCATCCACCAGGTTTCGAGCTGCAGACATGAATGCAATAGAGGGACCCACGGCATCGTCGTCGGTCGAGGCTCTCGAATCACGCACGACTTTCCATGCTTCGGCCAGTGCGTCGGCCCTTATTTTCTCTTCCAACTGCAATTCTTCAGTACGAGCGAACAGTTTACGGCGGCGCGTTGCTATGTCCGGTTGTGCCTTGGGCTTTCGTTCCTTGGGCTCTTTTGCCTTCGCCTTCGGCTTTGGTTTATCGACCTTGGGTTTAAGCGGACGTTTGGCTTGCTTTTGCTTTACCGCTGTATCCTTTGCTGTGCTGGATCCCAATGCGGTCGCGAGCAATGCCAGATCGTTATCTGCTTCTCGGTCTTCGTCAATATCTTCCCCTTGGTTCTCTTCATCTTTACGGGCCTGTTCGCGAGCCTGTTCGCTGGCCTCCTGCAGTCTGATGGCTTCATTTACGAGTATATAAGCTTCTCTCTCCGCTCTTGCGGCTTCATACATCTTCGCCAATTCATAGCGTGCATCAACGCGGGCCTCGCTATTTGATTCGTCTTGGTCGATTGCAGCCATAAAGCACTCTTCAGCTTGCCTTTTGTCGCCAGCATCTAAATAACACCGACCTGCCCGAACAAGAGACTCGGCTTCAAGGAGGTCAGGTTCACGAAGTGGTTCATAAAACCGCAGGGCCATTGGTAAACGACCTGCCTCGTATAATGCCGAAGCTGCCTCGGACACGAGGTGCGGGTACTCCGAAAGCAGTTCTGACGCATTCGGATCGTCTGGATCGATAAACTTGAAGTGTCGCTGATTACTGTTAGTCTACTCAACTGTAACACGACGGGAAAGATTGTCAATTATGATCTCACCATAGCCTCGTCCTCTTGACCAAGCTTGAGGCGAAATATAGCAAGTTTTGTCCTCAGATCTAAAGGAAGACCCTTGCCATACGACGAAGCAGGGTATTTTCCATCCCGATAGGCTTCTTCTTCCAGTCGACGGGTGTTTTCTATGTCCCATTCGCGATCATCGCTTAGCTCGTCCCAGAATGTCTCGTCGGAACGAGTCAGGAGCCATCGTGATAATGATCTTAGTTCGCGGATCGCGTCTTCGAATCGATCGACGTACGCAAGAAGTTCGACAAAAATTTTAACATCTTGCCAGTCGAAAGGATAACGAGAATCAAAACCCTTCTCTCGAAAATGAACAATGCAGCGGCGATATGATTCTATTGCATTTTCAGGCCCGTCTGCGTGCTGGGATTTACCACCCTCTGCGAGCAGCACGCATGCTTCCGCGAAGCTACGTTGAGCATATACGTCAAAGACGTAGTGTTCAACCAGGAAGGCATAGTCTTTTACCGCGGACCTAAGATGTCCTATTTCGAAGCGTAACGCGGCCCTTCCGTGGCGTGCTGCTGTGTGGTTGGGGTCGATCTTTATAGCATTCGAGTAGCAGTGGAGGGCGAAGCTAGAAAAGTCGTCTGCCTTCTCTGGAATTTCGTCTCGGAGTTCGACGGCTAGCTCTGCACACTGCAGCCATTCCTCAATAATCTTTGGTTGCAAAGTTGCGGCTGTGTATCTTGCGTAGAAATGCCCTTCCCTGTCTCCTTTCTCCTGGCGAAGCGAAGCTAATAGAATCCAAGCACGGTAGGTCTCACCGTTGATACGAATAGCTTCTTGAACGAATTCGAGAGCCTCGTCAATACGCCCATTAACAAGTGCCTGTGATGCCATGTTGAGTCGATATTTTATATCGCCAGTCGGCTCAGCGGCCTTTCGAGGGCCACGCTTCCTAGTTCCACCGCCTCGAGGGCGTTGCTGTTTCTTCTCATCCTGGAAGTATTTCTTTAGGAATCCTCGAGTGGGAGGAAGACGCGGCAGAGGATTGTCCTTGTTGAGATCATTCTGCCTTTCCAGGAGTGCGTCGGTAGCGGTGTCCATCGGGTCTACTTCGTCTTCTGTAGCCGTTACTTGGTTTGCTACATTCACCGGTGGGATTGCTTCGTTACCCGTTGGAACTTGCGGTTGAGGGGGAATCCATCCGGTATGAGGAGCTCCCACAGGTAAGTGAGGGACTGGCGGGTTCATTGGGATGTAAGTAGAAGGGAACTCCGGGCCCTGCGTACCGGTTGTATTCGGAGGCCCATATGAGTGGCACATTGCTGCTGGCTCGCTCGCTGGTCCAGGTACAACATTCTGGGGCACATAATGTTGAGGTGATGGGCAATCTGGCCTAGGTAGTAAGACACGGCCTCCAGGCTGCATGTCGATTCTTCTTGGCGCTATGGTAGGTAAAGGACGTCGTCCGCGACCTGGTTCCATACTAGGTCTTGTAGCGGGTGCCGTATCCGAGATCATTTGACCAACACCTGCACTTGATCCCTGAATAGGAGGCGTGACGGCGCTGCTGCCCTCAGAATCCGGCATGGCTGGCACAGTTGGATTCTCCAACTGCTGAGCAAAGTGCGCCTGGAGGGCGTTGAGTGTGGATGAAGAAGGGTGAGTCATGGTGAAACGACCCAAGGCTAGATATTCTTGCTATATTTTCCTCGCAGAATCGAAATAAAACGGTGCCTTCTGTTTTGGATGGTATATCTATGTAGTCAGCAGCTGCCAGCCACCTCATCAACGTATAATATCAGATAGGTTTACCAAATCCAGCGTGCTTAGGACTAGCCCCAATCGCTAGATATTAGTCGTACAGGTTTGACTTTGACCATAACGGCAGGACCTGTTGTAAAGATTAAATGGACTAGATTGTTGAAGTAGTCTCACAAACCATGCCAAAGTATAGGCAGTTGGACATCTGGAGCGGGTGGGTTTCCAGTTACTACATAGTATGTACAAGTGAAGATTAACAAAGGGCAACTGTGAAGTATGCACTAAAGTATCAAATAAAAGTGAATTCCCACTAGCGTCTATACGGTTTAATGAATATTCTATATTACGCACGGTTGTATATATGCAACAAACCAACATTCTAGCTGAGCGAGTTGAAATTTCTAAGAAGCTTAACACTGATGTGACATAGTTCTCAAATCTTGGATGGATTTACATTTTTTATAGTGATAATCTGTATACAAGTATACCTTACAATGCCATCCTCGTCTGCCTTCTGGTCTCCTTTTGTCGTTATATCATCGTTGTCATATCGTGCAGGGTTTGTTCCTTCTCCAAACCTCATTCTGGATGCGAAAAGCAAAATCATTTCCTGGGTTCCCATGAGAGCTATATTGAATCTACCAACCTGAGGAAGAACCCTCAATCTACGACTAATGGTGGGTCAATAAGAACGTCAGAGATTCTCAAAACGGCCCATGGATATGCCCTTTTTAATTTTCCAAATTGCTAGTTGATCAGTGGCGGCAGATCGATAACTTCATTATTAAGGTGCAGCGACTAGCCCAGCTTGCCATCTGCCTTGGCTTCTGCTCAGGTGTTAGTAACTTGGTCCCACGATAGAAGAAGTTAAATACGATTACCTTTGACCTGTTCAAAAACCTTCAGCATCTTCCTACGGGCTCCAAGGGCGTTGACGCCACGGTCTTCTAGAGCCTTGTCATCAAGCTCGATGAGCTCCGTCCACTTCATGTCCTTCAGGTTGTCTGTGTACTTGTGCAGTCTGAGGCTTCGCAGCCAGGCTGGTATGTCTTGTAGGAGCGTCGGATCAGTGGGGTCCTCCGGCGGTTTCGACGTACCACGGCGTCCACGCGGGGATCGCCCGCGAACCAGGTCCGAGTGATCCGATAGGTAGCCTTCAGGGACACCCACCCCAAGCTGGCCCATGTTAATTGCACCGAGACCGTTGCTTAAGAGCGGGTTTTGTGCACCATCATAGGCACTCAAGAAACCGTTGTTTTGCGGGGAGGCAAACGGCATCTGGCCGAAACCCGGCTGCATTGCTATACCGGGAGAGTTGGGACGAGATCGATGTGCTGCGAATCCGCCCATAGCCTGCTGGTTTTGCAAGGCAAGCATCTGATCCCTATTTAGAACCTGGCCGTGCTCGTTTACCATGACAATGTTTGCACCAGGGATATTCGGAATTTGAGGCCCAGCAGAGATAGTGCCCTGAGTTTGTCCGGATGCGTCATTCGAACGGGCTCTCCTGTACTTGCGCACATCGTCAAGGGCGAAACGGTTATTAACCGTGGATAAGGCTGCCAGTTTCATAGCTGTCGCATTGGCGACCATATCCGCTTGATTAGGGGCGTTGCCGGCATTGAAGGTCGCAACCATAGGAGTATTCACCATGGAAGCCCAATTGCCACTTCCCGCCGTGTATGGCGAAAGTAGGGGCAAATCGGCAGCAGATTTGTCGGGGGCGTTAAGCGTGGTATTCTGGATGCTGTTGCTACCTAACTGGGGACGAGGTGACCTCAAACCTGCGGAAGGCGGGGGCTGAACGAATTGGCCCATGGGGGTTTGACCTGAAGATGACTTGGGCCGCGAGGCATTTTGATCGTGGCTGGCACCCCAAGGCGAAGCAGGGTTTTGTGCGTTGGGGTCGAGCCCCTCGGAAGGCGCGGAGATAGTTGGCGCACCCAAGGGGCTTCGAATGTCAACGGCTGTGCTGTTGCGGTTCGACGGAGGCTGGTTGCCAGTCTGCTGAGTGAACTTCGCCTTTTCGGTAGCGATAGCAGCCGCAGCATCAGGGAACATAGCATTAATTGTTGATGGGTCAAGTCCCGAGTGTCTCTTGGCCGCTGCTTGTGGTTGCGAAAGGGAGTTCCTAGCCGACCCAACGTTCAACTTGTTCATAGCATCGCTTAACCGGTTAGACATGGGATCTGTGTATGACGATGGGTTAGACACGAGATATAAGCCAGAATGTATTGTTTAGTTAATATACCTTTGTCAAAATTAGCGGGTGATAGCACACCCGACATGGGATGATTCTTTCCCATTTGCTGAAGTACCTGGATAAAGAAACGGATCTGAACCTGAGTAGTCTGCTGAAGCAGCGCGTACAAGGCAGCAGTTCGCTCAGCCTCGGATAGGACCCGAAACCACTGTTCAATAGCACTGAGTTCGTCCTTAAAGTCCTGATCCAGGGTAGCAGCAGCCATTTCCTCGAGAGTAGTCTCATACTGATCGATATCGGCGATCCACTGCTGGGTAACTTTGTCCTGCGGATCCGAATCAGCACCACCCTGACCCTGACCCTGCTGACCGTAGAAGTCCGACGAGGGACGGATGCGGTTTGATGTCGCCGGGCCCGCAAGGGCAGCCATATCAGCAGATGCTCGGAGGTGATGGTTATTGGTGCCGACTGTACGCGACGACGGTGGACGAAGCGACGAGGCTGTCGATGCCTCTGGAGTGCTGTTCCGGTTCATATTGAGAGTGGCGTTCGCTTTCGAAGTGCTAACAATACGATATACTGTGGGATTGCTACGATGTAACTCCCGAAGTCGAATTGATATCACACGAGGGAGTAATCGTGTGATCTTAGGGCGAACGCAGATGGAGGACTTATGTAGTCTCTGCGGGAATACTGGAGGGAAGACGGTATATCTGTGACATATGGTCCTGTGGCCTAATGTTCAGATTTCTTAGTAACCGGAGGGGCGTGTAAAATATGGTACGCAATGGAAACAAAGCAATACGGATGCAGTGAGTCCTCCGAGTCCTCGGTGTCACTGATCGGGACTATTGTGGCTGTGGTTTGTAATTGTAGGCTTGAGTGGTAACGACGTCGGTATCAGCGTAGCCTTTTTAACGAATCGCGGTCAGGAGATTATTGCGTAGGCCAGCTTGTGACACTTCCAGGGCGAAAGCGAAGGGATCGATAACAACTGAAATCCTGACGAATCAATTTAATAGGAAGCGTATTGAAGCAGCAGTCCTATTCGTGGTATCGTATTACGATTGGCTCGCAAGGCTCGAGTTCAACTCTCTAGCAGAGAACGATGGCAAAATACCTTTTCTTTCTCTCGAGAACTCCTGCAGTAGCCTGCTGACCTCAAAGGAGTCTTTGAAAGGAGGCAGTTGGGTACGAAGTGATTATTGGTAGCGCAGAATATTAGATAAGTGACTGCGAGAGGAGGCGTTAGTAAAAATTACCGTAGTAAAATGTAAGGCTTAAGCCGTATTAGCTGTGCGGAGAGGACTGCCTAATACATGATCCAATCCCGAGCATAAGGATCTGGGTAGATACAAGTATAGAAAATGGGCAATTCGGTAGATCAAGTTTTGACGACATGACGGGTAGTAGGAGCTTGAAGGGCAATCCGGTTTATCACTGGATTAGGGGGCTTGATAGGCATTGAATCCCCGTGGATAATCATGTGTCGAAGGACTCAAAATTCAGGTTTAAATGCGACGGAGTCTCGAAACTCAGGAGAAGGATATCGGGGTATCGGGAGCGAACTAAACTTACCAACAATAACACTCAGGTCGACTTTCTACTCCAAGGCCAAAAAGAAAGGAATCAGCGGCAGGGTCACCCTCGAGCTTGCTGAGGAAGTGGATGGTAAAGAGGAAGGAAGAGGAAAATTAAAAAAGAAGCCGTAGAGAATTGACTGGACTGGAGCGACGGAGCGATGGGGTGAAATGGATGGTACCAGGACTCGGGCACAAAGCCTGGACTCTTTTCGGAAAGACCCTTGGCACAAAGAGGGCTGCAGTGGCCGCAGTGGTCGCAAGAGTGAATTTTTGGTAAGGATTGGAGGGTAGGAAGCCAAGCCGAGCCCACGCTGTAACCGTTTTAATGGGTACAGTACTTTAGGCTTCTGATTGGTTGGGTACCTCTTACCTGTAATGGCCACTAGATCGTTACTTCAAACCAGATTCTCTAACATCCATGGATGTACATGTACCATATTTTTTAAGGTAAGGCATTCATAACCTTATTAGTTCCAGGCAGTCTGAGCCTCCAATGTTGAGGCAAGAAGCATCCATCAGACTTGCATCGCATCTGGAAGCTCAGCGCTTAGTGCTAAGAGTCAATCTAAAAGTGTGACAGTACATACAGTATAGTACAGTACATACCTAGTAACGACTCGGAATATTTATTACATGTATACATTGATAGTTAGGGCGGTCAATTTGATCAGCTGCTTGGACGGATTCTTTAGGGGCGAGACCTTAATTACATACAGTATCCATGGATGATTCCTGTCCCGAAATACATAGTACGATATATTTCTCGTCTCTATACAAATAGGCTCAGCTTATCAGTATAGGTACTTCCCTACCTGACAACTAGAAGAACTCGAAACGCCCTAACCGTCGGCTGGGGCGTGATCACCCACACCCTCCCATCCATCAGAGAGTTGGGGTTCGCATAGTAGAAGCAAACCCACATAGACAGGTTTATGTTCGAATTTACGCAGATTTCGGATTATGAATGAATGCGTGGATGCTACATTTTAATTGCAGTGTCATGTTAAATGCTTTATAAGGCGATATCCACGAATGTATAGGGGGACGTGGGTTGAGAGGCAACATATACAGTAGTTCAGCATCTTTATCACGATATCATTTTCGGCTATGGTAACTTAAGGTGATAGATAGAGACTACATAGTACGTAAATCTCTTTCCATAGTTTTGGCAGATATCATATACACGTTTGGATGTATCATTTCCTAGAAGGCGAAAGAGATATATTGAAGCCGCACTTTGTGTGATTACAGGATGTAGAATCGACAGGTGGCGTAGAGTAAAAGACCGATCTCTCATAGCAGTTGACGTATCAACTCGATCTAATTAGTGGGCATATGACAGAATAGGGGAGAACAAAAGAGTTCAATGGCAACAGAATCGAAACAACTGGATATGTTGCCTAGTCTCCATGCACCCTTGCCTTAGAGCAGATGAAGCACGAGTGTTTGGTAATAGACTGGCAGACTACTCTCGGCACGAGAAGAAACATCCTTCAGCAGATAGGCATAGGAGTGGCCTAGAGCTGTACACACATATGCCGGTGCATGTATTCATTCATTTGTCACAGAAAATCCAACTTACAGCCACACTAGGCTCGACAACGGAACGGACCGCAAGGGAGGGCGCGAAGAGTTGGTTGGTGACCGTAACTCATTTGGTTACTTCTTCATCTTCACCGTAGAAGATCGTGCCTGGATACAAGCAGCAAATGCATAACCTTGACTCCATGATCGTGCCAGAATGTCCCCGTATTTTGCCCTGATGCGCATTCGCGATATCGTGTCTCGGAATCTAATATCCATCACTTCATGCCGTCTCTCGCTTGCCCTCCTTCAGCTCCTTCTGTATAAATCGTTAGTACCCGTTGTCAAAATATTATGGGTAATCTGTCTATGAGACGGTATCGCGTCGGGTGACGTACCAGGGCTCGCATGGTGCCATGAAGAGCATGTCTGTGGTTTCTTCGGAACTTGGGGTCGGTTCCCTTGAGAGACGGGTATCTGTTGGTCTTCGGCTTCTTGATACTGTATATCGACAATCCGTTAGTTAAAAACTCGGTAAGGAGAGATAGCCCGTCGTTTAGACAGGGGGTCGGTTTGAAATTGACGTACCCGTTACGGTGAGCCTTGCGCGACTGGTTGTGCTGAGACGAGTTCTTGGATTCTGTGATTAAATGTAAGCAAGCTATCTCTAAAGCATCTGAGGGTATTTCATATAACGTACTCGCCATTGCGACTGATTTTGTGTCGGTTTGTTTGGGGAGACACGGAAATCGACGAAGGTTGATGCTGTCAGTGAAAAGGTGGAAGTTCGGGTTGGTGCGCTGCTATTACCAGTTGTGGGCGGAAAATTAAGCGAGGGGTCAAGCCACAATTGTGGCACGGTCTCTAGAGGTGGGGCAGTAGAGGGCTTGAAAATAGCAGCTGTCCACAGCTGACAGTGTTAATTGACCGGGGTATAAAATGGCTCGTGCGCGTAACCATCACCCCTGGAACTTGGAAGCTCTTACGGGCTACATACAGTACCTAGTAGTATCTCCAGGGACTACGATTAGTTCCTACATGTAACAGAAGGGATCAATATCATGGTCGATAGAATATTTATCTACCCAAGTTAAACACAAGTCTTTCGGTGTAAAATGTGTCTATTCTAACAGTTCGACATATGCTTGAGTGATATGATTGCACATTGATTTTTGAATGTCCCTCGAAGATCTCTCATATACTTGCACTGATCCTACCCGTACTCCTAACTCGCAGAACAAATAACACTGTGGATGCATCATCCCTAATCTAGCATATACGTAAATCTACAACCCATCGGCTCATGCAGGACGAGTTCAGATAACTCGTATATCCGGTCTTTTGCAAGCCCTTATATTAAATCGGATTCACTTGGTTGTAATGGGGATGGCAAGTTTCGCTTTGGAGGCAGTGGCCGCTGCCAGCTCAGCCGCCTTGGCGAGCTGTTCTGATCGGAGCTTGCGGACATATCTGAAGAGGAGGACGAATATGAATTCCATACTACAACGATGATTAGCAAATCGATCACTTCTATCGACGTATAAGCAGCCTGCAACTCACCGCTCCTTAGTCATCATGAGTAGTCCCTGCACTAGGAAGCCTTTGATGATCTGGGGTCCAATCCCCTTGAAAAGACTTAACAAGCCTTCATGCTGGACAATAAACTGCATCACCTCGATGAAGCCCTTGAAAGGCTTGCCTTGACGTTGCGGCGGGGGCTTTGATTGTAGTCCGACCTTTGCAACGATTAGAGGTTGCGTAGCAATGGTAGCTAATGCTTTTGACATAGCGCCGAGAACTGATAGAGTACGGTAAGCTTGAGCCTTCGATATCGTGAACAGGTCAACTTACGAAAAGCTTCTCCTGCGGTCAAGCGGGTTTTTCCAGGGAAGAAAGTCCCCTTTAACCGCTCATATGCGCCATAGGTGATGGCAGGGTTGACAACCAATACTAAGCTGGCTTTCAGTCCCCTCCAAAGACCAAACACTCCATCTTCACTCCGGATAACCTCGCGGGCCGTATCTAAGAAACCTTTCCTATCTGCCTTGCTTTGTGTCTGTTGTCTCGTGGTGACCACGGCCACCGGAATCGTAAATATTTGGGCCACAGCACCTGCTATGGCACCGAGTGTCAACTCGACGGCTGTAGATGGCGGCGCGGGGACTTTCTGGTATTTGAAGTAGAGTTCTCGCACGATCGAGTACCAGTAGAAGTAGGCAAAGTTGGTGGAGGCAACACCTAATAGGGCGCCGTTTATGCCTGCATATAAGCCCTGGATTCCGTCGTCGGCAACAATCTTCGTTATAGCATCCCACGTCGAGGCATAATGAGGGTCGCTGTGATCGCCTGTCTCTCCGGGCTTCCGTTTGACCTGTACCTGTAGGCGTGTCTTCACTCTGCCGAGAACAAGAAAATAGTCAGTATTGCTTCAGCATAGCGCGGAGGAATAATTCATTAGCACCCGGTAGGCTTACATATCCAGAGGATAGACCAGTGCATTAGCTAGGACAGCTCCCGTAGAACCAGCTAAGGCGGATCCCCATGGCGGTAACGGCGCAGGCTTCGACTGGACAGGCATTGGGATAATTCAACAATGTCTTAAAGGCCGCGCTCTGTGAGAATTTCGGTTGATTAGACACCAACGACTATATGAGAGACTGGGCGCAATTGGCAAGCCGAAAGTAAGACAGGTAGGTACCTATACCAGCGGATAAAATGGTATGGTTAAAAAGAAACGAGAGCTTCAATTGCTACCCCAACATTTAGCAGTGGACGTGGATCGTGTATGTCTAGGTACGATTTCTATACAAGTATAAAAGAATATCTAATAAGCTAATTATAAAGGCCGAGGAATATACAAGTACCCCGGATCTGCCAAAAGACAATGAAGCTGCCCTGACGTCGTGCTCCGGCGATGCGAAAATCGGGGACAACGACGCAAAGCCGAGTTTAAAAGGACGCTTGTGAAGAATAGACCTCGGCCATTGATGGCTGGTCCACCTCCGTCGGCATTCAGGAATGCGCACGAATCAATCAAATCGATTCAGTCAAATGCGGGTCTACGGAAGGTGGGTCAATGATCCACCACGGAATGGTAGTTAATCCGGGATTGTCTAGTCGTCACTTCACCTCGAGCTGCAGCTGCGTCGAATCTGATCACTGAAGTCAGAACCTTACGTAAAACACTTATTCTTATCTATGTACATTAGAAAGTTTGACAGGTTCGTTATCTAGATTTACAGCTGGCAACAGCCCAGATCAGAAGTCAGAGAAATATCGGAGATGTACTCCGTATCGTGCGTGAATCACCCGTGCTACGCGAGGACATCGAAGCTAGAAGCGAGAGTATCATGATGAGAAGGTGGAAATAGGTAGGTCTCTCACCTCGCATACGATGCAACTGTCAAGGAAAAGAAGAGCTTTGAAAGATTCATAACTTTTTTCTTTATATATATATCTGTTTTCTGTCTTCATGGGCGATGTCAGTTGAATATCGATATAGCGACGCTATCTCCTTGAGTTCATACTTGACGTCTAGTATACGCTGTTTGACGGAGGTGACTTCTATTTCAGATGCTCTGAGGCAGGCCATCTGGTTGCGTAAGGGATGTGAGGTGGTCATTATTTGCTGGCGTTAGCTGACGTGGGAATTCCAACTTCGTCACCACATTGGTGTTAAACTACATCCAAGCCTCCGCCCCTTCGGCAGTTGTGGTTTCTTCGAAGTTCAAATGTCAAGATAATCAAGACAACTAAACACGATGGAAGCAAAGGCGAAGGTGAGTGGTCTCCCCGGGTTTTACCGTACAAATCTAACTTTCTATAGGAGCGAGAGGCACTGATCTCCAAAAATCAGGGCAAAGAAGCCCTTGGTCACGCCATAGCCGCTGCGGAGCTGTACATGAAAGCCGCCGCCCAAGCAACTTCTGGTCCTGAAAAGAGTCGCCTGTCGAAAAAATGTCAGTCGCTACTGATCCAGGCTGAGGGCCTTAAGAAATCAAGTCAGGCTGGACATAGTGTCGCTGCTGTGGAGAAGCGCTTGAGGCTGCCACGTCTAGCCCGCCAGATTCCTAAGGGTGAACAGGCTATCTTACTCCGTAGCTCTAGACTTCACGGAAATGTATTTCCACCTTGGGAGTCAGATCCTGATCCGAAGGAGTTCAGCGGTGGTCTTTTCAGTGACGCTACAGAGTTCTCCTTATCCGAGCGTCAGAGAACCGTCTTCTCGGGCTGGAAGAGACCGCTGGGGGTTGTGGGTACCGATCCTGACGACCAGGACAACAAGTCCCTAATGGAAGCTCAGACCGACTACGACTTAGTCCAGGACATAACAACAGACTGCTCAGTCGTAGCGAGCCTCTGCGCCAGTATGCGTCATCTACGACCCGGCCCTACTTCTATTCTGCCCGCCTTAATGTTCCCCATAATCTCGGAGAACGGACAACCGAAGATTTCTACCAGTGGCAAGTATGTGTTCCGTATGTTTTTCAACGGTTGTTTCCGGAAAGTTGTCATCGACGACCGACTCCCCGCGTCCTCAACGGACCGTACCCTTTACGTCGTGGATCGCCAAAACCCGAGACTCATCTGGCCCGCCCTGATGGAGAAGGCATATCTCAAGGTCCGAGGCGGCTATGACTTCCCTGGAAGTAACTCTGGCACTGATTTGTACGCTCTCACAGGCTGGATACCACAACAACTATTTCTACAAAGCGACGAAGTAGACTGGGATCGCACGTGGCAGCGTGTTAAGAAAGCTTATGACTACCGGGATGTGGTAATAACCCTAGGAACAGGCCGGCTCTCGCCAGACGAAGAGGAGACTTTAGGGCTGGCGGGCGAGCATGATTATGCGGTGCTTGACATGTTGGAGACACAGGGGACTAGGAGGCTGCTCGTCAAAAACCCGTGGTGCGACGGCCTCACTTGGAAAGGGGTCGGATCATCCGACATACAACCGCAGGAACCGGACGATCACCCAATCAAGTTAAAACCCGGGTCTTTCTGGATTAGCTTCGACGACGTAGCGCAGAACTTCGAGTCGTTATACCTGAACTGGAACCCGAGCCTGTTTACAGAGCGCCAAGACCACCACTTTACGTGGCAGCTGCCCGAAGCCACTATCGCCAGCTCCTTTGCCCACAATCCACAGTACTCGATGGCAGCCGCCGCTGACGGTAGCACTTGGATCCTCCTAAGCCGACACTTCCAAGACGGCGAGCTAGATGTCATGCGCAACTACCGCTCCGCCGCTGGTAGCGATAACAGCAGCACCAACACCTCCCTGGCCGAGGTGTCGAGCAAGCTGGGTTTCATCAGCCTGTATATATTCGCGGACAAGGATGGCAAGCGCGTGCAGTTGGGCACCCAGCAACCTGTCTTCCGTGGCGATTTCGTCGACTCCCCACAGACCCTCGCCCCCTTCGAGGTTAAGCGTGGCGTTACGTATACCGTCGTCGCTGCGGCACATGAGTTGCCGCTACCGCGTTACTCCTTCACGTTATCGTTCTTCTCACGTTGCCCCTTAACTGTAGCCCCGGCATCGCCCGCGAGGAGTCATTACACAGAGGTCCGCGGTGCCTGGACGCGGCGCACCGCCGGCGGGAACGCTGCTTCTCCGAGCTATCTGCAGAACCCGCAATTCAGCCTCACATTGCCGCGCGCAGGTCCTCTCTCGCTATTACTGTCCACGGCTCGTGACGATCTCCCCGTGCACGTAGATCTAGTTTGGGCGGGCGGCCGCCGTGTCACAGCGGTAGGGAACCGCGACCTAGCTCTTACATCAGGCGACTACCGCCGCGAGTGCGCGCTCGCCGAAGCCGCTAATATAGACGCCGGCACGTACACGGTGGTGTGCTCGACTTTCGAGCCCGGCCAACTCGCGGACTTCGTGCTGCGTGTCGGTTCCGACGTAGTTTGCACCCTAGCCCCCGTGCCCGCCGACGCCGCTGGCCGCTTACGTACGAGACTACCGGATCTCTCGTTTTCGTCGCCGTCCATGTCCTCGCTGTCGCTATCAGATAGCGAGGTCCACAGGAAGAAACGCGCCCCTATATCCGCCGCGAGGCTTACACGCGCGAGCGTCGTCATCACGCAGAGCAATCGGCTGGCTTCAACGCCGCAGGGGGCGGGCGGTACTAGCACCCCCCGCCCACACCCCACGGTACGCATGACCATCGAACTCGGCACGGGGCCCGACCGGGTGGTCCTCGCGTCTACCGATTTAAACCCTAGTAACCACGCCACGGGCGGAGAGTTCCGCGAAGTCGGCGTCAACGGGCTGCGCACGCGGGAATTCGACATCGACCCGCGGAACACGCGGGGACTGTGGCTCGTCGTGGAGCAGTTGGGGCTATACTCGGGCGGGGGTAGCGACGGGGGCGGGCTACAAGTCGAGGTCCTGAGCGAGGGCCCCGTGTATGCCGGGGCGTGGGAGATGGTCGATGATTAGCGGCCTCGATATCGTTATAACCCGGAAGGATGGCGACGCCAGGACGGCGGGGAGATTGGCGGAGAGAAATGGATAAGGGAAGTTTCATTTGACATCCGCCGTAGTGGACGGAAATGGACGACTTGGTTGATATAAGGGATATTAGGAGTACTAAAAAGGGGGTTGGCTGGCTGTACGTGTCACATGTTTATCAGGACGTCTTTTGAAAGCTGGGATTAATTGGCTGGAGCAGTTGCCTTAATTATTTGATCGATTACGAAATCAATGCATCGTGAAGCCCATGTGAAAGGGGAGTAGATATAATATATTTCTCAGTTCTCTCCGGGCCAAGTAGCAGACATCATTTAATGATGGTGCCGCGAACCATACGTGAACCCCAATAAGGCTTCCTTTCTCTCTTCCCAGCCTGGCCCATAGGGGCAGAAGCAAGCAAAAACTGCTGCTGTGCTGTACTGTGCTATGGGTACGAAGATCCCACCCCGTATCTCTCGCGCGACGATTCACCATGCCCTTAACTATAAACATGAATAAACAAAATAGAAATGATGTAGGTAGGTTTTTTCCGCTGAGCCAGCTAATTGTGTGATAACCCCCCTCGTAGATGTCGTTCGTATCGTATCATGGAAGAGCCCCTAATGCCCCGCGCTCCCAAACTTCGGGCGGATGGGGGAGGAATAAGCGAATGAGTACAAAGCAAAAAAATTGGACGCAACAGCATAAAAAAGCAAAAACTGGAAAACACAAGTCCAACAATAAGCGCTCCCCCTTGTGGTATAATTGGCTGCGCCCAGAACGCCAACTCCCTCCTCCCGGTTGAGGTATGATTCATTCGTTAAAAGCCATTCCCTCGCAATCAAGTATCGACAACGCTGCAACCAGCGTCCTCCCAAGTTTCAGAACCGGCCGCCCTCCGGGATATCATCTGCTCCATATGTACATCTAAATTCGAATGGAAATATATCGTATCATCGGAAGCAATCGTTCATTCCTTGCATTCTGCTCATTTTCGTTCCCCCGCCCCTCAGGCATCGTTATGGACCTCCACGACGTCGTCGTCCTCGATTAGGACCGTCCGGACGTTGCGAAAGTACGTCACGAAGTGCCGGATCATCCTTATCTTTGTCGACATGGTGAACTCGTACATGTCTAATTCTGTAATTAGATTCTGCCGCATTCGCGTTCGTCTGTTAGTTCCGGAAGCTATCTCACCTTTGCAGATTATCCGGCCTGGGATACTTGTGCTCCCGATCCGGACAGAACGGACACACGTACCCAGGCGAATCGTGAACGAGTCCATGACGAATCATCTCGTTCTTCCGCTTGAAGCCCTTGCCACCTTCACTCCGCGGACATCCCTTCACTGAGCAGTAATGTGGGCGAGCAGAGGAATGAACATTCGCATGTGAATTAAGCAGATACTGCGTCTGAAATGGAGGCGCATTGCAGCCCTGTACCGTGCAGATGAATGTACCAACCGGATTTGTCATGGCATCGATGCTCATCCGCTCTGTAATTGAAGTAGCAGGTGTCAACGCGTCACCACTCCCATTTGGCGTGTCCGTATTGCTACTGCTGCTGTAATCCGGACCAGGTCGATGATGGTTTGTGTTGCCGCCATTCTGGTAGTAGTAATTAGGACTCATATTGGGAATCGTGTGGGCCGGAGAAGGCATCCCCCGATAGTCATTCGGTGATATTGGAGGCGAGGCGTGACTCCCGGGTATCCCGCCGATACGTGGTTGGGCTCCTGGAGGGGAGTGAGGGAATTGGGGTCCGTTGCGCATAGCTATTTCCTTCGGAGGACCTGTGAGCTGATCAAATAATGTAGACCTGATAGACGGCAATGGATCACGGTTGGCCGAGTCGGATTTCGGGGACCCTTCTTGGATCGGAGGCAATTCTCCATGGCCGGTAGGAGTACCGACTAATACGCGGGGCGATCGAACGTTATTGGGATGCATCAGCACCTGACCGGGTTGATAGAGCCGAGGAGAGTACATATCCTGTGAACCTTGCGACGGATATGGAGAGATGGGTGCGGCAAGAACAGGCTTATTCGCATCCTTCATTATACTATCCTCTCGCACATCCTCTATCTTCGAGCTCTGGGCCTGTGCTGTTCTTTGCGCAATCCTTGGATCGTCATCTGGAGGCAGTGAGCTATCTACATCTACCGTTTTCGAAGCTGCGTTAGCAGCGGCAAGCACATCGACGGCGCCTGCCGCGAGAAATTGCAGATCGATCGGTTTTGTTACCGACGGATCTGTAGCGCGTATGGCGGTGCGCTGCGCGGGGACTGGCGACATGTCGTGGCTCCTTGTATCCTCCTCATCCCCCGATCCTTCGACCGTTTCTTCCGAATCCCCTCTACTCTCGCCGTCGTCGTCGTCGTATTGAGCCAACGGTCGCGACCACGCCTCGGCGGCAATTTCAGGACGCTTTCCACCGTCGAGATAGTGTATTAAGACGGCATCGCCGAGGCTCGGGCGAACCTTTTGTCGACAATTAGAAGATTTTCGCCCCGAACTAAGAGAAAGACTGACTTTAGGAAGAGGACCTGCGGGCGGGGAGGGCGAGGGTTCAAGTTTGGGGCGGTGAGCCTTCATCAAGGGACTGCTCTGAGGGAGAAAGTCATCCGGATCGTACACGTCGCTAGCTGAAGGGTCGTGAGCGAAGGCTGAACCGACGGTCGCAGTCATACTTTCACTCTGGCATGGAGCGGCCGTTACTCACGCATTGGTCGACTTAAGTCATCATCAAGAAACCAAGACGAGATTTTGCCGGATTGCCGTGTGGGAGTACAAGATTGATTGCGCCGACGTGAATTTCTCAACACACTGTTTAAATTCGTGGACACCCTCCCATTCGCATAAAAGTTGAAGTTATGTTTGGAATTGCGAGATATTGTCAGATATTATCCAAGCGCACAACGATACGCCCAAGCCCAAGCTGACTGGGCGAGCGGGCTCAACCGTGAGTAATAGTAACACGGCGCACTGATCTAGTCCGCCGCAAGGAGCCGCACGCGGATTGGTGGGCACTTAGACCCTATCGCTGAGATACCGGGGGGTTGTTGCGCGCGCTATCTAGCTCAAGAACTTGTAAAAAGTTCCTTGGCTAGAATTGCGCAAAGTTGGCAAGAGATCCGGGGGAAAAGCGTTTAGAAAAAAAGAAGCAGGGGGAATTTGGGGAATAAAGAATGGAAGGGGGCTCGGCTGGAATCAGGGCCCTTGGAGAAGGATGCGGATAATGATGGATTCAGGTTAGACGACAAGAAGGAAAAAGGTAGGCAAGGTAGACAAGGTAGAGAATAGAGTGTGTACCAGACAAGGTATGGTAAGGTAGGTACGGTGACAGTGGGTATAACGGCAAGTGTGTTTCCTACTTGAGATGGGGGACTGGAGGGATGGGGCCTGGGTATGGGTATGGGCTTGTATGGTAATGTATGGTAATGGGAATGGGGCCACGGAGACTAGTTTGTAATGTGGATTTGAAGTTCGCTCTTTTTGCCAAGGACTCAAACAGAATAGACCCTCGTTAGACCCTCGTGACCGCCGAAGATTCAACTTTTTGATATTGGGGTGGTACGGGTGCTTGCTGCGTGGTAACGTCGTTGTAAGGCAGGGCAGGGCAAAAGGCAGGGCACGTTCAGGCAAGGTAGGTAAGGTAAGGTTTGGGTTGGCGCAAATGATAATGTAAGGCGGGGGTTAGAGAGATGGCTGCGGAGCCTCTTCGTTTTTTCTCACGCCAGTTGACAAACACACTTTCCTATCTTTGCTTTGCTCTGCTTTCGATGGTGGGGATGCCTGATCTTGCCTATCCAGACTTGGCTAGGCCAGAACTCAACCAACCAGAACTACTACCTAGTACTATCCTGTATCCAAAAACACCTACGTACTATAGTTACAATAACTATGCACCGGTAGGGGGAGGGAAAACTAGCGATGGTCGTGTCCTTGTGTCCTTGGATTTGGTGCTGCTAAGTGCCACTGGTAACCTTCGAACCCGATGGGATCGGAATCAGTCAAATTACCAGATTGCGGCCGTGTGATAGGCAGGTCCGAGAGGTCCAAACCCGCACTTAATAAAGACCGGGGTTTATAAGCTTTCTGCTTGGACAACTTTGCAGGGGTACGGCAATCCAGAAGGGATCCTGACAGGAAAATTCAAGTCAGAAACGATGCCTCCTCCGTCATATCGTTTCTGGGAACTAGGACGTAATGGATGGTGGGGAAAGTCGTTCGAAAAGAAACGGGAGTGAAATGAGGAGAGGAGTAAATGAGAGAAAAGAATAGACGCAGTCATCCATGTAAAATAAAGTACCCAGGGAGGGGGGAGGAGATAAATTTCGAAAACAAAACGGTACTGGTAAAGGCAGGCAACGGGAAGTAGGAGGTAGGTAATGAATGGGCAATAAGCCTACATTGTAGTCGATGAAGATGTATCTATCTAAGTAGGTACCTATTAATCCATGTATGTGAGTATGTAGGTAGGTAGTATAATGTACATATATTTTAGTGGCATGTAAGTGGTCTCAAGCAAGTAATTGTAAGTACATTGTTAGGTCTTTCAGGGTTCAGAGTCTAATAGCCCAATTGAGGGATGAGTCTGGGGATATTGTACGAGTGGGCTCCACTGATGGTGAGAGGTTGAACGGACCAAGAAGGAAGAGGCGTGCGGCGAAGAATGCGGCTACGAGTGGATGATCCAAGGAACTCAACTGGATTCATGGAAGGTCCCAGGGAAAGTCACTTACCGTAATAGAGTAGCAGCATAAAGGACTTTGTACCTCCGTATCTGCTGCGAGTACCCTTGTATAAGCAGTACCCCAGTACCCTGAGAGTTTAGGTAGGATATTCAAATGTTGTACCTGCCGCCCACCTGGGTTATCCCCGTTTCCGCCGTCTAGTGTCCTTTTTAGTCACAAAGCCTCATTCGAATCCCCCGGACTACGATCCTGCTTGCAGTACAGCAGCCAGCCGACACCCCAGGGCAATGCGATTGTGTAATTTGCAGCAAATACCCACCGCACCAACCCGACAATATTTATTACAGCTGAACTGAGATCATCGCAAACAGCTCCCGGACCGTTTGTATGGGCTACTGCTCGCTGTTTTTATGGCACATGGATCCAGGGGAGACGGCGGGAAATCGGCTATGTGGTGATAAGGCGACAAATTTGATCGACGAGGATGTCCACCGGGGGGGCTAGGGTATGAATGGAGTGGGAATCGATGGTGATGGGTGTGTCAGATGGGACAGGAATATCTAAAGTAGCCCGGCTTTTTGCGGGGATAAAAGGCGCCGAGCAAGCAGTAAGAGCTGCTCGCTAGGTAGTAGGTAAGTAGTATTGGTAATATTGGAAAGATGCGGCGACCCAGATAGCGATCCAGTATCATTAGGGGGAAAGGCATGTTGGTGGAACTCCCAAATATCGTTTATTCAGACGTCATCAGACACACTTTGTACGGGACGGTAGCGGCCGAACGAGAAGGGCCAAATGAAGAGCATGGTGAGGGGGTTGACGATCAGAGAGGAAGGGAAGAGAAAGGGTTGGTTGTGTTGTGTGAGTGAGGATGGCATATTACATCCTACTCGCTGTTCACACTCGAATCTCGACCTACCGTAATCTCGCCGCTCAGCCACTCTCTCTGGCTTGTGCGAGCCAGCTGCGACGAAAAAACTCCGCGGTATCGCGGAAATCTCGAAATATATGACTACAAATATGTATGAGTAATTTGAATATTGGGGCACCTGTTGCGACAAGCGCCCCTGAGTTATCCGTTTGACATTGCATAAGTGAGTGGTATCTTGGTCCGGATATAGCGCGATCGAATTCGCGGCAGACGAGGGAGGCGGGGTTTATTTCGCACGTATGAATATTCAATAAGTATATCTTTCGTTTGCGCGCAAGTTTGCGGCACCGACTGAGAGTCGATGGAGGCTAACAAGTTTCATGTTCACCAAGGTGAGTTAACTAACTCAAGCCACAGGAACCGGAAGCGCTGGAACTAATTATTAGAAATCTGTTAGAACACCAACATCCAGATAGACGGCCTACTCTGAATTTGGGGGGTCGTGCTCTCAGCTTCCGAGTGTGGATGAGATTATGGATACGACGATGACTACTAGGTCCGGTAAAGAACGCATTGATTCGTCTCTGACAACGTGCCGCCCACGCAAGAAAGGGTGGGATTGCACGATTTGGTAGCACTATACAAAAGCCACTCAGGACGGATGCATGGCAGCATGGAGTGAGGTCTGGCCTGGCCTTCCCAGTCGAGTCGTGACGTGGACTTATAGTACATATGGCGCCATGATACAGCCGCATCTGCAAGCCGCTGACCGCAAAACCCGGCCGACGCCTGATGCATGGATGCCTGCGAAAGGCAATTATTGCCTGTGTTATTAGATTATTAGATTCTAACCTTTTCCGCCGGACGGGAGTTCGATCAGGCACGGCTACGCCCTTCTTGCATTTCTGCTAAAAAGGCTCTACTCTAACGAACCAAACATCACCGAGACGAGTAAGAAAATTGGCCTTCTATTCGGTAGACCGTAGAATGCGTCACTTATTAAATCTTGGGTCGCGATCCCGGTAGCAGTTGTTGCAGGGTCTCTTCATTCTTGTGGTGGAGAGTTGGGGCTTGGGAGGCCTCTCTACCTGTTAGAAATCAGTCTTGGACGACTTGCCCAAAAAGGTGTGCGAGCGAGCGAATCTCGAAGGGGACCAGCTCGAGGTCTGTCTCGCTAACCTGAGGCTCGCTTCAGCTCGAGATGGCGGGTGGGCCGCAATTCCGGGCATACATACATTAGCACATAAATAATGGGATGGTCTACCCAACGACATAGGGAACAGGTGAAAAATAGTCCGCGTTCCGTCGTACGTTTGACTCGACGAGGAATTGGGATTGGCTATGATTAGGTTAATCTACCCAGTCCCGGCCTCAGCATTGAGTCTACCCCCCGAGAGGATCCCGTAATGGGCTGTATGAGTGAGAGATAGAGAGAATATTTGTGGGGGTAGTGAACTTGAAGGAGGGCGATGGAGATCCGGTACCACGTACAATGCCCTACTACTCCATGTCTAATGTTGTCGCCAACAAATTAGATGCTTTAGATGCAAAATTCACCTGCATAATGCCCTCACCCATGTATGTACCGCGTAGTATGTGGAGTGGTACAGACGCAGAACGGGCTTGGTAAGACCATTAATAAGGCCTCATAAGATTCCTCATTCTCGTTTCACATTGCCTAGGCATTTATCATTTTATCTACCACGGGCTGCGATGGGTTATGTATCTCTCCTTTCGCCTCCCCATATCCACTTGATAGCAAACTATATATAACATTAGCAACTCTCGCGCCATCCTCCATCAGCTAGGCCGGGATGTGTATTCATGCGCCTCTCCCTAGGGGGCTCACCTTCTCCAATGCCATCACACAATACGGCGTAGAGCCGACAGGCATAACGGAGATCGACCCGTGCTCGATTTCTATGCAACTGGAGCTTATGACGGTCGTTACTGGTTGCCTATCAAGCCTATGACCTGCACGACCCAGAAGAGCTATTTTTTTCACGCCGTCCGCGGCTGGCCGATTCATTGTGGTGATCCCTTGCCGTCAATGGGTAACGTTGCCGGTGCATTGGTTTGCGGACCCCAAAGCGACCTGTATGTCTCCATGCTTCATGGCTATTTACATCTTTTGCTCCGTTTGGATGCTATTCATTTCGATTTACTCCAAAAATCAACGCCACTGTGCGCATACTACATAGTCGATATATAGAATCTATACGCGTAGAGCCGTACACGCAACTAGGGGGGCGGTGTCCGACAGCCGGGCGGCTCAGCGTACCTAGATACCAAGAGATGGCGTATTAACACCTAGATCTCGCCATTGACCCCTGGACATCGTGTTCCTGAAGTCCCGAAGACCACTCCTATCATCACATCGCTAGAGAATAGTCCATTTTATCTTTCCTGTGCCTGTGCTCATTTGTATCCTTTCCGTCGTTGGGAATACATGAAGAACCTTGCTTCGGGTTCCCTGAAACCTTCATTCAGCCGCTTCGGTTGACCTGCATTGGGGGGCCACCTCGCTGAGCCTCCTATGAGCCGCAACTAACTGACACATGTCTTCCGGAGGTCCAATTAAATCGTAACGAAAGGTAGGACCAACTTTTGCGCAACCCTCGAGCCGGCCAACCATCTTACTGAGTAACTATCCGCGCACGCCAACAAGCGGGCAGAATATACATACCTTTTAGGTACGTATGTTACATGCCTTCGGGACCCATAATCAGCGCCTTGATTACTTTATTCTTGCAGGAGAGTGGCGCTCCCCGAGAATCGTATCCAACTACATGGCAGCATGACAATACCTACCTGGGTACCAAAGAGGGGGGACTCTATAATAGTGCATGTTTTTTTCGGAGCCTAATGCTCGGTGCTTGATCTAGCAAAAGCCCTGAGTGAGACGACCTCGGCAGTTCTGATATTTTATATGTAGAACAGGAAGGAGAGTAAGATGCCCAAGGTTCCACACCGCTCTGTCTCGACGATGTCGATAGAGCAAAGCGAATGCAAGTGTGTACCTACATGGTAAAGGACACCTCGACTCTTACACGTGGTGACGACTGCTGGCGATATTATATTGCACCACGGGAAATAACGCACTGACCTATTCGCATTGCTGGATCCCCTCATCCACTTAGATACTGACTATACCGACCGGCGCCCATGCACTGTACAGTAGTTACCATTACTTAATCTTGGTAAAGCCTCGCGTGCGCTCGATCGTGCGACTTGTCGGGCTAGACGGGTCGCAACTACTAATCGGATGTCTCCATGTTTTTCTATGTCGGCTGATCTGTTCCCGGGGTAAAGCAAGTAATAGGAGGACGAGGTAGAATGTTGAACAGAAAGACCTACGGAAAGCCCAAACTCTCTTGCGGGACCTGGTTGGTACTCACGTTATCCCCGGGAGGTGGTTAGTAGCCTCGGCTTCCTGACAACCTCCTTGGGGCGCCGAGACAAGCATGATGGACCCCAAATATCAACTTTATTAGAATTTAAGATCATGCAAAGAGGTAAAAGCCCTTGTAATATAGTCATGTCAAAATATAGGTAGAATATTAGAAGAGATATTCCCGAGGTACTATACTAAGTAGAACTTTAGAAGTAGAACATATCAATTAATCCGTAACGTTTTGTGAAAGATCTAGATAAGGAGAACCCAGGTTGCCCCACCCTATTTCGTACGATTCCCCGCATTCTGTCTAATACTCGGTCACGGACTGAACCGGTGACATGGTAATGTCGTCAGTAGACGGAAGGACAAGACGAGCCCGGCATCAACGAGTGTAAATTACGATAGCACCCAAAGAAAAGACAGCAAGCCGGAAATCACCATAGAGCCCCTGGGCATCCCATACTGACGGGACGTATCATCATGGACCTACCGCTTACGATGAACGCCGTCGTATTCGATGGCCCGTACAAAGTTTCGCTTCAGCAAAGACCAGTACCCAAAAGTGAATCAAGCCCAGTCATTATTCTTATCGTAGAGCGAGTATCTCGGCTAACACGGATATATAGTCCAGCACGATGGTGACATTGTAGTGAAAGTCAATGCAACAGCTCTCTGTGGATCGTGCGTATCATGTAGTCCCTTTGCTTCTGCCCCCAACTGATCCCCATACCCCTAGTGAGTTACACACCTTCCGGGGCCATCAGCCTTCTAATACCGGGTTTATAATGGGCCATGAATTCACCGGAACGGTAGTAGCAGCGGGCAAAGATGTCAGATCTGTCCAGGTTGGGGACAAAGTGGTATCTCCTTTCACGGTGTCTTGGTGAGACTCGTTAAATTGTGTATCCGGTTGAAGCTATCCACTAACATATTCCCAGTATGAATTGCTTCTACTGCAAACATGGATATTCATCTCGATGTGACCACAGTCTGCTATTTGGTTCGGAGAAATTAGATGGTGCCCAAGCAGACTACGTGCGTGTACCATTTGCGGACGGCACAGTTATGAAGGCGCCATCCGAGATTGATGACAACGCGTTAGTGTTAATGGCAGATATATTCCCAACCGGTTTCTTCGGTGCTCGAAACGCATTTAACGCCCTTGGTACGCAAGACCCTTCCGAAGCCACGGTCGTCATCATTGGCTGTGGGCCGGTAGGACTATGCGCGATAGTCTCGGCACTAGAGTACAAGCCAAAGAATCTCTTCGCCATCGACAGCATCGACAGCCGTCTCGAGCTCGCAAGAAGCTTAGGCGCGGAACCACTAAACTTTGCAAAGGACAGAGAGGGAATGATTGCTCGAATCAAGGAGGTCACAGACGGCCGAGGTGCCGATGCTGTGATAGAAGTAGTCGGCCTGAGTCCTGCCTTGAGGACTGCAGTCGATGTACTCAGACCTTTCGGTTTCATAAGTAGTATAGGCGTCCACAATGCCGAGGTGAGTGAGCCGTCAAGGTATAGCTGTGTGTGCGCTACATGTGACACTAACACGACCGCCTAGATCCCGTTCAGTGGCACTGAAGGTTATAAGTACGTGATACCCTATCCCGTTTCCAAGTGGCCTTTGACTGATACTGGCATAGCAAAAATGTGCGTTTACAGATGGGAAGATGTCCAGTTCGCTCGGTTTTTGCCGACGCTCTTAAGGTCCTAGCCAAGAACCAGCATCGATTTGGGTAAGTTAATTCCTCGACCTGTACTCCTCGTCGATGAATTACTGGCAGTAGCTAACGTCTTCTGATAGGTTCATGTTTGAGAAAATCATGCCTCTCTCGATGGCCGTATCAGGGTATGACCTGTTTGACAAGATGCAGGTTCAGAAGGTAGTCTTCAGGCCATAGCCGGCAGTGATGTCTGAATCAAGCTCTCTCCTCAAACGAATTAACAGCGTCAGCCAGCAATTTCAATTCTGCCGTGGCTTCACGATGCCGTCGTGCATGAAATAATAAACAACAGTTGAATCGTCGTGTATCGTAGCGAGTAATATTCTCTTGACACGATCTGGAGCGGTGGAAGTTTGCGGCGGCATGGAATCGAAAACATCTGCAAATGCTCTGAGAGTCCATTTCTCGGCTAGATGGGCTGGCAGTACCCATTCGACTTCTGGCGGTGTCTCCGGGATAGGTTGCTCCGGATTCGTGTGGGACTTGAGCATCTCAATCTGATCATCCGGGTGTAAATAGAGCCGACGGGGAGGTAGTCCTGAGATCATAGGTCTCGGCAGAGGTGAGTTGTCCACCGGCGAATGGGTCAAAATTTGTAGTTCGGTCCATTCGTGCTGGTACCGAAGGTTATCGAGGACCGAGGTAGCAAGGTGCTCGGCGTAGCTGTTTCCTGTCATTGCAAATACTCTTCTTCTTCTCTGTAGATGGCCAATGCCAAAAAGGTAGTCGCAAAACGGTGTTAATGATGTAAAGGTAAGGACCCGGTTGGCAAACCCTATAATAAAAGCGGTGTAAAATGGCAGTTTAGTGGTCCTTACCACAGCCTAATTGCACTGTCACCTTTTTGTGAACTTCTACATCCCATACCGCGTCGCTATTTCCTACTTTCTATCATCATAACGAACTCAAATTCCATGCCAATGTTTCAAATCTACTAGCCAAAACTACATATCTAAGTATCATTGAGGTACTTTTTGCGAGGTTTACTATGCGAATTTTGGACGTTCTACATACCCCTATACGGGATGAGTACTTCGAGGCATAGATACACTTCTTAATTCTAAATTCTGATGTTACGCTGCCAGGTACATTGTGTATTCAAACGACTTTGGCCGTGGACATTGTTCTTCGTGTTACTGCTAACTCGACTTTTGCTACGAAACTATTTCGATGTAAACCAAATATCCAATATGGCATTCGTCATACAGCGTATAACTTCTCGATATTTTTTTCGACATATTTATCGTAAGAGTAGTGCTGGTGCACTTAGCAACTGACCGCAGCTGGGTATTTTGAACCCGTATTCCCAGGTATTGTACAAGAGGTTTCCTAAATTCTACTGAAAACGACATAAGGCTTGAAGCGATTGCTTCTCGAATCTCTCCAATATGACAAGTCGTCTGCCCGATACATTGATAACATGCATGATAAGCTTTTATCTCGAATTTCAGTTCGTTGTAGTATACCCGCGGGGTTCGTTCAAATCATGGATGACATCACAACCGCTACTGGATGACCTCAGAGATCGACCTGTTAGCTGAGACTTCCGACAAAATGTTGTGCGTGTGTCGACAAGACCAGTGTATATCGAATTGACTTGACATGCATTTCCTATAGCGCGTCTAAATGGGAGTTATCGATTATGCGGTCGCATCTGGCTCAAGTAAGACCCATATTGCGAAATTCGCTTTGCGTGCGCAATTCATTCCCGTTGGGAAGATACGATTTCGAGGCGCAGAACGTCAGCTGGTGGGGAACCTAGACGAAAAGTGGTGCCTGACTTCTTGCAAGTTGCAACCCATATGTGAAGACACTACGAGTTCAAGCCATGTTATATACTGCTTCCGTATAAGAGTCCAAAGACTTGACAATCTAATAATGTGGTTTGTGAAGCACTGCGATTATATAGATTTGCACAATACTACAGGATTACAGGATAATCCATATTGTCGATACCCAACGGCTTATATGATTGATCAATGATGAGAATCCTATCTTACGTGCTTATCTTCTCTTCAAATTTGCTTGGCTCAACTACAGGTACATACGCTGACTTGGCAACTTATTAGGCCTAGGCCAGCACCTAAAAATGTCATCTAGCCCCTGTCAGCACAAATGAAGCTTTCGCGCTAGCGACTGCGGCCCTCGTCTTTCGCAGGTTTTCGCATAGGGGGGTCGTGCTTACCTGCTCTTTAAAGTTCTATTATGCCAAGGAAGCAGTTGCAAAAATGACCGTGCCAATATTCGTACGTCGTACTTTCCTACGTACAGTCAATCCCTTGAAATAATGTTATTTAGCGGACCCCTGTATGTATTTCGTACCCTCACCCCCCTAGAGAGTAAAATAATGGCTGAAAAGGGGCAATACTAAATCTGCAGTATGTCCCGAAAGGGTAGGCGGTGGGCGGAAACCCGGTGACCTTACCTTAAACACTAATTTCAAGTAAAACGCTGATAACTTTACATCTAAAAGTTGCAGGATTATATAATTATTATAGCCTTAATCGTATCAATTCAGCGATTCTAATGATATATGTTTCATATGTTGCATCCAAGAGCTGGCAGTATTAATTGAGCAGAATCGAAGATGCGAAGTTATTTGAGGTTTTATTGAAATTAGTGGTTATAGTGCTTTTGGTAAGAGAAATACCCGGTAAAACCACTCCCTGCCTTCCGGATTTAGACTATACTACAGATTTAGTGTTACCCCTGAAAAGTGGGGCGTATAACAAAAGTATGGTATGGGATTCGTAAAATTAAGAGTGTTTAAAAAAATTGAAGCTACTGCGCTAAAATTTAAGTTATAATACCAAATTATATAAGTAATTTTAATTACATGTAATAACTCAAAAATTAGTGCCATCAATCAATTATATTTATAGGCTTAAATAACCTGGTAAGATACCTCCGGTCTATTTACGGGGCTTAGTATCGTATCATTAATACATCGCGTCTTATTACAGGTACGTATTAAAAACGCGCCTAAAACACCATAACCCCTGCAAAGTAGACGCACGGACAGTACGCTAACATTATTTCAAGGGTTGTAGTGTACATGTCTGGTACATGCATGTGTAATTCGTACCACCTTAATCCTGTAATCCTGTTGTGTTACTTTTGACGTTCTTTGTTCGCCTCCTAATCATTCATCTATTATTGTTTCTTTTTTTTTACATTGTCATTATCACTGCGATTGTCATTGTTAATTTTTCTCCTCTTTCCATGGTATGGCCACTCGAGGCCCGATATCATAACTCAAAAATCAGCCTGTGTGGTTGATATTCCGACCTCATATCGGTTCCTCTCGCACGACCTACCTAGAATAAAGTACATTCGCCTCATTAACTGCCGACAAATACGTACTTGCTACACACGTCTTGTCATCATTATCGATCCCAACGTCAATCCCGTCGCTCGGCGATCAATACCAATAGTTACGCGAGCTATCAAGAAATTTCGAGACTAGCGGAGGCGGTATCTGAAAATGTCACAAGATTCGCCGAGAATATCCAAAGGGAGCCAGGATGACAACATTGAACGAGTGACGACAGTCTCGACGGCGACCGAGCAGAATGATTCTCTAAACCAGCGAGCGCCACTTCCACAAAGCCAAGCGCAGGAAGGTGTCGGTGCTGCCTTTGCATCTAACGTGGCCGCTATGGACGTTCAGATGCGCGAGTACGCGAATGGATACCACTTCCCTCCGAAATACCCCATAAAGGAACAGATTCGCATGGGACTGGTTTCGTTCTGGGAGTTCTACAACACTGGATTCGGGTTCTTCCTCACAATTTACTCGCTCAATGTCGTGGCTTGGGGTGGCATGCTCTTTCTCCTGCTGTGCAATGCGGCACCAGAGATGTGTTATGTTGACGGCGTATTCGACTGCAACCATATCGATTCCCCGCGCCGAATATGGATAGAGACGGATTCGCAAATACTGAACGGACTGTTTTGTGTTACTGGCTTCGGGTTAGCACCATGGCGTTTTCGCGATTGTTACTTCCTGCTTCGGTATCGCATCCGCGGTGATCACAAGGCCTTGCGGTCGCTCGCGGGTGTTCATCGCGGCTGGTTCCGTCTCGAGGGCTCCGACAAGCTACCCGTAAATCTTGGGCCGAAGAATATCGAGGAGACGACCGCAAACTATGACGCCGATAGCGTCCCGTACCCCTTGGATACTATATCGGATGCTCCACCGACGGGCATTCGAGCGCCCCCGACCAAGCTATGGAAGCTCGACTTCATCATCTACTTCAACGTGGCCAACACATTCCTTCAGTGCGTATTGTCAGGATTCATGTGGGCCCTGAACCGCTACGACCGACCTAGCTGGTCAACCGGTCTGTTCGTTTGCCTTGCGTGCATAGCTGCTGCAATCGCCGGGATTGTGATGGGTATCGAAGGCAAAAACGTCAAGGCCATTGAAGGAGTTCCCCTTACAAAGATGGATATGCAGCGTCTAGCACGCGATAAGGAATTAGGCATCCCTCATTACAACAACATCAAGGACAAGGACCCTGAGGCAGAGAAGGAGAAGGTCAGAGCGAAAAAGCAAAAGAAATGGTTCGGGAAATCCGAGAAGTCTGGCCTCGGAGCCGAGAATGAGATGCAGACATTTTGTTGATTGAACGCGGCGTTTTAGCAAGTTCTTTTTTTTTTCTTTTTAGACGGGCGTACATAATCCATTACTAGCATGTAATGCTCTACCGACAAACAGTCTCCCGCTTCTATTACCGGCGAATTTGATACCCACACCATTATTCGTGGTAATAGACAGATAATTGACACGAATTACCAAACCCTTATTTCAGTTACAACCTGTTAACTACCTGATCATTAGCAACAAAATCCCAATATAAGCAGAAAGAGCCTTCAAGCCCAGACACAGTAAAGTAAGCGTAGATTACCACTATGGCTAAGCTGTAAGTGTATGTGTAAGAGGAAAGTCTCCAAGCATCAATATGCTACTATGTACCAAGGCACTTGAGCAGGTGATAACAATGCAGAATGGTAAATTTGCTAAATCGACCACGAGATGTGATGTCTCCAGCACATGCTTGTCCAGGTACCCACCAACTGGGAAATTCCCGTCTTTTGGGTCCGGGGGGGATTCTAGCTGGGCCAATTAATGTTAGGCTTGATATATCAGGGCTAATCGGCTGACCGATGCGGGGGACAGCCTCTGGCTCCAGCTTTTTGGTAAGTGCTACCCGTTAAGTAGGCCAGCAAGGTACACGTCGCACAGTGCACTTACATACACTTCCGGATATGGGTTACCTGCTACCTGCATTACATAAGACTTGCGCAAGTTAGCGTTATCAACTTATCTCAAGTCGACCACGCGGTCCCTGGCTCTAACACAGAACCTCACACATCAAATTGTCCCTCTCCAACCCCGAGCAGCTTCATCAGGTAGGTCGAAGCTGTCATCGGATATCATTTCTTTCTTTTTTACAGTCTATTTCAGTCGGAGAATTATTATATTCCCCAAGCACGTATTCCACTCTTCGTCTTTCCTACAAACTACTTAGCACGAGACCACTGGCGGCCGAGCTCGGCAACCATCAGTCATCATGACGAACAAGGCTCTCATCCCGCTCCTGGTGGGTATGATGTTGCTCACCGGAGTGTGTAACACATTGTTCACCAAGTACCAGGTTAGTCCGGCCGTATCGCATCACTCGGGTATTACAATATGCTAACCATGACATTCTGGCAGGACAACCAATGCGTCCGTAACTGCGACGACCCGGATCCCACCAAGCGGAAGCGCTTCGAGCAGCCCGTGCTGCAGACTGCCCAGATGTTCGTCGGTGAGGTCGGCTGCTGGCTCATTGTCGGCTTCATGGCCGCGTACCAGCGATACGCCAGCCGCAAGAGCCCCAATGCCAATGGTTACGAGGCCGTCAGCACGGGCGATGCGGAGACCAATGATGCTGAGCAACAGCCGCTGACCTCGGCCCCGGCCAAGCGGCGTAGCGCCGGACCCGATGGGCTCCTCAGGGGTTTCGGTATTCTACTCCTGGCGTTGCCGGCGATATGCGATATCCTCGGCACTACGCTGGTGAACGCTGGGCTGTTCATGGTCGCCGCCTCTATTTACCAGATGACGCGCGGCGCGCTAGTACTATTTGTCGGCCTTTTCAGCGTTGTATTCCTCCACCGCAAGCTGCACCTCTTCCAATGGGTTTCCCTCATCGGTGTCGTGGTCGGCGTCGCCCTTGTCGGACTTGCCGGTTATATCTGGCCTGACGTCAAGGCCGAGGCCTCCGACGTCCTGCGGCAGGCTGCCGAGGATGCTGCGTCTGCTGATGCGCTGCGTGCTGTCTTGGGCGTCGTCCTTATTGCGGGCGCGCAGATCTTTACTGCCACGCAATTCGTCCTGGAGGAGTTCCTACTCGAGCGTTCTAGCATCGATGCCATTCAGGTCGTTGGCTGGGAAGGTCTGTTCGGCCTTGCCGTCACCTTAATCTGCATGCTGGTCTTACACTTGGCTGTTGGAAGAACTGACGCTGGTCGTTACGGCATGTTCGACATGGTGGAGGGTTTCCGCCAGATGACGGAGTATAGAGCCGTATGGGTGTCTAGTGTCCTTACTATGATTTCTATTGGGTAAGTCGAGATCAAGCTTTATAAAGTTCTGCTCCTAGGATACAAATTCTAACTATTTATTAGAGGATTCAACTTCTTTGGTCTCTCCGTCACCCGCAGTGTTAGCGCCACGGCCCGGTCTACTATCGATAGCTGCCGTACCTTGTTCATCTGGATCGTCTCGCTCGGCCTAGGCTGGGAGTCCTTCAAGTGGCTGCAGGTCGCGGGTTTCGCGCTACTTGTGTACTTCACTTTCCTATTCAACGGCGTCGTACAGCCGCCACTAAAGTTCCTCCGCCCAGAAGAGGAGGTTGAAGAGCTCCTCCCCGAGGAGCCCATCGAGCATAATTAGACCCTCAATCGACCAGGGCCTAGCGATGTATAAGACTAGGATAGGCTTGACCTGATCACATTGGATGATCAAGCGGTTTGTTCAATTATTGGAGAATATATAAGTTTGCATTGGGACGGCGTTGGCGAGGATGGATTCATCGGTTACTATTCCTGTCTCGTGTACCTTCGGCAGTGTGTCATCGTTTTCGGTTTGTTCCAGGGATAAATTATCCTATACAGCGTCTCAGTCCAGACATACATAAGACTTACAAGATCGAATTTACGGTTGAAGTTCTAAATATATGACTTGGTAAGCCTGCCGAAAGGTGAATGGGGTCATGCTTCACCTGGAGGAGTAATCGCTAAATTCGATATGTTGGAGTGTGATTCAAGGATCTGTGCTAAACTGCCCATTTCTTCGTAGGATCGCTTCGGTCTTTACGAGTAATTCATGTATATGCCCCAACTAGATATATACAACCATCCCTAGAAATTGAGACCATAAGCCCCAAGTTAGTCACAGGTGTAGACTAATATCTCATATGTATCATCGACGAAGCAGCCTATGACGACTGATATACAAGCCATAGAACTAACTTATCAGTAGAACCATTGTGTAACTCGTGTAAATCTCTTGGATCCCCCAATACCAGTTAACCTCTAACCAGATACACGGTCAGACTGAAGACCGACAGTAATCGACTCCGTTTCCGGCTCCGTTTCTATTCCATATGTACACTTTCGGTGGGAGTAGTGAAATACAAAACAAATACCTGGGTGCGAAATTTCCAATCCACCAAGTATGATATATCAGCCAGCCACGCATCCGCACCATAGCAACTCCTACATGTAGTAATGAAGTACGGTACGTGGCTGGCTTTGGTTTCCCGTATAAGCAGGTCCACCCGCAGCAGCATCATTATCGCGATTCCCGCATACGGGTTCTCCTATTTCTCCCGCGCCCTCCTTCGTCTCCGAAACTCGTAGAGGAGCGGTTTATTGGGTACCGATGATAAGTAGGGGCGCCGAGTCGAGCATATACGTTAGGCCCGTTACGGGCTTACGCAGATATAGATCAGCGTCTCGCCCAGCTCATTCCCCGTCCTTCATTACGAGGGTATTGCAAGTAACCGAACGGAGATCCCGAGTCTTTATGATTATGATATATCAAAGCTCGGATACAGTCTCGAGTGGTTTCCAAGCCAGGTAGATACATGCCATCGCGAACTATCTATAACTACCTACATAGAGAGCTACGCAAAGCAACTACTCTAATTTCATAGGCGACAACACCAATGGTTTCAAAGGCAGCTATTGTGACGGTAGGCCGGAATAAACCAGAAGACCAACAGGAATATCTATACCAAGCGCGTGACGTCCGGAGACGCTTCTAATGATAAATATATCGGTATATTCATACCCCAGTCTCTTCATATGATGACGGGAAGTGTCGTATATGACAGAGCAAGCAGCACGACCATTAACCTATTCCTAGGCAAGACGAAGATCTCGAGAAAGATCTCGAATAAATTTCTTATTGAAACGGGGGACCCGGGCGAACCCAGAGTCTTCTAGAGGCGCTTATCGACCCTAGATGCTTGGTTGTGTATGTAAATCCATCACAGCGTCCGGCATCCCCACGTCTAATATCATAAGCTAACAAACCCCCAGGTACCGGAAACGCCAGAACCGATGCCTGCCCATGCTTAATAAAACACCATGTTGCTTGTGGATGGGGTCGTTTCACCCCTCTCAAATCGATGCGCTAGAGCAAGATAAATGCATCGCCCGCGAAATCAAATCCATAACCGTCCGTACCGTTACTTGAGCCTGTCTGCCGCCTACCATCCAAGTGCCACCGAGGCTTCACGTCCCCGGCCCCCTCCGTTCGTCTCGATCAGCCAGTCGATTCAGAGGCGGCGTCATCTAACTGACATTACAGAGTAGCTCGGCCTCGAGTATGAACTTGCCCTCTTTGTATTTCTCGCTGGACTCGTAAGCGCGGTCGTACTTCCAGCCAACAGTCTCCTTGCACTGCTTGCAGGTAATGTCGCGTACGATGTGGCGGCCGGTCGTCATGCTGCGCTCCGATGGCTCGCCGGCGTCGATGTTGACGACCGTGTTGAACAGGTAGGCCTTACCGTGCTGACCCCGGAAGTTCTGTTTTCGGGAAGGGTATAAGTTAGTATCAGAGTATTGGTATTGGTAAATCTCAGTGAGTGGTTTGGTAGGAAGTGGAAGCGGAGGAAGATAGGTATAAGGAATGGGTAGGCGTGATAACACAAAGAGGCACTCGGGGCAAGAGTGGAGGACTTCCGAGTAAAGAGAGGGGAGAAGGAAGCGGAAGTCGTACTCGACTGATGATCTCCTCGTGATTAGCGAGGTGAGCCTTGCAGTTTTTGCATCCGTAGATCTTGTTGCTATTGAGATAGGTGTTGTACGCGAGACCCATTGCGCCCAAGGTGTCCGTTCGGACCGAGCGTTATTCGTTGCTTGCTTGCTTGTGTTGATAGAATACGCGAAGGACTACGTAGCCCACGGTTATCGCTAGATAGCTGGAGGGACGAGTATTAAACACGGAAGGGAGATATTGAGATGGGCCAAATAAGGGAAGAGGTTGATAATCGAGAGACTAGGAGCTGATGCCCTGTCTGGTAGAAACGATAAAGGTAAAAGAGAATAAAGCGAAGCTGAATGGATAGACCTTGTCTAACCTTTCACTTTAGCGAGTATGGCTCTAAGCGAATAAAATGCATATCAATTGCGGCGCGAAATAAGAAGAGAAGCCTGGAGGCAGTGTCAGATTCAAATATGCTCACGCGATACAGGCGTGATGTGGTATTGAGTAAGAAAAGGAAAGGAATAGACCGGTTGAGGTCATCCGGAAGGCTCCAGCTCCAATGCTTATCTCTTCCGAGGGGGACCGAGGGGTACTTCCAGGGCTACTATCCCAAGTCCTAGCAGGTATCTGACCCCGCTATGTTCGCCTGGTAGTTACCTCCCTATGACATAAGGGCAATAACAGCCTGCTCCTTACGCATTCAACATTCCCTACGAACCACCCATGGGTGTGGTAATCGATAAGGGATAAAAGAGCCGATAGGTCCACCTGACACGAGAATGCAACCTCGTTTTGGAGTGTTCGTAGTATTCTAAGCCTTGTACGACCTACTAAAATGTTACTAAGAGATGAAGGGTTGGTTACGTGTATTTTGTGGGGGTTGACCACGTCAATATCCTCTCATATGCGTCAGTTTACATATCTCATTTTATCTAATGGTTCATGTTGTTATGTTTAAGATATACACTGATGTAAGTCGAGGTGGCTGTTTAATGCTCTTCGGAATAGCAGATATTGCAACTCAGACGAGCAGTGAAATCCATGGATATGAATAATTCTACCCACGTCAAACCCGGGGGCATACACATCAGGCTGGAAACGTTATGCGGGCTGTCTATTATATATGCTCCTCAACCCGAATGAGAATGGCGGCTCTAAATGAAATCTCGTTTAATTTGCTTATTACCGTAGTTGACAATGGCAGACTACATAGTAGAGCCTGACGATTTCAATTCCACGGTCGTAGCTTCAAGACCGCTCTACCTCTTGACCTTGATTAGCAGCAATGGAACAAAGAGGCTATACCAATTTGATTTTGACAATTCATAGGTCTTACTTAGATGTAGCTACCTGGCAGCCTGGGTAGTCTTAAAGCAGGTCTCAGAAGTTCTGAAGCTACTAGATCCTCTCATAGGTCTTTGCTAATGTAGGTCTCAGAAGAGTCTGAATGTTCATATATAAAACGGTTCACAATAAGGTCGGGTATTTGTTCAATCAATCATATGTTCTCGACGTATCCGGTCGTGACTATCTGACGGTTTCAGGCCGACGTATGTATCGGCGGAAGGAAGTATCTACAAGAAACTGTGACGGCGGTCGCAGTAAAGACAGACAATATGCACATTCGAACGTAGTAGCCATATGCTACAAAATGGATCGGAGTCCCCCTATATGGACTCATGTACCCGAGCAACTCGGGGAACACTGGTGAGGGAGATCGACTCCGTCTACCACGAGAAGGCCTCCTCAATGAAGTCGATGGAGGTGTCGTACTGTTTACGACGCACGCATTGCCGGACTTCGTCACTGAGAGCGCCAGGCCCGCAAACCGACACACCCATAGTCCCAACCTGCTGCTCAGCCTCCATAGATATGAGGGTTTCAATATTTGGCCTCCCCGGGAACATCTGGACTGTCGACGACGGGCTGTGAATTTCCTTAGTAGACCGCGGCCTGCTGACGAATAGCATTATACGCAATACGTCACGTCGTCTGTCCATCGCCAAAATCTCTGTCATCCAGGGTCGAATCCACTCGAGGTGTTCGGGGCTCTGGATGATCCACACCAGCACCACTTTCCGGGTGGCTACTGTGCCGTTCGCGAAACCTGCAACCAGGTCCCTCACATGGGGAACCGCGTGAGTAACACCCACACCGCCAGCAAAAAGCATCACAGTGCCATACGAATGCATCATATGCTCTCCGCCATATGGACCCTCAACGAAACATGTTGTGATGAGTCGGCCATCAGGGCGTGCTGCGGCTCTTTGGTATAGCGTGTGCGTCATTCCGGTTCGCCCCCGAATAATGAAGGACATGCTAGTCTTACGCATAGCGAGCACATCTTGTCGGTTCATGGCTAACTTATCCGAGCTAAAGTCCTCGGCTTCCTCGCTCCAAGCTAGCGAGAAAGGGTGGGACTGCCAGAAACTAATGGTTGGCATGTACAGGTACGCATGTTGACCGGGGCGGAATGTCCAGGGCCGGGCCATGTTCACCGTTACACGAACGGCATTCCCGGGGAGTGCCTCTACAAGGGTCTTCGTGCCTCCTTTGCCGAAGTTGTGGTAGGCGATACGTATAATACGAACGAGCCTATCCCCGATCCAGAGGGCAACCACCCCAAATAGGAACTTCAGCGCAATTGATTCTGCCATCTGAAGATGATACCATAAGCCAACTATTGCGGCTGCCGCAAGAAGTATATGTAGAATCTTGAATGATTCATAGTAGGCGTGTCTAGCTATACTTGCTGCTTGGAAGAAGATGGCAACGAATGCGCAAGTGGCCTGGAAATTGTTAACTTATTTGCTCACTTATGAAAGAGATAGGCGGCGCTTACAATGAATCCGTAGAGCAAGAGGGGGCTCTTAACAGTCTTACTGAGGACCGATCCCCAACCAGCTGTCGACGCCGATCCAGCCCAGTAGGCAAAGGTATGACATATCGCCTCAAGCACTACGATACGACCAAACCAGCGGTGCATCAAATTAAACGTGTCGAATGAGATACCGAGTAGGCTGATGAGGGGGTTGTTTCTGCCGGCCATAAGAAATAGTGGGATCATATTGACGGTCGCCAGCGTTCCACTCCGGTTCCTCAACTGTCTACAGGCATCCTGGTAACTCGCAGCGAAGGGGATGTGAATAACACAGAAGGCGATGTTAGTGGCGAAGTAACCCATAAGGAACAAGAACTGAAGTCGCGTGGGTAGAGTGCCAACATTGATCGCGCTACTCAGTTGAAATTCCCGATTGTGGCGCTTCCTGAATAGAGGTGAGTAGAGGAGGTTCTTCTTGATCCAGGAAAATTTCGTCGACGGGCGCACGAAGTATCGCTGTGTATCGTTCGACAGATTGGTGACCGTTCGGATGTATCTGAGCAGTGCGGTCGACAGTCGCCATATTATAAGGGCGATTGAAACAGCACCACATACGATCAGTAGATAGTGGGCGAGTGACTCGTTCTCCATTGCCGGTGTCCATCCTGCAGCCTGTCCTTTACCGGAATCTGTCTTTCCTTCTCCTCCTGCCATGATGAAATGTCGTAGTCGTAGTTGTAATGAATGTATCCGGCTAAACTATGGAAAGTTTAGATTTAAAATGAAGACCTATGAAGATCAAGTAATCGTCATCAGATATAACGAATGTCTGCCCCAAGGGTTCGTATGAGATCGTTCTATGAAAACATCCGTAATGGCCGTGCAAGGTCAACTCGATGGCCGTAATGGTGTAAACGAAGGGAGATCAACAGCCTGCTGAAGACGATAGTGAAGGCGAACCGATCTTTTCCTAAGGATAGTAGAGGGTCGAGTCTTGGCGAGGCACCTAGTTTGAGCGGGAACGCGAGTATTTGAATTGGTGCTTTCAAGTAATCAGATGTTTTAGCCCCAGGCACATAAAAAGGTGACAAAGAGGCTCGAATGATACCACCTAAGGTGAGAACATTGACTTCTAAAAAAGACTTGGCAAGGGTATTGTTCCAAATGAATGATGTATGACGATGCTTGACTCCCCCAAGTTTTGGTTGTGATGAATATTATTCAGAACCAAACGCTTGGAATGTAGTATAGGTCTGGGGAGAAAAGCCCGGAAGGATTGAGGCGGCAAAGTGGGAATGCCTAGAATGTAGTGCCCACTGCATGAGATATATGAATGAAGGGGAACGAAATAAGGAGGTCAGTCAACTTTGAGATTTTGTGGTTTAGCGGCGAACTCTGTATAAGCCCAGGCCAGGGACTCTTGTCGTAACCCTGTAAGCCCAAACCTGGAATAACCAGGTACGTACCCGCGTACCCGCCGGGGCGTTCTTTCATTACGTCGCCCAGTGCCGAGCACCCTTTACCATGCGCCAATCACTGCATCTCACTGTAAATTCCCCCTGAAAATCGAGGGAAAAGAAAAGCCCAGCCCGTCCCATACCTACACCTGCTTAGGTATGAGGGCTGGAGGGGCTGGCTGACATTTTCCCCTCTCCTCTCAGACACGTACACGTCAATCCAAATTCTTTCACATTCACACAGACCGACAGTTTCTATCCAGCATAACTCACACACCTACTTATGAAAGATGAAAGATTATTAATAAAATGGTATTTACCTATTTTTCTTCTATTGTGTGCATCACCATGCCGTTGTTGTTTGTTTACACCTGATATGTATAAGAACGCTAATACCTGTTGGATACTTACACACGCTAATCTCTATTTCTATGCGATTTATGCAGTCGCATAATGTCTCTCCTAATAATTTTCCCTGCTAGGCTATCGCCCGGTCAATTTGTGGGGTTACGCGGATGAGCCGATGAAAAGTCACCAATGCAAGGTACATAGACTCGGGCGGGCAGCGGAAAGGAGCAAGATTGGCCGAGGATCTCAGCAGATCGATCAAGAACTCCGGAGGCCTTCCCATGACTCGGCAGAAGCACATCCTTGCTGTGCTTCGTGGTCCACATCCAGTTGACCAGTGAAATATATCTTGGTTACTGGCTCTATATGATATACATGTGGTATTTGCTGAAACTGTGCAACTTGATCACTTGTTTTCGGTGCCTCTCTGCTTCAGTGTCGAGGCATAATAGCCACTTGGGCAGTGGTGTCATCAATTTGTGTGTGCTTATCATTTGTTGTCCGATCTTATCCCTGCAGCGGTGGGGAGTGTCATGATCTGCAGCGTGGTTTTGAAACGGAGCCAAAAAAGCCAAAGAGCATTGGAGGACAGGGATTTGTTAACCTCGGGGTCTAGCTGAGTGGACCATCCAATGGAGGCTCATGACAACCTGGCTCCAGTCCTTAGATGGGACACCGGGTCACAGGATTGTGGCCAATGACATGCAGCAAGAGCCAAGCAATGTCATCTCAATTTTTTTTCATCACCTTCTTGACTTGTACTGTACATGTAAATCGTCAAGCATTGGCAGATTCTAGAATGGTATAATTATTACTCTGCAGAACCATACATACGGGATCACCACGGGATGTAGTATACCGCAAGAATAGTCCCAATTGGGAAATTCATTCCTTTTATTCCTACAACACGTCTCTTTTCATAAACTATCAATATCCAATTCATTCTGCCTTGCTCATCACAAAATCGTTGTTTCTGCCACGACGACTTATCTTCCATTGAAGACTCTAAAACCATGACGATACATTTGAAACGAAGCCATACGCCAGTGCTTCTACGCAGACTCATGCTCAAGTGCTATCTATAACGCCCGCAACCGCGGGCTTGCGTCATCTGGAATCAGAGTGAAACATAGTTCTGCATCTTCGCTCGAGAGCAACTCGATTATATCGCTTCCAATTTGATCCACATGAATAATGCTAAACTCGACGAAGACGATAGCGCGCCAAGTTAGATAAATATATCTTTTCCAACACGGATGCGACTTATACACGGGGATGGGACGGTGGTCGACGTGGTGGGTTGAATTACGAGGACCTTACGTGCTCCGAATCACCACACCCTCGCTCACCTTGGTTTAAGATTTCGATACACCGAAAGCCTCATATTACTAATTTGGTCGTGTGAAACATATGGCTTCATCTCATCTCATTTTATTTCATTTCACTCTATAGGCTACACTCGATGTTTTGCGATATTTTGCTCAATCCTGTGGCATCCAACTCATCAAGGCGAATCTTCTATACAAGTTATGCCCTTACTGTTGGACTGAAGGATTGTTGAATGATAAACACTAAGCATCCTTCCTATGAGGCCATCACGGCTAACCGTCGGACCATAGTCATCTTATTGGGAGAATAATTCTTGCATGTGCACGTATAGTTAGAAGTAGAAAAAAAAACAGGAAGATCGCCTCTAGGAAGCGCAGATCAAGTACTTAATATCTGTCTTATCGACGATGACCCTGTAGCCACGCGTTATCCTCCAATATTTTCTACTGGACGTGGTACACAGGCGTGTATTTTGCATAAACCCCGATGTCTTTGCATGGGGCACCATCCAGATATAGTAGACACTGTTTTAGGATATATAGTGTGCATCCACGGGCTGCCCAACTCGGTCGTTTCACGTTTCAACTTGTACCCGACACCCGGCTACACCCAGTTCACGTCAGTGAGGATGTGCACATGGATTTCTGGCCAGTCGGTTCCCTTTACAACGTTACCGTTCGGGACCGGCAGCTCGCTCGTCAAGATGTTATACCGGCATGGTGCCATATCGAAAGGTGTCATATCTGTCTACCGACGTATACATGTATCGCATATACTAGTATCCAGCGGCGAAGCTCCCGCGCATAATGCGGGATCCCGTCTGCAGGAACCCATGCATCGTGCCTAATCCTCCGCATCCCGTTGATGAGATTTAATCTATATACAATGTCTCTGGATCCAAACCTCGCGGCCGCCGAGTTGCGTGCGGCCCAGTACTTAGCCATGAGCTTGTTTCTGTGAAGGATGCCCTCTGTGGCATAGCATGACAAGGCTTACTCTTAGCAGAGCTCGTCATCGCTGTACTCGCTCCAGAGTAAAGCATTGCTCGTCCGGCTTGTGAGACTTGGCCGTGCCCTAGGCCCTAGCATGTCCCTTTTGTCCACGCTCCTTCTTGGCTTCTTCCTGACCCTGTGGATTTGATTCTCCTTGTCAGAGCTAAGTTCGTCCTCCGGTGCCAGGTGAGCCAACGTTTTCCATCGGAGAACGGCGTCCTCTTTGCTCCGTGTTAATGTCGCAACCCCTGGTGGTTTGTCGTGCCTAAGTCGCGAGTGTGCACGTTTCCTGGTGCTGATGTGTTCGGTTTCAGAAGTGACAAGGCCATGTCTTTCGTCGCCAGTACTCACAGAAGAAGAGTCGACGTCAGCATCTACTGCCTCCCCGTTTCTCGTATCGGCGTCGACGACGTCGAAACCGCCGTATGTATGCCGTCGGTCCACGCATCGAACACCAATTGATCGTTTGTAAATGGTCGCGCTCCGAGATCTGTTGATTTCGGGGCTGGCGGTCACCCACTCGCCTATAGTTCCCTCCCACCGGTAGCGGGATCTCGAAGAAGTATAGTCCGTCGTAGCTTGGCCTTGGCTGGATGCCAGCTTCTCCGCGTAGATGAAATCGCTGACGCGGCCTGTCCGTTGGGCTAGCGAGAAGGCCACTACAGCTTTCATGCTAACTAGTATCTCCTGGAACTCGAGGCCTTCGAGCTGCCCAAAGAGTGTATCTAGACACGTCTGAGACGCTACCGACAGGACTTTGCTGCAGCTGCGGGCCACTGATGATATAAATGAGGCCATGTCATTAAGGCGGCGGCGTGTGCTACCATTGCCCCTTCTAGACTTAGGATCCAGACTCTGCCGCCACGCTTGTTCAAAACTATGTTTAATATGAGCCCTAACATCATCACTGCCTCGGGCACTACTTGATGAGAGGAAGAATGCTAAGTATAGCAAATCGCATCCCAAGTTGGAACGTGGGGGCTTAGATGATTCCAAATCGGCTACACAAGACCTAAGGATGTATCTGAGCCTATTGCCGATGAGTCGTATATTTGTGATCTCAGCTTCTGAAATGTGTGGTGAGGACAAGTCCATTTCACCTAGGGAACTCATCGTGGCTAGCATTACTAAAGCACTAGTCAATGCTTGGCTACTTGCAGTAAAATTGTCGGCGCCTATGCGAACAGCCTCACATGCGAGAGTAATTTCTCGCTTTCGGCGACATAGTAGCAGAATGGAGCATCTCATGAAAGCTGCTGCCTCATCCGCATCCTCATTCATTGTCAGACTTCGAGTAGCCAGGTTCCAGATATCCTCGGATAGTGGGCTCGCAAGCCAGTCTAGTGGAAGGTTGCCATTTGAAAGTAGAAGCGAGAACTGTCGGAGCAGGAATGAATTGCGGCCATATTTGTTGGAGAAGGGCCGTAACACTCCGAAAAGAGGTAAATATGTCGGTGTGTATTTTGTCGTTAGAACTGTTGGCTGAGGATATTGACGATCGACGAACACTGCGAGGAGCTCTTCAGCTTCTGGTAGTGCGCCGGATTGGGCGCATAGATCGATGAGTATAATCGAGAAATCATCGCCAAATAACCCTTCGGCGATCCCTTGCCGGACGGCGGCAACCCCGTTTGCCCGAACTACAACTCGAAGATGCCTCCAACCTTGATACGGCCCGATAGACTCCAAATAATCGTATATTTGAGTCGAAGTGTCGATATCATCAAGTGTGGAGATCGTCCCCTTCTGCTCGGCTTCCATCCTCTCCCAGGCCTCTAGCTCCTCGATGTACCGGGGCACTGCTCTTAGACACATGTCTAGAAATGATCGCGGCCCTGGCCTCTGGTTGTCTTCGCCATGCTGTGTTGCTTTTAGAAGCGCTTCCAAGCTCTTGTAAACTGCCTCTAGATCGTTATACCTATCAGGTGCTACTAGGGTCCGTAATTCTGCGAGGCGTCTTTCGAGGTTATTTTGTTCATTTACCTCCCGTTTCCGAGGCCGGGAATGAGGTCGGCCAGGTCGGCCCTGGAATATGGGATTGACACGCTCCCGTACGGGTGATTCAAGAGAAGGGACAAAATGACCTCGCGCACGCTTCAGTAATGGTGTAGCCACTGGAATCTCAGTGAGACTCCCGTTTCTCTCCTCGCTCTGGCGGAGATTCGTCGTTTCTGCTCTTCCTAGGCCCCTTTTGGGCGTCGACTGTTCATTCTGAACACGAGAAGGCCGTCTCTGAGAATAAGTCAGGCGAGCCTTCTTACGGGGCCTCAACCAATCGTCGTCGGCACTCTGTTGCTCAGTACCAGCACCTGTTTCCTGTTTGCGCTCATCTTTGGCAGGATCTCGCAATCTAGGTGCCGTATCCTTTCTAAGTGAAGCAATTCGTGACACCAATGGCCGAAGTAAGCGTTGGCAGCGCGCCGTAGTCCAAGGCAATGGCGGTTCCCCTGATTTGGCTGACTTGGGCGCTGGAGGCCCTGCCCGCCCGCTAGATGACATGGAATAAGGCCCCCAAAGAAATACCAGGTAACAGCTAATATGGGATACCAAGCGTATGAGCTTGAGGTCGACGGGGTTGATGATGGATTATTAGAGATACTGCCTTTAGGCTCGGTAGTCCCCAGACTAATAGCAATGAGTAATTTGTGTAGCAAATGTTTTTGTAGGCGAGGTTAGTCTATGGAGAGATGAAATCCAACCGACTACTGCAAAAGTATGCTCCAGCGGGTTGCACGATGCGCGGGGGAAGAAGCATGTCAAGTGAGTACTAGCCAATATCACGATCCCAAAATAACAACGAATATGATATGATGTACAACAGTTTGTACGTATTGAATAAGGGATGCAACCTATAAGCTGTATGAGGTTCTAAATACCAAAGCCTTGATTGTTTACTTCATTTCCTAACATGGAAACAGCCCCACTTCATATTCCGCAGCGCATGGATCAATCCGATTGTACTGGAGGTTGAATTTATGGTACAGCACCTACATATGTAAGCATTGGATGTCTTACCCTAATACCCCGCTAGTATCAATCTTCGTGATCATAAGATGAGCCCAGGAGAGAATTATATAATAAATATAATTTTTTTTTGTCTGAAGAGAGAACGTGAGAAAAATGTCAAGAAAAAAAAACTATCCATAGCTTTGAGCTCATTGAGGGCTTTTCGGTTCTGTAAAATACTAAAGAATTCCGGCCAATCAAAAGCGCCGTAGTTAACGGTAACACCTCTGTTATGCAGTGTTACGTGCTAAGAGCATCATTATATTAGGGTGGATGGGGGAAGCCCCAATGACCTAATGACCTAGCAATCGCCGCAGCTCCGACTTGCCGGGAACAGCCGGGGATTTTGAAGCCGTCGAAGAAAAAAAAAAATAAAATGTTTGTTGCTTACCTAGCTGCTATCTCTTATCGACGATTCTTCCCATGTCCAATATTTCGACGCTTTAACATAGTAAACTTTTTACAACCTTCAACCAGTCCAATTGATTTTCCTATTCCTTTCATTTCACTTGTATAATACTTCTCGGACCTTGTTCATTAATACTTTTGCGATTTCTACGCTAGGATATTTAAAAATCTGTGCGTCGGATTTCGTATGTTAGTCCTGTACAAGTAAGAGGGTATTATAGACATTTACAGCTTTAAAAAATTTGACCGACCGCTTTTCCTCTTATTCCCGCCCCCATTAGCCCATAATGCCTGAGAAACAAGAGGCTGCCGGTCAGTGAAGCCTCCGTGAGGCCAGCTATGGCCTGAATATAAGCTGACTTTTGGTCTCGTGTGCAGCTCAACCTTCCGGCCAGGAAGTCGAAACCCTAAATGGCCAAACAGATGAGACGAAGGTCGACTCTAATGATCAGACCGAAGAGGATGCTGGAGAGGTTGCTGATGGTATGACTGGGAACCTCCCTCCTGGCTATGCAGGGACACATTATGCTAATTCAAACTGCATAGCATTATACCCTCTGACTATCCACCTACCCCACGAGCCGAGTAAAATCCATGTGATGGTTAGCATATCAGCTTGTATGCTGTGTATGTCGGCCTTACCGTAGCTAACCTTCATGTAGGTCTCGCCTCAAGAACAGGTTCACGAGCTCCGTCAGTCCATTATCGAGCTTCCATCCGCTTTTCAATACTCCTGTTTCCACCTTGAACATGCCGGCGAACGCATTAACGACTTTGTTCAAATTTCCGATGTGAAGGGACTGGGACCCGAGGCTGAGATACGCTTGGTGGAAGACCCCTATACTGAAAAGGAGGCCAGAATACATGTCATCCGAATCCGAGATCTAGTGGGTGCCGCGGGAGATCGGACTGACACTCTACATGGTGTCTTGCCTGGAGTCTCACTCTTCGACTCGGTCACCTCTGGTGCTAAGGACACCGATAATGTCCAAGCCAGTGCCTACGACTTCGATGCGCCTGCGAAGCCTTCGACCCTCATACCGGAGGAGGAAGAGCCTGCTCCTAAAACAGTAAAATCCATTGCTCTGTCGCCATGGAACCCCCCGCCTTATCATTTAAGGCAGAAGGGCCATTTACTATACTTGCTCATCACTACGAATGAGGGGGAGCAATACCAGATTACCTCGCATGTTGGGGGGTTCTATGTGAACAAGTCGTCGAATAGCAAATTCGACCCCTTACCTCGAGCTGCCCCCAAAGGACATGCCGCTCACTCGTTGTTAACGCTATTAACTCAGATCTCCCCCTCTTTCTCGGAATCCTTTGAGCAGTTGTTGCAGTATAACAACCGCAAGGATCCTCTTACCACATTCCAGATGACCAATGCTATCCCCGCAGCACCGTGGCTGGTCCCCTCACAGTCTTCATCACTGTGTGCTCATAGCCCGGACATTACGAGGACCCAAGAGGGCTATCTCATCTCCGGTGTAGATAACACTGATACCTTGCGAGACTGGAACGAAGAGTTCCAGTCGGCTCGGGAACTGCCGAAGGAAACGGTACAAGATCGTGTCTTCAGAGAGCGATTTATTTCAAAACTCTTCGCTGACTATTCTGATGCTGCTGCGAGGGGGGCTATCCTAGTTGCCCGCGGCGAAGTCACACCGCTTAACCCCACGGAAGGTCGTGATGCCCAAATCTTCGTATACAATAACGTGTTCTTCTCTTTTGGTGCGGATGGTGTGGGCACTTTCACTTCGGAGGGTGGTGATGACGCTGCTAGGGTCGCGACGGGCAAGGATGTAAACGGAGTACGTCTAGTCAACCAACTGGACATCGACGGACTGTACAGCCCGGCGACCGTAGTGGTCGACTATCTCGGGAAGCGAATTGTCGGTCAAACTGTTGTTCCAGGCATATTCAAGCAGAGGGAGCCGGGCGAGAACTCTATCGAATATGGTGCTGTGGAGGGCAAAGAAATCGTCGCGGCTGACGAGCGATTTGCGCCAACTTTTGCGAAGCTCTCAAAGGCGCTGAAGGTCAAGAAGCATCCTGTATGGGATAAGGACGGCAAGAGATTCGACTTGGAAGCCAGTGTTGAGACTAAGGGCCTAATGGGAACGGACGGTCGAAAATATGTCCTCGATCTATACCGCATAACCCCACTAGACGTATTATGGCTCGAAGAGAACAGCAGCACCGAGGGAGAGAAGAATGATCTCGAGTATCCTCATCGCATGACCGTCTTACGGCCGGAACTTGTGGAAGTAGTAAGGACCCAGAAATGGACGGAGTGGGCCAATAAGGAGCTCGCTCGTTTGAAGGAGAAGTCCAAGTCCAAATCCGAGTCCGAGTCCAAAGATGAGCAAATTGATAAAGAGGAACCTTCATCTACGGAGGGGGGTAAGGAGGAAAATAAGGATGAAGAGAAGTCGGACGAGCCCAATGACGACGCTGCGACAGAGGCCGAAGACCGAATTGATGCATCTCAATTCTCTTTTTCGCTCAACCCTGATGTTTACAGTGGTCAGGTGCCCCAGACTGAAGCGGAGAAGGAAGAGCTAGCTGCCGACGAAGAGGATGTTCGGAATGCCTGCAAATATCTCCGCGAAGAAGTGATTCCTAGCTTCGTCAATGATATCAAGGCCTCGGATCTACCTTTCCCTATGGATGGCCTATCTCTCACCAAGATGATGCAGAAGCGTGGAATCAACATGCGATACCTCGGCAAGGTCGTATCTCTTTGCGAAGGTCCTAAGCTTATCCGTCTTCGGGAACTATGCGTGCAGGAGATAATATCAAGAGCGTTCAAGCATGTTGCGAGCAAGTACCTGCGATACTTGCCCATCCCCCTGACCTCTGCTTGCGTTGCCCATCTTCTCAACTGTCTCCTCGGGTCGGGACTTAACAGCAAACCTGTTGCCGATATCGACGAGTCTCTGAAAGCACTGTATCCCGAAGCCGACCTTGCGTTCGCGAATGTAACGCCGGAAAGCCTTCGACAGGAAATTGAGGCCCAAGCAGTCCGTCGATTCAAGTTGACATTAGATTCTGACTGGAGTAGCAAGGTGAAACACTTGCAACTCCTGCGCGAAGTATCTTTGAAGCTTGGCCTTCAATTACAGGTGAAGAACTTCCAGTTTACCGGCGAGGCTAGCCCTGCAACGACTACGAATGGCATCAATGGTCACGCCAACACCGACGGCAAGAAGAAAAAGAAGAAGTCAAGGGATGGATCCCCGGCTTCCGTTGCATCCTCCACAAGCAACCCGTGCACCTTCAACCCGGATGATATTGTCAACGTCGTCCCCATTATCAAGGACTCAGCACCGAAGAGTACCATTTCTGAGGAGGCGCTCGAGGGCGGCCGCCACTCAATCATGCAAAATAACAGGAAGATTGGCCAGGAGTTGCTATTGGAGAGTTTGACTCTTCACGAGCAAATCTATGGAATTCTCCACCCAGAAGTTGCGCGAGCATATTCCAGCCTCGCACAAATCTATTATCAGCTTGAAGAGAAGGAGGCTGCTGTTGACCTGGCGAGGAAGGCCGTCATTGTTTCGGAACGAACCATTGGCGTCGACTCTGCCGAGACATTGCTTTACTACCTGAACCTCGGTCTCTATGTGCATGGATCTGGCGATAGCAAGACAGCTCTTGCGTACGTCAAGCATGCGCTTGATCTTTGGAAGATCATCTACGGACCCGACCATCCTGATTCGATCACAACGCTGAATAACGCGGCGGTCATGCTACAGCACATGCAAGCGTACCACGAGTCTCGTATCTGGTTCGAGCAAGCGCTTGCTGTTTGCGAGCGCGTGATGGGCAAGCAGTCCCTCCCCGCCGCCAGCCTTCTTTTCCAACTCGCCCAAGCACTAGCCTTAGACAACGAGTCCAAGGCCGCCCTCACGAAGATGCGCGAATGCTATAACATCTTCAAGGAACAGCTTGGACCGGAGAACAATAACACCAAGGAGGCCGAGACTTGGCTGGAACAGCTTACGCAGAACGCTGTCGCAATCGCTAAGCGCGATAAGGACGCTCAGGCGAGACGTCTACGTGCGGGCATAAGATTCCCAGCCCGTAATGTCGCACTAGGAGGCGGCGCTGGCGCTACGGCACAGCCGACTGCGCTGAACAAGCCCAAGTCGAGTGGGCCAGATGCAAGGAGCATTGACGACCTCATCAAATTCATCGAGGGCAGCAACGCCCAGAAGAAGAGTACCAAGAAGCGCGCTGGTCGCAGCGGGCCCAAGACCCGCGTTGGCGCAACCGCCGCTTAATTGTGGAGGTTCGGGAAAACGATTGGGTGTGCAAGTTACGGGGAATGAGGTCTGACACGAACCATGGATCATGGGTATGAGAAGAGGCTCTCAACTGGGGATTAGGTAGGGAGGGCATGGATAGGAAAACAGAATCAAAAGAGGAAAGAATGGAAAGTTTACGTGCATCTACGTCTCCCCTCGGCATCTTATCATACTATTATTCCCCGGTTTTAGGCGTCTCTGGAAAAGTACGGGAGGCAAGATTTGTCCTTTTTTTTCTCCCTCTTCTCTCCCCTCCACGCCGGTCGGTTGCATAGATCGCAAAGGTTGGTTTCGCATGCATTGTGTATATCATATCGTCAACCTCCCTCCCGGCAATTCTTCGCTGGCTAGCCGAGCTTCGGGTTGCTACTTTTTACGTCAGTATATTTGTACGTATGTGTATGCTCGAACTCATCGCGGTGCTTGAGTCAGCGAGTACCTTGTGTATATATTTGGTAGATACGGACGGTGGTCACTCAAGTACAAAAAGGGGGAGGCTCTCTGGGGGAACCAGGCCCCATCACCCCTCTCATGCACACGCAGCTGTTCGGAAGGCACTGCATGTGTTAATAGACATCTTCACTCTCAAAGAACACCTATAAAGTGTCAAAAGTACCAGGAACATTGTTCGTCTCACACAGGTAGTGACATGTCACTTACAGGCATCCACATATACGAATAGACAGACAATTTGTGTGTATGAGTAACTCGTATTGATTTCATTCCCTGACCTTGAACATCGCGTGTTCAAGTTTTCAATAGCAAATCGTCGAAAAGCAAGTTCCACCGTGAGCAAATGTAGACGTGTCCTCCCTTCCTTCTACTCCTTTCTTCCCTTTCCTCAGCAGTGATGCAAAGATTCTTTTCCCCGAACCGCACCCCGTACCTTTCGCCATCAAGGGAAAAAAAGAAATAAACGCCGAAGAACGCCTTGACCTTGGTTCCCTGTGCCTATTTGCCTCATAGTACAGCCTTGCATACCTGCCTGCCTTCCAGCCCAGGAACTTCCAAGATGCCCCCCAGTTCTGAAATGGATGGGAAACACCGAACACAGCCTGCCGACCGATAGAATGCAAAGACCACGGGGTAACTCAACGCAACGCCTACAGCACCGAAAACAGTAAAATAAAACCCGAAGTGTGAAAAATACTAACAACAATTCCACACAACACAGCATGATGCCATGTCTTTGATAGCGATGATCGCAACTCATCCCTATATTGCCCTCGAGCCGGCGAAAAAAAAAATGAAAGTATGACTGATAAACTCCGTTATGCTCGGCCGCCATTAGCGCGAGGGACGAGGCCACCAAAGCTGACAGGAGCATGGTACGAGCCGATACTCTGGAAACCCCTGCGTGTATTGTTAGAAGATATTCCAAAGCATGTCAATAATCATAGTTAAGGGTCGACTTACTTTGTAAGGTCGTATCCGCCCTCCTCCTCTTCCTCCTCCACAGCCGTAGCGCGCTCCTGGGTTTCATCGCGGGCCGACCGGGTCGATCGAGTCGGGCTAGCAATAGGCGAGCGATCGCCGGCGCCAGCGCCAGGAGGGGGACTGCTGCTGTTCGGCAGGCCCAGGTGCTTGGAGGGACTCATGTCGTACTGTGACGGCTTCAGGGGTGTGCTATTGATATCGGCAAACTTCCAGAAAGCCGCAGGAGAGCTGGTCGGCATGTGCTGGCTGGGTCTCTGGGCGGTGCTAGGAGGCGCGAGTCGAGGGTGAACTCGGTGAGGTGCCGGAGTGACAAAAGATGCGCTCTCATCCTGCATATACGAAGACGAAAGGGTCGGTGGCGAATGTGGAAGAGTGCCAAATGAGCTGGATGCCTCAAGGGGCTTGCGTCGCGGGAGAGGGCTGCCATCCTGGAAGCTCGCCGGTCCGGTTGGTAGATATTTACGGTCCGGTGTCACATGAGAGAGACTCAAAGACGGGCGTGGGGGTGGCGAAGCAATTGGGGAAGCCTTGCGCTTCCGAGTCGACGCAGGTTCCCGGATTGACGCCGGGCCATGTGCGATGTAATTCAGCTGGCTAGGCTGGCTTGGAGAGGAGGGAGCAGAAGAGCCACGGTGCCCACCGCGCCCACCTTTGTACGCAACGCGAACCATTTCCTCACGCGCTTCAGGGACAATTTCCCACTTCATACCCTTTCCAGGCTCGTCGGTCGTTCGCGGTGCTTTCATAAAGGCCTTATTCAGCGACAGATTGTGCCTGATCGAGTTCTGTGGCCCAGTCAACAGGGCTGGATCGAGAGACTGGAATAGGATTTGGATACTCACCTGCCAGCCAGAGGGTGGTTGATGACGATAGTAAGCGTAGTGCCTGGTTATGTATTGGTATATACCAGCCAGGTTCAGTTTCTCCTCGGGAGTGCTCATAATAGCCTGCGTTATCATCTGGGCATAGCTGAAGTGAGGTTTGATGTGCTTGTTCTCGTCCTTGCTCAGATCTACATCGCTTTGGCTCATAATCACAGTCCCAGAGGATCCATGCGCAGGCGTCTTCTGCTGAGAGGTGGTGGGCCGGCTCTTGGCTGAGGGTGGCGTTCCTGGCCGTTTGTAGTCCGGGGGTGCAGGCGCAATGGGTTGCTGAAAGAGCTGGCCCCGGGATGAAGAAGGTCTTACCGTTGACTGGGAAGACGAATGATCGCCAGAAGGCGCCGTAGGCAGAGCGGTCCTGCCAGTTTCACGTGTGGGACTGGATCGCGGAGGTTTGATGCCAGCCTGCTCGAGGTACATCGGGTGTATGCGAAGTGGACTGATACCCGTCGGTAGAACAAACATCATCTCGACGCCACCTATCTCGATAACTTCTCCACTGGATAATGGGTGCGGGTCGTCCGTCTTCTTGAAGGGAATAGCATCAACTTTGATCCCATTCCTTCCTTTTGCTAGAATAAACCACTTCCCGGGATCGGAGTCGTAGTAAATGATAGCTGTCTGGCGTGAAAACGTCTTGGAAGGACCGAGATCGATATGAACGAAGTCTTTGTCTTCTTGGTTTTGCACAGGAGGTTCGCAGCTTCTGCCGATATTGATAGATAAGGACCTGATATAGTAAGTCCAATCGTGGGCCGAGATTTTGGCATAAGCCTCTATATCCTCAGTTTTAGACTCGTGTATCGCATTGGCGTGATCTCGACTGGCCTGTGTCTGAATACTGCGCAAATGCTGGGTCACTTGCGTGATCAGTCGGTCATCATTGTTAGACCCGTCAGAAACAGAGTTATCGATGGTGAGGCTCGAATTCTCCTCTTCGACCGGTTCCGATTGGGGTTCTTCCACCTAAGATACCACCCATGTCAGCATAGCAACATAGCTAACGGGACTTCAAAAGCGATAATTTACCTTCCTCCTGCGCTTCGCCGGACGCGACGGCGAGGACTGCTCTAGCGGGGCAGGACTCGGGCTGATGTCGCGGGGGCGGCGCGCCCTCTGTGATCTCTTAGATGAAGGAGGCATGTTAGAAGCCCATTACAAGACGATTGGCAGAATAATACAGGCGATTCGCAGGTACGCGGGGACGATGCGAAATGCAAAGACGCCTAGGCTCGTCTCGATTGGCGTAGACGAGAGAGGGGTCGTTCACACAGTACAATCGTGGATCGATTCGGCGCGAGAATGAGAATTGCGATGTCGCGCAATTCTTGCCGTTCACCACGATGGAAATAATCGTAACGCGATGTAGATGAACGGATTCGCAAGTAGTGGGGTTCTTTTTGGCGGTACAAGGATGCGTTGAGCCTCAGAGGCTAGGATCAATCGCGGTGACGGAGAGATGGTGGTATTGACGCGGTGGAGGGAAATGAGGCGCGCCAGTTGAGAGGGACGAAATGAGGAAAGGATTTGTTGGTGGTAGAAAATTGACCTAATCAGTACTTCACTTTTAATTACAGTTGGTAACGGTAAAAGTAAAGTACAGTCAGCCACACTACCAAGAATTGAATGCTCAATAAAACAATTCGATTGTCATGTTCGTCGAGGTTACCGAGTTAAAATATGTCTTTTAGTGGATCAATACACAGTACAATTCAATGTATTGTGTGTTGTGGTTTGGCGAGTTACTAGGGTACTAGGTGGTTTGCGATGCGATGCGATTTGATGTTGAACTGTGGTTTTCAAATATTGACTTGGTGCTGTGGTTTGTTTAAAAAAAAATTGTCGATCGGTCGCGACTTCCGCCTTGTTACGCAACTTAAAAAACATCCCTGTCACCACTTTCCTGCCGAGGCGCGTCACCCTTTTAAACAAAGTCGGCCAACCTTGACACCCTGACCACCTCCGGATTATTTTAAAGTGCCCCAAGCTCCTCTCTCAATTTTTCTTCGCCTTAGCCTCATCTTTTCTTACACAGCACAGGAGGATAAGTCATCCCCACTGAGGCATTGCTATATGCAGACCTATTTATACTGCGTTTTCATTCGCGCGTAGCCTGCGCTTATTTACTATTATCATCCCATTCTCATCATTACAGCATATTCTATACTTTTTTATAGTAAAAGACATGATTATCATAGTACAGCCAGTAACCGCCCGTTTTCCAGCTTGAGCTTCGCAACTCAAAATAAAATACCCTTTTCATGCACGGGTTCCATAAAGTCCCGCAATTCCATCGAGAAACTTCCAATTCGCTATATTCAGACTTCTCACCCCTTCCTATTGGACCAGGCTGAATTCACTCTCTGCGCATCATTGCGGAGACTATCATTCTCGGTAACTCAGCCTACTGCTTCTATTCTTTCTTCCCGCATCTTGGCGGAGCGATTCTATGAAGTCAGCACCAGTTACGTCCATTCTTCCATGAATTCGTCACGAGACTTTTGCTTGCTTGCTTCATCCTTTCTTGCCTGTTTATACCCTGTCCCAACTCCCTATCAGTCTCCTGATTGGGTATTCTACGAGATATCGACTGTTGCTCCAGGGTCTCGTCTTTTTTTGCTTACTACGAGCGAACCGAAACCCATGCACGTAATATAGTAGTGTAAATACATACCCGATAACAGACAGTTTCACAGATATCCCGCGTCATCTTCAATGCTGAAGAAATACCTACCTACCTACCTACCTAGGTAGCACCAATTCCTATAACAGGCGGGTTCAGAACCCCGGTACGTGAAAATGCCATATCGCGATTCGTCTATGATTCTTCTTTAGTATATTTATTCCCTTATTCGATCCTAACCCCCAGTCTCTTACGATGATGACACCGATGTTCCGCTCGCGGGACGGGAGGAGCCGACGGGACCCGAGCCCGCTCCCACGTAATTGCTGACAAACATTCATAGTCCCCCCATACCAGAGTATTTACATGTACTTGAAGCATTATGTCATATCACATAGGTGTACACTCAGTCAAATAGTGCTAGTAGCATCAACGATATCATATGGAATGTATGAGGCTTGCTGCTATCTCTCTTGATCGCCACTAGAAGAGTCATGATAAATCGGAAATTTACAGCTAAATAATCAGGGGTCCGGAAGATCTTTTCTTGAAGCGACATCAGATAAGCAGCCGTATGTACATAGTAAATCCTCCTAGGCATGCTGGCATGTTCTCAAAATCTAAAAAGTAACCCGCTAATTAGAGTGTAAACCATGCCGCCAGTCTCAAGTTAGAATAGGCTTTGCGGTTTCCTATCCAAACCGCATGCAGGCTGTTGGCTTCCATTTCTAATTTTTAATCGGGTACGTGTAGCCGTCCTATCCATATCTTCATGAAGATTTTTATGTACTGCGTTCTGTAAACAGTGTAAGCTTGGAGTATCCGAGGCTGCCGAATCAATGGCTCGAGCGTAGTAGTTCGATACGAATTACATATCCCCCGGGCGTATCCGCACCGTCCGGATAACACAGGTCTAGCAGCGCTGTATATAGAACGGGGTAGGTATGAAATACATGGGAACTAGTTCACTATGGTATCCTGTCTTTCAAGGAAAACAAGTCAGCTATAGCAATTCTTTCTCACACTTATGGTCTCCTCTATTAAGCGATCGTATTGATCGTCAAAGGTAGTAGTAATACACCATCGTCGTACCTGAAGATTCGTACAACACATGCAAGACTCTGGATATGTTCAGACAGTTAATGTGGTGCAACGTCAGGCGAACTTCCACCTTTCGTACAGGGCGCAGGTCTCCTCTTAGAAAGGGTCTCGTAGAGAATCAAGGCAGCAAGACGGGTCTGAAAACGCGACAAGAGTCGGTAGGCCGGCCGTTGAGTATATCTCGGCCGTATGCCGGTCCCGAATGTATGCTCATCGCCGCTGTCGACGGCTATGGTGGTTTATTTCCGTCTTTTCGGTCTAGTTAAGGTTAGGCAACGAGGTCGTTGCCATGATCGGAATGGTTCAAGCCACCGAAGGGTGTGACCGGGAGGGTCTCATTCGTAGGTCACGTTTTCGCGTCGTGTGAGACACAAGATGCAGCCCGGGTATGCAGAGGACCTAAAGATATATAGGCTGGGTGTGTATCAGCCTTGCTCTGGAGCAGAGCCTGGCCACGAATCGACGGCGTGAGCTGTAACGCTGGAAGGTTGTAATACATATCATAGTAACCCAAGCTTGCAATACATAATCTGGAGGAACAATCTCTCCACACTTTACATGTATTTATGTAAGTAATGGCTTTTTATATCGCTTGTCCTTGCCCGCTTAATGTTGGCGCTATTAGGAGGTGATCCAGATTGGTTACTTGCATAATTAGTATCATACCTTTTGGTACAACACCAGACTCCGCACTCGAGTGGATTGATTACTTAAGAGCCAGCCGCAGGGGTACCTAAGGAGGTAACTTATTCTAATTAGCTCAAGTCCTTTATCAAAACCTAAAGGAGTTTGTCCTCGCGAGTTTCCCGAACTTGGCGACAGCAAAATAGTAATTTGTAACCAATCAGAAATAGAGTACTTGCCTCATCTTCACGTCTTCACTAAGACTTCAAAAAATTGGCATTTCCTACAAACGATGATATTCCAACGTTGTTAGGTGGGCCACAGGACACTATACACGCTCTTAAGAGATGGAAGCTTGAAATGCTTCTGGATTATTACCACAATAGCATCCGTCCAGCCCTCGCGTTCGTTCAAAACCCGATCCCTCTCCTCGGAGCACGACGTGATTCGTGCGATGAGTCCACAACCAGGAACAGGTTGCCAACTTTAGCACGCCGGTGACACGTCCCTAGCATCAGCACTAAGTTGCATACGGCATGGTAAGTGCATTGCCGAGCAATCTATCCAGAGCTCCGGTCACCTCTCTCGTCGGCCCGTACTACACCCATGTCATCGTGCCCGGAAGTCCAAGGGTGACTATCAATAAATAAGCGGTCTCGGTCCGGGGTTTAGGTAGCCCGCATTGTGGGAACATGGAAGTATCCCTCTCATTCCTCCCATCCGGTCCCCTTTCGCGATCAATGCTTGGCTGGGGCTAGACTTTCCTTCGCTAGCGTTGTTGCTTCGTCGTTTTGTGGTACGGCAACCCTAGAACCGTATCGGCTCTCTTGAAACCCTCCCTTTCAATCTAGCCGGTAGATATTTTCCTTATGAGAATATTTCCAATGCGAGACTCTTCACCATGGACTGACTCATCTTACTGGCGCGGGTCGAGCTCCGCCCCCCTGGCAAACGCCTCCTGAGAAGTCCCATACCATACGCCACATTATACCAGTAATTACCCTTGCCGTCCTGATGTTGTACATAATAAGGCGCTTCCCCAGTCGGGGACGAGATAGCCTTACTATAAGGGCCGGACGCTTCGGCCTGCATAGATCCGCGGTTTCGGCCTGCAACCACACCGTCAACTTTCAAGCTGCATGTTAGGCAGGGTCCAGTTGCTGAAGAATGGTATCCAGCCCTGTCGGCAGGGACCCGCAAGTCCGTAGCATTTAAAAACCAACCCGTTGGAAACCGGCGTACCAGGACCACGAGGCGATTGCGTGGTAGCCAGAGATTGCTTTGAAACCCCACCAATCAGATGGACGCTCATAAGATACCCTTACCTTACATGGCGGTGAGGGTGCCGCTTCTCGACGTCTGTTCAAGTTAGTGCTTGGGCTTAACGGCGAAGGGCTTTCCTATTTCCATTGGTCGTAAGACCCTTAGTAACTCCATCTCTTTCACTTGTAATGGATATGCGAGTTAGGATTCCACAATTCCTCTTGGGCAACCAGACTGACAGCCCCCGCTATTAGATCTCAAGCCACTCTATACGTATTCTGGTATTTCGTACTCTACAGGACTACATACAGCACTCTTTCAGGGGGCCCATGTCATTGATGAAAGCACGAAAGTCACGATCTACCGACTGTTTGCTTTCTGATTCGCATTGACTATGCGTCATGGGATACATAGCATAATCCCTAATCATCCTCGGCGCTCTGCTTAGTGTGGCTCCGTTGATACTTCATCGACTGCATAGGGGCGTCTATCTCATGATTGGATAATGATAACCTAGTAACGGCGCAGTTTTGCGCGACCATAATGCTTTCTTTCCCTTTCCCCTTCCCGATGCTTATGGTCGGCCTTCCGGCAATCCTATAAATGTAGATACAGGGCGCTCATCGGGCCTTAGCCCAAGTCCATGCCCAAGGCCGTTTTCCGGAAAGAAAGGCAGGTAACAAGGAAACCCCATTCCCTAATCCGGTTATCTTATTCTACTAACACTAACCCGATGCTGGTTGACACGCCGAGACAAAACTCAAAAGTCTCCTCTGAGTACTCTAAGACAAAGGCAAACGTGTTGTGGCCGTCACTACAACAACTTGAAGCCAATATAACGAAACCGATGCACTATCTTAGTGACGACGCCACACCTGGTACTATGTCGTTCCCGCTAGCATCGGAAGATGTGGATGATTCCAACCGACCCCTCGTCGTGAGAGGCAAGGGCAATTACTTGTACCTTGCAGACGGACGTGAGATTCTAGACGCCTGTGGAGGGGCGGCTGTAGCGGTGAGTACAGCTCAATGGCCCCAGCTTTTCCTCTAAACTCATAGAGGCCTGGCTCTAGCGTACTTACCGGCTCCTCTCCGGGAAACCAGAGTTTTTCCGGCCGTGTCTCGCCGTGACTTATCGTTCTCTAGACCATTAAAGCATGTTCTCAATGTTAAGATTTGTACAGACTCACTAACATGAAGCCTTACAGTGTATTGGGCATGGCGTGCAGGAGGTCGCCGACGCGATCACGGCTCAAACCGCCGCCGTCTCTTATGTTCCCTGGGGCTTCCTTGATAGCCAGAGCCGGCGGGATTTATGCAGATGGCTTTGGCAAACATCCAATGGGCATTTTACCAAGGCCTGGGTGACATCGTCGGGTACGTTACAATTCCAACCACCAGCCGCCATTATGAGATCTCCTACTAGAACTTTTATGGACTCCAGGTTCCGAGGCCATGGAAGGTGCTATAAAGCTTGCCCGTGAGTACTTTGTGTGGACGGACGAGCCTCAGCGCATCAACTATATCGCTCGGGAGGAGTCATACCACGGGATCACTCTGGGTGTGCTGTCTGTGGGAGGTCACGTAACTCGAAGAAGTCCCTATACGCCACTCCTGCTTCCAAATGCCTACCGCATACCGGCCTGCAACCCCTACCGCCAGAGGCTTCCAGGGGAGTCGGACGAGGAGTTTGTCTCTCGTAAGGCAGAAGAGTTAGAGCAGGCGTTCCTTGAGGCTGGACCAGATACCGTGGTGGCCTTTGTCGCGGAGCCGGTTGTCGGAGCAGCCTCGGGCTGCATCCCCTCCGTTCGTGGTTATTTCCAAGCCATGAAGGCTGTCTGCGATAAGTACGGCGCCTTATTTATATTGGATGAGGTTATGTGTGGTATGGGTAGAACGGGTACGCTCCATGCCTGGGAGCAAGAGGGCGTCGTCCCAGATATACAGGCGCTAGGTAAGGGCCTCGGCGGTGGCTACCAACCTGTCTCCGCCATACTCGCTAGCGACAAGATTGTTCGGGCAATGGAAGCGAAGAACGCGACCTTTACGCACGGGCATACGTATATGGACCATCCCGTTGTCTGCGCAGCTGCCTTGAAGGTGCAGCAAATAGTGCAGCGCGACAACCTCCTACCAAACGTTCAGGCTCAGGGCCAGTATCTCGAAAAACTACTCCGGAACAAACTACAGAGTCATCCCAACGTCGGGGACATCCGGGGCCGCGGCCTGTTCTGGGGTGTAGAATTTGTGGTGGATAAGAAAACTAAAAACCCTTTCGAGCCTGGAATGCAGCTTGCGCACCGCATCCACAAAGCAGCTCTGGGCCCCCCTTACAACATGGCCGTCTACTTCGGTCAGGGATGTGCCGGCCAGGGCCGAGGTGATCACATCATGATTATGCCCGCGTACAATGTCACTCGCGAAGTCGTGGAGATGATTGTCGATAAGTTCGTCGCTGCTGTCGACGATGTCTTCGGCAAGCTGGAGAAAGAAGCCTATACCGAGCTGAACTAGCTTATATTGGCTTATAGAAGGCGAATCCGGTTTAGATTTTTTTTAAAAAATAAAAGTCAATCAACGATTTGCACAGCCTAAGAGCAGCTTGTTGATGGGGTATTTTTCTAATTATAGGGGTCACTTAGCTCTCAACTCGATGAGACTGTAGCTTCAACAGTCAGTATCAATTGGCCCATCTCCGTTACATGTTTATCAATGAGTATTAATGGTGGTCTCGTTATGGCAAGTTTTCCCGGACATGATGGCAGAAACCTCAATTCTCAACCCCATAATACTAGTCCACCATCAACAACAAGGAGGAATTCCTCACTCCCCAAGAAGAAGAAAAAAGGAAACGACCTCTCTGCCCTGAACAGACAATAACCTCTGGGTAGACTGCCATATCAAGGACGGATAATATGGTCAAACCTGGAGTCTCTAAAGCAACATGAGGAGTGTGGATCACCCTGCGACGGGGCCACGGTAATGGCTCGGAATACTTAGCAAGATTGGTATTCAGAGAGTAACAAATCCCCCCAAAAGGATTTTGAGGAAATGGATATGCTACTGAATTTGGTAAGGCTTTTATTCGCTTTCGAAGTAATCTATTTCGAAGGAGTCGGGCTCGAGCCTCGAGCCTCGTGTTGAGTTTCAAACTTAACTATGAATGATGTACGGACGAGATGTTATCACTATCGTTACCCCCTCTCCTATTTTCCTTTATACATTCCACTCCTATCAAGATTTACATCACGAAAAGTTTCCTTGCGAAACCCGTTCTCATGGTGCACCAGACACATCTATATAGCCAGGAAGTGGAGGATTCTATCAGTCACTACCTCAAGTACAAGTCTATCAACAATCAAGTTATTACGCACACGAGTAACCTGAAATCAAGCATTATAGACTAGAACCCTCTCATACTAAACTAGATAGTCTAGAAGCGTCTATAGAAACACGTCGATCCCGCACCCTCCTCCCTTTCCTCGTCTGCTTTACTACGTACGTACGTACCCATAGTATCCTGAGAGCCCTTCACCGAACTCGTGACCGGTGTCAACCACGGCAAGAATTTTCGATGTCCTCATCTGCCTATCAACCCACCCGTCCATCCATCCCAAAATCAGCTGTACGTTGCGGCACACGTAGCCCAGCGCCGCTAACACGCAGACCGGGTCACTCTCGTGACATTCTTCCTGCCGCTTACGCGTTACATCGCATAGCTAGTTGGTGTGGGCCCTAGCGCCACCGCACCCCATTAGCGGATCGAAGTTCATTGCATTGCTGCCTTGATCCGGATGGTTCGGGACTCACTGTGACCGTATGGTGAGTGAGGTGGCTATCACTACGTGAAATAGGGGGGTGAGGGGAGCCGATGGTCGGGCCGGTGGAGCTTCAGTAGGATACAATCTCTCGGCCCGGTTCAGCAGCGTAAGGGAGGCGCTTAAGCGCGAGCTAGGCAGGGATAGGGGTGCAATGATGTTCAAGATGGAGATGGACCGGCTAGAACAGGTTCGGATGGGCTTGGCCCGAGCGCTAGGGATGGGGAAGCCGATGAGCGGACGGGTGGCGACGATGACTGAGCTGGATGGAACCCCTATTTATTTCATGCCGTACGACAGGAGGTAAGGGTTGCTATGGAGACCTCTATATTGCGGGATGAGTTTGGATCTGCGAATGGATTCGTTGATGGGGGATGGCGACATCGTGCTGTGTAACTGAATCCGCCCTCCGATACAAACGCCCCGCGGAGATGTGACTCGAGAAGACTCTAGGAGGTAAAAGAAAGCGAGAGGAAATATGGAGCGGACATAGTTATGAAGCATATCCCGACAGCTTGTTCCACCCAATGTGTCTCTCGAGGCTAGAAGGCCACCAGTCGACCGGGAGCGCGGGTGAATTGCGGGACGATGATACCTTAGCAACAATCCCTTGAGGCCGTACACATATAATGCTGGAAAAATCCGTGTAGTACTCCCAGGTCTGTTAAGATGAGACTTTTACTCATCATCATAGTCCTCGTCGCTATCACTAGACCAGCCTTCTTTATAGCTGTCGGCGATCTCAGCAAGCTCGTTACCTATCGTCTCCCGATCCTCAAGACCGATAGACCGGAGGACGGTGTTACGTAAGGCCTTCACTTTATCCGTGACGGTTGAGTCTGTGGATATTGCTGTCTGAATGGACACGTGATCCTTCAGTGGTCGACCGTAGACATCCCGGAATATCTTGGGATAACTGTCGATGATAGGGAAAGCAACCCGTGAACGATAGCTATAATTAAAGTCAACTTTGGATGGCTCCGACCAGAATTAGACGAGAAACGTAGTATAGGTTAGCACTCACTTATGGACCTTTGGACGGCGCCGCATCCCGAACATCTCTCTCGCCTCTAAGTCGTGCTGTATATCAGCTTGCTCTAGATCATCTGGCCCCCTATCAGCTAGTATCTGACTAAAGATACGACGTTTCCGGCGTCTCCTTCCGCTAGAGTCGAGGTTAAGATCTTGAGGTGATGATAAATCGATATCCAAGGTTGCGGCTCCTTTCTGCGATCCGGACTCGGACTCCTCGTCAAAATCCACACCATTTTCACCCCGTCCATTCAAGCCGTTAGTACCGCCATTTTTCCCATTCGGATGAGGCTTCGAATCTCCTGAGATGCTCATTTCTAGATTGGCGATTGTCTGCTTGCCAAATACATTCAAGAGGTCTGTCATGCTTCCAAAGTTGCTGGAATAGACGCGGTCAGATGTCCTCAGTCTGGTGTAAAGTGTTATACTCTCTAAGGCGGCGGCGAAAAGAGCGGATACGTGCCAGGGAGATGATGGGTCAAGCCGCACAGTGGCTGGCAGGGGGGTCTCAGGCAAGGCGAGAGGGATCACCAGAGATGCCTGTAAATTGAGCTCTGTGAGAGCTCGAGCCTTGTTGACAAGTTTCAACAATCTCTTTTCCTATTCCACTGTAAGCTATTAGCACCAGTAACGATTCGGAGAGTATATACCCTTGGAAGTCCCCTGGATGGCTCCTGTACACCAAACACCCAGATAGGGGTTTTGCCGTACTCGTCTCTGAGTCGCTCCATGTACTTGGCCGCAAACCCAGCCCAGGCATCGTCCAAACCAGTCATAATCTGAAGGCCCTGGATTTGATCTGCTTCTTCCACGAAGGGGCGCAGGTCTCGATCCAGTAAGTCGTGCTCCTTGTCGAGCGAAGCAAAGAGCTCTTCACCCATATGCCACTTTTCGAAGGGCATCACCGTTGAGTTGAGCTCATACTCACTCAACTGAATGATGGACTTTGGATGGTAATAAACACGGTTGAAATCGGACCAGTATCTAACTGTGCTCGTGGTGAGTTCGGGAGGCGCCTGGCCAGCATCGAGACTCTGTTGATATGAGCTTGCCGCTATTGGCTGTTGTCTCTGGACTACGGTTTGACCAGACCATAGGCTACTAGAGGCGGCATCATCATCTATATCATATAGCGCGTTAATTTTCCGCAGTGTACCGAAACCTCCTTTTAGGTCGTAAATAACGGTCCTTGGCATGAAGGTCTCAGATCCATCCGATCCGATGCCCGGTCTGAAATGAACGTCATGATCAACGAGTGACTCCTCGTCCGCGCCATATGTGAAGTAGGACTCCTGGGCGTTCCAGAAATGGCTTGCCAGATAATTGCTCTGTTGGCCGAGCTGCAAGGTGATAATCTCACGCATTGCGAAAACTTAGCAGTATGGTCCGACCAGATACCTATTATACATGTAAGTTAAAGCTGGATGAGATCATTCGCGAGACATTGAGAAGATGATAAGATTGCAACTGTCGCCAACTGCCAAGATAAGATATAAATCTACCGCAGCCGTCAATGGCCGTCGATTGCCGCTAGAGTTCCATTTCCGCCAATGACGGCTTAAGCTTTAGCTAGAGTACATGTATAGACCATATAACCTCTCAAAAACTACACATTTTCCCTACTATATATATAGCGGCACCCTTGAAAATTGAGAGCATAACTAAATATCAGATCCTTGATCCTAGAACCGTCATATCGAAATGTCCCTAGCGCAAGAATGGGAATCCTTTAAGGCGCCTCCCGCGAAGGAGGTGTCGCCAGCACCCCAAGTCGGCTCCAAAGCACCTGAACATCCTAACCTAGAGCTCCCAACCGACAAGCCCACCGTCATCGTCTTCCTGCGCAACTGCGGCGACCCATGTAAGTCGAGTCGTACCACTCACTGAATATCTACCCTCCCGTGATCCCTATCCTCATACCATGTCTAACATCCCGGCAGTCGCGGAGAAGATCTTCAAAAACCTCACGGCGCTCTCGGTGCGGCACAAGGAGGTCCACTTCATCGCGGTCTCGCACTCCTCGGCCGAAGCCACGGAGCGCTGGGTCGTGCACGTGGGCGGGAACTGGGAGGTCCGCGTCGTCGTCGACGAGGAGCGCGAGCTGTACGCGCGCTGGGGGCTGGGCCTGTCGAACACCTGGCACGTCATGTCTCCCCTCACGCTCTACAAGACGTTCCGCCTGGGCAAGGACGAGAATATCTGGAACCGCCCCGCGGAAAGCGGTACCCGCTGGCAGACCGGCGGCGCCTTTGCTGTTGACAAGGACGGCACGGTCAAGTGGGCGAAGCCCGCGGCGACGGCGGATGAGATCCCGGATCTGGATGCTGCGCTGACGAGTCTGGGCGTGAAGGTCAAGCCCAAGCCGCCCCCGGAGGTCAGGACCGAGGGCTTCTTGTGAATTGGGGGGTGTGAGCAAGAGCGTGGAGTGTGCTTCCCTATGTTCGCTAGCTGAGAGGCATAGCATCGGACACGTTACGGTAAAAACAGGTTGGCGTACGGGTGGTCTACTAAATTGTGTATTCTACGGTTCAATTCAACAAATGCCACGATAACGCCTGGACGATCATTGCGAGTCGGGGGTTCGGTTGAGAGTGAATTGCAGGAAGGGCCGGTACAAGAGTTCCCCCCTCGGTGCCTTATGAAAACCCCAGCGGAGAGCCGTGCTGCTGATGTCATGGATATGGTGGACCAATACCGGCCAAGCATAGTTGTGACGCCATCGTGAAGGTTTTCTTCGGTCTTTTCTCGTTGGGGTATTTTCTTCTAGAGCCCGCCAGTGGGTTGTCTAAGTAAGCGTTGCCGGCGAATTTAGGTTCGACCCTGATTAGTACTATTAGTATCGCCTTGTCGCTTGGTATAGCTATTTCTTGGCTATGTACATAGTAAGCTTTCCTAGTAGGTAGGCACCTACAGTAATGTGCCTAGCATGAGTATCTTATCGTCTCGGAGGTTTCCGGACAGGCTGAGTCCTGACGCATATGATCTCTCTCGTAATTCGTCTGGTTAGCTACAATTATACAGTATCGTATGAGAGTAGAGCCCGGTGCTGATCAAATCTGGTAGATTTGACGCTACGCTTCTATCCAACGTCGATAAATCTCGTGGGAATTCGCCTTTATAGATACGCTCTGGCGTTTCCACGCGTATGTGTATGTATGAGAGAAGGATGGAATGGGGTCAGATGCATTAGTCGTTCAAAAATAACGATACATTCATATATAGGATCAACGCAATACTCGACATATTGTCGAATGCACTGGGTACTACGATGCCAGCTACAACTATAACCCGAATTCTATTGTGTTAACTTCTCGAATCAAGTTCGATGTGAAGTTCACGTGTCCCATTTATGACCTCAGTCTTGCTTTCGAGATAGCTTTAGCTAGAGCAGAGTTCGTGCCGATCTTTATACGTGTTCGGTCTGGGCAACGTTGACGAGTCTGACTGTGACGACATACCCGGGAGCGCTCACGTTTCTCAGGGGCACTACGACGATATATATTGCTCATGACGACTTCGCTTTCTACTAGTTTTAAAGGATAAACCCGCCATGACCGTTAGAACTAGCGCGTGGGGGTTAGGACTGGATCTGATAATGGATTATCTACCTCTGGGAAGCTCCATAAGAGGGCACGGTCGGTGACCTCGTGGAATAAATCTACGCCAAAGTCGTGGGAGTCAGAATAAGGGTAGGCTTTGACACGCAAGCGCACTACGTACAATATATGAAAGGCTTATTTGCTCATCCCGCCATGCCGGTGGATTGGGGCACCGACACCGATGAACGCTTTGGCTGTTGCCATGAGCCTGGTGATCTCATAGTCATGGGGTATAGAGTGACGTGTTGTTCAGAACTATCAGTAGGCCAACTCTAACGTGACTACACTAAAAGTGAACGTGATATAGGGAACCACATATCTAACATTACATCGGGGAGAACACGCTGTCCTATTTCTCAGATATCATTTCGTACGCTTCCTGTCCCGCTGTTCGGCATTCAACACATATCCAGGCGAGCCCCTCGAGCCCCTCAACATACTCTGGCGCTCTACTACCTATTCTTGTCGACACGTATGTCACAACTGTGAGAGACGTGGTAGAGAAAAAGTTTGGTTCTACTTCCAATACTTCCACCTCGCACTTCCAAACATGCAAGCTTCACTTCGAACCGTTGCCTCAAGAGGAATAGCCAGTGAACCTCATACGTGGCAACTGAGACCATCTCGGGGGCGACTATTATGGAACCTTTTCCGAAGACTATCATGAGGTTAACCCGGGACCGAGGGAATGAACCGGACCCAATAAAGGGAAGAAGCTGCTTTAGGGGTTCAGCGGGACCGAATCATATTATATCATATCACCTTAGACGTCAACCACAGCCAGTTCTCCGAAATGATGCCCTATTGCCAGAAGGACGTGAAAATGCTACTATCTATCTGCAAACCTACAGTGTCTGTGTCGTTTTGTTACCCTACTAGGCGCCTATGATGCAAAGGAAGACTGTAGCATTGCATGCTGATAGAAATTCATATTCCCTCAAGGCTGCCTGACCTAACATATCTTATTACATTGCAACATATCACCTACAGTACTTAGACTATACTACTAGCAAGAACTATTCTTACCTACCCATAGTGGCGTTACAATGCTACTCTGCTAACTTTTTACGCATTCGCAACCGGCGGGTCGCACAAAGGAAACCACCTGGAACATTGGCCTTGACCTCGATAGATCGTCTCAGGGTACCTAGTGGCGCCCATGACGTCTCCTAGCTGGCGATCGCAGGATAGCACCCGAGCTACGGCCGCCGCACCCAGTCTATCTGCCTAATAACTGCGCGTCATAAAACTTATCGTCCACGGGGCAGACCTGCAGACCCTAGCGAGCTCGATTGCGATAGCAATTAAACTATCGGCTGTGTTTCATGGCACAGACGAAGCGTGCCTAGTAGTTTAATCTTCAGCCGCAGAGGCTGACTGGTTTGTTTATCTCGTCAGCTGCTATTGGGCGGATGTTTCGTTTCAAATGCCTCGTTTGCTCGAGGCGACCTTCCGGATCGGACGATGACTGCGGAGCGCGATGGATTGACAACGGGATAAACTCCTTTGGACGTGAACACTCACCTCCTCGACCGATCGTGGCGCAGCCGTGAGAAAGGACCCCGAAGAATTTAGGGTTTTGGGGCTCTCATGATATCTGATAGTACCCCAGGTTGTTCCGTGTGGCCTAGACCTAGATGTGCTCCTGAAATAGTATCACGAGCCAAGACGACCGCATATACGGGGGGCTGGTGTCACCCATCTCTCCGGATTGGGCTTACTACTGTAGGATTTCGACCTGCCCATACCTGCATCAGAGCACGATGTGGTAATGCGGCGGGTCACCTGTGGCTTTCGCTTTTGACGGCCCGGAGACAGAATTCATGATCTGCAAATAAACCGCCACTAGTCACTATATCGTCGAACCCTGTTCCTCGTCAAGGAAACTTCTGGATCTCCCAACTTTATGCCGCAGGCGACTGCCAAGGAGAACGTTCGGGGTCCATCCAGCGCGAAGGCCAAGGAGCATCCCCGGCGAGTTTCAGAAGTCGATCTCTTCCCCATCGGCGGCGCCGGTTGTCTTCCGGTTAGCCCACTCGGCGACTTGGGTCACGAATCGATCTGGGCTCGGAGGGGTCATACCGAGGTCATTGGATAGCGTAGTTGTGCACAATACACTCGTATGCTAAACCGGCCTTAGCAGATGCAAAGAAACTGTTTAATTAAACTTCGTATGTGATGCTAAAATGGGCATAGCGGCGCTTATGTGGCCTGCAGAGGATAACGGAAGCACAACGCTCAGATAGGAAAGCTGTGGGGATTGGGATCCTACAGCTTATGGGTCGAAAAGACGATGCCGTATACGATGGGAATCATCTGCCGGCCAGATGGAATTGCATGGTGGCAGCTACATGGCGCCCATGCTCGAAGGTAGTTGGCGCCGGTTACTGTAGACTTGAACACCAAGAAGGCTGAAACACAAGGCACTTGTCTGCCAGCGTTTCAGAATTTAAGCTCGGTAAGGGGGGATCCCAAGTCAAAGCGCCGAGGACCCGCGAGGAATGGCACGTATGGTAGCTTGGTAGCGTCGTATGAACCAGGCACTTGTTCAAGCTGTACGTAGTTCATAACTTTCTGGTTGCGGTTAGTATGAGATACAAGGCTGATGACGATTGCGGAAGGTGTAAATTGTCCGAGACGATGAAACAAGCCGATCTCTGGGGAGCCAAGAGGTTACCCAGCTCTACGAATGTTATCGTAGAGGTCATCACGATGCTGAAGGAAAGTGATGCCGAGATATGAAACGAAGACAAACAGACCGACAGCATGGCAACCGTTGATCGGTATGCCGGGTTGATCAATGGATAAGCCCTATGAAGTTCTTGGGGTATACTGAAAATGGGCCATTCTCGCCTGATAGGAGGCAATCACGAAAGCTAGAGCATTGGTGCATAGAGAAAGAGTATTCGTGCATATTGCCGCTAAATGCCATGCATCATGATTCTAGCCATTGCGATTCCGCAACCCTATGTTGCTATGCATGTTACCGCTAACATGACACCCAGATCATCCAGATTCCGAAGAGCTCGCCGGATAGGCTGGACCAACGGCAGTAGTCCGTACGCACGCGCCCAGAGTGCTCGTGACTCTGCCCTTGGCGATCGACGCACGCGGAATAATATCGCAACGGTGGGTATTTGGCGGGTCGCTAGTTGGAATATTACCATCTGTGCACCAACCCTTGTTGTGATGGGAAGCTAGAGCTATGCTGGAATTGGACGGCATGACAACGCCCAGCGGTCAAAACTTTTATCGCATTTCGTAATTCGATGCGCTTTCTGGAAGAACTTGTGACGAGCTATTCCTGTTTCATGTTCCTGGCTAAAGGAAGCGGAGGGGCCACCTTGGACCATCGATGGTGTCTGTTTCAAAGAGTTGTGTGAGCGGGTCCAAAAAAGGGTGCTGACCGCCTACATAGTGCTGGCGATGCAAGGTACCCGATGACCCTGGAATGCCCTGGGTGCCCTGGGAAGACCAAAGTTGGCGAAGGTGGTTAGCAAGATGTGGTTCGCTCTGACTCTTGTGTAGAGAGCACAGAGAGGCACAGAGGATTTCTCGGTGCCTTTGCTTGCCGCATGTTCATGCAGTATTCAGGCACACCAATGAGATTCTTCCTCTTGCCTCAACTACTACGATTCGGTAGACGATTTATCGTAGTAACATGATGGTTGAATACAACCATTGACGGGGCCGACCTCGGGATGTTTCAACAACATTCGTGATCTCGAGTCCATCATGTTTCAGAACGCCCATTGTAGCTTGAAGCAGAGCAAGTCCTACGTGGCAGCGTAGCATCGTGGCCGTTCTTGATCACATCTCAATATTTTTCAACGTCGAAATGCGAGGCATCACTTGATCTTCAGCCACAGCTGGATCGAGGAGTTCCCGGGCTGGATTACTCAAATCTCAAATTAGCAGCAGTCGGCAGGTATTGATTACCTGTTCCCATCCGATGAACGCAGCATCCATGGATGTATCGAATCGATTGATGTATTGATGAATACCTAATACTATGTATGAGATTGGTGGCTTTTAGATTGCCACTCGGAATTTTAGGTTATCTATCCGACGTAAGTACATAAGCAAAGTAGTCTATTTAGGAGTACCACAGTATAATTCAAATCTGATAGTTAGGTAGTTGCGAGTATGTGCATATGAAATCGAGCAGTTTGTGTGGCGCTTGCCTGTTCTCGATAAAGCGGTAGCTTCATTGAAGTTCATGCTTAACGGGCCGTGGCATGATCATTTTTGGGGCCATTTGGATATGCACGACCCAATTAATTCCAGCCCACTCCGTTATTCTGACGTGCTTGTGCACTTGCTCTTTTTCCCGAGTAAGACACTAAAAAATAAAAATAAAATAAACAAGCAAAAGAACACTGTACATAGTAGTAGGGTTGGGCGAAGTCATCATCATCATCCCCATCTTTATTAATCAAGAGAGCCGCCGGGCTGCAGAAGTCCTCATGCGGACTATTTCTATGGACCCCCGCCGCTTACCGAAAGGCAAGCCACCTGCTGGTTGTCTCCAGCGGATAGGGTGCCAGAGGGTGCCAAGGATTCAGACAACACGAGATCTGTGGTCCAGAGACTATCAAGATTTCTATTTCTGTTCGGGTCGCGGCCACAACGGCAACGGGTAGGTTAGCAAAAGTTCTGGAGGAGCCAATCAGAAATTTGAAGAGCTTATTGCTCACGCCCCCAACATTGGAAGCGATACGCAAGCCTAAGTCAGCTCTTCAGCCATATTATTGGTTCACAGTATATATACCCTGGTAATACCCTAGTCGGGAGAGCAGACTCGCCAATGCAGGAACAAGCTTGACGATGTTTGAAACATAGCACATCTAAGTAATCTATCCAAATTGGAGATATTAACTGTGATATGTCTTAAATCACGATACATGTCCCCATCTACTGGTTCGCAGATCTGGCAGCGAAGTCTGGAGTTTGAATCTTATACTTTTGCCTTAGTGCTGTATGTATCTGGCCTGGCAGCCTGGCCAAGCGTATTTATGCATAATGCCGAGTGCCGCTCGGAAGTAACTATTGGCGTTGTCAGCCGCCGCAGTCGTTCGGCGGTATATTGAGACGACAGACTCGACGGCTTTTTTACGTGAGATGAAAACCCAGGGTAGCTGAAATAAGCTCTGTCGCCTACCATAGTATATGTCTGCGTATCTTGGCTCATTCCTGATGAGTGGCATTTAAGGTAAGTGATATCTCTGGTAAAGATGGTAACTTTGGTAAAAGGATCGCATCGCGTGGGAAGTGCCTAATGTAGTAAGCCTCTTTTCCTTCTTCCAACGTTCAGTGATCGATAAGCATACTTTTTCGAGATTCGCAATTGGCCCGGCGCACATCCAAAATCCCACCGTTGCGTTGCAGGCGAGATGAAATTGCGGAGGGGTTTGCAGTTCGCGGCGGAGTCATTTGGGAGCTTTCCCTGCAGGAAGGGTAGCTAAACTGCCAGATACGAGCACCTGATGATGCTTTTTTTGGTCTATTTTAGCCCACGTGCGTATGCTTTCTCGTTCGCCTAAGCGGCTGCAATCCTCACGTACGACGTTAGCTTGCGCCAGCAGCTATGGGGAAGCTAGGTTTAAGAAGACTAAATGTTGCGATGCTGGATCGACATAAGATGGTAGCAAGCTTTTTGCATCGCAAGGGTCCAGTTGTCGATCAAACAAGCGGGAGATGTCGCCTCATATGTCGTCATGTGGCTGGCATCTGGTTTATGTTTACGACCGCTTGACCTGCCAGCCAGTACTGGTCATGGCTGCTCAACTGTCATCAGCATGTTAGTCTCCTTCGAGTTTCGAATTATGCTGGCCACGCCTACCAAACCAAAGCCGCCTGCCGTTTTCGAGTAGCTTCATAAGTCCCATCCTAAGCAGTGATCGAGAGCTAAGGAAGATTCCATAATGGGCATTTACGCCGGCTCATGGTGCTAAAGGATTGTTGGAACGAGTGAGCTGGATTACAGATTAAGGTCCATTACGAGGGTTAACCTCGAAATTTGTACATGTGGTGGAGAAAAATAATTTAAAGTGGTCTATGGATGTCTTCTGAAAGTAAATATTGTTTATCTGTAATGACGACTATAGCGGCAGCTAAATTATGGCCGCGTTGTTTTCTGTAGGGTCTCCATAAGGGATTTTTAAACCCAGGAAACCCTCCCACGGAACATGGAAGCCGGCGGGCGGGAACCCGTCAAACAATCGAAACATGGTAGATATATGTAGGCGATGGATCCCGTACCGATGGATTGGATTTGCAGGCTTGCCGAGCGCGGACGACGAAAGCTGCGTATCATAGTAAGGATATGGTTTTTTGATTTGAAAATAGAAGATAGCTCTTTACTATGTAGAGGTGGCATGACTTCATGAACTTGATGGTAGGAATGTCCTGGTCGTAGGTTATCGATCTTATGCATGGATGCGATGCTATGCATGACGAGTATGGAGGAATATAGTTCCCTGCAGTTGTCTTGGTAAGTGGTATTGAAGAGCTTCCCATCTCTCATTCTCGCCTTCTGTGTGGTCGTTCAACATCGGGTTGGTGGTTGGCTGGTTGAGTTGGTTGGTTGGTTGCAAATTGCAAGACGTGATTCTGAACGGAGCAGGCTAATGCTGATTGGGTCGGCTGGATAGAATTGTGGAAAAGTAGTGGTGGGAGGGTGGATAGGCAAGATCCAAGGAGAGCTTAGCGCCGATATCTTGCGCCAGCTATTTTCTGAAGCAGTGCACCAGGCGTGTTTCAGACTTACAAGGAAGCAAAGAGAAGCTCACAGGGATTGAGGGATGCGCCATGTCAATGATAGGTACGTACAGTCCACAACACCGTGCCATCCAGCGTTATTTTCTCTTGGCATTTAACGACAGGGGGAGCTTAAACAGATCATGGATTGCGCAGGTACGTGCCCAGCTACCCAATAATCCCGTGCTAGTGTACCTGCAGCAAATGCCCATCGAGCCCCTATTTTCTTCGATATGCTTTGTATCTAAAGGTCCTTCGCCAGCAGAGATTCCATTTAATGCATCTATAGGTGCTTATTGGCTAAAGGGTAGATTCAGGAAACAAACGAGGTCAAGTCTCTATTAGTATTAAAGCAGCAATTAAAAATGGCCAATTCGTTATGTACAGTAGGAGCATCATCGCCTAACTATTATTAGGTTTACCCAGGTACCTAGGGGTAGTTTTGAGATCGGAGCACTCCCCTCGCCAACTTTTGGTTGACTATGGTGATAAACTTTTAGCTGTTTGTCAGCGATTCCTAATTGCTAAAGCACATACCTGTTTAAGACTTGTTTATCAGTAGCGAAGGGGATTCGGTACTTGCAGCTCAACTAACACACGCGTAACTGAGATTGTCATAGGCAGTGATAAATCCTCTGCTTGCTTCCCCTGTTGTCTACCTTGTTCTTGTCATCCACGATGTACCAGCATGCGGAAATTACATGCTGACCCATAGCCCCAATTGGATTCTAACTGCGAGCTGTCTAAGACTTTAGATCGTGGACGAAATAGCTACGGCTGCACAGCAAATATGAAGAACCAATTTGGAGACAAGAACAGTCAAACAGGATCGGGACTGTCTTATAGCCATCCTTTGTTGTTGTACGTGCCTGCCTTTTGTGGCATGCGAACGCCATCCTACCATACGAATGAGCTTGATGTTCTGGAGAGGAAGAGTGTACCCTGGCAAATTAGCCTGCGTACAATTGGCAAATTATACCGGAGCGAGCTTGTAGCTCGATAAAGTATGGTAGGATGCCATGTCACTCTGCCATAGTTGGAGCAGATTTGTGATACTCGCTGCCTTAACTTTTGACGAGCCCCTATTCATCTAAACCATGTAAGCTGACTGCATACATATGTACCTAGGTAGGTATCTGCGATCTACCATCTACTATGGTACGTATCTACACAATGGAATAATGGTCCGATGGATGTCAACGGAGCTGAATCGCTTTGCTTGATTCGTATGTTGCTGGTTATTTGGCTTGCCTTGCAATACGATTGTCTTCATTTCACCACTTAAACCCGTTAGATGGTGTCCCTTGCCTGATAGACTCTCGGTAAGCTCCCTTTGAAGTCAAGTTCACCCTAAGGCCGAGTCGAGAATGACAGTCTACATAACTAACATTATCAACTCGACTTAGCAGCTCTTGATGTAATTGCTTCCAGGTGGTTCACGTCAGTGCTAACCCAGCTAACCAGCGAATATGTGCATAAGATCCATCACTAGGACGATTGAGGAACTCCGAGCAGAGGAGAGTGGGTAAATAGAAGGACCGTGTGTTGAGTCCACATACAAAACCCTTGCGACCTGATTCCAAGGTAGCACCCACCCGTCTGTTCACTTGAGTATCCCTGCTTTCTGTGGGTATCAAGAGATATCCCCCGATGATGATTGTGGGCGAGGCGAGCAAAGGTCGCACGGGATCGACGTGCTCTCATTCTTTAATAGACATTGCTGATGGAGAAATGCAGGCGCTTGGTCCCACGGAATGTACAGTTATATGCAATGGATTTGACGACAAGGTCGATATGAAAAACAAACGTCGAAGCAAGGTATTGGATTTTACATATAAGACTCACGGGACGACATACGCCAAAAAGGGGTAATCCTTTTGGTCTATAGTAGGAAAATAGGGCTGGTCCAAGCTACTGCAACATGAGATTGCTTCCTTTCCGCGCTGTTCCTGGAAAGGGGAAAAGGGCTGACTGACCCTACGTACTTTGGCTAGCCACTATCGAATTCGCATTGCATCGTACAGAGTAGATGTAGATTTAGTAGTTCGCGCTACTATATAGTACTGTGTATATACAATCAATAAAGAGGGACCCGAAGGGAGCGAGGTATTATATGGTTACTATACGGTAAACCTCGACCGGCCGATGGCTTATTATTGATCCTCCCTATCTACATGCATGTACATACTTACATACCTACCTTGGTACATACATGGCCGTGTAATGGTGGAGGGGAGGTAGGACAAAGTGAAGAAAACCTTGGAATTGGCTTGCGGTTTTTTTTTCTCGGGATCATTGTAATTACAATATAATTCTTACTCAGAGAGTCGGAGTCCACAAGCAGCTTACAGTTTTTTTCTTATTCGCTTGCAGCGACTTCTTTCCTGTACAACTGGACCTTTCCCCTGTTGGATATAAGCATATATTGTATGGAATGGCCCTTGCCTTCTTGTCGTGAATATACTTACCCTACGCATCCCGTCTGGAGCAGGCTCGGGTTGTGGTTCCTTCTGCTTTTACAAAGGCCGTCTTTTTACAGGCTACTCCATGCAGCCACATTTCTTTGGTGAAGGTGTGTGGATGGATCGGTTGATGGGATATGGAGTCGAGGGACGAGGAACGGGGGCTGCAAAGGTCCCCTAGTACAAGTTTACAACCGCCGTTAAAATAAGTTGTGGTAAGTTGTAGTAGAACTGGGCGCGGAAGGTCGCGTCCAATCTTGTTCTTGGATTCCTTGCAGGCACCTCGCAGGAAGAATAGGAAGAGATATTTCCATATTAAGACAAGCGTGTACTGTTGGTATCGCGCTGGTCAACATTGGTATATTCACTCGCACGAGTACCTTTCCCGTTGGGGCTAGACCCGCTTAGGTGGTTTATTTGCATTAGCCCATTTGGAGCATACACTTATCCATATTTTTTGGTTCTCCGCCCATAATCCCCACTCTAAATCTCTTCTTCTCGACTACCCGACCGCACCGGCCAGAACCTGACCTAGTAGACCTAGGTACATACTGCAAGTGTAGAGCGAGTGGTAGAGCAAAGACACTCAGACACCCCCAGCCTGCGGAAATCATTAAACCCCCCGAACTCCTCCCGTTTTTTCCTCTGGAGTCTTGACCCTACTTACTTGAGTCTTCTTCGCAAGATCAGTTTGTTCTATTCAGAACCCCTCCTCTCTTTTTTTTCCCTTTCTCCCTCCCCCTTCTCGCCTCGCCGTCTCTTGTGTTGCAGGCAATAACAAACCAACTCTTTACAACTCCTAATCACAATCCTCTTGGGGAGCCCGCCCACGAAGATCTCCCATCTTCTCTTTTTATTAACCCCGCGACCGCGAGACGTTTTTTTCTCTTCTCATTTGATGCGAGCGTAGACCCGACTGTTCGGCACAACCGCAGCCCGATCCTCAGACTTAGTTCGTCGCACATTAGAACTACCACCCAAGTCGTTTTGCTCATCTCGTTTGATCCTCGGGAGCATCTCGTTGATGATTTCTGTTTCGTCACTTGACATCAGAGTATTCACGCGCCTCTTTTAATCGTTGTTTCAGCAAACAAGATTCAATCTATTCGGCCAGTCGTTTCCGTTCCCAACGTGGGCTTGGCGAACTATCAACAACGAACCGACTCGAGATATACTTCATCCCCCCACGCTGCACGGATCGCATTCCGGACTGAGGGATAGCAATTGGAGTTCTCGCTATCTTTCATTCCCAACATCGCCTTGAAGGTTCATCGACGGCAAATACCCACCCACGCGTTGACGCAAATTGGGGCTTAATTATCGTCTACCGAAAACGACAAAAATTGTACGGGCTGGACTCGACATCACATCTACGACCCACAGACCCCAGTGCGATAATCAGAGAATCGCTCTAGAAAAAGGCAGTGCCTTTTGAGACCCACTTTGATATTGACATCTGGAAACACGACGATAGCGCATACGAGCTAAATACGAACGAGTCTTCTATTGTTATACATAAAAACCAACCTAATAGCCCAACTTCCCAATCACTGGTCGTTTTAAGAGGCATCACTCCGAGACTCCAGTGCCATTTCGGAGGCAGTTGTGCAGTACGCCATGTACTCACAACAAGCAGCTATGGCGGCGTCCGCACCTCAGAAGCCTGAGACTTTCATGCTCAGCACAGAGGCTCAGCAAGCGTTACCACACGATGCTCAAGTAGCGTTGCAGCAAGTTGATAATTGTGAGTTGCACTGCTTGGTTGAAGCTATCTCCTGTTCTGTCACTTACCGTTGTTTGTAGTGAAATATTTCCTTATATCAGCACCTGTCGACTGGCAGCCGGACCAATATATTCGACGATTCCTGCTGCCCACAGGCGAATATGTCTCCTGCGTATTATGGAACAATCTGTTCCATATATCAGGCACCGACATCGTGCGATGTCTTTCTTTTCGATTCCAGGCCTTTGGCCGCCCCGTCAAGAACTCGAAGAAGTTCGAAGAAGGTATCTTCTCTGACCTACGGAACCTCAAGTCTGGAACGGACGCGTCTTTAGAAGAGCCGAAGAGCCCCTTCTTAGACTTCCTTTACAAGAACAATTGCATTCGAACGCAAAAGAAGCAGAAGGTCTTCTACTGGTATAGCGTACCGCATGACCGCCTCTTCCTCGATGCTCTGGAAAGAGACTTGAAGAGGGAGAAGATGGGCCAAGAGGCTACCACCATGGCTGTTAGCGAGCCCGCTTTGTCTTTCCAGTACGATTCTTCGCAATCCCTTTACGAGCAGTTAACGAAGGCTCAGCAAGCCAACTCTTCGTCTTTCAACGCGCAGCAAGTTTCTTTTTCCCAGTCGCAAGCGCCGTCCCCTGTGATGAGGGCGATGGACCCAATGCCTCCCCCGCAAATGATGCCTCAGACGATGGCCCCTTTAGCGGATGGGATGGACGCCATGGTATCATACAACACGATGGCGACAATGGCCCCAGCTATGCCCCAGCAGGTCCCCCAAGTGGTGAAGAGGGAGCCTGATTTCAATCGAGTTCAGTACAACCAGAATGGTGTCCCCATGACCCAGAGTCACCAGCGTCATGCCTCGATGCCGGCGTACGGCCTTGAGTACTCGCCTGCGCCCTCGTTTGTTTCTTCCCACTACGAGGATTATAGCAATCGTGGCATATCCTTTGAACCAATTACGCCTCCTCAGCAAGCAATGGCAATTGGGGCCGAGCCGGCCTACATTGCTAACGAGGAGACTGGTCTGTATACAGCCATTCCCGACCACCTAGGCGGTGTGAGCGGGTTGAACGGAATGATGCAGCTACCACCCTCCAATCTGGCTGGGCCACAGTTTTCGCGTGCTTATGGTGCTAACAATGTCTACTCTGTAATCGAAGGATCGCCGACATATAAACAGAGAAGGCGGCGTTCATCCATCCCTCCTACGATGTCGGCGATCGCAGCTGCCACTGCTCAAGCCCAAGCCGCTGCCCACCGACCGTCAGATCTGAGAAGATCGGTTTCGGCGTCGGTTGGACCGGTCGCTGAGGGCGATGAGTCCCAAGGCAACTCACCCCCTGGCCTCTCATACAGTAACTCAACAATATCTCTCAACCAACAACACATGGAGATGTCGCGACATGGCACCCCGCTATCCACAGTGGAGGGCAGCCCAGCGCTTAACCCTATGTCCCTTCACCGACAAGACTTTCCTCAGTTTACCAATGAGGATCTGAATGGTGATGGCTCGATGAGCGACCAGCGGGTCATGCAGCCTGGACCCAATGTGGTTCGCAGGGCTCGATCTGCTACTGTCATGGAGCTGGGTCCTTATCCCCAGAAATCGCATTCGTGCCCAATTCCCACGTGTGGCCGTCTCTTCAAGCGCCTCGAGCACCTGAAGCGGTAAGATCAATTACTTTCTTTTGTACTTTGTGTGGTGCACCGTTGTGTATCTGACCAATATCTAGACACGTGAGAACACATACCCAAGAAAGACCCTACATCTGCCCCTACTGTAGCAAGGCATTCTCTAGATCGGACAACTTAGCACAGTATGGCTCCAATTCTTTTTTTCATGTTTCCTTTGTCAGCTTGCAGATCCTGTGATGAGCGACGATGTTTGTGCGATATGATTTAGAGCGAGACCCAGCAATCCGACTCGAACCACAACATACACGCGTACAACAGTGCTTACATCTGCTCATCACTTGGAGCGACAAGTTCAACCGAAGAAGCTTAACTAACTTGATAATCGCAGGCACAAGCGCACTCACGACCGTGGCGAAGGCGCGGATAATGGGTTGAACCTGTCTGGTGAAGACGACGAGGAATACTCCGGCGAGGATCAACTCGGCTCGCTTGAGGAAGCTTCACCCAACTCGGAGTCAGGCTACATTCCGACCTCGCTAACCTCTGTTGCTACCTCAACACCTACGGCCAATGGCCTTGCCACGGGTGGGATGACACAGTCATCATACAACCCTCTCCAGACACTGAGTATGCCCATGACAATGAGCACACCTACGGGGGCGATGTAACTGCTTTTTCTTCATATTCTTGCGGGATGCATCATGATATGACATAACCGTCCGGTTTTGACGGTTAGTCTAATAGGGCTTAGCGGGTTGATTTAACATGGCATAATGTGTCTAGAACTGGGGGGTTCCATTTACAAGCGCGGGTTAGAAGTCTTCTATTCTACACTGGCTGCGCTATACTGGCGGTTGATTTTGCTCGTTTTTCTTTTCGGCACGAGGGATACCAAAAAACGATGCATTCGATAGACGGGTGGCTGACATCCGACGGAACCAGGCCGACCGTTCCGCGTAAAGGATACGAAACGGACTCTTCCGGTGTGGGCGGCAAAAAGACAGGGAAGCCGAGAGAAGATCATCGTGCATTTGTATATATATTCGTTTTCTCAACTTTTTTTTTTTCTATTGCTTCGTATTTCGCGGCGGCCGCCAGGCCAGTAGGGAGATACGGGAGATGATACCAGGGCTTAGAGTTGATGATCTATCAACCCTTAAAGTTGAGGATAAGCCGTATGATGGGCCAGTCGTACAAACCTTCAAAGCTAAATAAATACTGATGTATAACTACCTGGGTCTTTTACTTGCCGACTCGATGAAGTGAAATATGTCGTTGGGTAGGCTGTTTCTATGCGGAGGCTCCTAACCCTGTTTCGCTTGACTTGTTAACTGTCTGTTGGTGGTGGTTGATTTAGAGTTATCTGTCACTTTAACATTCAACGTACATTAGTGTAATTGAGTTTTGACTTGTCCTGTGGGAAGATGAAGATATTGTGGTATGGGGTTTATGCCATTCGAAATTATTTCGCTTAACTCAAACGAATAAACGAAGTTTGCTCTTTGTATCGGTGACTATGCTTCCTGATAAGCTAGGGATATGAAGTAATACGGATTGCACTCGCTTACATGTTCTGTGTAAGTACGTTACTAGTGGTATTATAGAGCAATCTGTGTATATCGTGGTACTGCTTTGTGGCTTGTCCTTGCCTGTCCCACACACGCTTCCCTTTCCTGAGTACGTGAAGTATTTTTGATTAACCTATTCCGTGGTGTTACGGGTATTTGTCCCAATACGGAGGCTTCGGTTTGATTGTCGATGAGCTGGGTTGTTCTCAAATAATGACCGAAGGTTCCCAATGAGTATCCCAAGCTTTCTGTCTAGATAGACGCTGGGTAGTTCGCATGACTCTGTATCGGCGTATCCCTTATTCCTTTTTCACTATATTGACTATATTTGGGAATTCAGTGCTGAGCACCGTCCGGTTGATATTCATTTAGTACATGTAAAACCTCGTTCATCACATTTATTAACTTGATGATCCTTAGGTGGTCCACCACTCTTAATTATTTCTCGAGCAAAGATACAGTATCCATCAACGAGGTCCCTACAAGGATACATATAGTAGAAGGTGCTTCTTCAGCGTCATTGGGAAACGCCAGAACACTCGGGACTAACAATATTGTTGCCGTCTACATCCACTTCCCTTGTCGCCGCACCATATCCCGAATACACCCAATAGCTCCTGCGCTTGAGACACTAATGTCCCCCGTGGAAGTCCAAAAGACGGCGGAAGATTTCTGTGTAATCCCAATGCTTGTTCTCCACGGCGAAGTCAACCACTGGAATGACAACCTTCTGCATATTGGGTTTGAGGCAACTGAGGACGTAGTAGAACTGAGCTTCGGGCGAGCCAATAGCGTCACCATCAATGCGCATCTTGCCTTTCATCTGGCGAAGCCACACGTCGAGCACGTTTGGTTTACTGAGCTTAGCCGGATCGGGGAGACATGGTCGGGGATGTGGTTGATGGACGGGTTGCCCGGATCCGGCGTGGCCCATCGTTCCCGTAGCAATCTTGATAGTCCGAGCCTCTTCGAGTTGGTTGCTTAGCTTCTTGAGCACGTCACGAATATCGGACAGAGTATCGTTAATCCCTTTAAGAGATTCGGTCGGCATAGGCCTATCGCCGGGTTGCTTAAAAGGCGCCGTGTAGACAGCGTTAGGACGCCTGACGTCTAAATACCGTTTAACCATCTTGTCGATACGTCCAGCTATGGTTTTTGGGTCGTATCTGAAAAGGCTATGTGCTGAGGCAGAGTAACAGGATCAGTAGAACGTGAACACTTGGTGTAGAGGTTAAGACTCGTCAAGTTGGAGTAATGAAGTTGGTGGGCGAAGTAGAAGTAGAGCATCGTTCGACCTTTCAATGTTGCTAGATGTGCCTTCCGAGACAGAGCTGCGGTCACTTCATCTTATGGTTCTCACTGGATGGGTCGTTCATTCCCGCACCTCACGCTCTCACCTGCGCCTTCTCTTTCCACCACCCCCACCCCTAGAGCCCCTGCCGTCTCCCTGTATATCAGCAATATCCTTCTTACTCAACTTCAACATGCCATTCCTCAGCCTCCCCACAGCAGGTGCATCAACAGCTCTTTCCCTCTTCCTCATCTTCGGCTTTCCCTTTCCGACTCCAGCTGTGGGCCGCTCGAGAATAATCCCATTTTCACGTGCCTCCTTGCGCCGCTTCGCCTCGCGCGACGTCGCCGCCGCCACGATACCCTTCCGGTGCGACATGGGCATTTTCGCCTGCTTGAAGATGCTCGTCTTGGACCCGAGCGCCGCCAACCGCAAATCCGTCGCCAAGTGGCGGTTGCGCCCCGCATGCTCGGTGCTTGCCTCACCGCCCTGAGCCTGTCCCGAGAAGAGATGTGACTCCGATAGTAGCCGCTGCAGCGCGAGGTCGTTCTTCAACAGCGAGGGTGCGTCTTCGTCTCCGGCGGCTTTGCGCTTTGTCGTGGCGGCGGAAGGGGTTGCGTCGAGGGACGAGGAGGGCACCCGTGAGGACAGGTATGCTTTACTCTCACGCTTGGAGAGCGGGTCGTTCGAGAGCGAAGGCAGAGCGCTTGTGTGCGAGACTACTTCGACTGTTGAGATGCTGGGCGGTGTTGTCTCGGATTCCGAGTCTGCTTCCGATTCGGAGCCGGATATGCCGTCCCACGAACCCTCCGAACCGTCATCGTCCGAGCGTAGATCTTCAGGTTCGGAAGTTGGTACTGCTTTCGAAACGGGATCTGATGGCTCTAACGGAGCGAACTGCGCTTCGAAGTGTCGCCGGAAGATAGCCTGAGCCTCTTCTTGAGATATCGATTCTTCCGCTTTTTGTGCGCGTGCCTTACGTTTCCCACGTACCGTGGCCATCTTTAGTTCAGTTAGAGAGGCAGGAAATAGCAAGTTGTATACGAACGGTGAAGTTGGAAGAATATAAAAATTTAGTGGGTCTAGAATCTATAGCGGCGCGATTAAGATTTTGCAGTGCAGCCTTCTAAATTACAGCTACAGATCCACTAATTGGAGATAGTAATTGGCATTTAGCTCCCCTGACACGAAAACTCACCCCGCTATAAGCCTCATGATGGGTAGCTAAAGCCCCGCTACGAACTTAACCCTTTTCTTGACCTTCAGATACGATGACGCGATTTAGACCATGTATAGACCTGCATGCAGGTCAGGTGAAGCAGATCGTGGGCGGAACTCTTGATAGCTCGACCGCGGAGCTCAAGACAAACTATGTCTCGCAGCACTCCGCTGGTCATTTTGCCCGTCTTTATAGGGATCACAGTCTCGAAGGTGCACACGTTATCATGCTGGGTCCTGGGAACGAGGATGCCGCAAGGGAAGCTTTAGAAGCGTGGCCAAACCATCTCCAGGTTGGGGGTGGTATTAATGACCAGAATGCCGCTTTATGGATAGAGCGAGGTGCTAGCAAGGTGGGCTCCTTTTATCTAAGAAAACGCACAATCTCTCATGCAACATTGCTGATTGGGCTCTCTAGTAGGTTATCATCACGTCCTTCCTCTTCCCGGGAGGAAAATTCAGCCAGGAACGTCTGGATGCTGTGCTCGCCGCTCTTGGTGGACAAAAGGACCGCCTTGTCGTAGACCTTAGTTGTAGGCGGCGAGGCGACGACAAGTGGTTCGTAGCTATGAACAAATGGCAGACTATCACAGATATGGAGGTAAACCGAGGTAAGCACCTAAGGCATTCACCATATTTAATTCGATTTTACAGCCTACTCCTATAACTGGTGGGCTTGGCTGAGTGGTATTTGTGCAGAATCTATAAAGTCCCTAGAGCCATATTGCTCCGAGTTTCTCATCCACGCTGCCGACAACGAAGGTCTTCAGAAAGGCATCGATGAAAGACTTGTTGAGAGGCTTGCTGAGTGGTGTAGCATACCGGTGACATATGCGGGGGGCGGGAGAAATCTTGATGATTTGGAATTGGTAAAAAGGTTGAGTAGTGGGAAGGTAGATCTCACGATTGGCAGCGCATTGGATTGCTTTGGTGGCACAGGAGTCAACTTCGATGACTGTGTTGCATGGAATGCTAAGCAACGTCTGCAGCAATAAGGATAATGAAAACTGAGGCTCGAAATTTTTGAAAGGAGCTATATATCTAGGAAAACTTGCTTCACGATGACAAGCATATATCTTTACGAGAGTATCGGTTCTACAATGCACGTAAGCGAGAGATTCGGTTGAACAGGTAAAGATACAAACGTGGCTCGTTAGGAGATTTTGGGGTCGGTAACGGATCCCCAGGTACGAGATATTTTCGTCGGATCGTACGTAAAAGCTTCATCATGATCGTTATCCATCAACTGGTTGCCCCAGTCTGTCTCTCCCACCTTAAGTCGACACATATTTTACACCTTGCCGTTACATCACGACCTCATCTCCTCCAGCTCGAGTTCAAGCTGTCGGATACGCTCGCTCTGGTCTTGCGATCCAGACCCTACCCGCTTCTTTAGACTGTCTACTTCGCTCGTTAAGTGGCTGATCTGCTGGCCTTGGGCGCTGATCATATTTATCTGCATCTCTAACATCTGCTTGATCTGCTCTAAAGTCGACGCGACTCCAGGGCCGCCGGCTGAGCTGCTCGACGGCGCCGAAGTAGGTCCTGCTGAAGTAGGCGTGGATGCGTAAGTAGGCGACTTGAGCGGTGACGCCGCCTTGGGTAGGGGCGCTGACGTGGTCTTCGTTGGGGAAGCCGGCTTCGGCTCGGATCTCGTAGGCATTGCGCTGCGCTGGGTTGGCTTTGAGATTTCTTCAAAGCTCGAAGTCTCGTCCTCCTCGCCCTCCGCCTCCTCATCATCGTCGTACTTTGAAGCAATCGCTGCCATGGAGCGGTTCTGCTCTTTCGCCGTGGGGGGAAGTCTCGCTGCGGCCGGCGTTGGCTCCGGTTCGGGTTCCTTCTTAGGAGTAGGCTTGGACACCGGAGCTGGAGCTGGCGTCGAAACAGGGGGCTTATAATCAGCTGGAAGCTCAATAGGCGCATTGCCCTCGTAGATGCTCTCAAAATCAATCTTTGGCGGTAGGCCACTTTTGCCAGCCAACCAATCGCTGGCGCTAACACCGGGTTTACTACCAGAGGTTGGCGGGTAAATATCAGACTGGAACGTCTCAGCTCGCCGAGGTACTGTGAAGGAGATGGGCTCGATATATGCGTCGTTGACGGTCTTGTACGCCCTCATAACTTCATTTTCATGCACCTTTGAAGTGTGAGCTGTGGAAACCGTAATTCTAGGTAGAGAAGAACTTACATTAACGCCTCGTTTAGGAACGAAAGCAATGCCTCTTTGAGGATCAACGGATTTATATTCCGAAAGGAATTCGAATTTGTCATTCGCATATTCAAAGTAGCGAATGTTACCGTCGCTAACCAAAGTTCAGTAAAATACGTGCTATTTGGATTGTAATATGATAGAGATGGAACTTACCCCTTACCAGCGAGATACAGACAGTTGCAGCTGTCATCTAAACTGAGGTGAGTCGTGATAGATATAACAGGGTGGAATTTATCTTACCCCAGAAAGGCATGCAAACACCGGAGATACTATCGAGAATTGTAAATCCACCAATGGGGGTATTGTTGCCAGGCTCCCAAAGGGCGAGCTGGCGATCACTCATTTTCGAGAAACCAGTCGTAGCGAACCTGTTCTGTTCTCCTAACCAGACTGTTCGGCTGTTCTTGGCTCCCTCATGGCCTGGCCCTTCGTGCGCAGGGCGTTCTTGTCGCACATCCCACACACGCAGTTTCTTGTCCCTTGAGGTGGTAACGAGCATGGTACCGGTGGCGTTCCACGACAGACTTTGGACGATGTCCGGGTGTTTCAACGCAAGGGCGGCAGAACCAGCGCCAACATCCCATATCTTAATCGAAAGATCCCCAGAAGCGGAAGCGAGGATGTTCTCGGCAGCGGGATTAAACAAGACTTGGCCGACCTTCCTCGAATGACCGACAAATTTGGCGACAGGAGATACATCGGCGGGCTCTTCGGCGTCTGTAAATAGGGTAAAGCCCTGAGGAACTTCCCAAATCATTACCTTGCCATCCTCGGAAGCTGATGCGATTAGACGGTCATTGAAAGGGTTCCTTGAGTAATTATATTAGGTTAAGGTCTGCGAATAAGGGGGGAGTCAACCACTCGGAGGGTCGCGTGCGCACCAGTCGGTATCGAGAACGGTAGCAGTGTGGCCACGGAATAGAGGAATGACGTCGGGTACTTTGCCCTTTTCGCCCAAAGGGATGACGGCAAAGGCACCTCCACCACTAGCTTCCCAATTGACGGAAAGGTATTCGGGATTGGCCTATTGAGACCAAATGCGTCAGCCCCTGAATTGGTGGTGGCATTAAAGGGGGGAGGGGAATGATACCTTTACCAAGTTCGTATCCCAAGCATTTCTGCTGATACGTAGGTTATCGTAACAGAATTCTTTTCGTGTGGATTTGCCGAATACATGTCCTGAGTTGAGGTTAGTCAGGCTATCGCAATCGCAAGCCGCTCGAGGTAGGGGATAGGGCGGAAGGCGTACGGTATTTGGACGCTCGAACGAAGCGACCAGACATGGTTGTGCCGTGGACAGAAGAGAGTTAACGAGGTATAAAATGATCTTTGGTCAATGGATGAGCAGTACAAGAGGAAATAACTCAGTGAGAAGATTGACAATAGGGAAGAAAGAAGCAGTAAAGATATTCTAAGGTAAAGTCAGGTCAGGTTAGTTCATTGGATTGATCGTGCATATATGTATGTAGGACTAAGCTTTGAGAAGTTGAAGCTATGTACCAAAGTACCCACCCTACCCTTCAATTATGCATTAACGTAAATCTGCGGCGTGTCACCAAGATCCACAGCGAGCTCAGCTCAATTGATACTAAGTACCTCAAGTGTTAAGGGACTCAAGGAAAGTGGGGCCAGTGAACGTACCTAGGCGGCTAGGACCGTGCTTTCTCCTTCTATACGGTAACCTAGTAGTGAAGTCACGTGTGTATCTAGGTAATTTACGCCAAAAAGTTCCCAGCTAGGTTAGCTACCTAGGAAATCGCGTTGACGCGATTCTTAGTCCGAACATTTTCCTTCTAAATGTTGAAGAGAAACCTGTGCAGCTTTTCTCCCTCTCACATCGTCACCCACTGACTTCTCCGGTCTCTCAACAAGTCACTTTCTCTTTCATCACCTGTACCACCAACATGGCGGCTTTGTAAGTAGTGTGCTGGACAGCTCTCGTGATTCAATTTACTAACTACCATGGCCCGATAGTGAGACCTTCGACAACATCTTCCTAGACCTATCCAAGGAGTCTGGGAAGTGCAGATTTGCCGAAAATGGACTCGGCTGGAAACCGTCGGGCGGCGGTAACACCTTTACTCTCGATCGAGGCGATATCGCAAGTGCGCAATGGAGCCGTGCTGCAAAGGGCTACGAAGTCAAGATTCTCAAGCGATCATCCGAACTAGTTCATCTCGATGGTTTCCAACAGGAGGTAAGGTCAATTAATTATACTATATTGAGGGAGTTTGCTAACGACCTATGCTGTCTACAGGATCTGGAGCGTCTAAGCAAAGTCTTCAAGAACTGGTACAGCATCAATTTGGATGCCAAGGAGCACGCACTCCGAGGCTGGAACTGGGGCAAGACTGAGTTCTCCAAGGCCGAGCTCGTCTTTAATGTCCAGAACAAACCCTCCTTCGAGATTCCCTACTCCGAGATCACGAACACTAACCTCGCTGGTCGCAACGAAGTAGCTGTCGAATTCGCCAACTCTGACGAGAACGACACGGGTACTAATGGGCACCTGGGAGGCGCGCGAGGTCGCGGCAAGAAGTCTGGCGCGGGCAAAGATCAGCTTGTAGAGATGCGCTTCTATATTCCTGGCACCACTACTCGCAAAGAAACAGAAGGAGAGGAAGCGGGAAGCGGCGCAGAGGAGGAGAAGAATGCCGCCACTCTGTTTTATGAGACACTGATGGACAAGGCTGAGATCGGCGAAACCGCTGGCGACGCTATCGCTACTTTCCTAGAAGTTCTACACCTTACACCACGGTCTGTTTGCCTCACTACCTTCTGCCTCTACTATATCAGCTAACTCGTTTTTCAGTGGACGATTCGACATCGACATGTACGAGGCATCATTCCGTCTCCGTGGCAAGACGTATGACTACAAGATCCAGTACGAGGCTATTAAGAAGTTCATGGTACTTCCGAAGCCAGACGACCTGCACTTCATGCTCTGCATTGGGCTAGATCCACCTCTCCGCCAGGGACAGACGAGGTACCCATTCATAGTCATGCAGGCCAAGAAGGACGAGGAAGTGACGATCGACCTCAACCTCACCGAGGAGCAGCTGAACGAGCAATACAAGGACCGTCTACAGCCTCACTACGAGCAACCACTACACCAAGTCATCACATACATCTTCAAGGGCCTCGCCAACAAGAAGATCACATCCCCGGCCAAGGATTTTATGACACATCGCAACCAGTTCGGTATCAAGTGCTCGATCAAGGCGGCGGAGGGATTCCTGTACTGCCTCGAGAAGGCCTTCATGTTTGTGCCGAAGCCTGCTACCTACGTATCATACGACCAGACATCCTCGATTGTCTTCTCCCGCGTTAGTGGCGCGGTATCCGCCTTGTCGACCTTTGACATTGCGGTTCATATGAAGAGCGGCGGGGCGTCACATCAGTTCAGCAACATTAATAGAGAGGATCTGAAGGCGCTCGAAAGCTTTTTCAAACTTAAGGGCCTGCGCGTTAAGAACGAGATTGACGAGGATGCCAATCTACTGGCTGCTGCCCTTAGACAGGAAGCTATGGACGACTCTGAGGAGGAGGTCGTTGGCGCTAGGGCGGACCGCGGATCAGCTGACGAGGACGAGGAGAGCGTGGATGATGACTTCCAGGCTGAGAGCGAGAGCGACGTCGCTGAGGAGTATGATTCGGCTCACGAATCATCCGGTTCCGGAAGTGCAGAGAGCGATGTTGATGGCGACGGCGACGGTGATGAGGATGAGGATATGGCAGACGAGGAAGAGGAGGAGCCGAAGCCAAAGGCTAAGAAGCAAAAGACCAAGAAATAAGGCTCATCATCATCTTTACCCCCCAGTCTTGTCCTATCGCCTCGGCATAGCCTCGAGTTTCATCGTGGAGTGATTTAAGGTAGGGTCTGGCGTTGGCGTTGGGTGGTTCTGCGATGGTTTAATCGGCCACTATTGTACTTCTGGTCACGGTCTACGGATATATCACAGACGGCAAAGCCTGCGACTGGCTTGGGCTGTCTGCGCTAAATCTGGCAGTCATGAATTGGCACATCATTTAGATGGTGCTTCATTGGACATGTATGGCAGATCATACATTGATATGAGAGGGTTTCTAGTAACCTCAGATAGTCCATACGCGATGAATTTTAGTATTCGCAATTTAGAGCCATGCCGGCCATACCAATGATATCGTGCAAATAGCACAACGAGAACACCGACGAAAGGGTACCCGTTTCATTGGTACGTAATGTCCAACGAACGTTCTTCAACACTCGAGGGTTTAAACGAGGCTCTAGTCTATCCGGCTCTCCTAGTTCTCCGAGGCTTTGGCCAGCCTAACCACCTTCAATGTACAGAACCTCCTTTGCCAAGCCGAAACGGTTTGAAAGCTCGTAGTATCTTAGCTGGCGCCGCCTGTAGGTGAAACCCCACCGTTGGCAGGCCACGCAGACTATGGAGACTAAAGTTTGCAGCTAGCATATGTTGGCTTCCGTCTTCTTAGCCAATAGGCGCTACAGCTGTTTTACTCCATTACAGTAGCATATTCCAGGTCTATGTAGGTTGCAAAAGACATGCGAGTTTCTCAACGGTATATTACCTGTGTTTATCACATAGCTTCCTATTCGACCGCGGAATGTTAGGCGAAGCCCCTATGACGTGCAAAAGCAGACAGACAGTTGCAGAGATGCGTCGTACCTGTACATGGGCACATATATGGACATTGGATACATGTACAGTAGGATTCGTTATCATATCCTCTTAGCCTTTGGGGTGCATTACATACATGTACATATCCATGGATACATGTATAATGTCCAGCAGGTAAGGGTACTATGTACCTTGTCACCTGGAAAAGCATATTATGGCAACTCCCCTATCCGGTATGGTCTGTTTCTAAAATTTACCCGTCAACTTCATACCATGTGCCTACTAACTCTGCGCCTTCCTGCGAACTCGAACTGTGTATGTGTACAAATGCAAGAACTACCTACATGTACATTAAAAGACATCCTGTAAGACCTGCAAGAACTTATATGTACTGTAATACCTTAATAAATACATAAGGAAAGCAATGTCGTCAGTTATCAGAGTAAAACTTGCCAGTTTTCCGTACTGGTCGAATCGACGTTTCTGAAGCTGAGCTGGTCCCGATTATTCCATATTCCATACATTGTTCATATTGTAAATACCTACCGTACAACAACCACTTTGTCTTCTAATCTATCCCTTTTCACCTCACTTTTTCTTTTTGCGCATTCCTCGTCGCAACACCCTATCAATTAGGTACGGCAATACAGTACAATAGAATCGCAACAGCCAACCCAGGCAGTTTGGACAGGTCAACACCGATGCGAACGAGCAACCAAGTTACTTATTTACCTGGGTCCCACGTCCGGCCAGGCCTAGATTACGGTAAGGTCAAGCAACTCGATCAGCCGACTCCGCATCGCGCCTTGAGAGCCGAACATAAGACATCGAGGAACTGCAAACCCCCAATTCTCCCCCACTGGAAAGGGTCTTTTTAGATATCAATAGCCACTCCGCTCGTTTCTCCTGTACAGAAGAAAAAAGGGAAAGCGAAAAAAAGAAAAAGCGACCCTTTTTTTTATTGCCCTCCACTCAAAATTAGTCGTGTTATTTCCATTACCACTCGTTATTATACTAGTTAAAACGACGGTCTACCACTCGGCAATCATACCCAGAAGTTGTGAGGATCTTCCACACACCCACCTAGATTCTCCTTCGCTGGATTCCCACGAATAACCATAATAAATGTTCACGCAGCCTACGCCGCCATCTCCGGGCCTTTTCCCGCCTCTTACACCCTCTTCAACCGCTCCAGTACCGTCTACTGCGTCCCCAGGTCGAGGCAGCCGGTTACGAGGTCTGATACATCTACATCTCTTGTCGCGCGACACTTCCAGCCTCGCCCATCACAACAGACCTACTCCCAACGAGACATCGGCGCCTTCAATCCCGCCCTCTTCCCCCACTACATCCGGCCGCATCACAACAACCGCCGCCGCTGCTCATGAAGCCGGCTCGGACCCTCTCGGTGCAATAACAGATCCAAATAACGACTCGAGTAGGACTCACCGTCGCGGGACCAGTAAATTCTCCGAGGCTGCTTCCGAGGCCCTGTTAAACTCGAGATCGGAATCGAATCCTCAAGCCGAATCCGTGGAGCAGTTATCGGACGCAGATATGACACGAACACGGTCAGCCACCACAGGCGACCTAAGTCACGAAATGTTGCCAACAATACGCTTCTCGGCATTCTACGATGCGCGATCAAATCGGCCGTCCCTCTCCTTCACCCCCATTTCGCGTACGTTGCCAACCGGTAAGGAGACGATCAAGGTCGGTCGATACTCAGAACGAGAGAGCCATGCTCCCGTGCCTATCAACACGCCGTCTGCTGCTCCAGTCGGTTTTAAGAGTAAGGTGGTCAGCCGCCGGCACTGCGAATTCTGGCACGAGAAGGGCAAATGGTATATCAAGGATGTCAAAAGCTCCTCTGGCACATTTCTCAACCATATACGCCTAAGTGCCCCAGGCACCGAGTCCAAGCCTTTCCCTATCAACGATGGCGACATAGTACAGTTAGGAATAGACTTCAAGGGTGGAGAAGAGATGATCTACCGATGCGTGAAGATGCGCATAGAGTTAAATAGGGGCTGGCAATCGAAGCCTAACACATTTAAGTATGTTTTGTGATATAGGACTCCCAGTCCTCGACAACTCTACTTCTAGCTTCACTTTTACCTTCTCCGCATGCTATGTATACAGGTAAAGGTACTAACGAATTCATAGCATGGCAACACACAAGCGATTACGGGATTTAACTTCGACGGCTTCTTCGTCGGCCCACGCTCAAGATTGCTCTATCTGCCTGAACGCAATAGCAGTACGTTCTAGAATCCTAAATCCCCGAGTTCTTGACATACCAGTTACTAACCATGATTTCCAATTAGCCCTGCCAATCTCTCTTTGTTGCTCCGTGTTCTCATACCTGGCACTACAAATGCATCCGGGAGATGTTGAATGGGCCACAATGGCCAATATTCATATGCCCGAATTGCCGAGCTACGGCTGACCTAGATGCTGAGGTGGATGAGCCGTCTGACGAATGGCAACAACTAGACTCAGGGGCAGATGATATACAAGAAGAGAAGTCCGCGGGCCCGGCGTCCCAAGCTAATGATGAGGTTGAGTCGATTGCAACTTCGCAGGCAAACGGTAACGGTAACGGTAATGTGCAGCCACCGTCGAACGAGGGCGATGCAGGGGACATGACGATGCAAATCGACCCTAGCACAGCGGTGCACCCGCCTCTGCTAAGACACGCCGTAACCGAACCAGTCCCGATACCAAATGCGACGCCTCGCGTGAGTAGTGGCGATAGGTCTGCAGCCAATCGAACGCCATCGCCGAACAGCAACCACTTGGCCAATGGCACCGAGGGTCCAATCACCCCGCGCAATGATGCGGGCCCGTGGGTATTTGATGGCAATCCCGCGCGAGTAAGCCAGGAAAGTACCAGGCGGAATGGGATGAGCAGCCTAGACGCCGCGGCGCAGGCAGGAGCCGACAGATCGTAATACACCCACCGACATTTAGCCCTATCTAGGGCTACTACTCATTGCTTGAAACAGGAGAAGATGTGAGGGGAAAGACTCCGGAATTCTACTATAGTACGCTACATCAGGATACAACCTTGATGATATGAGGTGCCTCAATATCGAAGGGAATACGCCCACATCGGCAATTACGATAGCTATCAACAACGCAGGCCATGACCTAGATGATGTCCTCGGAACCCGTTGCGAGTAGAGGAAGTAATACCGGTGGGCGGCTTATATAAGTGATACCAGATCACGTATAGCAGTGAGAAGAGCTAGGTATATTCCCCATTATATCTACATATATGTATGTAGTTATTATGGTACAGAGGGCTAAGCTAAAAAGCTCGAGGCTCGGAGTTCTACAATGTCGGGTCCATCGTCAACATCGACGGAACCCGCCGGAAATGCTGGGGTGATTCGATTAGACAGGCGATGAATTTACTGCCCGGGGGTGTGGTGGCGTATTCATAAAACGCCTAAAACTCGAGGGCGTCTCGTCCGATTCATCTATGCTCCTTTCCTTCAATCTGGTAGGACAGGGGAGTTTACGAGACATATGTATGTCCATGGAGGTGTAAAGTATAGAATGCATTCATGGTTGGGCGGGAACAGCCACGGTGGCAGGGAGTTTGGTTGATATATGCTGACCACATAATGATTACATTATGGGCCCGGCTACAGCAATGAAATGCACATCATTTTTTATTTGACCTGTTACATACATCTTTTGGGGGTTAAAAAGTCGGGTTGGCGCATGATCGAGTGCTGTCAAAGTTCCAAGAGATGACACCGCTATCCGTCATCTTAATCATCTCTAACAGCCCTATAAGCTGACTAATCAATCCTACGTACCTGTAGGTACCATCTTGTAGGACAGATCGTAATTGTATATCGAATCATTGGGTGGAAGAGCCGAGGGAGCTTCGGTCCCTGCAAAAAAAAATTGGTACCGTTCAATATTGATACCGGCATTGAGAACATTCAAGGTGGGAAATTACCAGGTAGGTACCTAGCTGAATTAGCTGGGTTCTAGCCTCTAGAGTTAAACCGTTGGTACCCATGACCTAAGTCGATAGCACCTGCGAGCTCGGAGAAACGATGAATTTCGGAGTTGGAATTCTCACTTAATTGCGAATGACCTTAGAACCCAGTTGCTTACAATGACAGCCTATCTTTTGTCCACGAATTCATTGTCGCCCGTCAGAAAAGAAACAAGTTTAGTCTACTAAAAATGGATATATGATTCTTTTTCCGTTCCCTTATCTCCCACCGTATTCCTCGTTTTCCCAACCGCAAACTAAAGACGGAAGACGGAAGACGGACCCAAGCTTCGATCGATCGCGTTGATCTATGAGCTGACCTTTTTGCCAAAGAGATTTCCATTCTTTAGAGCGGAACGACCGGGCAAGAGATTCGGGATTATCTTGGAAGTAACTGATACTAAAGAGCGGCCAATTGCGTGGTGAACGGACCGCTTGGAACGACGCCATGTCGACTACTGCTGGGTACGCGACTCGAGAACCTCATGGAGCTCCGCGAGCTAACCGGAGAGCTGCAGCGCCTTCATAGCCGGCGGTATAGCCGCCGTCGGGGCCGTCACGGCTACACATCCCTTCGAGACGGTCAAAATTCGGTACGCATACTCTTCTGCATTCTCGTTTACACAAAGGGTTTCTAGACGGAGTTTGTGCGGGACATATGGCATAGACCCTCTCTTGGAATTCTATATTTTATATATCTCGCAGTAATGAAGGATACAGGAAACTCGACTGACACGGGATCGTCTGTAGAATGCAGCTTCAAGGCGAGCTCCAAACTAAAGGCCACCAACCGCATCACTACCGGGGCCCCTTCCACGGCGTCAGCGTTATTGTGCGAAATGAGGGCCTGCGCGGCATATACCGGGGTATCGGCTGTGCATACGTATACCAAGTGCTACTGAATGGGTGCCGACTGGGCTTCTACGAGCCAATGCGGAATGGGTTGGCCACGTTGTTACTACGCGACGGCTCTAAACAAAACCTGGGGATCAACATGTTCTGCGGTGCCTCGAGCGGCATCATCGGCGCTGCGGCCGGCAGTCCTTTCTTCCTCGTCAAGACCCGTCTTCAAAGCTTCTCTCCTTTCCTACCCGTAGGCACGCAACATAACTACCGTAATGCTATCGACGGCCTTTCCCAGATCTACAGAGCCGAGGGATTTAGGGGCTTGTACCGCGGTGTGGGCGCTGCTATGATAAGAACAGGCTTTGGTAGCTCCGTCCAGCTGCCTACATACTTCTTTGCTAAGAGGAGGCTCGTCAGGCATTTTGGCATGGAGGAGGGCGCGCCGTTGCACTTGGCCAGCAGTACTGTGTCTGGGTTCGTCGTATGCTGCTTCATGCATCCTCCTGGTGAGTCCTTTTCGGCTCCCTCTCCCTGAATGCAGCCATATACAGCCGTCTGCATAGTATAAAAAGCATACTAACGAGGGTGAACAAAGACACGATCATGTCGCGTCTATACAATCAAAACGGCAACTTGTACAAAGGCGTCTTCGACTGCCTAGGCAAGACGATCCGCACCGAGGGGCTGTTTGCTATATATAAGGGCTTTCTTCCGCATCTAGCGCGTATATTGCCGCATACCATCCTAACCCTAAGCTTGGCAGAGCAGACAAATAAGTTGATACGCAAAGTCGAGCAAAGAATATTACCCGCCTCGATGCTAGGCAAGGCGTGAGCCTATTTAACACCAAAATTCTAAACCATAGGGAATGTCGAAGTGGCTGTTGATATATTAAGAGCCAGCCCGCGGACTATGTTGATCCGGAGGAACATCATCTAGAGGCACGACACCCGGCATGTGCAATATATACACATTTACCAGCGGTTTACATCAGTGTCCATTATAGAAAGAGCACGGATAGATAGATCGGTACCTGAAGTATCCAAGCCCCTTATTCATTGGCGGGGTTAGATACATAGTAGACAACGGAAGGCTCGGAGCTACCGTTGCGGGAGTGAGCATCGTACCTACCTTTACTACCGTAGATATTGGTGTAATTGCAAAAAGGGATGAAGCGGTGTCTATAGGTTAGATAGTTTTACTCTTGGCCAGTAATCCAGAATTGGCACCCACGATCACCAACATTTCCCGGGTATCAATTGCGCTTATAATAGGGTTACCTCTTGTGACGGGCGGCCTTATGGGGTTACGCTTTCTTTCTCTTTGGTGCTTCTACGAGTAAGTCTAAGCGCTTGATGCTAAACGCTATCCGCAAACCGACCTCTCGCACCCGTAACATAGCTTCGTCTTCGGCCGCCCCAAGCCATTCAAACCCCCCTCCGCCCCGGCCCCTGCTTGATCCCGCTCACCTATTTCACCTCTCCAGCGCTCATCGCCCAACTCATCGACCCCGGCACCGCAGAGGCCGCACTGAGTCTGCTTGCTGCTATCACCATCGCTGCCCCCATTATTATTACCTTCTCCATTGCCATTGTCGTGGCCATGGTCACTATTAGGCCGCCGCAACAACTTCCCCGTCGTCCGCACGACATTCGCCACAACAGACGGGTAGCTGGCCTCCACTTCGCCAAAATATCGCGCCAACACATCGTCGATGCTCATATCGCGGTGCGAGACCACGGCTGCTTTTCCCGATGCGCCTACATTAGGGGCCAGCGCTCCGGCTTCGAAGGGCGGGAGAAGAGCCGTGAGAGGAGGCGACGGGATGCTGAGGTACAGCGAGATTTCCTTGCGGAAGAGTTCCCGGAGCGGGCTGTATATCGGGAGGGTTGCGGGCGTGGTGCTCTGGGATTCAGGGCTGGCTGCGGACTCGGCTCCATTGTTGCTCTCGTTTGACCCTACAGTCAAGGTTCCTAGACCCGCTGGGACAGGCACGGCGCCGTCGTTCACGAGGCCAGGTAATGAGAATCCTCGGCCCTTGGCGGTCTCGCTTAGGGTCAGCTCTGCGAGCGATGTTGTGCTGTGGCCTAGGAGGAGCGCGTCACAGGAGTGTGATACGGCCGTTGCGATGAGTAGGTGTCGCACTAGCAGCCGGCGCACGTCCGCGCGGGAGGTGGCGGACGGGAGGGTCTGGAAGATGTGAGATAGTCGTTGCGCTGGGGAAAGTGAGTTGGCATCTTGGTCTTGCGACTGGTCCGGGGCGGGAGATGGGTGTGTGAGTGAGAGTGCGGCCAGATCAAGCGAAGGGAGGGCTAGCGCCGAGCTCAGGGGCACGGCGAGGATTTGCGCCTCCGGGTAGCGGGCGCGGTACGCGGAGAGCACGGCGTCTTCTGCGTCATGTACTCCTATCGTAGATGGTGGTTGCGACGAGGACGTATCGTCGAAAACATGCACGGCGACGTACTCAAACCTCGAGGTCTTCTGGCCGCGGGCACGCTGCAGTCGCACGTTCTCGGTTAGGACGTGCAGAAGGGCCGTGGACGAGGGCCCACACGACAGTCCGACCAAGTAGCGCTGCGGTCTCCTTTTGCCTTGGCCGGTGCTGCGGGGGGTTGCTGTTTCCCGCTGGAGTGCCTCGAGCCGTTTAATGGCTTTGCTGGAGACGTAGTATGCGAAGCAGGCTCTGCGTGGCGACAGTCAGCATAACGTAGGACATAGGAAGTTATGAGTAGGTATATAGACAGAGAGGTATGCATATTTTACCTACTGGCATACTATTTCGGCTCCCCGTAGCTCTATGGTGCCTTCATGCTCTTTGCACCGATTGCACGGCCGGGGCTCCGGCGCCGCATCTGCCGGGGGTGCTGCCGTTGTCGTCATCGGGGCCCAAGATTTCTGGTTCTGAATAGTAAAATAACAGTTACCTTAAAAGTTGCTCCGATTTAAGGGGCAAAGTTACCTGGTATTATATCATTCAATTTAGAGACTTATAATTGTGTTATTTCTCATTGGGTGTTGAAGTTGACTCACTAAGAAATCTTTCTCGGGGGATCACGTGGCCCGGGATTTTCTGGTGCTATACTACGTTCTTGGTCGATTTCGCCCCTGAATAACCTTAACAATTTGACATGTCGCTAAGAAATCAATCGCGTGCCTGTCAACTTAGTACGTCGTGGACCCTAAGTCTATTTTACGACAAGAGTTTAGTTAGACGTTCTGTCTCTAATTTCTTCCCGTAGAAAATAGTCGATTTATCTAGTTGTACTAAACAAGCAGGCTAAATCACCGCCTTCAAACCAGCTCCGGTCCTTTTCCCACGCATGTATTATGATGTCCTTCCCAAGGCGTGCGCAATTTTCTACTTGTTCCTGCGTACCCCATCCTTGGACTGATGTGCCGAAGCTGATTAGATGAGCTCCAAATTGGATCGCCGTGCGGAAAGCAAAACCTTCGCTCACCGTGCCGTACCCGTCTACGAAACCTTGGACCATCCACAGGCCGGCCGAGATATCCTTATACAATTTCAACTCGTAAAGCTCTGCGATCATTTGGCCCAGGTCGAGATTAGGCTTGCCTATCTGTGACATCTCCCAGTCAATTACGAACATCGGCACATCTACACCCTCTTGAATAGGGGATTTGGGTAGGAGGATGCTAGGAATTCGGTTAGCACAGAAATTCGCAGGATGAGGATCGGAACACGTGCTTTCCAGACCAAAAATCGCCATGAATAACTTGGAGTTGACTTTCATCCTCTAGTTCTGCGGCAGCCATTTTCTTGACTTCCTCGAAGACACCCTCTGCATCGCCAAGGATATCCGGAAATTGCTTGATGCGATCCAGCAGCCACGAAAAGTTGATGAAGTGCTTTAACTGCTGCAGCTCTTTATTCTCGGCAACTACATTCCGTAATGCGGCTTGCTGCGCGGCCCAGTTGTGAAACCCCCTGAGCCATCTCCCGAGCGACTTCCCAAGCTGCAAGCTTTGGTGCTTCGTGACGTCCGAATTGGACTCGACGTATGTTTTAAGTGCATATGTCTTGAGATCAATTCCATTCTGTAGGTACTCCTGGACTTGGCTGTTGTTTTTCCCATCGAAATGATAGAATTTAGGGGTTCTGACGCTAAAGTTGTAAGGATCGCTCTCATCCGCCTTACCGACAATGGGAAAGGCCGATAGTGCTTTGAGACATTCCTCTTCAATGCGCTGCGAATAATTAGTATTCACCTATAAACCTGTGTAACTCCTAGATCCCTCATGGTAGGACTTGCATACACAGCGAGATAATGTCAATTTGAAGCTCGGCGTGTTTGCGACATAGTCTTCAGAATGCTTGACAACAACTTCCTCCGTTCCGTCTTCCAATGGCTGCGATAAGGTGGCGCGGTATATGAAATTGGCCGTTCCCCCTGAGAGTACATCTAGGGACGATGCCTCATAAGGTGTTCCTTTTAGACTTTCGAGTACTCTAGAGGTAATCTCTTCGCGGCTCATTGGTGCCATATTCGAAGTGCAATTGTTGTTTCGAAGGACGAGATATCTTTGCAATAGAGAGCAATAACTTGAATCAATGCCGATCCGGACTAAGTGGCAGAAATTGTGGGCTGAGGTTTGGCTGAATTAGCATCCAAGACACGCTGCGCGACAACATCCTGAAAATATCAGGGACGGAGGCCAGGTTTGGTCAAATATATATACGCTATTTCGATAAGCTTATAATCTGAAAATCTTCACTTCTCATGGAGACTAGTAGATCTAAGAAAGTAAAGAGCCGACGATTATTATGCAGTTGAAGCTTGTACTGGGTGAAAGCTGAAAGCTGCATCGGCCAATGACTCAAGTCTAGTGTACCGGAAAAGCGAGGAATACGAGCAGCACAACAGCACAACTTTGCAGAGTCCACTTCGCTCTCCTCCATCGACATCTGTACGTACCCGTTGAATATTGGTGAGCAAAAGCTTCAAAACTCTTAAAACTCTTGAAGTTGTTGGACAATCTCATAAACAACTGGAAATTTAAGTAACAGAAATTAAGAGACGAACTGAAAAGAAATTCATCATAATAGCCCTGGAGATTAGCTACCTTCCAGTAATTACTTCATAGCTCCAGGGCTACATAGTACCTTGCCAGCAGCTGTCCGTCGGGTGCCGCTGTATAACCTTTTAGTGCCAAGATATGCAGCTCTTCCAACCAATTAAACGCAGGACAGGGGCTGACTGGTCGGCACCTCAAACGCCCAGTTGTTTCGTTTCCTCCCCTTTACATCATCTTCCCATTTTATTGGCTGATCTCATCTGAGAGCTCCTGTACGGGGTCGGTCCTTGGGTTGTGCTGCGCGACTTCTCGAACGAATCTGGACAATCAGCGCCTTATGACATTTTATGAAGCAACAGCAACGAGGGAAAATGTTCCGATCGACCCGTAGATTGGACGTTCCCACGCGATAGGCTGGGGGAACCTAGTGGTATAGCTGACGGCAACTAAGAAATCTCGCGTGCCAGGACATTATCAGGGCAGCGAGGAGACTAATGAATGGCTCTAATGACTTTAATGGCAAGCTCGATCTCCTGGATCTCAAATAGGTAATGACAGGGACTCCTGAACCTTCTCTCTTTCGGAAAGAACTCATACTATGTAGTAATAGTAAAAATTATGTTTCTCATAAAGCGTTTCTTCTCGTCTCTTCCTTTCTGTTACTTTTACCCACTATCCAGCCTCCATGTCTGGATCCTGAGTGCTACCTTTGCTGCTGTCATGACTTGAAGTCTTGTCACGAATAGCTACGCGCCAAACATAGAGAAGCTGCGCTTCGTTCTATTCGACATTCATTCCAACTATTGTTTCGCATTGACTGCATCGGTGATTTAACTGTTTTCTATCAGAGCCTTCTGCGCTTTTTGCCCGTTTGTTCTCTTCGCTATCATTCCGTTGGGGCCATCCGCATCTGGCCTGTTGCTCAACCCTCTAACAGCCCGCGCCTCGCGCCGTACTACGCTACCCAAACGGACGAGCACCAACAGTCATCTCCTATATGAAGAATAGCCTTCCCCCTGGAACGGATCCCGAGTGTCTTGTGTGTTCTTGCTCTTGCTCTTGAATCGAGCGGCTACCGTCTGATTCGATCCCACGAAGGAATTGTTCTTGCCTGAACTTCATATTCCATGCGTCACCCGACGTTATCGTCGGCATAAAGGATCTATCCATCAGGGCATTACCATCTTGGAGCAGGCTATTATACATCGGAGACAGCCGAGAGAGGTTGATATATGTAAGTATATCAATCAAGAATCGCATTGATCCCGGCCAGTTCCATTCCCGGACCGCACGCGACATCCTCATTGGATGAAACAATAAAACTTCCGTCATTCTCAGCCTCCTGATACAACTCGCGTTTCGGCGTGCCGATTTACTCGATCAAGCCGGGACCAACTACCTCGTGTCCTACAAAAGTCGTTTAGCTACGACGTCGGATAACCTTGTCTTCCATTACGTTGTATTCTGGAGGAATAAGAGGATCTTCTCCGACAGCACAAATTATATCCCGCGATCAACTGAGGCGATATATCAATCTCAAAAGATCCAGTCAACGATTGTCTAGTGCCAGGAGGATTGATAGCCTCGAAAGGCTTTCTCGCCAACAATGACGCATTCTCGGCGGCGGTCGCGACGGCGGCTTCTTGGTTTGATACCACTGTTGGCCATGGCCTCGACCACTTCGGCCCTCAATCTGTCCCAATTCCAGATCATCACGTCGAATCAAATACCGAAGCGCTGCATTCGTGCTTACCAGTCAGATATAGAGGGTTGCACCAGGAACGACTTCACGAACGGGAGACAGTGTTCAGCAAGTTGCGTCAAAGGGCTGCAGGAAACGGAGGAGCTGATCAATGAAGCTTGCGGGGATCTCAACGTCAATCCGAAGTCGCTGTTGGGGATTGTGTTATCCGGTGGTTTGGTCGATGTCCTATGTCCCGGATTTGGTCCTACGACGATCACCACGACAGTACAGCCTTCACCCACGTCACCCAAGGGAGGGGGAGGATTCTCAACAATAGTCCCGGCGCCGACAACTACGCGGAGTGAGACTAGCCGTACCACCAAAGCACCACCCACAGCGTCGCCCAGTACAAGTCGTACCAGCGACCAATCAACAACCGTGCAATCCACGACGGATCAAGAAACATCGTCGTCTACCACAGAGAGCGAGTCGAGCACTTCGTCGCTGTCCTCGACCGATGCGACATCAACACTGAGCAGTACGCAATCCACAGCAACAAGTGAGGCGGCACAATCCCCATCACCGACCCCACCATCGGATAATTCGCAAGGGGATACGCCAACACCTTTCATTGGCGGTAGTCCTTTCGATCCTGCACCTATCCAGAACATAGGCACGGCCATACGCTCAGCTTGCAGCACCGAAGCCTTAGTAGCCGCAATATTTGCCGCTATCTTAATAATACGGTAGCAGGGTTGTGTAACCTTACCTATTTGAAGATGTATACCCAAGCACGTACGATGCATTAGTAATGTTTAAAAAGGGACAGGATTGTGGGCGATGGATGCCAACCATGGGGTATTCGAATTGGCAACGTCGTGGAACGTTGTGGTTTAGGAGAAGGGCTACGGAGGCAAAACGGAACAAGTGTCTGGAGGTATACCCCTAACGTCGAATGTGTATGGCTCACATCGAAGTTTGTGAGATTCGACTTGTTTAAATAGATACCAATCCCAAGAGGCTCACAGGATCGAGCCTCGCAACTTTGTATACTAAAATCTCATAGCTAGACAGCTGAAAACGAAATATCATGAGAGATGATGTAGACGACGTCATTGCTGTTGTGTTTCTGTTGTAGAGGTAGAATCACCAATCGCCTATGAATATACCCCTTAGTCAGCGGTACCTGAATTAGATACAGACTGGATGGTAGAATCTAAGGCGGTGAAATTCTGCCGATATGGCTAAACCTCGATTGGGTTAAAGCGTGTTGCAGGACCCTCCCCGAACCGGAGTGCCGAGGTACTTGGTAAGGGGGATTTAACGTCGAAGGTGCGAGCTGCGTCTTAAATACTAATCATCGGCGCCGGCGTCTTATCTACAACTATCAATCGAGATAGATATATACAATCCACGTCATATGAAAGACGAGCTTCCCCGACAGTTTTAATTGCAGCGGGGTTGCTGTACATCTTTGTCCTGTCGTATTTGCAGCGTTCTCGCACTCGCACTCGCTTTGTTGATTTCGCAGCTGCGGTTTTTATAAGTCGAGCTCAACCACAGGGTCCTCTACCTAAGCTCTATCACACCCCGTTTGTCGGTAATAGAGCTTCATTCAATTAGAGAGTGATATCAAATTGAATCGTCGAATCGAAAGAAACGCAAGCAACTATGAGCGCTACCGAAACCACCACCTTCGCGACCGCGGACCTACCCTCCGGCGAGCCGATCCCGTCCTCGGCCGCTCCTGTCCCGAACCCCAAACCCTTCCCTATCAAAGCCGTGTTTGCCGCCGCGCCGTCCAATATCGACGCGTTTCTGGCACATCTTCAGCGCTGCTTGCAGACTCCCGCCGGCATCGACACCGTCCTGCTATTCCTATGCTATACCTCGCGGCTCTCGGCCTCCGTCCTCGAGACCCTCACCCGACCCGCCATCCAGCGCTCCGCTCAACAGCTCCTGGCCCTCGCCGCGAGTCTCCCTCCGAGCGCCACACTTGTGTTCACCGCTAAGGCACTCCCCTCGCAGGGCGCCGCGCTGGCTCTGGCCTTCGCGAAGCGCCTCCGTGCCTTCAGCCTCATGCTCAGCGACGCGCGGACCTTCCTGCGGCTATGGGGCTTGCTGAACATGTACTTCTGGCTGCGGCGCCTCGTCCTCAAGCGCAGCGCCGCGAAGGAATCCGAGAAGGAATCCGAGAAGGCTGCGAAGAAAGACGACAGCGTCGAGACGGCCATCTCCTGGATCCAGGTCTCCACGTGCATCGTGTTCCAGGCGCTCGAGAACGGCGCGTACCTGTCGTCCAAGGGGGTGCTGGGCTGGGCGCCCGCGACGCAGCGCCGCGCCTCGCTGTGGAGCGCGCGCTTCTGGGCCGCGTTCGTGGGCATCGAGATCGGGAAGCTGTTCTACGAGAGCCACAAGCGGGGCCAGCGCACCCGCGCGGAGAAGTTCGGCGACGGCACCAAGACGGCGGCGCAGGTCGAGGCCGAGGAGAGGGAGTGGGCCGGCGCGTGGAGGAGCAGCGTGTTGAGGAATTTGGCGTGGGCGCCGCTTACCCTGCATTGGAGCTCGGAGGGGGGGTTGTTGGGCGAGATGGCGGTTGGTGCTATCGCGAGTATTCCGGGGACTATCCAGATCCGCGACTTGTGGCGCCGGACGGCGGAGTAGGGGTAAAAGGGGGAGAACCCGGGTGTGAGATAGGGAGGAGTCAATTTCCCTAGTTTAAACCACTGAGAAAAGATGCCGCTATTTTGGCGGAGGTTTGTGAAGGAAGACGTGAAGTCTCTGGTATGTATTCCATGAATCCAGGGGGCTTTCCATCTCGATATCGAAACGCGAGGATTTCATAGTGTGTAAAACCAAGTATAATGGGGAAGAAAAGTCATTGAGCTAGTCTATACTCGGTCCCTCGAGAGCTTTATTTATCAAAAGTGGAAATGAGGGCTAATTCAAGAGGTACATCGCTTACTTTGTGTTTGATTTCGTAACTTCATTTTTGGTTGATCTTCCTGAAAAGGGGTAAAGTGGCATGCCTCTAGGTGGGAATCATTAGCTTGTAAGATCCCCTAGGGAATATGTGTTGCCAATTCTGCAATCTTGCTCGCCTAAAAGTGGCCAATATGTCTTATGCCAGTCCTCTGCCTTTCATGTAGGCATTGACGAATATAAAAGCTACGATTTTATGCCTGTGATATGGGGTAATACATGTGTAGGATAGGCAAGACGGTTTTCCTAAGTCAATGTTTCTTTGGATTAATGGGCTAGTTTCTTACTGCGCTGCTCTTTTTGGTATGTCTCAATTGATTTGATGTCATACTCGATCGTCCATTTACGACATAATCTACGAGTACATCCCCCGGTCTATGGAATCATTATGATGCCTAATATTGTCTTATACTAGGTGTTGACATGGGCAATGCTGTTTTGTTATTAAGTAAGATGTGCTTTATAGGCAAGTAGTATATCTCATTATCAGAGTGCGGAAATGTAGAAGGAAAGAGTCATATCACACTTCTTTATGTGTGCTATACTGGACCACATATAGAGAGCTGTACTAGCAGAGGTACGTCTAGTTGATCCTGTATCTTTGGAACACTCCCCTCAGATGTAGTAGTGATTGTTAAAGTACGAATTAGAAACCCATAGTCCTATTCGAAACCACACCTGACAGATATTATTTATTCTCCCTTGCAGGGCTTTGTTTGGAAGAGGCATATTGGCATAGTTCACACAGGTAAGAGGCAGGCAGTCAAGAAGTCTTCCTTACGCGGTCTTACCATGTTGCTGCGGCTATGGTTGCCTCGTTCGTATAAACATAGAACGAATACAACCAGCTCTATGAAGCGCGTTTCGTTGATAGACAGTAAATAACATGATATCCTCGCCTGCCTTCGAGCTCAGGCTACTGTTTCCCAGGTAGCATACACATAGGGTTACAGAAACGTATTTATATGTCTCTATAGAATGACATCTTTCATTCTTCTTCCTCTCCATCTCATTACTATCCCATCATTATCTCATCTTATCATCATCAATCTATTCCATCCATCGACAGTTATCAACCAACAACATGGCTGACCCCATGACTCTCGTACCCTTCACCCTTGAACTGGCTGGTAAAGTAGTCAGCTCGCTCACGGGTTATCTGCAGGACGTGAAGGATGCACCCAAAGCAGTGAAAAGCATCATTCTGGAAGTAAAGGTACTGCGAAGTATCGTGGAAACCCTTGAGCTCATTCACGGCCAAAATGGGCCCGTCGACAAGACGGGACTCTCAGAGTCTCTCAGCCGCTGCCAGACGACCCTTCACGAGCTTAGAGAACTGGTAGATCCGGACTACGCCGACAATCCAGACTCCCAAACCCCAACAATACATCGGACTCCTGGCATGGCCAGTCCCGGGAGCGGCAGCGCATCTCCATTCCGAGGCCAGGCTAATTCCAGCATTGAGAGCTCTACGATGTCATCTATGCTGGCTGCTCAAACCAGTATTGAACAGAACGCAAGCGGCCCGGTAACGCCTACACGCCGTTCCTCGGATAAGCGCAGATCAATGACCGTCCGTGAACGGGTCAAGTGGCCATTCATGAAAGGCAAGGCAGAAGAGTTGCTGATGCAGCTAGAGAAACACAAGACTCAGTTAAGTTTGGCAGTGCAAGCGGATACCGCGTGAGTATTCGGAGCTGTACTATGAATCATTCCCTTTCTGACTTCATTAAATAGCCTGAACCTCCAATCTCTCAGCCACAGCGTATGCGAAATCGAGGCGAGCTTGAATGGTAAGATAACTGCCTATAACCCATTAGAAGGCCTATGCTATTTATTACTAACCACGCACGGAAAATAGACAACGAGAAGAGAAGTCTCCTGGTTTGGCTGAAACCCAACGATAAGTACGACATGTACAATTTCCATAGCGAACAGCGCGCCAAGCAGGAAGACGAAACATGTGATTGGATGGTCAACTCGTCGGGCTGGAGGCAGTTTCTTAACGGAGGCTCAACCGAGCCTGGTGGCTACCGACGTTTCGTATGGATCTTTGGGATACCCGGCGCCGGGAAGACAGTCCTTGCTTCGTTTCTCATTGACAACATCGCGACGCGTTGTATGGCGACCGGGTATTCGTATTACTACTGCTTCCATGAGTGGCATCAGGATGCCACGATCCCGTTCCTACGCTGGATTATCGTAGACCTGAGTCGACAGATTGAGCGTTTCATCCCAAAGGAACTGGGGGAGCTGGGCCGCGAACGGACATTCGATATCAAACGCCTTATGGATTGTTTCTTGGCCCTCTCTCGGCAGATCGCGCGAAAATATGGACGGGTTTACATCGTGGTTGACGCCGTCGACGAGAGTATGAAACCAAGGAGTAGGTTTCTCGATGTGCTAGTAAAAATTGGCACAGATCCGGCTTACAACCACGTCTCGTTGTTGATGACGAGCCGTGACGAGCCGGACATTCGGGAGAAGATGGCTGAGGCTGAGGCAATATACACCAAGAGTCGGGAATGCCTAACTACGGTCCGGACTTCGGGTTATGATAAACCTGATCTCAAATCCTACACTGAAGTCACGATGTCGAACGGAGATGTTATGAAAGCCATCGAAACGTATGTCAAGAAGCAGTTCGAGAAAAATGAGAAATTCAGGGTATGGCCGCAAGAGTTCAGGCAGAAGGTGGAGAAGGAGCTGGCCCGAAATGCCAGAGGAATGTAAGTCCACGCTTGCCAAAATGTTTGATGATATTCGCTAAGCTTCCAGGTTTCGATGGGTTGCTTGTCAGATCGACATCATCGAGCGTAAGTATTTGACACCGGACCTTGTGCTGGAGGCCCTCAACAACCTTCCGCACACTCTATTCGACACATATGCGAGGATCCTCGACAACATAGTTCCCGAACAGCGCGCATTCGCCCGCACTGCTCTTGCACTAATATGCAGCAATACCACTCTATCCATCAAGAGTGCCAGCGTGCTGGTACGCGCGTCACTTCACAACGTTCCGCTTGGGACGATGCACATGTACAGCGTCAAAACTCTGAAAGACACCCTTGGCTGCCTCATTAAGGTAACAGACTTAAGAAGGCCGCCGCCGAGCCAATACAAGCGCGAGGAAGAGCGCCACCACCAGAAAGTCAGTATATCTCACTATACGGTGAAAGAGTTTCTTTTCGCAACGCCAGACGACGGCCAGCCAAGACCAGCAGGTGAATTTTCCCTCTCAGATATCGATATTCGCCTGCTGGAGATGGAGGTCGTATTCAATGGCCTGCAACAGTGGGGAAGCGACCGTCGTCTCCCGGCCCAACAAAGATATCCGAGCCGGTATGAAGAGCATTGTCTTGACGCAAGCGAACAGGCCCTGAGACCGGAGCGACGTAACATTATCGTGAATAACCAAAGCGTGTTAGATGCGGTGGTGCCATGCCTTAGACCCGACAGCCCGCATCTGGTAGCACTCGCGACCGCAGCCATACGTAGGCGCTTTCCGAACTGGAGGAGGTTATGTACCTTTGAAGAGGCGGCGTCATCGCCCGAAGGTAACATAGCCTCTCGGGAGCAAACAGGCATTCTAGCCAGCCTGATCTTACTAGATTGGCCGGAGCTCGCTCGCAAGTATCTGAGGAGTCCCAAGTTCAAGGATCTCCTTCCGGAAACGAGGCGGTACGTCTGGAAGAACCAATTCTACATCGATACACCCACTGGCGACAACCTTCCCGCGTCGGGCGTTTTCTCAAGGGAGGACCCGATCACGCTCCTCCGATTCTGTGTAGCGTGGAAACGCCTAGAGTTCGTCAAACTTTTCCTAGCTGCCGGAGCAAACCCCATGGACGAACCCGATATCATCTATGTCGCGCTCCGGAACCCATACGGCATTGACAATTCCGACGACGAATCACTTACTGGCGAAGTCCTCAAGGTCTTGCTCGAGAGTGGCGCGGATCCGAATCCGCCTGGGTACGTGTACACTCCGCTGCAAGATGCGGTGCGTCACCTTGAAGAAAGTTGGGTGCGGAGCCTGCTCCTCGAGGGCCGGGACCCCAACGGAAAAGGAAATCCCGAGGGAGAACACCCGTACGGCGGCGAAGCCAAAAAGTGGCACAGCCAGCACCCTCTTCAGATATGCCGGACCGCGGCCCCGTCGTGGGAGATAACCCACGACATAGAGGAGCAGCTACAGCGGGCGCGGAATCAGGTTAGACTGCTGCTCCTGCAGTACGGAGCGAAGGAGCCGCCAGCTTCCCCTGAGGCTATCGTTATCGACGAGGACGAGGAGTGAGATCAACAGACGATTGGAGACCTATGGAGATACCAAGAGGCGGGTGACAAGTATCGTGATATCGAGTTCACGCACATTCGTTCCTTTCGTTACAGAAAATAAATGAAGGAATAAAAAACTGTACGCTACGCAGCGTTTGGCGTTAGCTAAGATCGAGTACATGGCAGATTGAGCACATGTCCTACGCCGGATAGATAGGTGCGTAAGTAGAGAATTGATATGAGTCTCTACCACCGGATCGTACTGCCCTTTCCCAGTAATGTGACTGATTGAGCTGAACGAAGGACATGACGGTGAGTCTTTTGAGTTGAGCCACTGCTAACATAGCTTTAGCACGATATCACTGTTCGGCCGCCTGAAGGTACTGAGAGCGCTTATGATTTGTTGAAGAGTTTATTGGTATCTTCATGATTGTTTCTGACCCATTTCTTCCATCCCAACGTCGTCCCATTCCTCGCTCCACTCGTTAATTTTCCCGCCCAGCCAAATACCCCCTGCTGTTGCTACACTAGCTAGAAGGAACCAGCCCTCGAACCATCTATCTACGAACCCCGGTTCTAGGGCACTTTCGAGCGCATCGCCAACAGCGCTGCCTACCTCCTTGGGAAGGTTGCTTCGTAAAAGTAGAGCGGCAGATATCACGTAAATAGCGCTAATCTGCCCAATCAGAAGGGCTAAATTGGCTTGAGCTTGGTATAGGAGCCCTGGAGTCCACTTCGCAAAGAGGTGGAAAGTTTGGAGAGCGCTGTTTGCGCTTGCGGCGAGGATGACGCCGGATAGTAAAAATGATATCTGCCTCGCCCAGGCGATCTGGTCGAGCTTCGGGTCCCAATGCTTGGCTAGGAGACCAAGGAACCGATTGATGGGATCCGAGGACGAGAATGAGGCGGTCGGATAATACAGACGCCGTAAAGTGGTGAGAGTAGTCGCTATGATGCGATATACACAGTATACGCTGAAGACATAAGTGGGAATCGAGAGAAGCTTCCCGGAGAATGTTGCGGCGCGGGCTGAGCTAGCTTGTCTGGATCGCAACATGGACAAAGACGAAGATAGATTCGCTTCCATAGCTTCCAACCCAGCTATCTCCAGACGAAGCGTGCGGATCTCTGCCGCATCGCCATCTCCGCGGATCGAACCGACGACCTTAGTGAGAAACCCGCGTCTGTCACTTGAAGAGGTTTCGGCCACTTTGCGTAGTAAGTTCTGTAGGCGATGTCGTTTAGTTATTAGCATCTCATTCGTCGCATCGAGGCCCGCCTGTTTACGGGCGACATCCGCTTCCGTTACGGGCCGTCGTGATGCACGGCTGCCAAATGTATGCCACGGGGAAGAGACCGAGGCGAACCCAGATAATAGCGCCATGAGTGAGATCCCAATGACACCGATGCGCTCAAGACAGGCGCGTGCTAGGCTGGCCGAGAATTCTGACCCAACTCGGACTTTCTCCATCGCAGTGCTTGCGTGCACAGTTTCGCTTCCTAGCGGAACCAGATTTCCAAGCGACCAAAATGCAAATAGCCAGACACCGAATACCGCAAACTGAAGCATCCAGGCGGCGCGAGGAAGGCGACCTTTAGCAGTGCGTTGGAACGACCATCCCGACCCGGCGACAATGGATTGAAGTTCGAGAAATGGTATTAATACAATGAGGAGGAATAACAGGGTGGGGACAGTGACTCGTAGAGCCAGCGCTCGAGCATATGGGTTGACCAATTCCGATATTTCGCATAAGATCAACTCGCCCAATACAACCGCCAAGCCAACGGTCGTAGAGAAAGCGCCTTCTGCTAATCGCCTTCGAAGTGATTTGGCGCCATGTTCGGCGTGGGCTTGTTGAAGCGACGGAGGCGCATCGGAGGGTAGGAAGTGGTCTTCGCCGTCGCGAGAGTTCTGGACACGGGCCAACTGAGGAAAGATCTTTCGTGAGACTAGAATCGAGACACCCAGAAAAGTGATTATAAAAGGCGACAGAGAAAGCGCCGTAGCCGCCGGGGAGGGCGCAGCTAGGCCCGGCGGCATACACAGATTGTCTAAGCAGTCGGAGGCTCCCATTGGGAATTATTCGTTCGAGGACGGGCGACTACGGGTGATGATGCTTCGAGAGCATTTCTATCTAAATTACAGGATAGGACGGAATAACTCGATACCTTTTCTTATCAACGAGTAATAAATACATGCGAGGGGAGTGCCGCCACAGATTGGGGACAATATGACATGATTGACTTATACGGATTAGAGTTGAAACGGGGAACGAAGCAGCGAAGCCGTGGGATGATGTTGGAATTGAACCCAAGACAAGATGACGACTGCCGTTACGGTTAGTTCTGTATACGCCCCACCTACCCAGTACCACTCAGCTATTCGTAAGACCGCAGGTGCCAGCCGGATCCGATATCCACTGTTTCAACCAGCCACAGGTACTTATGCTCTAGTACCTACCGCTGAATGCCCCACAATGTGGCTTGATACGAGGCGCGGTCCTCAGTGCTATCATCCAATGGACAGGGGTCCACGAAAAAAGTTCAATATCCATTCTCGTCGAAGAGTCGCGCGACTAAGAATATCTCCAAGCTATCGCAGAACCTCCGCCATTGACCACGGGAGAGGCTCTGTAACTGCTACTCCTTAATATGGCGGCCTCAAGTAGGGGCGGTAATGCTGCCGCTTCCTTCTTACGAAGTATGATAATCTCAATCGAGTTTCAAAGCTCTATATGTGCCGCCTGATACTAAGAACTCATAGGAGGACAATCCAGTATCTGCGCCAGCTGCAGGAATGCTCAATTCCGATCATACTCTGCCGGCGCAGAGGCTGCTGCGGCAGCTGAAGCTCACCACCTCAAACCCACCGAATCCCAGCCACACCCACCCGTCACAGCGTCCCGGAGAGCAGAATACCGCATAAAATCCGGCATGATTCTGACTCGGGCTCCCTTACTCACCCGCGCTCTCACCCCGTTCGAGAACGCATTTTACTTCTACCAGAAGCGCTTGAATGAGCGATTAGTACTACCATTCCGACATACACTCTTCTTCAAGAAAGATACGGCAGCCGACTTGGACTGGCGGATTAAGTTCGAGGAGCGAGGACGGATAGCAGCGAAGGAGCTGGGTAGATACTACGCCCAAGGACGTAACGCCTGGAACGACGAGCTTTTAGTAGGGAGTACGCTGAGCAGCGAAGAAAGGATACGGGATATCCTGCTCAAGGATGCTGAGAACCGGGTGACTGAAGACGGAGAGGAAGCTGACCCAGACGAGATCGTGCCCGTTGAGCGGCCGATGGATAGGATTACCGAGGCGGACAAGACGAACAATATGAGGCGGTTAGATCGCAAGCTTGACAGGACACTTTATTTGATTGTCCAGGGCAGCGATGGGAAGTGGCAGTTCCCGAGCGAGGACGTGCCGACGGACGAGCACTTACACGAGGTTCGTTATGCTCAAGCATGCCAATGATAACGAATTTCAGTTACTAATTATTTCTACAGACTGCCGCGAGGGCGTTAGAATCGGCAGCCGGTGTAAACATGAACACCTGGCTCGTGGGTCGCGTGCCCGTTGCTCATACCGTCACGCAACCTGTGTTCAACGAGGACACATCCCTAAAGCAGAGGGGTGAAAAGGTGTTCTTCCTGAAGGGGAGGATCCTGGCAGGTCAAGCAGACCTGAAGGGGAACAAATTAGGACTTCAGGATTTCAACTGGCTTACGAAAGACGAGTTAGAGGAGAAATTACCCTTTGAATATTTCCGCTCAGTTAGAAATATGATGGCGGATCGGTAGAATAGGTGGGAGCTACGGCAATGCCTATGATACATACATATGTAATCTATGACTACCAATGTAAAGACAATGTAACATATTGTACTCTGCGTGTATGCGATTTATGATCTCATACCTTATTAGAGGTTGGTATTGTATTTTTCCGATATTGTTCATGGTCGAGTGGAAGTATGCCAGCCGTAAGTACTGAAAGCTCCAAATCCATCGTCTCGCCCGTGGTCAAAGATTTCGAATACGTAGTCTGAGGGTGCTAGACGGGAACGGCCCCTTAAGCCATACGCCGACAAGCCCCCGCCCCCAGGAATGAATCCTATAATAGAATGGGACTCCTTCACGAGGCGTCTCCCCATATCCTCCCATTGTATGGCGTATCGTCGCTATAAACGGTGCGCCGACGTATTGCACTCCATTGTCCTTGCTCTTGCGCCACCGGTGTTTGCCGCCTCCAGTTACGAGGCTTGAGCTCTCGGTTTCATAACCTTCCCGCATATAATTAGAGTATTGTCTTGGACACGCCAGCTTTCGGCGCCCCTCTTGGATATCATCATCCTAGTCCTACTTGCTCTATTCCAGTCGGCATCTTCGATTCCGGACTCGTGTCGCCAGTATAGTTGATGGTGCACTGCTGTCGTTTGTATAACATTTGTCGTACTCCGTAAGTTAGAGATAGATAGGGGAGGATCGAAAATCTTAGCCACCTTGGTTGCTGCCAACCCCACGACACCCCATCCACTTGAGCGTAGCATAGGGGGCGGTCGTGGGGTTGGTGGATTTAGAGTTGGCGCGCCGTTTCGATGGCGTCGGCTTCTCGCCGTGTAGAGAGCGAATGGTCGGCAGCAAGATGGGTCTTGAGTATCGACGGCAGATTGGGACCCGTGGGAGCCTCACCCGTGGACGGGTCTTGGGGTCACCTCCTTCCTCGTCGTCGTCCTCATCGGACCAAATATAATAAAAATAGTATTATATTAACTTATGGTATCGGCCTGCAGGGCTATGCGCTCAAGTGACGCTCCTATTTTCTCCCGCGCGCCCGATAAGGGCGACTGGGGCCACGTGTTCTAAAAAGACAGGCACGAAGACCTCGATCCCCCCCTTTTTTTTCTTTTTTTTTTTTTTTTGAAGGCGCAGGGTTTAAGTAGATAGCCCCGACCGGACTCGAGTAGAGACGGCATCGCAAACCTAGGGCCGACGTCGCGTAAAATCGAGGAATACCAAGGACCGATCCAAGGGCCGATCCAAGGCGATTAGCCCGCACTCGGTAGCCCTCCTTATCCGCCTTGGTTGGTCTGGTACAAATTTTGGCGCCAGACCCAACCAAGCCAGCATACAACAGTAGAATTCCATGGTTTGCGACGGTAGTAGCAGGACCTACCGACGATAAGCCATCGAATTCTCCCGCCAGTAAATGGAGCGGCCATGATTGTTTGCGGCGCTAAAGCCGCTGATGCAGCCTCATGCCCAATCTACAACCCCCCAGGTAGACAAAACCTCCCCTTTTGAGGTCCTTAGAGTGAATTCGAGAATACTGGTAGAGTGATGTAGTTGTAGTTGTAGATGGGTAGAGAGGAGTGGTCCGAGGGGCCGTGGTATACCCTAGGGGACGGACTTGCAACAGTGTTGGTTCGGAACAAGGCGTCAATCGAGAGCCAGGTTAATTAGAGTAGAGACTTCTTAATGCTGAAAAAACTCTCGGCCTGTTCGATGCCTTTCTTTTCTTTCAGCATGCGATCTTCTCGTTGTCTTCTCTTTCTTTCGGTCCTGGGGCGAGCAGTACGGCCCGGCTTACTGTGCGGTGCCATACCTGGAGGGTCAAGGCCCGCAGCCCCGTAGCTTGCTGAGGTGGCGTATGGCGGACTGATCCTACCACCATGTCGAGCAAGCATTCAGCTTCCTTCACCCAATAAGGCAACCTCCCAACAACCCAAGTACCGTAGTAGTGACAAGATGGGTCACTGGGCTAGATATGGGTTATCCAAGAAAGGCCACCAACAGCAATGAGCTGCTGGAACTCGAAGCTGCCAGCCGGCACATCATGTGAACGGAGCGGCCGGCAGCTAGCGTGAGATTAAGCAGTTAGAGGATTGTGATGGGAACCAGCTACCAATGCTGGACTTCAGAAAGGGTGTCCACTGAAAGTTGGCGACGATGCGCCTGTCCATGAAGGAATCATCATGCCGAATTCCCATTTAGAGTCTCATGTATGTGGAGGTGCTAGCCTTTCGGCTGCATTGCCTTTTGGGTAATTATTGCATGTGGGAGAATGAAATACCGTCATACCGTCGGAGACGTGGGACGAAGAGCAGCGCAGTGGCACGGGAGTCGCCAGCATCCCAGCTCTCGTCGTTGTCTTTAGGTGATAGTGTGGCACGCGACTGGCACGGCCACCTTTAGATGGATAGGCATAGAGCGCCGTCGCATAGATCGGCTTTCGCTGCCTCGGCCGTGCCCTCAGGTCAATTTGGCGTCCTGGTGCAGCCGAAATGCAGAAGCAAGCCCGTCCCCGCAGCTACTTAACCCTAAACATATCTTGAGATAATGTTTAAAGTCGTATGCTTAGAGTTTTGTTGCTATAACATATTAGCTATGTTGTAGCGTGAGATACGATATTAATGTAAGGACCATACCTTGAATGCTCATGCCGGCTTCGTCCTTAGAGAATGGCAATAAGGGTTATAGTGTAGCTTCGTACATGCTGAGACTCACACATGGTGACTGGTTTGTGTATGGTGAGTCGTGACAGACTCTTATATGGTGAGTACAGAAAACTGTCCACTGACGAGTGCTTGCTGACGCCTTGGTCTCCGAGAGAGCGGTTGCGATGGTATCCTGGTCAAGGAGGCTGCCAGTCTCTATCTCTAAACTCGAAGCTATAGTTAGTACCACATGTTCGTTTATTGGGTAGGGTTTATCGTACCTAAAGGCTTTCCGCGCCATTTAGCTGAGGTCATAGTTGAGACATAGCCGCCATGTTCGCGAGCTACTCAGCTACATTTAGGGTTTGTAGCCGGCAGAATCAAACTGTGCCGAGCCCTCGTAGCAAGGCTTGCTCAGCGCTTGCCGTTGCCTTTAGCATAGAGTATTGTTGCTTGACCATACTCGAATACTTCTTTAGAACGAAGAATCAGTAGGTCATTTTAGAGAATAGAATTGTTGTTTAGAGAATAGAATGGTTGTTCATGATCGTCGACATGGAGTTTGACGAAAGCCGAGAGTACGGCAGATCTAGTCAAGTCAATGAGGTGTTTCGAGGATGCGCAAGGGTTAAGGCAACTTACTCTCCCAGGGAAGTCCAAGTCTTCGTTGGACGTCAAGGCCGAAGATCAGTTGGTTCTCCTTTTCCATTTCTGGAACGAGATGTGGTTTTTCCGGGCATATATTTGCCGATGAATATATAGAGAGGCCTTCGATACCACCGGGGATTAGTTATCATTTCTTTGCCGTCTTTAGGTCTACGTCCACGTCGTCTGAGGCGATTGTAGAAACAAGCCATCCTCATAGCTGCAAGAGCAATCTGCGTAAAGAATGCAGCAAGGAACTCGCCCATTATACACAGTAGAGGGTGGCAATAGAGTATAGTAATTGAGAGTAGTAATAGAAGATAGTAGTAGGGGATGATGATAAAAGATGATAATAGAAGATACTGATGGAGGATGGTGGTGGTAGAGAATGGAAGAGGTGTATTGGGTGAGTGTGGGATCTGGGAATGAGTTGTGAGCAAGTAGGGTAGATTTATTTTCTTCTGGCTGGTCTCAAACTACTAGGAGTAAGATTTTTTTTCGTGTTTATTCTATTTTGCTTAGCACTGGGCGTGACCTCATGACTAGGGCAAACGCATTCATGCCCTAGTTATTTGGTGAAGAAGGACCCGCCTGATATGCGTCAAGCAAAATCTGAAGCCCTGCGAGATAAGGGGCGACGATGACATTGTGTATATGGGTGGGGTAAGTAGGTACTACCCAGGTACGGAGGCTCTTGACCACCCGCATACTCGGTGACTGCCGAGATCTGGCCTCACCCGGGGACCCTTCGGAGGGCTCTCATCCTAGACAGGTCTCATATTGAGTAAAAGAAACGACGAATCCCAACATTGGAATCTAATGAGACATGTAGTCTGCGAAGGTGCCCCCTGGGACCCTCTTATCTGTATCTCTTATGGGTGATCCAGCGTACCGAGAGGGCTTCGTAAGGAGGTTCTGTAATACTTCACCCGTCCTAACGTTTGGACGGCACCTAATAACCCGTCGGGGCGAGTAGGAATTCCGTGACTCTTTCGTTAAGTATCGAGGGATACGCACTCTAGGACCTGCGGGGAGTCAGACTTGATCCGAGTCTTTACCCCTCGCAGCATAGGTAGGAGACGCCATTATCTGGAGTTCGACTGAGTCAAACATATACCATAGCAAAACAAGGTATAATTTTTCTGAGGCACTAAATCGTCTTTGGAAATAACGGGTACGGCTATTGAGAAAAGGGGCCGCTTGACAGAATGGCGAGACATGGTTAAGTCTTGTCTTTAACTTACTATTTACATATCAGCTGTGACTCCTATTCCTCAAGGCATAGTGGACATATATTGATGTGTTGGGGAATGAACAAAAGCGAACCTTATCTGGGGCACTTGGCCGCTTCTCTGGCCCTGTGTATGAGCCTTGGATGTGAATGGTATGCTTAATACGGCGACTCTGGGTTGAACTGATACCGGTCCAGCGACGACCGTAAAATGAGTCTTCTGTGATTGATCTGGCACGTGCGGAAACAAACGAAAGTAATCATCTTTGTAGATGCCCATAACCTTGATAATATAACGCCGTAGAGCAGGTATTTTCATCATTTATTGTTATATTAACCAACCATCACCGAAGATATCCATGGATATTAGAATTAGCTCGCGTGAGTGAGACGAGGACAAGTGCGGAACCGGGTTCTTCGAACTGCACTGGTAAGATACCCGAATGCATATGGCATAAACGTGTCAAGCTATGAATGATTAGGCCACTCACTATAGTTGATGCATTAGGACTCGTTTAGGTGGCGATCAAGGTGGTAACTCTTCCCCTATACTGTACTCCTCTAACATGCTCGGGTGCGATATATGAAACCGGGATTCTTTTAATTAGGTTGGAATCTACCAGTTGTGGATGTTTCGTCTGGTGCTGTCAAATTCTTTCTTATACTTATGTATGTGAAATAGATAATATGGATTGCTCACGCGAGACGATTGTTGAGTGGTGTGATATTGATGGTATCAAAGCCTGAAAGGGGTCGAAGGGGACGACATTATCTAGTCCAGATATTTTGTTACACTGCTTCGGCAAATTGTTGTACTGAGAATGTTGACAGAGACGGAATACTTTCCAGCCAATCCTATAATTACGGGGAAACCCATGCACTCAGCCTTCGGGATGAGCATTCAAGAACACCCGTTCCGTAAGGGGGAGTCTATGGATTGATGATATTGTTGGCTAACCAATTTGACCGAACTGGACATATTTGAGGAAACGTGTTGGTAAAGTGTAAGTCTGACTCCTATAGTTCTATTAATGGGGATGTTGCTCCTGATGGCTGATCTCTTGTGGAAACGAGTAATTATAGTAAGTCGGGAAAGGCGCTATCCTTTAATTTGTTCTACCATTAGTGTTACTCTAAGGATATATACTCAGTATCCATACTATCAACACCCACCATATGTATGAGACTGAGTAGAGGACGACACGCAGTAGAATTTCAAGTTCATGGTTATGAGGTCTAAGCCAGATAGATGTTTTGCAGTAGCGAATCTGCCACATCTTCGGAGCTGAATTTAAGCATAGAAGGCCCTGGCTAGCTTTATGTAAGTAGTATCTTGTATCAAAAGAGTATATTATAACTGTTGCTCTGATACTTGTAAAGATATACTGCTCTTTTGATTCTTTTTTGTGTCCGCTCGTGGTTTGATGATGAGAGGATGTCATATGAAGACTGCCAGGTGCTAACCCCTGTTTAGGAGGTCGGGATTCAGGTCGTACATGTACAGGGGGTCCTAAGCTTTCCCTGGTAAGGTCTATATGTACTGTGGGGCCCGGCTAACGTGATTCGCAATGTTCGGCCGATGACCGATGTACCGAGGCACAAGCATATGGCAGGCACGGGTACCTTACCTAATAACCATAATACTGTATCTATCAAATCACCGACCGAGCTGGAGACGTCTTTGCAGTCCAACCTTCCCGCATGCCAGACCGCGAGGAATCCCGACACTGGACCTCGTAAGGTCCCACATGCCTGTGTTGTTCCTGCATGTGTAAAGTTTCCGTCTACTGCAATGTCGTGTTGACATTTTTCTACGCTTACTTGTTAATTAAATTCTTCCATCGGTATACCCGTCGTCGCGTCCATGCCAGTACCTATTTAGATCACTCCCCGCCTCAATTTGCTTAAGCATTCGCAAATATGTCGTTCGATGGAGCTTATACCGCTACATTGAGCCCGACAGCAACCGAGAGCTTCGGGTCACATGTCCTCTCGAATTCGATATCATCACTAGCATCGTCGACGTCTTCTCGCCCGTCATCGAGCAATATCTCTAAGGCTTACCGCCAAGCTTCACAATTATTCCTAACGCGTCGACTACCCGAGGCATTGTCGACGGTCTTGCCATTAATCACCCCATCGACCGAAACCTCTGACGTAAATGGATTGACCGAACCTGCACCCGTCGTTCGAGCTTCGAGATCCACGAGAATAAAAGTTTGGAGCTTGTACCTGACTATTCTGAATGCCATACTGGAGCTGGATCCTGACGAAGGGAAGGACGCCTTCGGTACCCAGGAATGGCGCACTTTGTGCAAGAAGGTGCGCGACGGTGACGTCTGGGAAGAGGTTGTGCAATTTGGATACCATGGCATCGAGGGGGAAGTTGATTCTGATGTTGTTATAAATTTGTAGGTTTAGCTAATGCCTCTGAAATTTCACTCGGTAGGTTGTATGACGCTAACTAGTCCTTCTAGGGCAACACTTCTGCTTGCGCATGCCAAATCACAAACGGTAAACCAGAAGCGATTGGAGAACTACCTAGCGGCATCCAATACCCCGAACCTTGACATATCCAAGCAGCTCGAGGCAACTAGATCTCCACGGCTATCATCGAGAAGTCGAAGGTCACCATCCAAGGGCGCTAGCGGTGCCGATACTCCCCGAGATCTTAATGCTAGAGTCAAGATACTGGAACTCTACACCTTACATGTCTTACTACGCAACAACGAGTGGGACTATGCCAGGGAGTTCATAAGCGTCAGCGCGGTATTGGACGAGGAGCGCAGAGATGCTTTCTTGCAAGCTCTCCAAAGCCTGCAAGAAGATCAACAAGAGTCGGAACGGAAAGAGCGTGAAGAGAAGCAGAAGCAAGAAGAGCAACTGCAAAAGGACATCGAGGAGGCAAGGAGGTTAAGGGCGGAGAACGAAGCAAGAGAACGACGTCGATTGGATGAAGAAAGAGCTAGACGGGAAGGCAGCGAAGTCGACTACGGCATTGAAAATACTCAAAACACCCCTACTCCTGGACCTAGGAATAAGACTCGGAGTGTTTCCGGTGGCTCTTCGTTATCAAAGCCTGGGAAGTCATCTCTCTCTAAAGGGAAGAAGGTTGTAGCACCCCCAACTTTCGGTGCACGAGCTGCAATGATCATAGCGAACCTTCGCAACGTTATCGAGCAGATGGGAGCTTCATTCAAGGCGAACCCCATGTTGCTCATGAGACTGATGGCTTTCGTCGTCGGTATAATTATCATGTTCGGTAGGAGAGGCATCCGTGAGCGGATTCAGCGGATTCTCGGTACTGGGTGGAACAAGGTTAAGGCAACTGCCGGTATGGGCGTCAAGGTCAGCTATATCTAGCTGACCAAATGGAGTTATAATCAGGGTATTCTGTACACCATCGATTTGCATATAATATTCGAGAACCGTGGCCGGCATCCTGTATGAAGCATGCTGCATAAGTAGCGATATTTTACATTGACAGTGAATTCATCTCAAAACAAATCTAGTCGCACATCAATTCCATCCATGTGATGATTGCCATGACCTCAGAACGCCGTCTTAAAATGCTGGTATTGAAATCGAACTGTTACCCCTTTTCCAATATTGACTGTCGTGGCAATCATTTAATGTCCACCTGTCAATATACTAACGACCCCGATCTTCCACCGCCCAGACCCGGGCAACATGAGGGCTAGTACCCTGTCCGATTCGTTTTCTTTTGATAGAATAGCTGCAGAGCAAGTTAGCATCTCCTCGAGGTCCAGAATGGTGCAGCAGAAAAAAGGGTAGCAACGTACATCTGTTCTCGAACTACCCAGATTTATAATCTTGGGACACCCGTCTCTGTCTTTTTCCAGACGAGTACACTCGAAGCAGTAGAAAGCGTCTGAAATGCCCTCACCGCCACACACGACACATTTATTTTGGTAGTTGCCGAAGGAGCATTCGTCGCAGATTCGCACGAGTGTGGTGGGGCGCACGTAGGAATCGCATACGGGGCATTTGCCGTCGCATTTGTCGCAGAGTCGGCCGATGGCGATGCCGGATTGCTTGCGGCACATTACGAGATCGCTGTAAAATGGAACGTTAGCTTACTGTTACGATTGAATGATGTCAGTGACTAGCGAGAGTAATACTCACGGATGATGTCGAGACATATTGGTTGACAACGGGCTTTACGATGATGAGGTGCTTGAGTAGGAAAACTATGTTGTAAATGGAGAAAACGCCAAAGGAGATGGCAAGTAGTTGCGACGGTAGTTGTTGATGCAATAATAGCCTTTCGGGACGATTTCTCAGCCTTGCCACTTCTTTCTCGCAATTTCTTTGGAAACGAGGTTGGAGCTTGCCTGCATAATTCTTATATAGTGGGGAAATTCGCATAAGTAGTATGCACAATTGCATAATGTGGGCTGGCAGTGGACACCGATCTGCCGTAGCTTGGAGGTACCTAGGTAGGTACTTACCGTTTTAGGCCAACTTTGACTGTCGCGCTTGGCGCTTTGGCCCCTCGATCTTTCAGCCTCGTGATCGCTCACGTTAACAGGTCCCTGATATTTTTCACAATAGCATACAACACAACAAGAGAACGGTCTAGATCACTATCCCTATTCGCTGTGAATCGCCCTCCTGAATAGTGCTTTCTATACTTTCGAACCTATTTTCCTGCTCCTCTCGGTAGCTTGGAAGAGGGACGCCATGTCGACCAACGGAATGTGAGAGATAGCTCCTCGAATTCTATTGGCTACGATTGGCTAATTGCAGGAATAGTTCTCCGAATGGTCGTAGCCCGGGCCGCGATACGATTACCGACGAAGCGGAGAAAGAACCTAGCAATTTGCACAAGCGAAAGGCTTCATCGCGCTCGATAGGCGAAGACAATTCCAGTCAATCTCCCAAGAGAACGAGGCTTAACTACGACGATGTTAAAGAAGACAGCGCTGCCAAAGCATCGCTGACCCCAAAGGAGCACAGAAAAGACCGCCACGAAAACGCTCTACAAGAGGAGAGGAAACGAGGGAAACGATTATTCGGTGGTTTGCTAAGCACACTAAGTCAAACCACTTCTAGTTCTCAGCAGAAGAGACGCCAAGAAATTGAGCGACGACAACAGGCAAAAGTTCACCAGCAAAGAGCCGAAGACGACAAGTATAGAGAAGAAAGGCTGGATAAACTGAGGGCAGTACGAAATGTAGAACAAATCAAGTTCGAGGAGCACGTTGTAAGTTATTACTCGGTCAGACTATTGAGTACCCAGTACCCAAGCTAATAATATGTGAAGATGCGAACCCGGCACTCAAATATGCTTGCGACGGCACATTATCTAGAAACTAAGAGCAGCCCTAAGATAGTAGGTGCATGACTCGCTAATTCTTCGCCTCATCAGCTAACATTGGCGACAGTATTACTTGCCGTGGGACCGTACGAACGATCAAGAAGACACTATCCAAGACCAGATCCGAGAGGTCGAGGACATTATCGATAGGGAAGTCCTCGATTTTAAGCAACGTAAAGAGCAGGAGTTGAAAATGCTTGGTGTCGCGGCTGAACCCCCTACACCTGAAAAGGAAACCGTGGGAAGTAAACCTGATAATGAGCATATTGCTGACCTTCCACAACATAACCGTACTAATCGTCCCCCTTCGCATGCCGGCAAGGTCGGTCATGAGAAGGAGCCAGATAGGGCAGACGATGTCATGATAGAGGAGGTCGAAGACACGGTGATCTATTAAATTTCCCATACTTCGGCTCTACTCTTTTTTATCATGCCCTTTGAGGCTCTGGCGACAGGCGGAGGTACGGGCGTCTTCGGTATGATACGGACCTTATGGAGTTAGGGATTCTCGTCGTGAGTTTCGGTTTCTCGGAACTAATTAGAGGTTGAACTGATAGTGAGTTTTATGCATACATTTAGTCGTATTCGGGCTGGGACTTGCTATTTCGGTGAACTTGATTAGAAATACCTGACTCTAGCATCTAAGGGGAGAGCAGAGCCGGGTTGTTTGCATTGGTCCCTTGGCAGCCCGCGAATAGTTGCTCATCCGCGGATGCCGAGGCCATGTACGCGCCCTCTCGTCAATGATCTCCCTCTCACTGTGTCCTAGGATGCCAAGCTATCGCACAACGCACGAGAGGTGCATAATCTCCTTGTGTGAGTGAGTCAACCATCCAGGCGGTGGAGTGTGCATCCTTCTGACAGCCGGCGTGGTTGTAGTGGAATCGAGCTCTCTCTAATCCCTGCTTCTCGCGGCGCGGTGTTCAGCCAGCCGTCCAGATATCACCTTCAAGAGCTCTGTGCCGTTGGGAGACGGCCTACATCTATGCCAAAGCCGATATACGATAACCAGACATTTATTTTGAACCTAAGCAATATTTAGTAAGATACATTAGGGGGTCGGTATATGTCTGGTTATTGCTAACGGGCTCGACTGCCTTGACAGTCCCCCCTTTTCAGGACCGTAACGATATATCTGAGCCCATGTCTCCGCTCTTCCTGCGCGCGGTGTATAAACATGCTGATTGGCCCACTAGCGATGTGATATCCAACGCACACCCCAAATAGATGGTGTCATCCATGCTAGGAGTCTACAACCTGAAAGTGAAAATTCCTGTTAATAGTTTTGGCGTTACTTGGATCGAATGTGGCCTTGATAGTCATCTAAAATACGTTCGGCCTCGAAAAAAATTGATATTCACGAGGCATCGTCGAGCCGGATCCATTGATATCTTGACCTTTTCGAATTTCAAGTTCTTCTACGTCGTATTTAGTGTTCTTCACGTGAATTGGTATAGTTTTGCCGGGCGGTGAACTAATCCTACGGCCGCTAGAGATGCGAGTTTGGCGCGGGTGACATCGACTTTTGATCAATAATGGTTAGCTCCCGCGTTCTATATCTACCCCTTTTAGAAACCTCGAGGAGTGGGCAGGTAGATCAAGTCCTCGGCCAAAGTGGAGACCAGCGTTCCGAGGAACATCAATATAAAAGGATACCTAGGTCCGGCCCTCCTCACTTCTTGTTTTCCCATATACTTGGTATTCCTGGAAATATCTACCCCCAGGGTCCTACTCTACTACCGAAAGCAATTTCCGAATTATAACACAAAAATGCCTGTTGACGCATTGGTCCCTAATGACCCTCGGGTCGAACACAAGTTCACCTCCTTCGGAGATATCACGTATCACTACATGCTGGCGAAGCCTCAGGGCAAGCCCGTAGCCACCGCCCTTCTTATCCATGGCTGGTGAGTATTTCTGAGTTCGAGAAGCTGCAGCTTTACTCACAGATTTAACTTCAGGCCCGATCTCGGCATGGGATGGCGTTTCCAAGTCCCTTACCTCCTATCCTTGGGCCTGCAAGTCATTGTCCCGGATATGCTGGGATACGGCCAAACTTCGGCTCCGGACTCCTTTGCAGAGTATACCATGAAGAAAATGACTGCTCATCTTGCAGCTATCGTTAAGGAGGTTACCGACCAGCCCATCATCCTTGGTGGTCACGACTGGGGTGGTGTTTTCGTTTGGTAAGCATAACCGCCGGGATACCCCAAGTCCGATTCATTGAGCCACGCCGGTTTCTCTTGTCCTACCTGGCCGGCGTGGCTTGAGATCTGACGGCTATAAGCGTCCTATCCCTTTTCTCTAGAGTCGCACAATACGAGTCGTTTACTAACATTGGTCTACCATAGGCGCATGACCATATACTACCCGGAACTGATCCGCGCGGTATTCAGCTTGTGCGTGCCTTTCACGCCTCCGTCACCGGTGAAACTCTCGCTAGAGGAAGTGGTGAAGAGACTCCCCAACTTCACGTACCAGCTTCAACTCGCCAGTCCGGTCGCGGAGAATGCTATCAACAAGTCACCTGAGCGCCTCCGCGGATTCATCAATGGCATGTTTGGCGGTAGGACGCCGGAGGGTGGACGCGTGACCGACGTCTCGATCGGCGTCATAGAGGAGAATTTAGAGAAGATTGGACCTTCTCCGCTTGTCGGCCCCGAGATCATCGATTACTATGTCGAACAGTTTTCGCGCCAGGGCATGCATGGGCCATGTAATGTATGTGTTCCACTTCTCCTTTTGATCCATCGCAGTTGTAACCGCTCCAGAGATATATAACGGTCCCCTAAATTCTTTATTTGAAAAGGCCATTGCTGATTCTCATTCTAGTGGTACCGCACCCGCGACCTCAATGGTGACGACGAATTGGAGCTTGCGAAACAGGGAGTTTCCAAGATCAAGACGCCGGCAATGTTGGTCATGGCCGAGAAAGATGCTGCGCTACCGCCTCGTCTGGCGGTTGGTCAGGAGAAGTACTTTGAGGGCCCGTTCAAGAGCGAGCTTGTGGCCGGCGCCAACCACTGGGTCCATATTGAACGTCCCGAGGAGGTTAACAACCACATTGGAAACTTCATCAAGAGCGTGCTCGGAGACGAACTTAAGGCGTCTCTGTAAGGCTTTGGCCTAGCTACGGGTACAAAGGCTATAGCCTGTCAGTGAAACATACACTCTAGAGAACTGACTCTGCTGGCCAATATTTGCGTGACCGCTGGATAGTTACAGTTACAATGTGAGGCTGGTTATTCTTGCTGCACAACGCCCGACTGAGCTCTATCTCGTATATTATTTCCTATTCGTCTCGTTAGGTAATATTGGAATCCTTACAGATTGGGGGAGTTGGGGGCTAACAAATAATCAGAAAATACTCAGCCTGTCTATTCTAAATGAGGTTGCAGTAGGCTAACCGGTAGCTAATAATTGCACGATGAAGATACTAACCCCGATTGAGGCGGTAAGACTGGCTGCATACGAATTTGTTGCTACGTATGGGTTGCTTTGAGCCCCTGAATTATGGTCTAAATGAAATTGCTGAAAATGTCCCAAGACTTTTTGCGCCTTCGATAATGCTTGGCGGCACTAGGGAATAGAAGGCTCCCTACATGATACTTAGTTTCTACTTGTCTCATTCTCGAGAGAGCTTTTGCGCTGATCTAACATAATAAAGTTGATTGCAATGAACAGCATTGATGGTAGATATTTAAGCTTATCTATCCCCCTTATTTTATATTCCGCCCCCCCTGATAAGTCCTGAGTCGCAAAACTGTGTTTGGGGTAAAGAGAATTACTCAGGTTGGATGTTTCGCATCAGCCACGAGATGATGTAAGAGGCACAAAAATTACCCCTTTTGGATTACTTTAGTACATGATAGGGGAACCATGAAGACATAAACTGCAGTTTTGGAATAGACGTTCCATTGGAAGACAAGGTACGTACCTTACGGAGACGGACCGTTTATAATTGGACCCGCTAGGTACCTATGTACTTTTGCATTTAGCACCGCCAGCCACGCGTGCATTTTCGAAAAGCCTGGTTACTAAAATACTGGCTGAGATCCCTGTAGAATGCCGCCAACTGAAAGAAAATTAGCTGGCTGCCAGTGGTTGGTTTGTGCTACCCACTTTCCACGGGCAATAACTACTGGCTGCTGAAGGTAAGTGAGGGAAGGCTGTGCAAAGAAAACGGTCGTACACGAACACGGGAAAGCGGACCCACCTGCTAATGCTGATGCTTGCTGGCTTAGGTGCTGGGTCCTTGCTGCTTGAATGTCCAGAATGCTACCCTTTTGCATTTCTGCGTTTCGACAACTACCAAGACTTCATAACCTGACATCGTAACTGCGAACAGACTCGATTGTCAGCAAACCTCTCCATCATCATCACAATTGCGACTTTTCCGTTTCTTTCGTCATTGCCGCGTAGATTTCATCGGCCTGGGTCCTTTGATGCTTTCCAATTTCGCCGTCTACGAGTCCTGCCGTCTCGTATTTTATCCGCTCCCTGCATAATCCAGCAAACCAAGGCCAACTCCCAATATAATCTTCTAGACTAAGCCGCGAAGTTATTATTATTAGGGGAGCTGCGTGTACGGAGGTTGAAGATTACGATTACGATTACGACTACTAAATGAAAACTTGAACCGAATCGATTTCGCAAATATTAGTTTCTCTATCGCGTTCCCGTATGCCTCTAATCCTCCTCCCTTTCTAACAGTGATTCCTTCGCGACATGGCTGGCAGGCCGCCTCCTGGAGGCTCCTCCGGCTCCCGAAATGACCTCTTACTCGATCTCGACGATCAGTCTTCCTATAACGGATCAAGGCGACATGTCAATGATGATCACTCGGCTCGACCCTCGATATCCTACGATGATTTTGTTGGAGGCAGTCAGACCACCCATCCGGCTGTTAAGAATCCGGCACCGGGCGCCGGCGCTTCGGGCCCTCGACCGCCATACCTAGTTGATAATGATAGGCAATACAGCCAAACTTCCGACCTACATAATTACCAAAGATATGCAGACGATTTCGACGATTACCCCGACGATGGCCAGTCGTATTATCAACATGGAGGAGCATTAAACGCGAGTGACGATTCGACGCGTCGTGCCGATGCGCGGAACCGTAACAGTGTGCTGGGATTAGGGGGCGGTTTTTTGGGCAGGGCTAAGAACATGCTCGGGATGGGACAGAAAGGCTATTCAGAGATGGACCTACCCTTGACAGAGCCGGGCCACGGCAGGACGGATTCAGGTCACGGACAGCAACCGAAGCAGAATAAGAAATTCGAGCTCAAGAACTTCAGGTTCGGCTTCGGCAGAGGTAAACCGGACCCGTCGACTCTCGGCCCGAGGATTATTCACTTGAATAACCCTCCCGCGAACTCTGTGAACAAATACGTCGACAACCATGTCTCTACCGCTAAATACAACGTCGCTACCTTTCTGCCTAAATTCCTCATCGAGCAATTCTCCAAGTTTGCCAACGTTTTCTTCTTATTTACAGCTGCTTTGCAGCAGATTCCGAATTTGTCTCCGACGAATCCCTATACTACGATTGGTCCCCTTGGCGCCGTGTTGTTGGTATCTGCAGGCAAAGAGTTAGTCGAAGATCGCAGGAGGAAGCAAGCCGATAGTGCGCTCAACAACTCGAAGGCTAGGGTCTTGCGAGGGTCGAGCTTCGAGGAGACGAAATGGATCAATGTGGGTGTTGGGGATATTGTGCGGGTGCAATCAGAGGAGCCTTTCCCGGCCGATATCGTCCTACTCGCAAGTTCCGAACCAGAGGGCTTGTGCTATATCGAAACCGCCAACCTCGATGGCGAAACCAACTTGAAGATTAAGCAGGCCTTACCGGAGACATCTACCATGGTTAGTCCAGCGGAATTGAGTAGATTAGGGGGAAGAATCCGTTCCGAGCAGCCCAATAGCAGCTTATATACGTACGAGGCTACCCTAACCATGCAAGCTGGTGGTGGGGAAAAGGAGCTACCTCTCAACCCGGAGCAGCTATTGTTGCGAGGCGCTACCCTCAGGAATACTCCTTGGATCTACGGCATAGTGGTCTTCACAGGACACGAGACGAAGCTTATGCGTAATGCCACCGCGGCCCCAATCAAGCGGACTAAGGTCGAACGGCAACTCAACATGTTGGTTCTTGCGTTGATCGGTATACTCCTTGTGCTTAGTGTTGTGTCTACCGTGGGAGAGCTAGTTTTCCGCTCGGTCCGATTAGGCACGATCGGTTACCTGAAGCTGGAAGGCCTTAATGATGCTGGTCGGGTTGTACAGGACATATTCAAGGATCTTGTCACCTACTGGGTATTGTTTTCCTCCCTGGTTCCCATCTCATTGTTCGTGACGGTCGAAATGGTCAAGTATTGGCACGGAATTCTGATTAATGACGATCTCGACATCTACTACGACAAGACAGATACACCCGCAAACTGTCGGACGTCTAGTTTAGTCGAAGAACTGGGCATGGTCGGCTATGTCTTTTCGGATAAGACAGGTACTCTTACTTGCAACATGATGGAATTCAAGCAGTGCACGATCAGCGGGATACAATACGCGGACGATGTCCCAGAGGATCGAAGAGCTACGGTGCAGGATGGTGTGGAAGTTGGAATTCACGATTTTAAGCGATTGCGTGAGAATCTGAAGTCACACGAGAGCGCAGAGGCGATGCACCATTTCTTGGCCCTCCTCTCAACCTGCCATACCGTTATTCCGGAGCGGGACGAAGAGAAAGGCGGCAAGATTAAATACCAGGCTGCCTCGCCTGATGAGGGTGCATTGGTACAGGGTGCCGTGACTCTAGGATATACGTTCGTTGCTCGTAAACCTCGGTCGGTAATCATTGAGGTCGAGGGAAAAGAATACGAATATGAACTTTTAGCAGTCTGTGAGTTCAACTCTACGAGAAAACGAATGTCTACGATATACCGCTGCCCCGATGGGAAGATTCGACTGTATTGTAAGGGTGCGGACACTGTCATTTTGGAACGCCTAAACGAGGACAATCCTCACGTCGATCAGACCCTGGTCCATCTAGAAGAATACGCCTCCGAAGGTCTTCGAACTCTCTGTTTGGCAATGCGCGAGGTCCCCGAACAAGAATTCCAGGAATGGTATTCTATCTTCGATAAGGCCCAGACCACCGTCACTGGTAATCGAGCAGAGGAACTAGATAAAGCGGCTGAGATCATCGAACATGATTTCTATTTATTGGGTGCTACTGCTATTGAAGATCGTCTCCAGGACGGTGTGCCTGAAACTATTCACACACTACAACAAGCAAACATCAAGGTCTGGGTCTTGACTGGAGATCGTCAGGAGACGGCTATCAACATCGGCATGAGTTCTAAACTACTAAGTGAAGACATGATGCTTCTAATTGTTAACGAGGAAGACGCCGCGGCAACTAAAGATAACATCCAGAAAAAACTTGAAGCTATCCGGAACAACGCAGACGGAATGGTTGAAATGGACTCCTTAGCTCTTGTTATTGATGGCAAGTCACTGACCTACGCCTTGGAACCGGAGATGGAGAAGCTTTTCTACGATCTGGCCGTCATGTGCAAAGCAGTTATTTGCTGTCGTGTGTCGCCGCTGCAGAAGGCTCTGGTTGTGAAATTGGTCAAGAAGTTCTCGTCAGAGATCCTGCTCGCTATTGGCGACGGAGCCAACGATGTGTCCATGATTCAAGCTGCTCATATTGGTGTTGGTATTTCGGGCGTCGAAGGTCTACAAGCTGCACGATCAGCCGACATTTCGATTGCCCAGTTCCGGTTCCTCCGCAAACTCACCCTCGTCCATGGTGCCTGGAGTTACCAGCGTATCAGCAAAACCATTCTCTTCTCCTTCTACAAAAACATTACCCTATATATGACACAATTCTGGGTAAGTTTCCCGTCTTTGTTGGCTGTCTTTGGCCCTATTTCTCCGCCTTGTTTATACAAAACGCACCAGTAGTGATTCAAAACTAATGCATCGGTAGTACACTTTCCAAAACGTCTTCTCAGGAGCTATCATCTACGAGTCTTGGACGTTATCCTTCTATAACGTCTTCTATACCGTACTCCCTCCACTTGTCATAGGTATCCTCGACCAATTCATTTCGGCACGATTGCTCGATCGCTACCCGCAATTATACATGCTAGGACAGCAGAATCAGTCTTTCAAGATCAGCACGTTCGCCTCGTGGATTGCGAGCGCCGTATACCACTCCATCATTCTATACGTCTTTTCCGAACTGATTTGGTATGGCGACTTGATATTACACGATGGCACGACGGCAGGCCATTGGGTCTGGGGTACGGCTCTGTATGCGGCTACCCTCGCTACCGTCCTAGGAAAAGCGGCATTGGTAACAAGCAACTGGACGAAGTACCATATCATGGCTATCCCTGGTAGCATGATTATCTGGTATGCTTTCATTGTTGTCTATGGAATCGTCGCCCCAATGATTGGGTTTTCCAAAGAATACCACGGGCTAGTGCCAGTGCTGTTCGCGAATCCCGTCTTCTGGCTCCAGACCGTGGCGCTGCCCATCCTATGTCTGCTCCGCGATTTCTGCTGGAAGTATGCCAAGAGAATGTATTACCCGCAAACGTACCACCACATCCAAGAAATCCAGAAGTATAACATTCAGGACTACCGGCCTAGGTAAGATTCCAATCTTTCCATCTCTCTGTTCTATAATTATAGCGGCTATGATAGCTAACAAGAGGCACAGGATGGAGCAATTCCAGAAGGCAATCAGGAAGGTCCGACAGGTGCAACGGATGAGGAAACAGCGCGGCTATGCCTTCTCGCAAGCCGACGAAAGCCAGACCCGCGTCATCAACGCGTACGATACGACAAGACATAGAGGCAGGTACGGTGAGATGCCGGCGTCGACGCCGGGTAGGTAGTGCTTTCGGTTTCCGGGGTGGTTGGGGGTTTGGTCCTTTCGCGTGTATTTATATATTCTGGCGATACGAATTACTACGAATTTTCGGTTGTTGTAGCCAGCCAATGCGGCGCTCAAAACAATCAAAGTATAAATGAGCAAAAGGTTTTGAATGGTAACTTTACGCTATCATGAGGGCGTTAGGTGTGGTGTCTGTGATCGGCGGACTACTGTGATTTGAAGATAGGAATGCGCTTTAAATTGCTGAGGGAACTATGTATGAAGGGAGTGAGAATTAGGGGATGTGTGTGGCTTGTCATATTACAATGTTGATTTAGTCACCTAGATAACTCTCATATATCATGGCGAGCTCTGGGTCGCAAGTGAGCTGCTGTATGACTAACGGTCAACCATGAATCGTCTTATACGGGCATAGAAATAAATCGCCACGGTCATTATCTGAGTGTTAACACGAAACGTAATTTATTACCCCCGGAAGAAACTGCTTCCGTTACCTCCCTAAAAGCCCACTCGTCTTGAGCACACGATCAGTAGTCTTCCAGCTTGATGACGTGGTAAGCTGGTTCCTCGTACGGGTGGGCTCTAGAGAACGACCGCATTAGTCACGAAGAAGATCGCGTTCAAGGAAGGGAGGGGAGGACGGGGTTAGACATTAAATCAAAACTCCCAAGCAACTCACTTCTTCAGCGCCTCCACGACACCCTTCACCACGTCCTCGCCCACGCACAGCGTCTCGACGCGGACCTCGGGCGTCTCCTCGAGCGCGCCGCCCGCGGCCCCGATATGCGGGTTCGCCTCGGCGCCCGGCCGGAACTGGCCCGTCCCCGTCGTGGACCAGCAGCACTCTGTGTAGTTCCCCGGCCCCGGGTACCGTCCCGCTCCTGCGGCGAAGATGGCGGCTTTGCAGGCTGGGACGGAGGACGGGGGCGCGTAGAAGATTAGTGTGAAACGCTTCACTGCTGCTGCGGTGGCCATTTTGTACTGGGGGTTTGAGGTTTGGAGATAGGGTGGGGTTTAAGACGGAGCACTTAAAACCTTGAACTCTTTGAGGTACTTAGATTGGAGATGCGGCTCTCGTTAGGGCCCTGAACTGGTGTCTGAATTAGGCCTCGGCGTTATATGAGAATAGCACGTGTAATGAATAAATGGAGATGAGTTTATGAGCCGACGAAGAATGGCGAGGTGGGGATTTGAAAGTCCATTGTAGCCTTACCCCATCCTGCGGTTGTAGTGGTTGGGCATCTAGAGAAGTTGCCTGTACGTACATGACCATGCCATGGTATTCTGCTTAACACGCACGATCTGGGCATGTTTGACGAAGCTATTCATACTATGGATCTGATTTATTTATTTGTAGTGAAGTTTCATAATACTACCTCAATGGTTTCGCAATTAAGGGGTGGGAATCAAATGGCTTGCTCTGCCATTAATATCTTCAATGCACAATATTCCTTAATATTCAAGGCGAGCAAATACCACTGTGGATGAGGTTCTTGTCAGTAGATGGAGAGTGCAACTTTATTCGGTATTATTATTAATTAATCAAGTACCGGAGAGTTAAGGAGGCTCGCCGGCTCAACTTATAAGTTCAGAGAGGTCTTCACATATACTACGACTACGGCTTACAGAATATTCCCAAAATATAAGCGAAAGCGAGGAGGCTGTGTTGCTTTTTATACGAGCCCTCATTTAATATCAGCTAATCTCCTATTCAATAAGTCCGATGGCCAAAGTCAGCCATGAACCTGGAAATAATATCGATCATATTCAGCTGAGTCAAGTATCCGAGTTTGCCCGAGATGTCCGGTTTACCGAGTACACCGATCGTATATTGAAGCTGAGACATAATTGTTCCTTGACTTGGAAGCGAGTCAAGCCCACAGCTATTATATACCCATCTCAACGGGCACAGCATTTGAGTTTTGTAGGGTAGTGAATCTAAACCAATTGCAGTTTTTATATGTATGGTACAGTACAATACCTACTCAACGTCTAGCTGAACGGAACGGCTCGCGTGGCACGTGGCTCGTGCAATGCCAGATAGATCTACGAATCACTTGAGCAGGACCGTATATCCTTGTACTGTAATATTTGCAGTCCGGCTTACCATTTTGATCGTTGAGGACTGTTGTGGGTCTAATGACTATCACGTCAGCTACCGACAATAGCAAGGGTATGATAAAGGAACCAAGATAAAATGCCGCGGAGTCTTTATGGACTGTAGGATGGATGTCCGTAACGTGTAAACGTTGAGAGTCAACATGTGTCTGCACATGTCTTGACTGTGCGAAATACCTCATTCTATTTTAATGACCTCCTATACAGTAGGGCTGGATGGGCTAACGAGTTTAAGTTCAAGCTCTTCCAGATTTAGCTTAGTTTACCTAATATAAAAGAGGAAATCCCGAGTTCCCGGGTCAAAATCTCCTGCAGATTGACCGTACACACATGTATGTATACAGTTGGTACGAAGTTACATTCAGTAGCATCAACATACATCAATATGAAAGACCAGTCGATCCCTGTCTGGTCTCAAGCTTCTTTCCTAGATAAGCAAGCATCAATGAAAACAAGAACCTGGACCCGATCCACCTAAAAATTCCTCGCACACGCTCATGTCATTTCTTAGCGCCAATTGGCGATGAGTCTTGCTGACTATTTTCGCGCAGTATTTTTTATAGATCCTTCAGATATTCCCCTGTGCTGAAGTTCTCTCCTCGATTATCCTTTATTCTCCCCGTTCCTCTCCTAACTTACTAGGACGGTAGCTTAGCCGTTAGTCGAGACTCGATGGCGTCGTCCTCGAGGGCCTTGGGTAGGCTCGCTAACCCAGCTAGACAATTGTCTACGCACACGAGTGCACCGGCGATCAACTTCAGTACGACGTCATACCCTCGAAACCTCACCTCCCGTTCTACCATTGTCGCAAGAACGCAAGCGAAAGCGACAGCAATTCCTCGTCAATTTGTCCGATCCTATGCTGATGCAGCTCCCCGTCCGGTTAAGAAGCCTCGCAGAATCCGCACTACCTTGAAGTGGTTATGGCGTGCTACCTACCTGTCTCTTTTCGCTGGTGTCGGTGCCGTTATCTACGATGGCTACCTAGACCGTCACCCGGAAGAGCAATTCGACCCTGATCCCCAGAAGAAGACATTGGTTGTCCTTGGTGAGTAATTGGTGCTAATTCCTATATCCTACTCCATCGCCTAACTATCATATCTCTCAAGGTACCGGTTGGGGCTCTGTCGCTTTACTCAAGAAGCTTGACACTGCCAACTACAATGTCATTGTTATCTCGCCGCGCAACTACTTCCTCTTTACGCCTCTACTACCCTCATGTACTACCGGAAATATCGAGCATCGCTCAATTATGGAACCCGTCCGCCAGATCCTGCGTCACAAGAAAGCTGCTGTTAAATTCTATGAAGCTGAGGCTACTCATATCGATGTTGAGAGGAAGGTCGTCAAGATTACCGACAATAGCGACATTAAGGGCAAAGTTCACGAGACGGAGGTTCCTTACGATATGTTGGTTATCGGTGTGGGTGCCGAGAATGCTACTTTCGGCATCCCTGGCGTTCGTGAACATAGTTGCTTCCTGAAGGAGATCCGAGACGCCCAGGCTATCCGTACCAAGATCATGGATTGTGTTGAAACCGCTGCTTTCAAGGACCAAGACCCAGAAGAGGTCGACCGTCTTCTCCACATGGTTGTTGTCGGTGGTGGTCCCACCGGTGTCGAATTCGCTGGAGAGCTACGGGATTTCTTCGACGAGGATATCCAGAAGCTCATCCCTGACATTGCTCCCCGGTTCAAGGTCACTCTCATCGAGGCTCTACCCAACGTTCTTCCTATGTTCAGCAAGCAATTAATTGATTACACTGAAAGCACCTTCAAGGAGGAACACATCAACATCATGACGAAGACAATGGTTAAAAAGGTGACCGATAGGACGGTCGAAGCCGAAGTCAGCGGTCCTGATGGTAAAAAGTCGTTGGTCACAATCCCATATGGTCTCCTTGTGTGGGCCACCGGCAATACGGTGCGCCCCATCGTGAAGGATCTCATGTCGCAAATCCCCGCCCAGAAAGACTCAAGGCGCGGTCTTGCTGTCAACGAATACCTTGTTGTTCAAGGAGCGCGAGACATCTGGGCCGTTGGTGACTGCGCTGTCGCCGGATATGCGCCCACCGCTCAGGTTGCTTCTCAAGAAGGTGCTTTCCTCGCTCGGCTATTTAACAACATGGCCAAGACGGAAGCACTGGAGCAGAAGGTCCGTGATCTCAGCGCTGGCCTGAACATTAAGCCTGGCAACACGGCAGCCGACGCACAGCAAATTGAAGAACTCGAGAAGCAGTTGCGCCGCATCAAGGACATCAAGCCCTTCCACTATTCTCACCAGGGCAGCCTGGCCTATATTGGCAGCGAGAAGGCTGTCGCTGATGTTGCCTGGTTGAACGGCAATGTTGCTTCCGGTGGCAAGCTCACCTACCTCTTCTGGCGGAGCGCCTACTTGAGCATGTGCTTTAGCAGTATGCATACCCTACCCCTAAATCAATACGTTACGAGATTTAATAATACTAACAACTTTTTTAGCGCGCAATCGTGTTCTCGTCGCTCTTGACTGGGTCAAGGCCAAGGTCTACGGACGAGACGTCTCCCGGGAGTAGATGCTTTTCGAAAGCTTAGTAATGTCTAATCTCGTCGGACGACTGTGCCTCGTCTAGGATATCCCCTGATTAAGATCGGGGTAGTGAGTTTTTCTCTTTGCCATACGTTTTAGACGGTCCCCGATCACCGTGTCCCTGCGGAACTTCAGAGAGAAGTGCCAGACAGAAATTTTATATAACAGTTGGACACAACGGGTTTTTGAGGGGACTCAGGGTACACGATACGACACAGCGCAACACAAAATGTATAGAGGGCGTTTCTCCGCCTGGGCAAAAAGATCGTAGAGCAGAATAGACTTCGGTGCGGTGCGCGAAGCTGGCTTGGCTGGGGGACCCGGGGCGCTTCCGTTTGTAATACTACTAGGTAGTTACGCGTCATTAAAACAATAATTCACGGCATATCTACATGTTTATTGATTATTGTGCGATACTGGTAAGAGTCATTTCAGGCGGGCTCGCTGATAAATCCCTAAGTCGTTCGTATTGAGTGAAGGAGCATGGCGTCAGGGGTAACAGGGTGATGAGATATACTGCTGTGTATCGAACTCTCGTAGAGTAGGAGCAGTGTTGGTCTTGGTCTCTTCTAGTATATCTACACTATTACCCCATATAATAGATGTCGCACTGCAAAAACGACGCCGTAATCGCAGTGGTGCGATTACGCTATATATAGTAGATTTCTCCCGTAACAATAGATCTATCCTATTTCATATCACATGGCTTATAGAGCGCATGTCCTTTGGCAGAGGGATTCTCTCATCAGTAGAATATCCATCGTCAAAGCTTTCAGGGGTAGGGAGTGGTGAACAGTAAGCTAGCCGTCTATTCGGAGACACGTTGCATGCGGTACCGTTAGATAGTTTGCTCGTGTTCATTATCTCTAGTCACTACAAACATACATGCTAGGACAATATCCCCATGGTAGAATGACTGCAAAGGAAAACATCAACTCCCACTCGCAGACCGCTGCCGTCATTGCCGCCGTGATGTGCGCGCTAGAATATCAAACACATGCTAGATGTTGCCCCCTCCGACTAACCTCGGCTATGGTATCATAACAAAGAACAGCAACTTCGTAGATATAAAAAGAAAGGGGTACTCAAAACTTCATGCGAGACCTCCGTCGATCTCCAGAATCCGGCTCATGTGAAAAGTAGAGATAACCGAGGAAGCTAAGCGAGCTTCTTTGCGAAATAACCGGTCGCCCAAGAGCCGTGTGTTCGGATATCCTCACTTGGCGAACAAAGCTGGTATCTAGCTTGGAGCCGACCGAGCCGGACGACCCAAACCAGGTAAGTTTGTCATAGCCGTATGCTCATGAAAGAAACCGGCTGGATATCTTCAGAGATACACGCGCGATCCTTGGCGGCCGTAACCCGGCCATAGGACTAATTCTATGAATAGTCTAGGGGTGCCGGGTGTCGACGGTTAATTAGCCTGCGGCTTAGCGCTGGGCTCCCGAACCATGGCATAAAGCTTGATGGCTGTGCCGTCGTCATCGCAGTCCAGCTCCTTTGCAAACTTGAAGCCGAAGCGACCGTAAATCTGCATATTAGGCACGTCCCGGCTGGACTCTAGGTAGCACCTCATGCCCTCAGCGTCAGCCTGGTCGGTCACGGCCTCCATCATGAGCCGCCCTATTCCCTTGTTCTGGGCTTTGGGGAGCACAACCATTATATTGAGGAAATAGTACCCTCGGGGGTCCGTCCAGACGGAGGACTGTGCTTTGGCTTGAGCCTCTTTCCATATGTAATAACGCTAGACAATCGTGATCAAGTTAGCACTCCTAGAGCTCGCGGGTGAGATCGAAGACGTTCGGCGGCCAGAAGTCTGGTTCCGATCGCTCAACTGACACAGGCGCTGAAACGACCGATGCGTATGCGAAAACGAAGCGGGGCCGTCTCCAAGACAGCAACTTCTAATCCGACTGGTGAATCATCTTCACCCCTACCTACCCGATTGATGTATGATTTGGTAAACCCGCAAAATAAGTCGCCAAGTCGGTTGATCAAAGGCTTGTCTTTGAGCGGAGACTTTACCCGCGCTTGAGATCGATCAAACTCACCTTAACATTCAGGCCTCCCCGGCCGTAATAAAGGTTCATTCCGACTTGGTTGAACCATAGTCGCCAACCTTCGACCCAGTCATGCCAACTCGGCGAGTGGTCCGCTCGTTGCGGTTTTAGCCAGCACGCGACACCAAGGACTTCGTCATTACCCTCCTCTTTGGCGACGTGGAAGATGCCGTTACGCATACCCCATCGGCACCGGATTCCGAGGGAGGCTGCGTTACGCTGCAGACTGAACTGGTGGCAGTGTCAGTATTGGTGTCAATAGATTATGTAAACCAATCACCGTTGAAAGTTAGCATCGGCTTCCACAAAACGAAACAGTAAAACTGCCAGAAAAACGAGAGACCGTATTTGCGCAGCAGAGGATGCAAAGACAAATTCATCATGTTATGTAGGTAGCCATCTCCGCGGCCTTGAAACAACTCTTGGCGTATGGAGACAGGTCCAATACGGGGCATATAGGTAGATATGCCACAGACGGGAAATAAAATTCGACAAAACAAGCCAGTTCGTATACGTACCGTAGATTTGTCGAATACCCAATTGTTGTAAGGATCATCGGCAAAAGCTTGTCTTCGATGGTTGGAGTGGTTAGCCAAGATCGGTACCATAAGAACTCATCAGCCGCAGCGCCCCCTTTTCCCCTCAGGTCACGAGCAATGCGACATCCCACCAGTACGTCGCCTCGGGTCGTTACTTGCCGGCAGCTCGAAGGAATACCTAACGGAATACTTACTGAATTGCAGATACGGCACCTGGTATGTCTGCCTCGGTAAGGGGGGAGACTCGCACTGACATGACGGTGGGAAGTCCGATTCGGCGGAATTTACCGACTTAAATGAGAAGGTAACGTCAAGTCGTATACTCGATATGAACTGATACAATGTCCTATACGTCCTCACGGCTTTCCTACCAGATGTATGCAACTATCACGGGATTTCCTAACGCAAAAGAGAGTATTATATCAGCAGTTCTGGATGGGGGATAATTATCAAATATCGTTTGTAAAGATGCACGTGTGAAGGTTAGCCAGGGGCACCATAAACTAACGCAAGTACATGTAACATATTACCTCAGATAAGGTCCAATGTTACTAGTAGCTGCAACTTTGTCCCGGTAGCTCTATCTTAATCGGGAGAACCTCGGGATATTGGTTTTGGTTCCGGAATAGGTAACCCTGTGAAGCCTATCTCATTTGCTTTTGATGTGCCTGTCAAGTTCATCTCATACCTTATCTCGGATGTGACTAGCCAACAAAAGAAAACAAAACCATAGTCTTCCTTCGGATATAGGAGCCCAAGTTCAAACCTCAAATATCATGACTGAATGGAGCCTTCCTATTACAAGATCAATTGAGATGCAGCCGATGTTGCAAAAGCTTAGCAGGGCAACAAACCAGATCCTCCTCACGAAGGAAAAAGCTTGCCGTGTCTTGGCTCATATTGGCGCCGAGACTTTTGACGAGGCTCTAGCTATGCGTACCAGACAACGCAACTTTTCCCCTGGAGGAGCTCTCGGGAAAAATACGAGTTCACTGCAGATCTTCAATCGTCTCAGAATGTCAGTCGACTATCGCGCTTCTTGCGAAGTAGAGTGAAGCCAATTAGAGGTAAATGATCTGACACCATCTCTTGAAATTTTTCCGAGTCGCCATGCTTTGTAGGGCTGTAAGGCAAGTGAGAGCGCCGTCATAGGAATCCGCTTCCTCATATTCAGATCCTACATAATCGCAACTATTGCCGGATTCCTTCCCGCCGTCTTAACTAGGACTTACAGAAGAAATCCGTTCCACGGGACCGAGCACAACATGAAGTCAACAAATGCAAGACACTGATGTGTATCAAGTGCAGCGCCGGCGGCCAGGACCCCTGTTGAAACCCGGTATCCCCCGCAAAAAGCCCCTGTCTGAGACGGGATACCCTTGCTAACTTGTCACAACCACAACTTCATGTCTATGCATCGCTACTGAAGTATCGTCAATTGACAACGGCTTGACGGCTCGAGTCTCTTCTAGCGCTCATTATCGATAAATTCTGCCCCTAACAGCGCCTGAGGGACTTTGTACATACAATTTATCCGTCATACTCAGCACTCCTACCAGGCCTAATTGGGCGACAACGGTTAGGAGATGATTCCTCACGCAGCCACACCTGGCCCCCGAACCGTTGTTATTGAGCCTCAAACAGCACATCTCTTGTCGGTTCCTTCGAGCCGAACGTGGCGCGCTTTCTTATTCGTCCATACCAACTCCAGGATACCGTCAAGACACCAGCACTCCCGTCTTTCTTATTTGCCTAAACAGCCTTGATTTAGTACCTACGTAGGTAGGTACCCCGAGGCAATAGTCGACGTCTTTCTTCAACATAGCTGATATAGTCTCTATCAGAGATATCAGAGATGCTATGTAGAGCGTGAACTTAGTTAGTAAGAAATGAACAGAAGCAATAAAGCTGAATAATATTCACGGTTCCTTCGAGTGAAGGCTCTGTCGGCCTTGTGAGCCGCCTAGACGAAGTCGAGTCCCACATGGAAATGCCCATGCCGGCCAAGGATGGGGCCGTCCAGGGTTGTCGAAGGGGTCCCCCATCGCACCCTTGAGACATCCATGGATGTTGCGCTAGCTGCGCTGGAGTCCCGGACCTGAAGATGGAGGGAGACATTCTCCTAAGATCTGATACGCGTTACCGAATTTGCACTTTTTTCTCTAACTACTTCGTACCGTTGATACTCTTGGCTATTTTCCCCTTCTTTCCTTCTTTTCTTCTTTTTTCCCTTCAAGGCGGGCCTTCTTGTATTCGATTCGGTAACCTTCCCCAAGCTTGGGTTCTTGGTATTCATTTCATTCCGTCCTGTCGCTCTCGGTTCACTCAACTGGTCACTTTCTTGGGTGAAATTTAATCGTAATTTATCCTTCGTTTACGCTGGTCGCCCATTGGTCATGCTATGAAGGAATCGGAGCATGTGCTTGGATGCAGAGCATTTCGGCGCACACTAATAGCTTACGAACGTATAACATGCCGCCATCGAACAGCCGACGAGAGCCTGAGGACAGTCGAGTATGGCAAAAGTCACCAAGGATGAGTCGCCAGTTGACGCTTCAACCGCGCAGTAGTTGGAGGGACGCGCGTAGTAACAGCAACTCTTTCGCTAACAGGCGCTTGAGAGCACGGCTAGTTACTGGTAGGAGCCCGGATGGGGATGACGATGACAATGGTGGACGTGGACGCGGGCGCGGGGGCAATGATGACGATGATGGACGTGGTAAAGGACGCGGCGGAGGGCGTGATGGGGGTCGTGATGGAGGACGTGGCGGAGGGGGCGACGGTAACCGAGATTTTCGCGGTTTCGGCGACGGTCTAGACGACGGCAAGAAGTCAAAAGACCCTGATAAGCCAGACGATGAATCCGATGACTCTCGTAGAGGCAAGGACGACGAAAGTGACGATGACAACGATGACGATGACAAGAGCACTAGCAATCCCCCACAGCCTTCCGCAGAGCCAGCAACACCAAGCTCAGGAACTCTCGTCACTATGACCGCCATACCTCCTCCACGTCAACCTACCACCCCGCCGGGCATTGTGACTGCTTCTCCCTCGCAGTTACCTTCTCCTTCAGTCCCCCTCCAAGTATGCCCAATTATTCCCTGATATAAGATTTAACGAACTAATCAGTCCCAGTCATCACCAACCCCTAACAATGGAGTGAAAATTCCTGATCCCAATTCCGGCGACAGGAAAGAGGAAGGCGACTCGAATAACATACCACCGTCCTCAACCATGGGAACGTCGACACCCATCGCACCAACACCGCTGCCAGATCTCACGGAAACATCCACCGACACAGCCTCGGCGACAACCTCGACAATAAGCGGAAACCCAGCATTCAGTATGGGTGACAACAATAACAATAACAACAACAATAATAATGACGGGGGTAGACATAGAGGACCGGGACCGGGACCAGGACAATGGCGTGGTATTGGATCCAAAACCAATAACTCCAAGGGGTTAGATCCTACTGCAGAGGACCTCCTTATCGCTGCAGGCGCAATTGGTAAGAAAATCTCCGCCCCATCACGAAATCCAATGATTAACATACCATAAGGTGCTTTCATTCTGTTCTGCTTCGTTGGGTGGATTGTGTACAGAGCCTCGAAGAGATCCAAAGGTGGAAAACTTAACGGTGGTAAAGGTATGGGCTTCATTGATAAGCTCGTTTGGAGACGGAGAGAACCAGTGCGGGGGACTCTGGACGGTCGTACGCTGTACCTGTCTAACGAAGCACCTCCCATTTACGAGAAAGGCGAATATGTTACATCAGGTACGTTCTATGGACCTGGCAAGGCATATCCAGCAGTACCGGCTACTGTGATACGCTCGGTCGCAGGTTCTGAGACAGGAACGCTAGAGAAACTGCCAAACAGTGACCCGGTACTTGTCACCGTCATAGATCAGTACGCACCAGGAAACGAAGATGCGAGGAGCAATGGCGACGTGAACTTGACTATGAGGTCACAAGTCTCTCAGCCATATTATACCGTATCAGAGCTTAATCGCCAACCAACGGACACATTTAATACGGCGAAACGGGCTGGAAACCGGACTAGCGAATTATCGTCCATCTCTTCGGGATTTGGGGATGGCGATATCATCATACCGCCACCCTTAGCGGTAAACAAACCTCTTCCTGTTCAAGAACCAGGCCATCTTCCGGCTCGAGACTCATGGATAAGCCGGAACAATAGTAAGAGGGAGACGGTGTATACAGAGGCGAGTGAAGACCGGCCAGCACGGTTTCGCTCTATAAGTAGCTGGGTCAACCAGCAGGCAGGCAGAGCAAAGAGAGCGGGTTCAAGGGCGCGAGAACGTGGAGAAGTGCCCGTTATGCCGGCCATCCCAGGCGAACTAAGCGTCACGCAACAGACCGTCTACCGGTGAGAAAGACGGTGACACCTAATGCCGAAAACAATCTTACGACACATTGATCGATCGATATTCACCTCTATCCGCATCTTGCGGGTGGCTTTGCTCAGTGTCCCCATGTCGAAAACCCGATGGAAGATGATCCATCGCGGGACTACGACGAGGACAATTGCATTCCAACTTCATCAGAAGCACATAGCCTTCGTACCCATCATACTAGTCAATATTGTATATATATATGACACATTTTTTAACACTCACATCACCGATGAGACGATGTATTTTATCTTCACCCAGCGCCTTTCATGGATGGAATCCATCACCATCCCGGCGTTGAGGTCAACTGGATTTCAGCATTTATACCACGCGTTTCTCATGTCAGGAGGGCTCAGGGACACCATGTATCTTGGGGGAGAGCTACATGTAATAGAAGAGTGGATGATAATGACCATGTCAAATACCACATAGAATTGAACTCGATTCAATCTAACTATACTGCTATACCGAGCCATGTCAAATTTTGACGAGTAAATAGTAAAGAGGACGTCACTTGTGAATCTCTTACCTCGGTGAGAGACGTGAATACGTGGATGTTCCCTTTTCCTTCGAAAGAGAATCGGGATTATCAAGCCAACCTCGGTCTCTACTTTTCGTCTTACAGAGCAAACTCATAGCACGGAACTTGAAATCGATGTCTTGGCGCCCTTGACCGGAAGTTTTAGAACTGTTCAAAGTGATGAGTTTTTATTCCCGCAGGTACGACGGACGATCTTATGTGGAGTGACTCCGTCGCCGTTGTTGTTGGTTGGCAACCCACACAAGTCATCATGAGGAGTCACTGTACATAATGAACATCTTGAGGTAATGAAGCAATGATATGCTGTTGACTGACAGCAGTCCCGCGTATTGTAAGTACGTGGACAGGGTCACTAATAGTAGGCATCTGCGTAAGAAGGTTATCGGACGCGCGTTTGTTGAAGCTGAGTTGGCTGGGAGGGCTTATTAATGAGCGGAAAGTGGCTGGATTGGTTAAAGGCGCTGCCATCTGAGCTGAGACTCACAGCCTCAAGGACCCGTGGCGCGGGATTCCTTTAGCGGCCGGGAGTAGCGTGGGTGTCCCTGTACTGTCCCCGGTGAGGTACCTAGAAATACTGCTATAGTGAAGTCACTGGGGGGTGACGAGTTGCAAACATCCAAAGCTTATGACGGCAATGGAGAACATCGGGCTACAAACGACTTTCCTTGTGATAGTACACCGAGAATACCTCTCTTTCCGATTCCAACTCTTGTATATAGTCTTAGTATTTAATGTCACCTTATTTCTTTGTTTCGTTCTGCATCACAATATTTGTGTCTTACCTATGCTTACTTGAATACATCCATATTATCTTGGCCCTTTAGAGTATACGAATTAAATCTTGGCATTGTCTCCGTTCTTTTCTGGTAACTCAGCCTCGCTATCGTCGCCATGCCCATGGTGCAGATCGGCGCTTAGCTTTTTGGCTTCGTCACCCGCTACCCGCTTCCTACCTCCCTTACCCTACCCACCTGCCTGCATACTCTGGGTCAGCTGCAGTCTTCTGCGAACTTTTATTTAGGACCAAACTTTCCTCTCTTCATTGTCCGAATACGTCGTATATCATCCGTTCTGGTTGGCTCCTTATTTGACTTGCCTTTGCGTAGCGTAGCGCGCTCCGATCGTGAAGTGTACATACATACAAATGAACCGCTACTAAGCACACCGTTCCCAAAATGCTCGACGAGAATTTACCGACTTTCTTCTTTAGACACTCGTCTAACAACCCGCTCTTGAGCATCCTCTACTTTACACAAAATGGCTCCGAGCAGGCAGCCGAATACTCCCTCCAAAGAATAAATCCGGACCTTCCCCAATCCAAGAATAAGTATGCCGTGGCTATGGGGGATGCCGTCGTCCAGGACGTCATTTTTGGTGAAGTCTTGATCGAACCCGAATTCCAACAGCCCGCTCTTTCCGCCGCCGAAGCTAGACAACAGAATGGCGCTCCGCCCGCTCCTGTACCTTTAATTCCTGACGGTTTCACGATACAATTGTACAATCCGGACCAGCAAATCGTCGTCAAGGGCGAGAAGAGCACATGGACTGGAAAGGAGTCGTGGGAGTTCGAGATGCCCCAGCAAAGCTTTCGCATGCCCTCGGTATCCAAGGTCGACCGTGAGCAGGCCAATCCAGTCGCGAGCAGCCTCACGCCCAAGATCATGTTTAAGTGGAAGAGGGACAGCAAGTTTTCCAAAGACATGACATGTTACATGACGGGTACATCAGTGGGCGGCAAGAAGAGCAAGGACCCGGATATCACCATAGCGTTATACAAGCACGGCAGGGAGCCTACTGTCACCATTTACGAGCCGAACCTACGGAGGGTGGACATAGAGGATCGCAAAGGTCTCGAGGTTGTACTACTACTCGGTGCCGAGGTTATTCGTGAGATATATCTCTTCCCCAGCCGAGACTCGTTCAACATCGCAGGCGCGCCTAGCAAACGCAAAAACTCAAGGCCAACCCCCACATCATCAGCGTCGCCAACACTCGTCATGTCTGGCGCCTTCGGAAACATCCCTCCCTCTAGCTCCCCCATCACACAGCAACCAACTCCACCCCAGGACACTCGCATCGACGCCGAAACCAAGCGTCTGCAAGCCATCGTCGAGCAAGAGGAACGCGAGCGCGAGAAACAGGAACGTGCAGAGCAGCGGCGCATCAAGCAGATGCTCGAGGAAGAAGAGAAAGAGCGGCGGCGCCGCGAGGCCGAAGTAGCCAAGGAAACGGAGCGCCTGCGGAAGCAATTCGGCATGCAGGGCCAGGACTTCGGTCCCAAGCCCAACCTGCCACCGCGACCGGGCTCCCAGGTCCCGCACTTGCAACCTCCCAACCCCCCACCCAGACCCCTGAGCGCGGAACCCCGGCCCCACGCGCACGGGTCCGGGATCGGGAGTTGGTTCCACGGGTTGGGATCTACGCCGGGTGGGCCTGCCGTGTTCCAGAATTACGGGTACGCGCAGCCGCCGCAGCCGCATTCGGGGCGGAGGAGAAAGAGCGATGACGGTGGGAAGGTGTTGAAGAAGAAGAGTACGATGTTTTGATAGGGTTTGGCGGTGCTGAGTGTAGATTTGAATATCTGAAGATTTCCAAGATGGCCTTGGGCGCAGGGAATTTGGGCCAGATTGGGACTAGATTGGAAGGAATACTGCTAGATATGATTTATGATATGATACCCATGAAATGTTTACTTTACGTTCTTCGTTTTCGTGTGTGTGATAGGTTAACATGGTGATGAGGTATATCTTGTTACTGGCAATCATAATAGTTACGGACTTCTCTTGCAGTGTACTAACAACATGATATGAATCTTTTGTTACTTTGAGCAGCGAAAGGTAGGAATGCATGCGTTGGTATAAGGGCAGCATCGTGGCTGGGAAGATATTCAACGGCGACAGGGTATATTACCAGGGGCGTGTTGTATGCTCGGAATGTGAAGACTCTGAATTATTAAAACGGTGCATTAGGTATTGCGTAGGTAGGTAGGCATTCAGACATGAGCGGTCTCTCAAGTTCAATGATAAAGTGCCATATATTCATGGATGATGCCGTGTATGTCATGTCCACGATACACATATCGAGGTATCTCTCCAGCATTTATTTTGAAAATGAGCGAAGTAATAGGAAGCTACGAGCGTTGGCCGGTGCGGGTACAAAAATGGCGAAACATCGACCCGAGAGGGCCCCGGATGACGGGCTGTGAAGAAGGAAGTTACAGATGACAATAGCGACGGAAGTCATGATACTACTTGCCATAAAAATGGCGGTAGACCCCGTAGCGAACAAAGGTGAAAGTATTGTAGTAAATGGCAGTTGCGGAAGGCGTCGTGACTTCCCAGGAATTTCACTCCGTAGTGCTAACGTTCATCACCACCCAGAGGGGAAAGGAGACACCGCATCTTTACACCACCCAACCTGAGTGAAACTGATTCATGGTATCACTAAAGATCCGGAAGCCCTCAATCTCTTTTAATACGGACCTAATCACTCTAATTGACTCTCGCCGGACCAGTCAGTGGGTAGTTACCAACCTGCCACATCACTACTCGACAATCTCTACACTCCAAGTCGAATACCCTCAACTGCTAGCAGTTCCTCAGAAAGACTACAAATCTGCAGGAGCAACACCCTCAAGCAATTCGAAACTTGCCTACCATATGTACCTAAATCAAAGTGCAATACAATTGCTTGTCCTTTCCCTTTCACCCTTCGACCTAACCACCTTTCTATCATTCTGATTCCACCACCCCTTCTCAAACAAATAACTCACTCACTTGGAACAAATCATTGCCCATCAAGTACAATACTTCATACTCGAGCCCCTCGTCAGACCTTCAACATTGACCTTGCGTCTGAATACGGAAAGATGGCGGTCCTTCGCAAATGCAGCATTGCCATCTCCGGTAATCTCGGCGACCAGTGGACCGACATCAACATCGCTCGCTGGTGTTCGCACAATGGTGCCAAGTTCACCTACGATGTTGAAGAGGACACTACTCATGTCTTAGCTACTCCTAAGCAGTACAAGGAAAGAGCTCACAACATCAAGGAGGCTCTGAAGAACAAGAAAATCCATATCGTCACCAAAGATTGGTTCGAGGATTCTCTAATCAAGAAGAAGAAGCGTAAGTCACCCCATGATTCTCTCTTACATGGGATGCTCCCAGGATACAAGTTTGCCCTCATGATTTTGGTTGACTCCCATGGCTTTCCTCGGTGTATAACGCACTAGAAGCAACACAGCTCACTTCCACGTGTTTCTGGAGAGTATAACTTAGCTAACACTCATTTCCTACAGTGGATGAGGAGTCGTACTCCCTCCGAGTGGGAGAGAAGAAGGAGAAGGCCAAGCAGAAGCGCTTGATGAAAGAAAAGAAGGGCATCGCCCAGGCAGAGAATTTTATCAACACTAGTGAGTCCCTGGTCGGAGGCATTACTTCTCAGTTTACCCACAGATTCCGGTTAAGCTAACATGTTTATAAGACCTCTACCACGTCTATCGAGACGAGACCTTCTTCCCCTACGAGATCGTTCTGACCCGCGACGATGAAGAGAACGGTTACATCGGCCAGAAATACGTGCTTTGTGTAAGTTGTCCACTTTCCCCCCTATCTCCTCCGCTATTGTGGACTTACAGGGAACAACCTCTCTCCAAAATCAATATATACACTAACATCTCTCTCTAACTTACAGCTTTGGGAGTCTAACGCCTGGCCGCACCTGTATCAATTCACTGTCAAGTTCTACAAGAAGGCAGGATATAACCGCCCGGCAATCTACCGCCCCCAAGAGACACCTGGTCTCTTCAAGTCCGCCTTCGAGGATTTCAAGCTCTTCTTCTCTAAGAAGACAGACCTGGACTGGGACGATCGCATTAGAAAGGCCAACTCTACTTTTTACACCCGCTTCCAATACCAGCCTCCTGTAAGTCCTCCAAGTTTGGTGTTGTTTCTTTTTCATGGTATTCCGGACAACTCATATGCCACTATTTTATGTTGCCTTATACTACGAACCCTTATACGACCTAATATGATACGATATCATGTTATACCACATGGTGAGACAGATGAATACTAACAAGCCTTTAGACCGGCGGCAAACCTGTCGGTGTTCTCCCTCCGCCTCCGCCTCCTCCACCAGCTTGGTCTATTTTTGGCAACGGCCACGAGAGCGCTGCCACCGCCTGCACTTCTGAGAAGCGCAAGCGAACCGACGATGACGATGTCGAGGGACCCGGAGCAGCAAAGCGCTGCCGAGGTGAAGAGACGACGAGTGTTCACCCGGGTCTCGCCACAACTTCGGTGTCGAGTCCTAAGCTAGAACGTGCCGATCCCATCTTCAACTCCCAATCTGCTCCCGAGCTCGGTGTACGATCTCCCGAAGAAGACGAGGTTGCCACCGAGGATGAGGCCAAGGGCGTGGACTTCACGAGTTACCTCCGCTTGCCTTATCGCGTTCGTTCTCAGCCGCGTCGCGCTTCATGTCCGCCTTCGTGACCGTATTAACATGGCGCCAAAGCTCTAGATCGCGGAGTTCCCACTGAACAAGTGTAATAAGATGTCGCTCCAGAAAGGGCGTGAGCCCGCAGAGTCAAACAGAGGACTCGAGGACAGCTTGACGGCTTCGGCTAGTAGCTGATGAACGAAAGCAAGCAAGCACTGTCTTGATGGTATTACTTTTCCACTTCTTTACTTCCTTGTTTTTCGTTGATTTCGAGAACTATTAGTATAAAGGCATGGCGATGTTTTTCATTCCCAAATGTATGTCGAGGAGTCACCTCGTCAATTGAGTAGTCTCACAAATACACCACAGGCGTCTGTCTAGGTAGTCTAGGTAGATATCGACGCTCATATTACCCATCACGTTGACCCTGGCACCGATCCAGGGGTTAAGAGTATTTTCGCCATTAGGGGGAAGGGGGAATGATAAAAATATTTCCGATTTTCTGAATTCCTACACTGGAGTATGTAACGCAACGCCTAACTTGCTGTCCTTACCCCTCGAGCGACCAGTTCGCCTGGCCATGCAAATGTATTGACAATACACTTCGTAAAATTCGTGAATCGTCCAGCGTTTCCCCCTCTCTCTTGTCTTTTGGGATATCTTGACCACAAAGCCTCTTTGCTTCCTTTTTCTGCCTCTGCTCAAGGCTCAACGTCGACTCTCCATTCCATGATGCCCCTTTGACCTCTCACTGACCGACAGTCCTTACTTAGAACCGCAGCTTCGGAAACACGAAAACCAACAACACCGCAAACACCGCCAACCCCGCGATATACACATACAGAAGCATCCGGCCCCACCAGCCCTTCCCCTCCGTCATCCTCCGCAGCGCGCCCATGCGGCCGGCTACGGCCCCGAGCCCCGCCTCGTTGCGCTCGAGGTTGCGGCCCGCGGACTGCAGCACGTCCTGATCCTCCTGCAGTGAGGAGGCGAAGCGCCGTGATGACTCCTTGAGCGCGCGCGCCATGCCTACCATCGATTCCGTGAGCTTGTCTTGCTCGGCTCGGTGGTGGTCTATGATGGCTTCTGTTGTTGCTGTCGCGGAGGTGGTGGCGGAGGGGTCGGAGGTGGTGCGCGTGCCGAAGAGCTGTGTGCGGAGAGCGGTTGTCTCGCCTTGGTGTGTGGGTGCGGGCTGTTGTGAGGCGCCGCCGCGGGGGCGCAGGGTTTGCGATGTGCTTGTTCCTGTAGATGCCTCTTGTGACGCCGGTTCTGATGCTGCAGTCGCTTGTTGCGGTGCTGTCGTGCTTGCCGTGGGACGAGCGTGGTCTGGTATATGCGGTTCGGGGAGAACAGTTGATTCGTCTGCTTCTTCTTCGTCGTCGTCCTGCTGCTCTTCTCCTATGTCATCCCTTGCGCCTACTTGCTGGTCTGCTGCCTCGGCCGACTCAACGCTTTCGCTCGGCGTGTCGATAATATCACCCAGCAGATCCTCGCCCTCGGAACTGTCGTCGTCGCTATCGACGCTAATCTCCTCGAGCTCGCGGAATCGCTCTGTGACCTGCTCAAGGACTTCGCGCTTCTGGTTCAGGTCGGCTTGCATCTCTTGTCGGCGCGAGTGCACCTTGACGGTCAGCGCATCTTGCTCTAGCTTTGTCAGGAGTGACCGGGCGTAGTCGATGTTCTAATGCGAGGGGCACAGGTGTTAGTTCATAGGTCACAAGCTTTGGTCGACGAGGGGAGGAGGATAGAGTAAAGGTGGTGCATACAGCCTTAGCTTTGCTGCGCTCGTACTCGCTCGCCCGCAGTCGTCTCTCGCGCTCGGCATCGGCATGGATAATATTCTGCTGTAGGCGGGCGAGCAGGCGGTTGAGGTCCGTCAGTGAATCCGGGTTGGATATGGTGCGCCTCGGAGTCATGGGCGCCTGAGCCAGTCGCGCCATCTTGTAATGTGGGCAGAGGTATTTAGGAATATAAAAACAGTAGATCAACTCGGCGAAACGCGCAAGGTGAGCGGTGCCAAAAACAAGCTCAAAGTGGTTTGTTTTCAAGAAACTAAACTTGGAATCACATGCGGTGGTGGCCCGGGATTGGTAGGTGGGAGAACACGGAAGCACGCGTCCCTGCCTATGATGTATGTGTTACCTATCATCTAGCTCCTTAGCCCCCTGTTGTTGGTGGGGCACCCGGGCAACAGCGTAAACTTCGCCTAAGGCTATCTTTAGCGGCCGTCTTACAACCAACGTACCCTGGAGCTTAATTATCTCAATCATAATCCTGATAATTCTGGGCAATGGAAACATCAATTCATTTAAACTAATAATTATTATTATTCATTATAGTTCTCATTTTCACTTAATCGTACTACTATCAACGTCGTGGTCTATATTGCCGTGTGTTCGCTAGCTATTCTGAGACAACCCAGTTGCTGAGACGGTTGTGGCATAAGGGGGTATAAGGAAACAAAGGTCTCCTCGGCCTAACATAGCACGCTACAGCTCGTGCTCGAAAGACAGAGGCTGTACCGAATCAGACAAGATATTGTCCGCGTTAAGCCATATCTGGTCTTGGATAGGGGTTCGCTGATGGATTGAATGCTTTTGTTCGAAGCAATAGCCATACCGGTAGTTTTCAAAATAGGCCCACCCCTTTGTTCGTTGACCATATGCAGCAGAAGGCGGACGACTTCGCGCAATTCGGGATCCCAATTTCCCGATGACACAATAGACAGTCGTGTTCTGGCCTAGTTGAGTTACCAGGTCGCTGAAAAGGAGGCAAGAAGCCACTATATCGCCTCGCGTTGCGTCCTGTAGGAACTTATCGCGTATAATAAGAAATGTGGTAGACTCGTAGGTATGCTGGCCTAGATATATAACCATATGCGCAAGCAGACTTTGAACAAGACCTCGGAGGCCGCTGGTAGGATTTCCCTGTCGCGAATGTAAGTCGCAAGAATAGTACAAGACAGCCACTTGTGACGCTTTTTTCGTAGTTGCGAAAAGGGCAGCTAATATGGAGAGAGCTGAGGTCTTTCCCGTCGTTACGTCGCCTAAGTGGCCATTAACGAGCACTATGTTCATGCCCCAAGACCACAGGTATAGTGACAATACGATATATCCAACGTGTAAAAGTCACCCTTGTATGGGATTTGTCGAGATATCTGGTACACCCCGACGTTCACAAGACAGCGTGTAGCAGAAACAAAATCACAAACAGACTCACGACATCATATAGATTTGTCACAGCACACACATAGATACCTACATGTAGGTAGACATATTCACGCGCAAAAATTTAAGCAATCTAGATGCAGATAAATCAACGCCATTGCGTCTCTTGGTATGTCAAGAGGGTATACTAGTTAATAACCATCGCCAGTGCTAGCCATATGAACCTACCTATCCGTGATGCCCGTCTGCCCAAGCACGACCATCTCCGTCTCCGTATTATGACTGCTGCTCCCCATTACGACTTCCCCGATATACGCTTTAACGACGCGCATTACTCCCTGCGTTCTCCAAGAAGTTCAACAAGAAACTCCTGTCGGCCGGAGATATGGGGGTCTGGCTCCCACGCCTCGACGCATTCCCTTGCAGCCCCGACATCGCCTCGCCTCTGCTAGAAGCGACGGAGCCCAACCGGGACCGCGGAGCAGTACCAGGCGCAATCTGGTCCGGCAGTGCAGGCTCTTTTCCTTTGCTCTGCTCTAGGGTTGACTTAGGTTTTCCGAAAAGGGAGAGAAGAGTATTCTTTTGCTCAGCCGTCGAGTTCTGCTGGAATTGAACACCGCCGGGAATCGGCAACGCCGATGCAGAGGGAGGCCCCGGGAAAAGCGAGAGCGGATTTGGCTGGCTCCCCTGGCTCGTGCCGTAAGGATACGATTGTATCGAGTCGGGGTAAGACCTGGGCGATGATTGGCCTAATTGCTGAATTTTCTGTGGTGGTAGCTGAGGAAGCCTTGGCGACGCATTGACGAAAGAAGGTGAAACTTTGTTAAACGAAGACTTCCGACTAGATTGTGATCCTCTGGTTGACTGTCTGTTCATATCGATCGTAGTTCTTACCGAAGTCGTCGCATTTTCGCCAGAAGGTTGGCCCGGTTTGGGCCGAGGCAATATAGTGAGCGCTCGGAATGGAAGATTCGCCTCTGGATTCATCTGAATTGTTTGACGATCCTCATGTGCTGCTGATCGAACGGCATTGGCCATAGAGGGAGATGGCTGGCCAGTCCATTGCGGCTGCTTCTCGCCTTCGCCTACATGAGAAGTACGACGAGTTGCGCCCTCCCCATCTAGTTGACTTTGGGAGAGTGACGCCTCGGATTTCTTGAACATGTCGAGCAAACCTGCACGATGTTTATCGGTTGGGGGTATGGGTCGCGGGTCCGTGCTTGATGGCGCCGCTTGACTGCTATTAACTCGTGGAGGATTGACGCCGTAAGGCATGGCTGGAGTATCGTGCTGACCAGTGTATTCATTCCCCTGTGCGAGAAACTGGCGTTGATGGTTATAATCAGCTACTACGTTCATGGGTTGCCGTGGGGATTCCGGTTTTGGGCGGCGACTGGTATCTGCAGGTGATGTATTGCCCTTGAGGACACTCAACAAGTGGGCCGGATGTGCGGCAAGCTGAGAGGGCAATATCTTTTCAGGGGGAACGCCCTGGATGCTTTGATGGGCTTGGGTACTGTGCATAGCATACTGAGCATGGCGGGGTTCCCGTGGTAATCCGGATGGTCCTGGTCGACTGGTTGCATGCTCTGCAATTTGAGGAGAGGAAGACATATCGCGTAGGAGCATGGCTTTCTGTACCTGGGGTGGTAATGGTTGAGGATGTACGAGCTGTATTGGCTGGGTTTGGGACTGATGAGGCTGTTCCGAGAAGGTTGGCGGGTTAGGGAGCTCGGTCGTGACATCGACGTATGGCCGCGGTCGGTGGCGCTGTGCGTACCCTGTATTTGGGTTTATGCCGCCCAAAAACTGATGTGAAGCTTCATAGCCAGACACGGGTACCTGTCGCTCCTGGGGGTGATACAGAGTTGGAGCTTCAGGGAGTTCTGCAAGTGTATGGCCCGACGGAGTGTAAGAGGCACCCACTTGGGATTGCCCAGATAGTTGTCCGCCACCTGCGATCTTAGGTTGCAACAGAGACAGGAGAGCTTGCCCAGCCTGCTGATCGGCGGTTGGGGATAGAATTTGAAGGCCTTGGGTTGGTGGCCTGACCTTGAGCAAGCGTTGCAGCTCTTTCGTCGCGCTGTCAATAAATTCGGGATGCGAGCCTGGGGCAGTCGGCGCGTGAACTGGTTCATGAACGACATTGTCATCGGTCAAGTTGTCCTCGTAAACCTGTGGATGATGATGAGTAGTAGAATCGCCAACCTTTTGCGCGTCTAGTTTCTTCTGTTTCAGCACCCATTGCCGTAACTGCACCATGAAGGGAGCCACCATGTAGAACTTCTCACTAGAAGGCCCCCCAGGTCCATTAACCTTTCCAGCACCCTTCCTCTTCCGGTAAGCCGGCAGTTCCTCAACCTTGTACCATCTTATACCTCCAATCTCCTTCCTCGTCCTCGTCTCAAAGATAGTATCCTCCGGTATACCGCGAAATACGTAGAGCCGGACCTGTTGGTCATGCATAGTAACCTCAAGTGGGTGGACTGGTGCGTTCCTGTCCACGAGACCAGCTTCCCGGAGATCGTATCCCGTCTCTTCGTAAACCTCGCGGATGGCACAATCGAGGTCATCCTCGTCTTTGTTTATCTTTCCTCGCGGGAAGCTCCAACCTGCTCCTTTCTTGTATCCTCGAACAAGAACCGCGGCATCCATGTTGTCGTTCAGCATTATAGCCCCTCGAACCGGAACTCTTGTCTTATACTGCATGAACTCTTCAAAGGCTTTTATGTGGCTTTCCGCAGAGAAGGATGCAAGGAGAGGGCAGTGCTGGAACATCTTGAGACTGAAGCTCCGTAGCGACATCGACGGCAGGGCTGGGTCTAAAGGTCGGATGAAATCCTCGTAGAACCATTGCGCTTCCTCAATTTGGAAGCATATTCGTGCTACTGAGGAGAGATCTTCTCGAGGGAGGTTTATAATGAATCGGACGCAGAGGTCGTCCAGCCCTAAAGAAGAGTATTAGCCTGCATTACCTTCACATGAGACGCGCAATGCCGCGCCAGGCCCAGCGCTAGACGCACGTCTAGAGGACTCCTAAGGGGTGAAGTAGCAATACACACAGTCTTCCAATGTCATTTTGTCTTGTGCCATACTTGAATCGACTTCTTTGCATGACCACAGGCAGAATGTTGGTGTTGGGGCGTGTTGAATGGGGTAGCCAACCAATTACGGTTGGCGCGACAGGCGAGCGATGAGTGAGGGGTGATGGTAATGGTGATGGTAGGTAATTCCCGAAGCTTGAACCGGGTCGCGAACGAGGACAAGAGGATTGTGATGGATGTACCAATGGTTTTGTAGGTGGTATGCAAGATTAATTTTCAAGTGGGAGTGACAGTTTACACAATGCGAAACCAATATGAACCTTGGAAGTATGGAGAATAAATGGAATGAAAGCTTAAAGGTAAGTAGCAAGTATGGAAGCGGCGAGTTGACAGGTAGGCACTGTACCTAGTAGGATCTGCCGATGTGGGGATTTAACTTAAAGGTTTGATATAATGGGTGGCAAAAAGTATATATCATGTCCTAGGTATCGATCCACTTTTCTTTAAATGAATATCTCGATATATAAAATATTAAATATTATTTATAAATCTTTATTTTTATTATATATATATTATATATAATAAAGTTATTTTAAATTTAAATTTATTATAAATATACGTAATTTTAAATTATTTTTTTAATTAAAAAATTATATTTATAAATTATAATTTCTTGGTTATATATTAAGTTATATTTATAAAATATACCTTAAAATATTTATTAACATTATATAATTTATTTTAAAACGTAAAATTAATTACGTTAATAATATAATTTAAAAATAATTAAGTTAATTACATATTTTTACTGAAAAAAACCGAGATTATATATACGATATTATTTTACATTAAAACTTTTATATAAGTTATCGAAACTTTTTTACTTTTATCGATAATAAAGTTAAAAAGAAATTTTTACAATATTTTTTATATAAAATAAATAAAAAAAAATAAATGTAAAGAAAATGCTTTATGTTTATTAAAAATTAAATTATCATTTATTTAACTTAAGCTAAATAATACCAGCATTAAACTTTTTTTTAATAAAAAAGGATATTTTAAAATAATAAATATATGATAAAATGTAACATTAATGTATAAAAAATATAAACATTTATTAAACTTTATAATTAAATATTATTATAAAATGTATACGCTTTTTAAATTAATAAGAAAGTTAAAAGAATATTTTAATTAAAATTTAAATATAAAATAAAAACTAATTTTATATCATTTAAAAGCGATTTAAAATTAATATAAAAAAATGTTTCTTTTAAAATTATTTAAGATTTATATAACGCATTCTTTTTTAAAAATATTAACTTTAACGATATTTTTATATATAATAACGCATTAATATATATGGTTAAAATAATAAAAGTTATTTTATGTAAAATAAAAATATAAGTAATAATTTAATTATTTTATTTATTAGATTTAAATTTTATAAAAAATTTATAAGTTATAATAAAAAAAAATATATAAGTTATATTTAAAGTTTAAATATGCTTTAAATATATAAAAAACGCTTAATTAGCTTATTTAAACAATTAAAAAAACATGTTATGGTTTTTACATAATTTTTTAGGTTACATGTTCACGTGTTATATAAAGCATATATACGTTTTATTAACGAAGCATTTATTCTTTTTATAAAATAATAATTCTTAAATCTTAACAGTTTGTTTCGTTAAAATTTTTCTTAAAAAATGATAAAAAATATCGTAAAAATTCTAGCTTATTTATTTGTTTATTTGTTTATTTGTTTGTTTATTTATCTATTTATTTATTTATTTATTTATTTATTTATTTATTTATTTATTTATTTATTTATCCATTTATTTATTTACTTATTCTATTTGTTTAATTTTAATTAACCACTTATTACCTCTGTTTTACCTTTAAAATAATAACAAATTACACTTTATTATTTTTTATTTATATAACTTTTATTATTTATTTTAAAAAAAATTATTAAAAATTGAAACTTATTATAAAAAACCAACGATATAATTATAAAATGAGTTTATAAATAGCTTATTTAAACGGTTTTTCATAAGATAAAATCAAACCCTTAAAGCTATTTCCTATCATTTACACTTCGGTAAAAATAAAATTTCTATTATCTCAGCGAGCTTAAACCACGTTGCGTTGAGTTAAAAATTTGCGTAGTAGATTTTCGACGAAATGTGGTTTGAAAATAATAAACAAAGTTTTTTATTAATTGTTATATATTATAATTTTTTTTATATATTATTAAAACATAAAATTCATTTGTATAATATGATATTATATTAATTTTAATATAACCTATTTAAGTGTTATAATGATAGTTAATTAGTTTTATAAGATGAAAAAACTTTTTTTAACTAGTTTAAGATGAAAGAAACTTTTTTCGACCGGTTTAAGTAACGAATACAATTGTTGTGACAAAATATCACACATAAAATCGCGGTTTAAACGAATTTTAACTGCCTTTCAACGTAGTATCACTTTATAATTAAATGGAAAAGGTTTTTAAAGCAGTTAAGTATAATAAAAACAAAATTGTTAGTTAATTTAATGCTAGCGGATTGATTATTAATGGTATTAACGGATCGGCTACAATAATGTATGGTATATAATATATAATGTATGTATCGTTTAAGTTTTTTATAGATTATAATCGAAGGTTATATTTAAGCAAGGTTTTAATAATATAATAAATATAAATAATAAAATTTATATAAATTAGCTTATTAAATATTTTGTAATTATATGTAGTAACGATAATATAAATGTTTTTAATAATTATCATGTTAAACTTAACGTATAAAAAAAAATGAGGCGCATGATTTATGACTTTACTTTATTTACTATTTTTAAATTACGTTTCGTTGAAAATTCGCTACGCGGATTTTCAACTCAATGAAACGTGGTTTAAGCTTCTGAGATAAGATTTCTAATATCTGGAATAAACACATTATTATTATTTTTTTAATAAAATAATAATAAAATTATAATAATATAATTATATTAATAAATAAAATCTTTATTTAATTATAAAAAAATAATAAAATTCCTTAAAAATCAACTTGTAATATCATTTAAACTAAATTAATAATTTAGATATAACGTTTATAAATTAAAATTAATAAAATATATAAATTTATTTATATTCTTTGAAAATACCTTCCCCTTTTAATAATTAATATTTAATAAAAAGATTAATATAATTAGATTATACTTAATTTTTATAAATAAAGAAATATATTTACACATAAAATCGTTTTTAAAGATTTTAAAAATATTAAACAAATAAATGTATAAATATAATATATTAATAAATTAGTTATAAAATAAAAATAACTAAATATAAAAAAAATTATATAAACTTACCGAAATAATAAATAAAATAAAAGATATATAAATATATAATATTTTAATATTTAATCCAAATTTTAACTTAATTTAAAACTATAAGATATTTTCTAGTTTAAGTAAAAATATTATTATTAAAACGTTAATAAAATTATTATAATTCTTTATTTCTTTTAAAATATTACCTTTTTCTTCCCTAAAAATAAAATCGATTAAAAAACAAAAAAAATTTATATAAAATATAACTAATTTAAATAAATAATATTATTAATATATAAAGTAAAACCTAAACGATAATCCTTTTAATAATGATTCTTTTAATAATAAAAGATTAAATAATAATATATTATTATTATATCATTATTAAAATATATATTTCCTTATTTTATAATTAAAAAATAGTAAATCTAAAATATTTATAAAAAAAAGGTAGTTAATGAATATAAGGTAATTAAAATTTTGTCGATAATATAATATTTTTATAATTAAGTTTAATTTTAAAAAGGATAAATTTTAAATATCTTATTAGTATATTGCTTATATATTAATATGGTTGAATGGTGGAACATATAAATAAATATTAATATCTTTATAAAAAATAATAAAAAAAAATATAACCTTAAAATGTGGCTAAAAAGGTGATAAGATTATAATAATTTAATTAAAACTTTTGTAACTTTATATAAAGTTAAAAATATATATAATAATTTTAAAAAGTAAATAAATACCTTGGAATAAAGCTAAAAATTCTTTGGTAAATTTATAATTAAATTTATAAATTTAATTAATGTTATAAATCTTTTTTATAATTAAAGAGTAGATTACTTAAAAAAAAAGTAAGTGATTAATTTAAAAATATAATTATTTTAGTAGTGATTTATTTAGGATATAAAAATATTGTCGGTAGACAAGGTTTACTGCATATAGACGTACGTATACGCATAGAAGCGGATCAGCTTATTAGAGCTCGAGGGCACAACTGGTTATACAGTACTATACACTCTTCATTTTATTATTCGTATCTCTCTTTATAGAGGCAGTTGCTTTAAAGCAACTGCCTTATATAGAGAGTAAGGCTAATTACATAATACAGGTAGGCTGGCTACCACCTTGCAGGTGGTAGGCTACCGGCTAGCTAAGGGCTAGCCAGTAGGAGCTATTACTAATCCGACACTGGCACCTTTTGTTTTGTTGTGAGATGCCTATAGTAATAGCTCATTAGCTAGTCACCTGAATCCATGGTCTCCTGCCATAAACACCAGACCGTCCCTTCCTCCTACGAGGGCCTAGCTGATCTGCCAATATCAACTTGTCTTGTTGACGTAAAACTGATCAGTGTCGGTAGACAAGGTCTACTGCATATAGACGTACGTATACGCATAGAGGCGGATCAGCCTATTAAGGCTCGAGGGCACAACTGGTTATACAGTACTATACACTCTTCATTTTATTATTCGTATCTCTCTCTATAGAGGCAGTTGCTCTAGAGCAACTGCCTTATATAGAGAGTAAGGCTAATTACATAATACAGGTAGGCTGGCTACCACCTTGCAGGTGGTAGGCTACCGGCTAGCCAGGGGCTAGCTAGTAAGAGCTATTACTAATCCGACAAATATAAAAGGTTAGATTAAATTATTTAAGGATTTAAATGAAAACATTATAGATTATAATTTTTATAAGGAAAATATTTAATAAAAATTATATAATTTATTGTGAGTATATTGATAATAGAATGATGTTAAATTATCTAAAAATAATTTATTAATCTTTAATAAAGTAATGTAAAAAGATTTTAAAATTTAAAAATATAATAATAATATTATATTATAAAAATGTTAACGTAAATTTAAAAAAAGATTTTGTAATTATTATAATGAGAAAAGTTATTTTAAACATAAATGTTTAATAAGATTATAAACATTATAAAAAATAAATAAAACATCATTAAAATAAAAGTAAGGTAATATTAACTTAAAAAGGAGTTAAAATAATAAAATTTAAAACGCTTTAAATAATAATATAAAAAAAAATAACTTTTATTTAAAGATGTAAATAAAAAGATGTTAAATTACTTATGTAATAAAATAGTATAGATTTATATTTTAAATCGATAGAAATTAAGATATTTTTTATATTATTAATTATAATGTATATTAATAATAAATTAAGTTTAACCAAAACTTTAATTAATTTGGGATATTTTTTAATGGGATTTATAAATAAGGTATTTACGAAATGTATGAATTTAAAGATGATACTTTTTCTTTAATTATGTTTATTATGATTTATAAATGAAATGATAATGAGATAAATATAATATAAATATTAAATAAATATGTTAAGAGGTACGTGAGGTTATGTATAAATAAAGCATTTAAGCTTTATATATAAGTGTTTATAAAAACGTAAAAGCTAAGAATAATACTGGCTTATAATAATATAAATATATATATATTATATATATATATATATATATATATATATATATATTTATAATAAATACTTAGGATAATAATTATTATATAAGATTAGATGTTTATAGGGTAGGTAATGATTATATTAATTATACTATGTATAAACTATAATGAGTGGATTTATCCTTCCTTATATAAAACTTATATAATAAAGAAATATTCTTTATTTCTTTATTTTCTTTTATATAATATATAAAAACGGCTAATATCCGGTTTTGTTTATTAAATAAAGGAGTGTTAACGTTAATGATTTTTTTATAAGAATATAAGATTAACGTTTCCGTGGTTTCTTTGTCTGTTTTTGTAGTTATAAGGTAGTTACAGGGTAGTTATAGGGTAGTTATAGGGTAGTTTGTGTAGGACGTAACTTCTTTAGTTTAAGTCTAAATGACTAATTATCATATTTAAAATAAGGCTTAAATTTAGCTGATTTTAGCTTTGTTTAACACCTTTTCTTAGCTAGTTATTTTATAGGTTTATTATGATTTTAAACTTAATAATTACTGAAACTGTTATTGTTTAATTATATTTAAGGGTTTAGTTAAGCTGTTTGTAGTTATATTATTAGTAGATATATATTTAATATCCATTTGATCTAATTTTTAGGCCATTTTAGTATATTGAAATTTAATTAAAGTATGTTTTATACAATTATGGTAGGTAGGATTTTTAGCTGTTATTATAACTTTTATATTATCATACCATAAAGTTATAAAGCCTTTTATAAGTTGTAAAGATTTAATATACAAAGCTTATAACCACTAAATTTCTCGAATAGCCTTTGTAATAACTATATATTTAGCTTCTAAGGTAAATAACGCCACGATATTACCTCTTTTATATTTCCAGCTTATAGCTTCGCCACTTATTAAAACCACATAACCTTAGGTTGATTTTAAGGTTATTTTATAGCCTACAAAATCGCTATCGCTATATATAACAGGCTGTATAAGTAACTATTTTTGATCGATTTTAAGTGATTTTTTATATAAAATCCCTAATTTATCATACTTTTTTAAATATTTTAAAAGAAATTTAGCAGCTATTAAATAACTTTTATAAGGTGCTTATATATATCAAGATAACCACTAAATAAAAAAAGCTATATTAAGCTTAATTATATTTATTAAATATATTATAATCTTAATTATTATTAAATATAAATAAGATTTAGCTTTATTTAATAATAAGCCATAATCTTTTAAAGCTATAACTCCTAACTATAACAAGACTTTATTAAGCTTACAATTAGTTAAATTAAATTTAACTAAAACTTACTTAATATATTGTTTTTAATATAATAATAAAGTATTTTTAACTTAATTTCGACTGATTTCTACTCTTAAAAACCAGGTAACAAGCCTCTTATCTTTTATAAGGTAGGCAGCGTTTATTTTGATTTTTAAGCCCTTAATATAAATCTTATCAGGACTTATAATTAAGCAATCATTCACATACATTACGATAAACGTAGTTGTTTTAATATTAAAGAATATTAATGGATCATTAGCTAAAGCTTTAAATTCTAAAGAATTTAATAAATTTATAAGTTTTAGCTGTCATTGTTGTGGTGCTTGTTTTAGGTTATATAAAACAGTAATTACCTAAATTATCTGTTATTTTTCAGGCTTATATCTATGATATTTAACAAAGCTTAATATTTCGGGATCTTGAAATAATTTATTTATTCCTATTAGAAATAAAATATATATTATTTCGTTTAAGGAGCCGTTTAAAAAAGCCTTTATAAAATCGATTTGTTCGATTTCCTAGTTGTATAGGGTAGCTCAAGCCAGTAAAATTTGTTAAGTAGGTGGAATATTAATTAAAGCAAAAGTTTTAATATAATTAATTCTAGATTATTGTTTAAAGCCTCGTATTACAAATCGAGCCTTATATTTATCGACTTTACCGTTTGGGTTTAGCTTTTTTTTAAATACTTATTTCGTACTAATAGGCCTTTTTAAGTTTTTAGAATAATCTAAAAATTTAAACGTTTTTATACATAATAGCTGGCTAAATTCTAATTTTATAACTTTAAGCTAGTATTCTTTTTTAGCTGATTTTAAAGCCTAATTTATTATTAAAGGCTTTAATCTAGTAATAATTGAATATATTAAATCCTAAATTTCTTATTGAATTAATAGATTTGATAGATTTGTATTAACTTGTTAAATTTGTTAAATTTCAGGCCTTTCAGGCTGTAATTGCTAAATTTCAGGCTTTTTAGGCTATAATTCAGCCTCTTTTCTTTTAGTTATTTCATCTAAAATATCTTTTAATATTTTAAAAGCTGTTTTACCCTATACTTACTTATTTTTATATTTATCCTTTTCTATAATGTAGGTAATTCAGTTAAACTTATTATTAAGTAAATAAGTAGTATCATCGATTTTTTTTGAATTTATCTAAATAATCTTTAGATAATTTAGGTAATTTAACAGTTAATTTATCTTTTGCGGCTTTTAGTTTAAACTAAATTACCTGTTTTTTAAACGTTATAAGGTAGTTATCTTATATTTTTTATATCATTGCCGTGGCCGTTTTTACTACTTTTTTTATACTAAGTATATAAATTAAGTACATATTAATACTTAAAACGGTTAAAACCTTTCCTTTTATAGCTTTGTCGGCTAGTTTATAGCCTTTTTGTTATTTTTTTTCAGATATTATAATTAAAGCCTAAAAGTCGATTACCCTATATTTAGATAAATCGAGTATATGAGGTAATTTCTCAGGTTTTAATTTGTCAAAAAAGGCTTGATAAGGAGTAGTATTGTGGGTGGATATAGCCGTAGAATTTATTAATTTTAATATTAAAATTATAATAAAATTTCATAAATATAATAATAAATTCGTAACTTTTAAAATAGCTCTCGTATGATCTAATAAAACTTTTATAGATTGTTTAGCTAAGCTGTTTTATTCGTGGATATAAGGACTAGAAATTATAAATTTTATTCCTTTATTTAAAAGCTAGTTTTTGACTAATTCGTTACAGGCTTTTAATCCACTATTAAAGTAAAATCTTCCAAAATAACGGCCATATTTATTTTTAAAAGATTTGAAAAGTTATTTTATAACATTTAGAACGCTTTTAGTTGATTTATTTTTTAAAAGAGTCGTTTAATGATATCGGGTTTTTCAATCGACTAATATAAAGCCATATTTATCTTTATTATAAGATAAAGGCTTAAGGATAAATAAGTCCTTTTTTATTATATCTAAGGCTTTAATTGAATCGTTTATTTTAGACAGAATAAATTATCTTACAGCCTTAAAAATCTGGCAACTTTTGCAGTAAAATTCATCTGATTTTATAGCTAAGAAATCAGGGATTCCAATGCTTATTTTTGCCGTTTTTTGCAGCAAATTTAGCCCTATATGGCCTAGTCTAGTATGCTATAAATAAGCGGATTTTAATAAAGCTAAATTATCTTTTCCAAAGTAATTATCCTATATTAATTCTTTTATATTTTCAGCTTTGCTACTAAAAGCTTGGTTACCTTATAGGGGTATATCCTGATTTAATATATTCTAACTGCTAAAAGCTTAATTACTTTATAAGGGTGTATCTTGATTTTGATTCAAGGCTACTGCATAATTTAATACAATATTAATATCAATAGATTTAAAAGTAATTCTTTTTACTAATATTTTAAAAGTTAAATTTTCTAGCTTTAATAAAGCAAAAAGTTATTTATTAGAATTATATAATTCTAAGCCTTTTAAAAAGCCTTTAACTTCATAATGTTTAACCCTTGATATAAGGTTTATATTAAATTCAAGGATATATAAAACGTTTTATAAGGTAAGAACTATCGTTTTATTTAAATATCCATAAACAACCAGTTTAATAATGCTTAAACCGTATAGTTTTAAGTTACTTCCGGCTATATACACTAATCCCATATTATTTTTAAGTTTATAATTATTAAATCATTTAAAATTATTGGTTATATGGTTGGTTAATCCGGTATCATAAATCCACCGGTTTTTTTGTATATTTTTATTCTTAGAATTATAAATATACGCTAAATTTGTAAGCTTTGATTCGCTAAGATCTTTAGAATTAGTTATTTCTTCGAAAGAAATTATAAAAAATTGCTATATTTTCTTTTTAAGGTAGTTTCCGGGTAGCTTTCGTGAAACATGAAATGACGTATCGCTGTTTTTTCGATTCGAATTTTTAAAATTATTCTTATAATTCTTATTATTTTTCTTATAATTTTTAGAATTATAATTAGAAGAATTAAAATAATTTGACGATTTATGGTCGTTTTTAAATTTCTGATTTGATTTAATCTTAAAATTAGATTTTGAATCGTTTTTCGAATCGTTTTTCGAATCGTTTTTCGAATCGTTTTTATTAGCTTTAAATTTTTTATAATTATATGAATTTCTAAGATCTTGTAAGGCGTCTCCCATCAAGTGTTGTATATTAATAGTTATATTATTAGCTGCTAAAATCCTTATTATATAGCGAGTTTAGTTGATCTAAGCAGGATATTTATTCACTAAAGCCTTGAAATAAGTATTAACTTAGTCGATTTTATCGATTTTAGCTTTTACGGCTGATAAACGGGTTGTTAAAACGCTAAATTTAACGTTAAATTCAGCTAACGGCTTCGTTTTATTATATTTTAACGAATGAAATTCGTTATATAATTCGTCTTTTATTTAGGTTTCCCCTGGTTTAAATATTTTAATTAAATATTTAAAAATCATAATGGGATTTTGTATATAAATAATCGCAGCTTGAAAATTTATATTTAAATTATTTTTTATTAATAATAAAATAATAACTTAATTAACGTTAAGATATGCCTGTAATATAGTGGGTTCTTTAATAAATTTAGGTATTTTTATAGTCTTAAACGTTATAAATATACCTTGTAATCATTGTTCGAAATTCTTAGGGCCTTTTAACCGTTAAGATTTAGGAAAAGAATGAATTTTTTTAGTTACTTTTCGCCTTAAACTGCCTGTAATTATAGAGGCAAATAATTAAGCCATAGGTGACGTGGATTGTTGAGATTTAGGTTTTAATTTAGCTTGATTTTCGGCTGAATTACCTTGTAAAACTGGATGAATCTTATTATTTAATTCAGTTATTTTCTTTATAATAAATTCTAATTGGTTGATTTTACTTTGTAAGGTTTTAAAAGGGTTTATAAGTGGAGAATTATCGTATTCCAGTTTTATGTTGCCGGATAAAAGTACGTTATTTTATATATAAAATAATAATAAGTAAAGTATTATTAAAAGTAATAAGCCGGGCTTATAATCTATTAAGAGGTACGTAAAATTATATATAAATAAAACATTTAAGCTTTATATATAAGTGTTTATGAAAGCGTAAAAGCTAAGAATAATATTGGCTTATAATAATATAAATATATATATATTATATGTATATATATATATATATATATATATATATTTATAATAAATATTTAAGATAATAATTACTGTATAAGATTAAATGTTTATAGGGTAGGTAATGACTGTATTAGTTGTACTATATATAAACTATAATGAGTGGATTTATCCTTCCTTATATAAAACTTATATAATAAAGAAATATTCTTTATTTCTTTATTTTCTTTTATGTAATATACGAAAACGGCTAATATCTGGTTTCGTTTATTGAATAAAAGAGTGTTGACGTTAATGATTTCTTTATAAGAATATAAGATCAACGTTTCCGTGGTTTCTTTGTCTGTTTTTGCAGTTACAGGGTAGTTACAGGGTAGCTATAGGGTAGTTACAGGGTAGCTATAGGGTAGTTACAGGGTAGCTCGTGTGGGACGTAACTCCTTCAGTTTAAGTCCAAATGACTAGTTGTCATATTTAAAATAAGGCTTAAATTTAGCTGATTTTAGCCTTGTTTAACAAAATATTATAATCAAAAATATTAAAAAATTTAGAAACTTTAACATTTAATATTTAAATAATTATGATATTATTTTAAGACTCTCATGGCTTAAAATATATAACTCTTAAATTAATTAATTAAATAGAATATTAATATTTTATAAACGGATTGTTTATAAAAAGTGGTAATAATAAAAACATTATAAAAAATAAGAATAAACCTTAAAATAATAATAGATATTAAGAATTTTATAATATTAAATTTCTTAAAATTATATAAAAAAAAAAGGATATAAATAGAAAGAATATAATTTAATATGTTTATAAAATTAATGAATTACCTTTAAAATATCATTAATATATATTTAAAAAAATAAATAACCTTAATAAATAATATAATCAAAAACTTTATCATAAATATAATCTATAAAATATTTATTAAAAACTAGAAAAAGCTTTTAAAAACCTTTATTAATAATTTAAAATTTATATAAAATAGATTAACAAAATGTCAATAATATATAAGATAATTAATAATAATATTAAAAAATATTTCATTAAAAAGCTATTATTAATAGATTAAAATATCTTTATAACTTTATTAAAGGAATATTATAACTTAATAAAAGTTTTTTAACTAAATAAAGTAAAAAAATTATCTTTATATCAATAATATAATTATAAAATTAATTTAATCTCTGATATAATATCATTAAATTATCATAATTACGTAATATTTACCAAAAAATTATTAATAATATAAAAATATTTAAACGATCATTTTAATAAAGGTTTTATTAAGGTTAACTTTTTTTTCATAATAATATCAATTTTTTTAGTTAAGAAATTAAGAAGAAATATCTAAATATATATAAATTATAAAGGATTTAATAACGTAATGGTTAAGAATTATTATTTTATATTATTAATTAAAGAAATATTAAATATAATTTAAACCATTAACATATTTATTAAATTAGATATTATTATGATGTTTAATAATTTATATATAGTTAAAAGAAATAAATGGAAAATAATGTTTATTATTAAATTTAAATTATTTAAATGTTTGGTAGTAAATTTTGAAATGATAAGTATATTAAATATGTTTTAATATTATATTAATAGTATTTTATTTGATATGTTAAATAATTATGTTATGGTTTATTTAAATAATATTTTAATTTATAATTTTTTAAAAGTAGAATATTAATGATATATTTGCGATATTTTAATGAAACTTATATGTGTTGGATTTATAATAGATATTTGGAAATGTGAGTTTTATGTTAAAAAAATAAAGTATTTAAAGTTTATTATATTTATGGAAAAAATTAATATAAATTTTAATAAAGTAAAAGTAATATTAAAGTGAAATGTATTTAAAATATTAAAGGATTTGTAATAATTTATTAATTTTATAAATTATTATAAATGGTTTATTAAAGGCTTTTTTAAGATTATAAGATTATTTATATCTTTAATAAGTATGGTAAAATAGTTAAGATAATTTAAGGATGTTATGTTGATAATGTTTAAAAAATTAAAGGAAGCTTTTATTTTAGCATTAGTTTTAAAGTATTATAATTTAAAATATAAAATTATTGTTAAAATGGATATATTAAATTAAGCCTTTGAAAATATGCTTTATTAAATAAATTTATTAAGGATATATTATTTTATTGCATATTTTTTAGTAAAGTATATAATTATAGAATATAATTATAAAATTTATAATAAAGAATTATTAACGATAGTAAAAATGTTTAAAGAATGGAGATTAGAATTGTAAGGCTGTTAAGATGTAGTTAATATGGTAATAAATTATAAAAATTTATTATATTTTATTATTATAAAGCTTTTAAATTAAAGGTAAGTATATTAGTTTAAATTTTTTAGCAATTTTAATTTCTAAATAATGTATTAATTAAGGCATAAAGTTATGATAATAAACGTGTTATTACATTATTTAAATGATATTTTTAAAATTTTATAAAATATAAGAAATAATTAAATAATAAATCGGCAAAAAATACTTTTACTTAAAAATTAATAGTAAATTACTAATAAAATGTTAAGGATATATTTAAAAACTTTTAATAAAGATGTAAATATTAATATTATGATTTAAGCAAGTTATAAAAAATCGGATATAATAAAAAAATTATTAAAATAATTAAAAATTTAGAAACTTATTATTTAACTATAAAATTCAAATAAAACGTAAGCGTTTCATTATTAAATTATAGTGTTTAAAGTAGATAAATCTTAATTAAAAATTAAATATTTATATTAAATAATAATAAGCTTAAGTTATATATTATATATTATATTTATATATTAATTATAAAAGGATACTTAAGAAAGATAAAAATAATAGATTTAATATAATGGTTATATACGTAATTAGATTTATAATAAGATATGTATAAATTTATAAATGCATATTATAAGTATAAATAAATAAAAAAGTCCTGTAAAATGCCAACCGGTTATTTTAAATTATTACCAATATTTTATTAATCTTAAGTGAATATATTTATTAATTATATTAGCTTATTATTAAAATATAAATAAATGAAATAATGTATAAAAATATATTTATAATAATAAACTGGTTAATTAAAATAAGATACTTTATATTAATAGTGGATATAATAGCTTTAACATTTATAAACACTTTTATTATAAGAATATTTTGATTATATGGTGTATTAAAAATGATAATATTAGATAAAAATATATAATTTATATTATTATTTTAGATTAAATTATTTAAATGTTTAGGGATAATCTTAAAGTATTTTTTAAGTTATTACTTAAAGATTAATGGTTAAATGAAAATAATAAACGTATATTTAAAGTAATATCTAAGGTTTTATAATAATTATTTATAAAATGATTAGGTAAATTAATTTTTTATGGTTAAATTTTTAATAAATAATTAATGTTTTAAAATAATATAAACGTTATTATTTTATACTAATTATAAGTATAATCTGCAAATAAGTATAAAATTTAAGCGAAATGTTAACACATAATATATGCTTTATTAGTAATAAGAATTTAAGGTTGTGTAACATATAAGGGAAAAATTAAAAATTATAATAAAAAATACCTAAATGTTAATAATAAAAATATAATAATAATATGTTATAATAATAAATCATTAATAAAATAAAGCTAAATGGTATTAAATAAGCGATAAAATTTAAATAAATATAAAATATATTAATTTAATTAAACTTATAGAAAAATTAAACAATATTTAAGTAGGATTATATTTTGTAAAAAAGTTTTATAAATAAGTTATAATTATTAAATTATTTAAAACAACCAGGTATTTTCTAATATTTTATCATAACTTAATCGCTTGTAAAATGCTAGAAATAAATGAATAAAATGTTATAAATAAATAATATAATAGATAAGTTAAAAGATTAATAATTATAAGAGATAGTTATAAAGAATAAATATTTAAAAAAATATTAAATTCAAGATTATAAAAAGGTATCTTATAATATAAAGTTAAGTGGCTACTTTTTTATCATTTTATTTAAGAATTATTAATAAATTTATAAAAATATAATAATGTTATATTAACTTTTCATTAAAAATATCTTGTAAAATCAAGCTTATTCGATTAATTTATTTAAAAACAATAATAAAATGTCAGCAATATATTTATGATTTTTTCCTAAAAAAAAAGGCTAATCCTTTATAATAATTAATATTTTTTATATTCTTAAATACTTTTTTAAAACCTGTGATATGTTAGTTTGTGTTAAATTAATGAAAAAGTTCCGAAGTTAAAAATTAGTTAGGAGTGGGTTAAACGGAGCTTAAGCTACCCGGAAAACGCGCTACGCGCGGTTTTCGTTAAAAAGTGAGGAATTTTAAACGTTAGTGAAAAATTCGAAAGAATTAAGAAGATACACGATTAAAACTTAATTAAATTAATGTTTAACATTATAATTGATTTCATCAGTTTAGAAAATCCCTTTTATAGTTAACCATAAAATGTAATTAAGATTTTTAAGAAAAAAATAAAGTATGATAACTTTTTTTTAAATGTTATAACTTTAATTTATTTATAAAATGTTAGTGAATTAAGTAAAAAAATGTAAAATAATTGTATTTATATAAGGATATAATTAGTGGAAATGATGATTTAACAAGTATTATTGATAACATTTAATTTAATTTTAAAATAATATTTATTCTTTAACGATAATATATTTCTTTAATTTAACCATTTTAAAAGAGTGATAATAAATGAATTTTAAGTGATTAAAAGTGAATAAAAGATTTAATAAAATGGTGGTAATTTATTGGTAAAATTTCAACAACAAAGTATAATTTTCTTGCTTATTTTTAAACTTTAAGTCTTTATTAAAATCCTTAAAGTTATATTTAAAGTTAACTTTAAAAAGTAAGTAAGCAAAATTAAATAAAAATAATAACGTAATAATATTATTATTGATATTATTAAAAGGCTAAATTAAGGAAGGAAAAATTAATAATATAAATGATATAAAAATGAAATAATGGTAAAATATGTATAAAATCATAAATTACATTCTTATTACTTTTAATGTAATAATTATACTAATTTATAAAAGCTTAATTAAAAATATAATTAAATGTTAATAATTTAATAACGTTTAAATTATAATTTTTAACTATATAATATAAATAAATTATATAAAATATAATTTATTTAATTAATATATTATAATTTTTAACTTGATAAAACATATCGATAATATTATAAAAATAATATAAAAGTAAAGTTAAAGTTATAAAATTAAAAATTCACATTAAAAGCATAATATATTAAAAGAAGTTATATGAAAATTAACTATAATTAATGAATAAAGGTCCGGTAAAAAAAAAGAAAAATACAATAAAATAATCATATCTTATATATTTACACAACATTATTAATATGTTAACAACATAATAACGTTATTTATAAATTAAAAATAAAGGTATTTAAACATTACCATGCATAAAACAAAATTTTAACAAATCGCCATCATTTTATTAATGAAAAAAATAAAAATTATTATATCATAAAAATTACTTTAAACATTTTTTTAAAGAAATTTTTATATATTAATTTACTTTTTTTAATTTTATATAATAACATTATTTTTTAATAGTTACAGACAATTATTATAAAAAAAGGTATATTATTATGGTTTTTATGTAACTTTTTAAGTCATATGTTTACATATTATATAAAGCATGTATATGTTTTATTAATAAAACATTTATTTTTTTTGCAAAATAATAGTTTTTAAATTTTAACAAAATATGATAAATTATTAATAACGTAATATTAAAATTTCTATTTAATTTTATACTTTATAAAGTTAAAGTTATTATTAAAATTAATAAATAATATATAAAATATTAAATTAATAAATATTTATCTTTTATTTATTTAATATTATTATATATTTAATAAGCATATTTATTTAAAAAAAAGTAGATTAATATTTAAAACATAATATATACTTTTTGCCACTCATTATAAAACCATCCGATAATGCTTAATGAGTGGTTAATAAGCTTGCAGTTAACGAACGTAGCTTGTGCTGATTGCTTAAGTTAGTAAAACCCCACTAAAACCTTTTCGTACTCAGCTGTAACTACTATGTACCTATCTAAGTAAAGTACATGTAAGTACCGAGCTTGGAACGTACAAAAAAAATTTAATAGTTGACCCTTTTAGAAAATATCTCAATATCATATGCATAGTAGAATTGGTTGTCTCTTTGCCTGCCTATTGACTTATACGTAATTACTTATATATGTAAGTAAGTAGGTAGGTAGGTATTCATGGGAAGTGAATGCTGTTCTTTGGCATACCTATCGTCGCCGCACCTGCTTCCCCAGTTGATTAAGTATTCAGTCACTTCGGAAAAACTTATAGCTCAGCGTCCACATAGTCTTGATCTAATTGTTGATGGGCAACTATACATGGAACTTCTTTAAGGAAATTCGTTGAAAAATTACTCCTGTACAGCAGTCGTGGCTTATTGCCCTTGGGCAACCGAATAAAATAAACACCATGAACGAATTCCAAGGTTAATGAATATTGCATATGTGTACGGCTGAACCAATGGCAGTGTAGACGAACAGGTAGATCACAGCCTATTCGAAGCGAATCTAATTATAGCTGCCGAAATTAGCGCCTTTACAGATCCAGGTCCATGGACCCGGGTCCCATGTGGATCTGGAGGACGTGGGGGTCCATCCAATGGATGATGCTAGGATTTGTTAAATGTTGAGCCTCCACCATAAAACCAAAGTTGAAATATTATACACTTCCACGTCCATGAACCACTATACCAATACACGTGACTGTAAGTCCTTTATTCTGTTTAAAAGGAAATGCAATCGTCCATTAACTAGTGATGACTATCACCGGGCAAGTCTCAAGTCCATTTGATGGTCAAAGTCATCGGCTCATCGCAAATGCAAGCGTCCCTAATACCTAACGCAGATCCACCGGCGGAAGAGAAGGGTGCATTATTGGGAAAGGACAGAGGATTCAAAAAGAATATGCATCTTATAGGCCTAGCTGCGTTGCTTAAGGTTCTCCCTCTTCCCGTCGCATCCGTTCTCGTCGAGCGATGATGAGATCTTGCCATAGTTTGCCATAACCCAGGAGCGGCTACGAAAGTCTTGCAATTCGGAGAACATCGCCATGATCTTGTCCGTGATGGCTTTCTTGGTGCTCTCCCGAGTAATACGAGCCGGGTTGGCGAGAAGCTTTTGTTATTAGTAACTTTGACTGACTCGGAAGGCCTAATATGACCAGATAACCCGGTGACAGTAAATAGATTATAGTACTTACAGTAAGCTTCCAGTCGGATATACCAACTTCACGAGGGTTCGCAGCGAAGTTCTCTGTAGAACAATGAGAAGAGACTCAGGCCAGATATTAAGTAGGTAAGGTATGGGTACTATACCGTAGGTGTGTTTCGCCGCAACGAGGCTCTCAAGCTCGTCCTCTTGCACAATAGGGCTGCCCAAGAAACGATCAAGAAAAAGTTTGTCCTCCTAGGCGAGTCAGTTAGAACAACAAGTATAAAACCAAGCATTAGGTCGACGGCGCCTACTGCGGATATCCTGTTCAAGGAAAATTATGTTAGCAGTAAATTTCTACCACCGTCGCGCTAGCTCTATGAGCGCACCGGTATAAGCTTACCGTTGACGGATCTCGAGATACTCCTTGAATGCTTCCACCAACTCTGAGTCGAGAAGATAGAACGCCATGGTGTCTGACGGTATAGTCTCGATGAGATTTGTTGCTACCACCAAACTAATTTGGTGCAGGATGATGAGTGGGAAGCGGAGGGACAAGTAGGGCTCAGAGAGCTGTGTGAAAATCGCGTCAGCAATCGCATAGCTTCACCCAACAATCGCATAATTCAAGCCAGTGACATTAGAACGGATAAGCTCATAGTTCGCCTAATTATTACTGGAAGCTGCCCACGGAAACTACCGGTTGCTGAATCTATGGCGCATCTGATACTTATTCGAGGCCAGTAAACGCCATGGGGGGTTGTCACGTTGAGGGCTGTGCTATGTATCAGGTAGGTATGTATATAGCATACAACGCTGTCGAATCCCGGGGTAAAGAAATCTTGAGTTTGAAGGTGCCGACGGGACAGAATTCTAATGCGTAGATGTCTCCTGAGTTAACTGAAGGCTTGCCTGATTTAATACCATGACAATTTTGATCCCGTCATCTTTTCGTAATGATTCCATAATGCCTCTATGGCCGCTGCACCCTTTTTCACTTCAAGCGGGTACTTATTTTGGTTGAGAAAATATACAATACATTGATTAACAAGTAAAACTTCAAGAATGGATCCGTTCGTCTTATCGAGTAGTAAATAGGATTGGATCATGTCCTGCGATGAGCATCTAAATTCAGGCACGTAAAGAGAGAACAATGCAGACGTATAGTATTAGAGAAGGTAAACTATAGAAATCATATCCACATTGATATTTATTGAACGAGCCTAGTACTGTTCTTAGTAAAACCCAACTTTATACAATACCTGGTTGGAATAGGCGGCCTTGTAGACATGGCACTCTATCGTTCACCAGTGAACTTTTGCTCCTTTGAAGCCAGATAATATTGGGGTAAACTCCTCTATATCAAACTTGTTGATTCATGTCATCCCTTGTCGTAGCTTACAATGAACTAAATGATGGACAAGCCGATGTTCGCACCGGCGAGTCTGATCGTGAGTAGTGGTGTAAGCTCTTCGAATGTTATATACTAGGAAATACGCAATTTCTAGTGTCACAAGGTGGACCAAGAAGCCTAGGAAGCAACTATGTTGTAGGACTACAGACCTATATACCCTAAGCGTCCTTTGTTCCTTGTGAACGCCTCTATCCCGGGATATGGGTCCTGAGGGCTCCCTGGTATCAGGGACTACTCCCTTCGTACCAGGCACGACTCTATCCGTACAGGCTGCTAAGACTGCCTTCTGACATCTAGAGCTAATTCATAGTGATGCTACCCGTAGTCCATTAGATTAGTTCCATGCTCTTTCTTTAATATACTCGTTTGGTGGACGATGACAATGGTTTTTACGCTTTGAATAGAGTTAAGCGCTCAACATCTATTCGAGTAAATTATTAAGAGTGAGGAATAGGTATATCTCTAGCCTCAATTCTATCATCTGTTTTATAATTATAATGGTCTCGCAAAGACTATTATACCACTTAACTATTGCTCTATATGGGTCTGGAATAACAAGTATACATCGATAAGCGATTGTTCAAAAATTGAAACCTACATAGTACCTTAAAGAATTGTACTTTAATTCGTCAAACTGCCTGGTGTTAAGACTTAGAAGATTCGTATTGGGCAGTTGCTTGAATGTAATACTAGAGGTTTATGAACCATTTGGTAATGTATTAAGTCAAGGATAAAACAATCATGCTACTTTGCTTAAAGGAATTCGATGGTTTTAACAGGACGATGTTTTGAATAGTCATGCTTTTATTCCAAACTGAAGGTGACAGTTGTTAAGATTACAGCAGAAGTGAGAGGTCCAGGTTGTTTCATAGGTTGTTTATAAAAGAGTATGATACTGTCTAAATTTGGAAAACAGTGAAGGGGATATTCCGAGAAGAAGCTCGGCTTTTGAAAGCTTCAAAGCTCCCTACCTAGGTACCTACCTACATAACATGCAATAGCCCTGGAGTGAGTGTTCATGTTTTTTCATCATGTAAGTTTCGGTGAGCTTGTTGAAATTAAAGTTCGGCATATATATACTCGGTGGCATCGTGACTTGATACTATGCAATATTGTTGTTCCTTGTAATGTAGTCAAAAGGATATGGTTATCGAGTCTTCAAGAGAAAGATATTCTCGGTACCGGGCTTAAAGAATCGCGTTGTACTAGTCAGAATGTAGGCTACACCAGTGTAAATATTTGCAATGCCTCATTCCCGGGTATTTGAGCAAGACAGCCTAGGAACATTATCCTATTTTTAGGTTATGCAGTTGGAAAAAGCAATTGGCGTTCAATGTTGTTGTGGGTCTACTCGGACTGGCGTCGGGTGAGAGTCTACACATGCATAATAATAAATAAGTACGGGATACATGGGACGGTGTCACCCGATCTTGAACAGTCAACATTGAAAGACAGCGGGTGTGCTTCGTGACGGGAACATACAATTTCTTAAGGCACTCGCCAATATTCGAATCTCTCTTCTAGATTGAAGAAACTTGAAACGTAGCATACGAAGTTGTTGATGTTCATTTATATTTATTCCTGCAAATAGTTCGTCATAAAGAAGCATGATGCTATCAGAACAGCCAGGGTATTTACAGGGCTCGATTTGGCTATTGCGGTGGTTATCAGCTCAGATACAGGTTCTGGCCAGTTCAAGTTCCCGGTACGTCTTCCCCCTACGCCACCGTGCAACCATTATGGATCTCACTGGCAACCGTCATTGCCCACTCAAGGCACTGAAATGTAACCCGATTACCGCACCTTGCCGAGTCTACTAAACCGTTTTCGGTAGGGGGCACCGTGGTACGGTGCTTACCACCGCCGCCAACACTTCGTGTTTATGGATTTTCATGGATCGACCCTGGCCAATCGAATCTTCTACTCCAAAGGCTTAGCGGAGAATGCAGCACTTTGGTGTAAAGTACCTACGTACTTCGTACCCGCCAGCGAGCCCATCATCTCTCTCATTTGATCTTTTTCTTGTCCTTCTCTCCATCCGTATCCTTTCCCACCTTCTCGCTTCTCCTCGATGAATTGATACACATCTCATCGCTTATAACTCGTCATTCGCTTTAATACTACTACTTACCTACTAATAACACTCGCTTGGTTTTGAGGGGAGAAAATTAGTTGTCTTACTTCTAGTTGGGGGAATCCGAATTTATTGCACTCTTGATTTTTTCGTGTTGTTTTTCCTGGGCATCCACACATCGCATTCGACAGCGGCTGAAAATAGGGGATAAAGGATACGAAGCCATAATTTGAGTCGACGAGCAACAAGAAGCGGCATAAACGACCACATTCGAAATCGAAGGAAGGAAATAATCGTTGTTAGACCTTCAGTGTTTATTTGTTTGTGGCGTTTTCCCCTGCATCTCCGAATCAAGTCGAACCATCAGACATAATCCGAATTCCATCATTTGAGACAACGATGAAGGGATCACGGAATCTTGGTCAATTTCTGACCATTGCCCTCGCTTTAACTCCTCTGGCATCAGCCTGGCCAGGTTGGCTTCCGGAAGTAGACTCACTCGTAGTACGACAACAAGATGATAGTCCTGGTACGTATTGTATTACGTGGTAAATGGTGATGGAGGTTAGAATAACAAAAGAGCTAACGACGTTTAAGGAACCGAAACCACACCTGCACCAACGAGTAGCGCGCCTAAGACGATAACGGCGACGGATGATAAGAAGGACACTACCACGACTAAACCTGACGAGCCTACAAGCACAAACCTTAACACGGCCAAACCCACTCCAACAGACGAGGGTTCCGATGACAAGGGCAGACCTACGCGCACGGGCAACAGCACTACCAAAGCTACGCACACCACTTTCAACCCTCAAGATGGCGCCGGCGGCGTTGCCATGATAACACCCGCCTTTACCGCGGGAACAACGCTCTACCGAATCGGAGACCCGACCCCGATCACCTGGGTCTGGAACTACACGTCCCTGCAAGGCACCCCGAGCGCTATCGACGTCCTAGTGTCGTGCTCCACGGCCTCCGCCACATGGACCCTGACTCAGAACATGACTTTTGAGCCGACCGCAACTTTCACGTGGGATACCCAGAAGTACTCGGAGAGTGCCGTGGCGAGCCCGTTGTTGGTAGCGCAGTACACGCTACTCATCCACGACTCCGACTCGTCCGCCGATGCCACCGCCGAACCCGGGTACCTGGCACCATTTGATGGCTTCCAGTTCGGCCTATACACATCCCGACCGTACCAAGACCTCGGCGAGTGGAAGTGCGCAACCTGCAGCGGTGCACTAGGAGACCTCGAACGCCAAGCGTTGGGCTTCGCCATCACGATGAGCATCATCACCATCTTCAGTTTCACGTGGTACGTGACGGGGTTCGCTGCGTTACTGTAGTTGATCTATCCATCCCGTCACCTAACCCCCCTACTTATGAGAGTAGGTAGGCAAGGGGACGAGGAGACAACGGTTAATTTCTGCCTGCACATATTTCGGAGATACGAGATGGCATCTATCTTAATGCAACCTCTTTAAATACGGTAATCTGGGATAAGGACATATATCATGTAGTGGCGTTATTGTTGAAATGCTTTTGCCTTGCAAAGGGGAGAGGGAGGAGGAACATCTGGCGCGGATCCAAAATGGCGTAGATCTATTTTAGAAAATCTATAGCATCGGAAGGGTCATTCAGCTCCGCCATGTAGCTCTTAATGATACAGACACACCTTGTCAGGTTTATATGATCAATCGCTTCTGGTTCGAAAGTCGTCGTAGTGCTTCATATGTCCTTTATTCTCATCTCTATATTTGCTGCTATCATATCATGCGTAGCGAGAACCCACCGCCTCGCTCTTCCTTTTCTCTAGCAGCAAATATGCCACTGAAATCCACCGCGCCCAAGTCTGCAGCCTTCTGGCCTCTACCCGGCGCGTTAGGAGTCGACCGTCTCCTCCGCCGCTCCTGGCCCGCCTTACTTGGAAACGTGGGGAACAAGGCCTCGTGTTTGGGCTTAGGATCTTGCTTAAAGAACTCATGCTGCAGCATCTCTTTGGCCGTGGGCCGACGGTCAGGATTCAGCGACAGCAAATCGCTCAACAATGCGGCGCCCGCCGAAGTCAGCAGCGGGAAGCGCGCCCTGATAACGGACCCCGTGTTTGCAGTGCTGCTCTTAGGTAGCCGTAGGTAGCGGGCGTTAGGCAGACGCCGGAATCCGGGCCACGACTCGTCCGTGGGTATGCCGCAGAGCTCGAAGATCTTGCTCAGTTCGTCGACTTCGGTTTTGCCTTGTAGCAGCGGTTCCCGTGTTAATAGTTCTCCGAATATGCATCCTACGCTCCACATGTCTATCGCGCCGTTATACGTCTTGGTTCCAAGAAGCAGTTCTGGGGCCCGGTACCAGAGTGTGACGACGAGTTGTGTGAGTTTGGGCGGTGGCGGGTCCCCGACGTACCGCGCCATACCAAAATCTGCGATCTTGAGCTGCCCCCGGTTATTAAGGAGGAGGTTCGAGGTCTTCAGATCGCGGTGTAGAATCCAGTGGTCGTGGAGGTAGGCGACGCCGCTGGCGAGCTGTAACAATAGTGTCTTGACCTCGGAGGCCAGGAAGGGTTCGGGCATATCCTCGAGGACGGACATGAGGTCGTGTTCGAGGAATTCGAGGACAAGAAACACGTTTTCGATGCGGGAAGTATCATCGCCGACGACGACTTCGCGTAACTCAACAATGTTGCGGTGCGAGCAGTCCTTTAGGATTTGGATCTCGCGCAGCCCGGTCTCAGGTAGACCCGCTGTGTCGGTCGGGTCGATCTTGAGTCGCTTCAGCGCGACAACCTTCCCGGTTTTGATTTCTTTCGCCCGCGCCACCCAGCCGTATGCACCCTCCTCGATGTCGTTCAGCTTGTCGTAGTTCTCGACGCTGCGCGACTTGCCCCAGCCGCCCCCCTCGAAGCGTAGGAGTTTCGCGCTGCCTTCATCTTTCGATGCGCCATCTCCTCCTTGCTCATCTTTCTCGGGCGTTAGTTTCCGTCGTTTCGCCGGCGGTCTGTTATCGTCTTGTTCTTGGGCTTGTTGCTCTTGTGTAGCTCGTTGTCTTACAGCTTCGGCTTCAGCTTGAGCACGCTTCTCTTCTTCTGCTTTTCGCGCTTTTTCGGCTTTTAATCGCTTCTTCTCTTCTTTTTCACGTTTCTGTTTGGCTTCCAGCGCCGCGTCCTCTTCGGTGTCCGCCCAGCGCGATTTGCTCGCCATGATTGTTGGTGTCTCGATAGTAGTAACGGTACGGTATGGTAAAGCAAGGTGGGTAGGTAGGTGGTAGCTTTCCTATTAGCAATACAAACAAACGTCTGGCTACGGCTTCATGTTTAGGCCTTGATCAATGCCTGTAAAAAGAACATTGGATTTTAATAAACCGAAATTATTGGCCCAGGTATCCAATTCATCAATCGTTACTAGCACTGAGTTAGGTAATTATCACGGGCTAAGTGCTGAAGGGAAAGTCCTAATTGAAAATGTTAGAGCTACGTAATTTCAAGGATCGGGGAATTTTCGGAACTAAAATTTAGAGCTTCAGAACTTTGCCTCAGTTGGGGAAACAGCTCAGAGCTCTTTCTAAAGTCTAGGTATAGATACATGTAGGTAACTTCTCGTGCTGAAAAATAACATAATAGTCTTTCGTTGTGAATTTTTTAATTTTAAAGGCTCCTAATGTTTCGAGATGAATTGACATCTGATTTCATTTTTAATCTAAAATGAGGCCAACAGTGTTAAGGACAGCCCAAAGCGGGTTCAGATGCTTGTCACAACGACCAGCAGCTCACCATTCTAAAGTCTCAAGTTCATGTCAAAGCTACAGAAGCTTCATATCAACATCGTCACTCCGAGAAGAAAGAAAATGGTCAACACCGTTAGCCAAGCAGTTGACAGAGGCTATAAATGTTAGTTTACGAGCATATCTCGATACAAATCCATACTCATAATAATACAGACAACCGGTCCAATTCCTTTAGCTAGCTTCATGCGCATGTGTCTTACATCGGACGTAGGCGGATACTACACAGGGGCTATCGAAGCAGGCCGCGATCAATTCGGTCGGAAGGGTGACTTTATTACCTCTCCAGAAATATCACAGATATTTGGTGAGCTTGTTGGAATATGGTTTGTTGCCGAATGGATGTCTCAAGGCCGGCCCAAGCAGGGCGTACAGCTCATCGAGGTTGGCCCCGGAAGAGGAACTCTGATGGATGATATGCTACGAGTGAGTATGTTGGCGCATAGCCAATGATATGAATGCTGACTTTTTCATAGACTATGAAGAATTTCAAGGAAATGGCTTCCAGTATAGAAACCGTCTATATGGTCGAAGCTAGCAAGGAGCTACGCACTGCCCAGAAGAATCTCCTATGCGGCGAGGATGCTGTAATGACAGAATCCAAAATAGGCTGGCACTGTACCTCCAAGTACTCTGGCATACCTATCGTATGGACAGATTCTATCAAGGCTATTCCGCAGGACCCTAGCAAGATGCCTCTCATCGTCGCCCATGAATTCTTCGATGCCCTCCCCATTCATGCTTTCCAGTTGGTCGAATTACCACCGAATCAGCAAGCTACATCCACAGGGAACACTAGAAGCAGCAGCAATCCAAGCCCAAATACACCCAATAATTCTTCTACTTCTCCAAACTACCAATGGCGTGAGATGGTCGTCTCGCCTACCCCTAAAGGGACAACACACGCAAACCTCGGAACCCCCAAATCAGAACAACACGACCCAGTCCCAGAATTCCAACTTACACTCAACCCATCCACAACCCGACACGCGCAATACCTCCCGGAATCCTCCCCCCGTTACCGCGCCCTAAAATCCACCCCAGGCGCCCTCATCGAGATCTGCCCCGACGCCTCCCTCTACGCCTCAGACTTCGCAATACGCATCGGGGGCTCCAATCCCACCCCGAACCCCAAGTACCCTTCCCAGCACAACTCGAAGTCGCGCCCCTCGGGCGCCGCCCTAATCCTCGACTACGGGCCCGCCGACACCATCCCCGCGAACTCGCTCCGCGGGATCCGCGCGCACCGGCGCGTAAGCCCGTTCGCGGCCCCGGGCCTCGTGGATCTAAGCGTGGACGTGGACTTTAGCGCGCTGGCGGAAGCAGCCATGCTCGCGAGCCCGGGCGTCGAGTGCCACGGCCCCGTGGACCAGGCGTATTTCCTGGAGTCCATGGGGGTGCAGGCGCGGGCCGAGATGCTGGCGCGCGGGGTGCGGGATGAGGGGAAGAAGAAGGAGCTCGAGAGGTCGTGGCGCCGGCTGGTGGATCGCGGGCCGGGAGGCATGGGGAAGGTGTACAAAGTGCTGGCGATCCTGCCGGAGAATGGGGGACGCAGGAGGCCGGTTGGGTTCGGGGGCGATGTGAGTGTATGATTTGGGGAGTGTAGTAACACATAAGAGTTAGATAGGGATTGATGTACAGCACCTTAAGCCCGCCAAAATCTACGAGATTAAGTGACATAATTTGAGTTCTTCCATGGATATCCCTTAGTTCTACCTGGTAGCCTTACGTGAAGCGACAGACCCCGTATCGACCACGAGTTACAATTCCGTTCATACACTATCTCCTATGATGTACCGCGAATAATACAGAATTAAGCGCCTCTTCCGAGCAAGATGTCTTCATTTCATACCTTTGAAGGTTTAGGAGGGGGCAGCGAAGAATCCAACGCCTTTCTATGATAGTACAATAACGAAAGACCGCAGCCAAACAGAGCCAGTACCACCCTTTCGTCGCCGAGTTTTAAGTCAGACTGTATTCCTACTTTTTGCGGCCGACTAGATTTGACCCTTCACCGCCACGTCGATCATCGTCGTCGTCGTCGTCGCTGTCTTCGTCACTGAACTTGTCACCATCTTCGCCAACAGCAAAAATCGTCTCGCCATCAAATGAATCTCGTGGTGGCTCCTGCTTGGCCGGTGCTCTGTTCTGTGACGGCTGCGATGCCGCAGATGTAGGGTTCGTTGCTGACGCTGAACGCGTATTGGCGGTCTTCAAGCCAACGTTTGCTTCCTCGTCGTCATCCGAGTCATCCGGAGCACCCACATCGGCGAATTCAAATCCGCCGTCATCATCTTGAGCAATCTCGTCACTCATAGCGAATCTTCTGTTGTTCGCCGTGGGTCTCCACACGTACGCAACCCAAGCTACGTCGGCAAAGTAGACCAGATTTAGCCATCCGTCAAGTACGAACCACCGGGATTTCCAGTGGAAGGGGACATAGTCTGGGTCGGAAGCCGAGGCGAACGAGAACGAGTTGAAGAAAAAGAAGCCGAAGATGACGAGAATGCTGAGAAGGATGCACCACCAAAGCTTCTTGTACATGGCTTCCTTAACAGTTTGCTTACGCTCACGGAGGTCCTTAAGAGTAAAGTTAAGCGAGTTGAGCGTCCACACGTAGAAGGCGGTCAAAGTACCCGCCAATGGGAGTACGATGAGGAGAACGAATGGCCCTGTAATAGACGTTAGTTCGGAGGGTTGTCTCGCAAGACGAAAGATTCATACCAGCCGTATCCGGCGAAATCAACAGACTCGTGATCGCATAAACCAGTCCGAAGACAAAATGAGCGATCGCCAGCATTCTGACGTAGACCATCGTCTTGCCCAGGGATGGCTTCACGACTCCATAGCCCATACACACGATGAGCAGTAAGAAGAACGAGAATGAGTTGCGGAAAGCATTTAGGACGGCGACTACGACTAGGAGGACTTTAGCCGCGACGTCTGAGCCGTGTCTATTCAGATAGTCTGTGACGAATTAGTGAACTGGACTCGATGTGAAGATTGTGTAGACCTTTTACCGTAAAATCCCCAGGTCATCAGCATTTCCACAACCAGGAAAACGAGAATAGCCGTGATGTAATTCTGCACAGGTACTACGTATAGGTTAGAAGTAGAACGAAAGGCCGGTATGAAGCTGCTTACGGATATCGTATCTATGCTGGTAATAGAGGAAACCCCAGAACCTAGTTCTTGTTAGCAAGGCGCCGTCTTTTAGGGAGCTTCGTGACGTACACTGCAACTACAGCATAGAGAATAGTTATTCCTCCGTAGAAGGGCAGCTTAGGGATTTGGGTCGCAGGAAGCTCGCCGTAAGCCTCCCGGAACTCTATAACGCCCATGAAATCGCCAGTATTGAATCCATAAGCCGCGATACAGTAGTAACCCGTTTTCTTGATGAGATACTTAATAGGCGGCGCGGACTTGAGGTGTATGGCTTGCGTTATAATCAAGTTCTCGGATTTCTCAGTTGCGTTAGGCGATAAGATCCATTCGCCCAGATTTGTGTCATTACACAAGCCGTTTCGGACATTCTCGTCGTTGCAGATCAGCTCTTTCTACCCCTATTGTTAGCTTTATTCCTAACCATGCGGCACTGAGAATCGTACTTGAAGAGAGTCTGGTTTCGGGAGGACACCAATCAAGTCTTGGTCTTTCCATTCGAATATGACTAAACTAACGATGGGGTCGTCGTCACCTTCGACGGTCTTATTCGGAAATATCGTTTCGATGAATGGTTCTACCGGGCCGCCCCAGGCGCTTCTGCTGTACATGCCTGATCATGGTGTATCAGTAAGGCTTTTCTTGCAAGCATCACAGACGGATATGGCATACCAGCGCATTTCTGCCGATTCTCATCGGAGTCGTCCTTCAAATGACAATATTAGCCCTGGATCGCATACGATAGACACCAGATTTCTCCTACTATTTGAACCTCCAAAGCCTGAACCTTCCATAGGGACAGGCCCAAAAGGGCCAATGATAACCAGCTCTTCATCTTCGCTTCGTTGATATGGGTGGTCGCCGCGCAAGGCAGCCTCGACCTGGAAATTTATCCAGACTCCTTCGGATGCCGGATACGATGCCACGCGAAAGGAAACGCAGTTTGGTTCGGGATTGAAGGTCCGGTCAAAGCAGGTCGAAGGGCCCGTGAATCATTAGGGGGATCGCGAGTAAAGCTTGAGTTGATAAAAAATTGATCGCAATGTAAAAATAAAAAGGGTCCCGACGGTACCTAGAGCTATATTTGATAGCCTTCCGTTTCTTGGAACTGGGAGAACCTTGAGCAGAGCCACTTCCTTAGGTACATGTAACTATTGCGCAGCTACTAATTAGTGTTTTAGGCGCATTCATTACTACATGTACTAGCTAGGTATTACGTGTAGCCTATCAATTGAACGGAGCATCGGGAGTTGGACATCCAGTCATATTTCTAATACCAGGATTACGATAAGATAAGAATGTACCTACAGTGGTAAGAGCTTCAAGCTTCAAACTAATTCCAGCAGGTGTAAGTTCCTAGGTTTATAATTCTTCTCTCTTTACCACTTCCAGTCGCGGTACGAATTGCAGTTCTCTACACCCGCCTATAGGATAGACATGGGGAAAGGCACAGATAAGCTATATATAACTCACTCCGAGTGGTCATCTTCAGACGCGTACTCGGCAAATACAGGTTCGCGGACCGGTCCCAATGGCGCATCCTTCAAACGACTACCTTTCAACTTTTGCGCCGCTAGTCTTCAGCCTTTCAAGAACCCCGTCTGTACCACCGATGGGACCATATTCGATGTAGAGGTCATTTCGAAATGGCTGGAAAATCACACGACGAATCCCGTGAACGGAGAGCCGCTTGCGGCACGCGATCTCATTAAACTCAACTTCGCGCGCAATGGGGATGTTGACAGCAAGGGCGCAGACGGGCTAGGCAGTGACGGGAAGGGGGACCTGATCGACCCTGTCAGTTTCAAGGTTTTTACCGACAATACCCACATCGTCGCGATCCGCCACGGTACATATGCGAATGTATTTGCTTGGGAGACTGTCGAGAGAATGAACATCAAAGCGAAGATGTGGCGAGATCTAGTGGACGATGTAGAATTTGGCCGCTCGGATATCATTACGCTTCAGGACCCGCAGAATGCCGCAAGCAGAGATCTAAGTCAATTTCAACATCTGAAAGATGGTGGCGAGGCACTCTTAACCAAAGAGCAAGAAAACGAGAGGAAAGAAGGCAATGTCAACATCGATGCCTTAGGAAGAGTGGGGGACAAGGTCCTAAGAGCAAAAGAGGCTGTCGAGAAGGCAAGAAGGGAACGCGAAGCTGGCGGCGATATTAACCGCGCATCTAAGGCGGTCACAAAGGCTGCCGGGAACAATGTTGCCCGGCAATCCATGATTCAGGACAAGAAGCAAGCCTACAACGCCGCAGCATATACCACAGGCAGGGCCGCGGCAAGCTTCACGAGTACGGGATTAACCCCCGAAACCAGCGGTGAACGAGCCACCCTCACAGACGAAGAGTACATGCTAAAACCGAAGAGGGTAAAGATAAAAGGTTACGCGCGGATTGAGACGAATCTAGGCGATTTAAACATTGAATTACAAACCGAATATGCACCTAGGGCTGTTTGGAACTTCACCCGACTAGCCCAGAAGGGCTACTACAAGGGCGTCGCATTTCACCGCAACATAAAAAATTTCATGATTCAAGGAGGCGACCCGACAGGCACCGGACGAGGGGGTACGAGCATATGGGGGAAGAACTTCCAAGACGAATTTGACGGGCCCCTGACACACGATTCCCGCGGTGTAATCAGCATGGCCAATAAAGGGAAAAACACAAACTCCAGCCAATTCTTCATCACTTACCGCCCGGTGAAGCATCTCGACAGAAAGCACACCATCTTCGGGAAGGTCGTGGGTGGCATGGACGTTTTAAGTAAGATGGAGGCTGTTGATACAGATGGCTCGGACCGACCCCTAAATAAAATATTCATCAAGGATGTCGTAGTATATCTCGACCCGTTTGACGAGTTCCTGAAGCAGAAGGCCGAGCGCGATAAACTCGCGGAGACCAAAGCGGAGATTGAGCGAACCGGCGGGACGGAAGACGACCGGATCACGTGGACGGGGAAAAGGGTCAGACAAGACGGCACAGTCGATCAGGGCGGAGGGGGTGGCAACGTGGGCAAGTACCTCCAGGCCGCGATGAAGCAGCAGAATACTGAAGATGAGATCATCGAGGAGGATGTTGATACCTGGGAGGAGCCGGTCAAGAAGAAGGCTAAGGTCGGCGGGTTTGGCAATTTCGATAACTGGTAGAAGGGTTTGCATTGCGCGGCGTTTGGCGATACCCACTGGAACAAAAAGGCATTATCTTTTAACCGTCGCTATGATCTCACTTTACACTAAGTCGTGACTTGTGAGAGACTCATCCCCTTATTGAAGATATGGATTGTAAAGTAGGACTGAAGCGATTTGACGCTCGTAAGATGATTTAATTTACACGAGATCAAAATCCCTTAGAGCAATGCCTCGTTTTCAAAGGATTTATGGGTCTACGGTAAGGAGAGCTCCGGGGTGACTCCGTAGGCTATGGCGAAAACCAGCAAGGTCTACTTCAATCGCGGATCCTCGAAAGGAGTTTCGCCTGAAAAGTTGTCCCTGTAAGCCTTGTAGTGGCCAGTGAAACCTTCAACAGGCGTAGTAACGTAGTCGAGGGTTCATAGGCAGAGGCCCAAGGAAGGCTTCGCCATTTATCAGACCGAGGACGAAACATGGGCCGATCACCCTAAATTCACCATTGCCATATAGACAGAGCAATAATAGAGAATCACAGCCGAGTACAACACAGGCATCATCGCCTGGTCGGGCCGACTCTGAGGCGATTCCTACGCACTTGCATTGTCAAGGGCTGGCCAAGATTCACGAGGCGGGTACCAGCGGTCAACGAACATATCAGGGTGAAGAGTTCCAGCAATGGTCTCGACCGAGCGCTGCTCTCTTATCTCCAGAGGAAGGAGAAGTCGCCTTAGTCTCTCATATCCAGCACTCCCGTCGACATACGACATCTCCTGGAACCGGTGACACTTTTCGACTTAGGTTTTCGATATACCTACCATTCTTAGCACCCCCGGTCGTGGTTGTTCATACCAAGCTGCCAGCTGAGAAGACACATCATTTTTTCCAATTATCTCATGTAGGATGGAACGCTTTGAAAAGTCAGGAACCCAGCTCGGACACGTCGCAGGCTCTGGAAGCTCACGGGTAACCGGGATATCAATAGCATCGTAAACGTTGGTATGCTGCCATACGGCGTCCGTATAAATCTCGGAATACGGCTTAGTGTAGTCTGATACAGAAATAAGTCCCCTCTCAAGCTCCGGCAGCAAAGCCATGATCGCGCAGAACCGGCCTCGCGGGTCTTGACATCACGAATCTACAAAATTTGGTCGCAATTGCACTCCCTGGTGTTCGACGAATAGAGAATAAAGCCAAGGAGGTACTGACTTCGGGCCAACATCATCTGATTAGAATATTCAAGCCGGTACCTCGACCTTAACATCACACAGGCTATCCCTCGCCGAAAGGCCGTCGACTTGACTTGAGCAGGAGCCACATACGACAATGACTTCCAAACCAGCCAGGGATATTTCTTGTCGAACCCATAATCATCGAAACCTGCGGACTCTTCTCCGTTTTACTTGCTTGGTCAATACAAAGCGCATCAATCCACATGACTCTTAGCTCATCAACATATAGCAAGCGCTCGAGGGTGACTACTAGATTCTGTGATACTAGAACTATCGCCCTCCATGTAGGGCTCATCGTAGCACCATCGCTTCCGACGATATAATCTGGAGGAGGATTCTCATGTGAACCTTACGCATATGACAAAGCCTCATATTCAGGGTATCATCGCGAAAAAGGCGCGACACGAAACGAGACGACTATGTCATCATTAAATTCCTCGGGATGAATTGTAGCGAGTCTCATGTGGTCCTCCCCAAGGAGATGGCTATGTCGATACCGCGCCATAACGTAAGGCCGGAGCCAGGACAAACGAGAGCCTCGGACTTCTTCTCCATTATTATATCTGCATGTAGGTAAACTATTGTATGTCATTTGATCGTGGCATGTGGGGTTGCTAGGTCTCGGGCCGGCTACATGAGTGGTAGCTGAAGTCCTACATAATCTCCACCCCTGTCTTGGTTAGAAAGAGGCATATAGGGGAGCCGGGGAATGCTATGCGCTGGCACTACAAATGTAATAAATTCAGCCTCCTAAATAACCCACGGCGGCAGGTCTCTCGCCCTCTATCAGGTATCTCTTGCGAAGACGCACTCCTAAATAGGAGATAAGCCGATTCGTATGTAACATATTCAAAGTACGAGGAAGATCATGCCTACCCCAATCTTTGAATATTTTTACATATCGAATATTACAACCTCTTCAAGTAGGTGAGGTTATCAGGAAAAGAAAATTCGGAACTCGGCAGGAATCAAAATTTCCCTATGAGGTGTGATCTAGCGTCCCAAGTTTCTAGTCCAGAAACTACTGCGGCTGCACAGCCCCTGTTTAGTATGAACATATTTTCAAGGTTCTCGTCTAGGTATTCAACAACAAACGGGAACGACCATTTTACGGATCGCCTACACCGACACGCTATAGCTGATCTGGACTACCTAACGTAATCTCCCCACTAGACGCGTAGTCAACTGGACATAATTTTATCAGCTGGACTTACCCAAAGTATGTAGCTCGCATAGGGCCCTTATATTCCTACCTGGTTAGGATGTCGGTAGTAAGGTAGTATTGTACGTAGTCGATTGCGTGTTGAGGGCTACGACTTCTGAAGGTCACTTACCGCTCTTTGGACGGCTTTACGTCGCACTTTGAGGAGAACATGACGCATGTATTAACTTTGCGAATTTACGGCTTGAAGCTTCGAGCCTCGATTCATGTGGTAGTACAATCAAATATCAATATGTAGGTCTTTTGAGGGAGCCAGTTTAGATCAGGAACTTGGAGCTAACTAGTACCGCCTTGGCGAAGCTTGATGAGGCTTGGCAGCTAAATTCATGCATGAACCAATAGGGACGTAATATAGAGTATCATTTTGCTTTCGGGATCGCATTCGCTAACGAGATGTACTAAGCCACCGAGTATCAACGAGAGGTAACACAAGCAAAGCTTGCGAATAGTCCTTGGAGGATTCTGAATTGATATATAATTACGCTCTGGTAGGTAAGTGAGTTGGGTTCTTAGAAAGGCAGGTTTCAGGCCAAATCGATCGTAGGCGATCTATCAACGGCAAGCCAAGATTGTATATATCTTCACCAGAATCGATTTACCTTGTTTACACTCCACTCATACCAGTCTCCACATCCTCGATACTCGGAAGATGGCCTTGACTGAGCAAAACAACATCTCTATCGCAGAGATTGTTCTCTATGTACCCGCCCTCTTCGTCGCTGTCTGGCTTGCCATACGACATGGCTTTGGCCGTAACGCGGGATGGCTCTATTTGATCGTCTTCTCACTTGCCCGTATTATCGGAGCATCACTACAGCTGGCCACCATCTCGGATCCTACCAACATAAGCCTTTACATCGGGGCAGCCACTTTGCAAAACATTGGCCTCTCTCCATTGATCATGGTCCAGCTGGGACTGATTGGACGGGCCATCGGGAGCATCCGAAAATCAACCAACTCGTTCGTGACCGAGCAACGACTGCGTCTTATCCAGCTTCTCGTCCTCGTTGGCTTGATCCTGGGTGCGGTCGGTGGCAGCCAGAGCGGGCAGAGCGTCGCCGATACGGGCAAATACACCGTGTCCGGTCTCTCACAGGCGGGCACAGGCCTAACAATCGCAGGATACGTGCTGCTGGTTTTTTCGACCGCCGCCGTCGCAACGCAGCTATCACATATGGAGCAGGGCGAGAAGCGGCTGGTTCTTGCCGTGGGCTTATCTCTTCCCTTCATCCTCGTTCGACTGGCCTACTCGGCAGAATCTGTATTTGGAAATAACCCCGACTTCAATCAACTGTCGGGCAGCACCAATATCCAACTGGGCATGGCTGTTATAATGGAGATCATTGTTGTCGTTATCGTTGAGAGTATTGGTATGACTTTGAACAAGATTCCGAAGACTGCGGCGGGTGCTCCACCAGCTGGCTATGAACTACCAAGCAGGCGAAGCAGGCGACAAGGAGAGGGCGAGCACGCATGGGGTTCACACAATAGGAACTCTTCTTAAGTTAACTATTGTTGTTAATGTTAGTAGTAAAACAAGTTTGTACTAAGATATAATTTTTTCCCCAATAATATGATGACTATCAGGAGTCTCTCTCTAATTGTTGTGATACAGCACCGGGGTCTTTTCCGTGCATGAAAAAGGGCTTAGCGGCTCTAATATCAACTAGAGGTGGAATTAGCTTTAGTCCTCGATCTTCTGGCGAGGCGAAATAGCAGTTGGCCGTGTTGATAATCGGTCGACCTGTTGGAGATCTGTTGGTCGTAAACCTGCCCGGATGTCTGGCGCCGTACATTATCGAACATTACCTGCCCGTAGGTCGCCGCCGTATTTTAGACTTTGGAAGAGCTTATGACCTCTTGTTTACCTGGGTATGGACGAAGCAAGCCCAACCAAAAACTGCATTCCACGACACCGTTTGCAGCGAGTTTTTGACGAGCGGTTTTTGGTGCTGCGCTGCGTACTAGCTATGAGGACATAGCCTCCCAAAACGCTTGGATGAATGTCCAAAATTAACGGCTTATACTCAGTTAACTTGCCGATAGATTGCACCATCACCATGTGCAAGCCCTTCCATGGCCCTGTAAGGGAAAAAGTGCCTGTTCGTGAGATCCACAGGCCATCGGGATCACCAAAGTTACGTACTTCAGGGGCGGCATTGCCCGCCAAGCGCATATGCCCAGGTTTGGGGTAATAAGTGGAAACCCGCGGCTCTCAATTCGTCTCGATTCTGTTATTCATTATGATTCATACCTCATCAGTGAGTCAACCAGCATCCCATTGGTAGAAATTCGAAATCCCAGTGGCAATGTAGTGGGGCGCCACGCCAGTTAGCGTTACCATGATCTGAAAAAGGCTTAGTTAATTGGTTCTGGGCCCCAATTGCCCAATAGCAATGCTGAATTCGACGGCTATGCTCTCAAAGACTATACGGGAGTACGGTATAGACACTTACATCGTCCGATCTACTTGGGAGAAACATGATATATAAGATAGATAGAAATTCAATTCAATTCATGCCACCCAATTAACGGATTAACAAGAAACGTCAACACCTAAGCACACTAACAAGACTCAGGCTCAATTTAAATTAGAACAGCAACCGCTTCTAATCCATCTGTTATGATAGTGACGACGACGACAACAACAACGACAACAGCTACAGCCTCAACTACAACTATGAGTCTACCGTCGAGTCCGGAAACCGGCTCTACACCCACATCCTTCGAGGGGTTCACCGAGTCCTCTAATACAGCCATGCAACCGTTCACACCTGGGCAATGTTTATTCTGTCCCAATTCCTCACTAAATTTCAACGATAGTGTGATACACATGCAAAAATCTCACGGCCTGTTCGTCCCAAATCAGCAACATCTAGCAGTCGACCTCGAGACTCTTTTCGAATATCTACATCTCGTTATTTTCGGATACCGGGAATGTATACACTGTGGAACACAAAGAGCTACTGTACAAGCGATACAACAGCATATGACCGGCAAGGGTCACTGCAAATTCGACGTATCAGAACAAGACTCGGAGTTTGCCGAGTTCTACGACTTCTCTGAACCGGAAGACGACGTTCAGTGTGATATTGAAGGCGATGGTAGTGAGAGGAATCAGGAAGCAACCTCAAGTCGAAAACCACTGGTGGCCGATGAAGGCTCGATCCGATTACCGTCAGGGAAAATAATATCGAGGCAATCATCATCACAATCCGGGCCGTCATCCACTCATTTACGCCGTCGAACCCGTACCACGGCTTCACAACTAGAATATTCCCGGGTGGACCCCGACGATAAGGAGGGATCCAGCAAAGAAGAACTCGACTCAGATAATCGTGACACGCGATTATTATCAAAGAGAGAGAAACGAGAGAGGGCGACGGTGACATATCAATTGGCCAATCTGAGCGCCAACGACCGAAGTAGCTTGATGCACCTGCCTACGTCCGAGCAGCGCTCAATACTAGCAGCGCAACATAGGCAGGCTGAAAAGGTGCAAAAAGAGGAGAGACGGAGGCAGAGTAAAATCGATCGAAAAGGGAACAAGAATTTGTATGCATATTGGCACACGGAAACGCCCGTATATCAATGTGGATAGATATAATGAATGGATTACTCTCGATCTACCCGACAAACGGTATCGTTAATGAAGCCAACGCCCAAATGCATAAATCTATGCAAAAATTTATGGCGGAAATGAAGCTGGAAAAGGAGAAGAGTAGGGAACCTTCACCGGCCCGGGTCTCTGCCCCGGTCCAGCAGGAAAGCGTTCGGCCACGACGTTATATTTGGAGGGCCGTAAACGGTCGTTCCTACGGATACGAAGACCATGAAGATGACTGGCTTACTTGCAGCGAAGATGATGATGACCATTCCAATCACAGTAACGGCAATGATTCCGACGAGTGCGACCACGACCAACGACGTTTTGTCATAGTGGCGCGTTCTTCGATCACCTAGAAGAACGAGAAGAGGCTAGGAAATCGCACCTAAGAGATACTGTCAAACTAAGACACACTGAAGGGTGATAGGGGCTAACTTAGGACCATCGGCAGCGGATTTAACAGCGAACCTGAAGGAAATGCAGATGAATATTGAAAGCTATAGTGTTTGCATGATTGTTAGGAGCCAATGGACATGGATGCATGTGTGCATGTATGTACTAGGTATGTCGTGTTCCACGGCCCCGGATCCCGCTAGAGAGACCCATAGGCTATGTAGCGTGCCGCTCTTGCGGGTATTATCCACAATAATGGTACCTATTATGAGCGCGGGGTACATACTTCGCAACGTCAAGGACCAAAATTTTGCCCAACTTGAACTTGAGCTTCACTTTCTAACTAGCCCACATTAGTTATTCTTCCACCTCTAGACGAGAACGATGCCGGTGAGCCCACCCAAGAAATATGCTTACAGAAACCGACCCAAAGTATTAATAAAAGAATTTAGCTGGTCATAGTCACGGGTTTCCCCACGTCCGGCAAAACCACGCGCGCGAAGCAACTGCACAGCTACCTCTCCGAACGTATCAGCAATTCACCCACGCCGTCTAAATACCGCCTACACCTGATATCGGACCAGACGCTATCGATAGATCGCTCCGTATACGACTTATCGGCTACGCCGGCGCATGTGCGGTCCGCCAACGCTTCTGAGAAAGATGCGCGCGCGGCCCTCTACGGTGCTGTCAAGCGCGTGCTCAGCGACCGCGATATTGTCATTCTCGACGGCCTGAATTACATCAAGGGATGGCGCTACCAGCTACACTGCGAGTCTAAGGCTGTGCGCACGCCGAGTTGTGTGCTGCAGATTGGCTGTTCAAAAGATAAAGCGAGGGAGGTCAACGAGGAGAGATTGCGGCGGTGGGAGCAACAATCACAGCAAGATTCTGGGGATGGTGAAGAGGGCGGAGAGAAGAATAAGGAAAAGGGGGCAGAGGACGAAGAAGGTCCTTACGAGCCGGAAAACTGGGAGAACCTTGTCTTCCGGTACGAAGAGCCGAATCCCATGACGAGGTGGGATAGCCCGCTGTTTACGCTGATCTGGGAGGATGGCGAGGAGCAGGCAAAGCAGGTCTTCGATAGTATGTGGGACACAATTGCCGGCGAGGCCCGAAAATTGGTACGGCCGAACCAAGCAACTGTACAGCGGAGCCGAGATGCGGGCGGAGACTACCTATACGTCCTTGACCGCGAGACGCAGGATATTGTCAAGAGGATATTAGACCAGCAAAGCGATGATGGTGGGGATGAGATCAAGATCCCCAGGGGTAGCGGCGGGGAAGACGGCCTAGTCGTGGACTTACCGGCGGGGAAGAAAGTTGGTCTACCCCAATTACAACGGTTACGAAGGGCGTATATGGGCTTGCATAGAGGTGGAATTGGCCTTGAAGGGGTGGGGAATATGGGACCGGAGAGGATACGAGAGACGTTTGTGAGTTATCTCAATGATGCCTTCGAAAGGGATGGCTGATACGTTATGTTGATTCGGCATTACTGGTTCTTTTCCCTATTGTGATACCCCTGGAATTTTGAACGTCAAAATAGTAACCTAAATAGACATGTAATAATACCCCCCCAATTTTACTACCATGAGAGACTGATGTTAAAACTCTCAACTGAATACTATGTATCGATAACAGCACGAGAACATAGTACAGTTTCCTTCACTGACGTCATCTTGTCGAGAGTTTCGGCGCATATCAGTAAACCGTTTACTACGATATTATAGTCAGAGCTGTGATCCCTGTATTTGCATACCAAGGTGTAAGCTGAGCTATCAGGCAACATCTCCCAGTAACTCAACTTTAAACATTCTGTATTCATTCATGAATGTTTCAGAGGCAACTGTCCAATCTGTTTATAAGAAACTTAAGCACCTTACGCCGCTCACTAAATATGGAAGCAATCATCAAAAGGGTAATCAAGGAAAACCAGGAGTTACAGGGGACCCGGGCCCCTCCCCCGTGGACACCGGACCAACCGCACCCTCAATCGTTCTATACGTACGACAAGGCCAAGCAGGTATGGCAGGCGGCACAATGCAAATCGCCGCAAGAAGCCCGCGGCCCGTCTGGAATTAACCGGCTCGCCTTGTTCAGCTGGAACATCGATTTCATGCTGCCGTACGCCAAGGAGCGCATGGACGCCGGCCTAGCGTACCTGGACGGTCTGACCTCTAAGCTTCCGCCAACTACGGCTGCGGTCATATATCTACAAGAGTGCAAAGATGGGGATTTGCGCACTATTGGTGAAGCAGCCTGGGTTAGGGAGAAATTCAATATTACCGATATCGATGGCTCGAACTGGGCCGGTTCCTACGGCACCACTACGCTGGTGGACCGCCGCTTGGATGTCACGGCTTGCTTCCGAGTGCACTATGCCAAGACGATCATGGAGCGGGATGCGTTCTTTGTGGATGTAGCGCTTGGCAATGATGCTGATGGCAAGCCGAAGACCATTCGGCTCTGCAACTCGCATCTTGAGTCTCTCGCCTACGAACCGCCCTGCCGCCCGCCACAGATGAAGCTCATTGCGTCGTTCATGAAGGCGGAGGGCGTGGATGGGGCTTTGGCCGCAGGTGACTTTAATGCCATACAGCCGTTTGATCGGCACTTGCATTCGGACAACGGTCTAAAAGATGCGTACCTGGAGCTTGGCGGCGCCGAGGATAGCGATGATGGATATACCTGGGGCCAGCAGGCAGCAACAAGTCTGCGGGAGCGGTTCGGCTGTTCGAGGATGGACAAGGTTTACTTCACAGGATGCGTCAAGCTGCATCGTTTCGAGCGGTTCGGCGCAGACGTTCAGCTCAGCGACCCGGCGCAGAGGGAGCATATTCTCGACCTTGGGTTTGAAAAGCCCTGGATCACCGATCACATGGGGGTTATGGCGGAGGTTGAGATTGAGTGATGCTAAGGATTATTGAGATACGTGTTATGAGAGAACGACTATTGTCTTTGAGAGCAACATGCCTCCTCCCGGGGTCCGGGGAGGGAGGGGATTCCAAGTATGGTTTTGGTCTTATGGGGGTGATACTTTGGGTCGGACTAGATAGTCCCTTACTTTGTTATGGGAAGGGGAAACCAGACGCTCTGATTATGGATTACCGACACTTGATTCTTATTAAATGTCTCCATTAAATAGCAATGCATTTTAACACAGAAAGGTTTAACATATAAAGGCCTCATTGCTTCTTAGCCCGGGTATCAGTCCATAACTTATCCACGATCTGGAAAACCGCCGTGACATCTCGCATGATGGCATTATCAACCTTGCCCCCAAGTCTCTGCTGAATCTTGTCAGGATGCCAACGGACCCTCTCTTCCTTCAGTTTCGCCAAGAACTCCACCTCGCCGACTTCCTCGGGGTCAATACCCATGACGAAAAAGTCCCTGACGGCATCCGGAGCCACATCTTCTCGCTGACCGCTCCGCACCGGCCAAGCGATGGTCCCAGGCTCCCCATCCCACGCGCCCCAAGCTTTGCCATACTCCTTGAACCGCCCCCTCCAGCTCTTCCTCCGCCGCCTCTCCTCGCCCCTCCTTATACTCTTCTCCATTTCTCTCGTAAGTCTTCTCGCCTCGTCTTTCTCCCGCTCTTTCTGCTTCGCCCTCTCCTCTCTCCGCGCACGCTCTTCCAGCAATCCCTGGTGCGTCCGCTCCCACATCTTCTGCCGCACAAACGTCGCGTACTCGTCGTCATCCATGCGCTCCAGCTCGCCATCTGGTCCGGGTTTTTGTGCCGCGTAGATATGGATCGGTTGCCCGTACACGCCCTCCCAGTACGCTGCCCCTTCGTCGTCGGCGAGCGCGTCGAAGAGCGATTCTCGGAACGCAGCATCGGTGTCTAGGGGTGGTGGAGCGAGGGGGTTTGGCGGCGTGGGGGAGCGCGAGCGTGTGCGTCGCCGCTTGTGGCGGTGGTGGTGGTGTCTATGTCTGTGGCTCCGGTGACGGCGGGAGGAGTCTTCGCCTTCGTCGTCTGGGTCGCCGTCGCGGTGGCGATGAGACCGCGAGCTCTTATGCGACTTAAACCTAAATCTTGAGGTCCGCCTCCTTTCTTTTGTTTCCGTCGCCTCGTCCGGCGCAGCCTGTTCTGCACCAGGTTGCGGCTCATCAGGTGGGGCTGCTTCTGGAGACGTACGAACGTCTTTCACCTCCGCTGCCATTTTGGTGGGCGAAGTCGAGCGGCGCTCAGGGTTGATCGAAGAGAGTATATGTCGCCTCTTCGGCGACGCTGGTTCTGTGGTCATCGTGTGTGCATGTTGCGTAGTTGTTGCCCTGTGGTTAAGAGGACGTGTAGAGATGATGTTGTATTTGGTAAGTCACAGGTAGAAATGCAGGCTATAACTGATAAGATTTAAGCTTAAATCTGATCTTATCGGGGGGATTTTATAGTGGGATCCACTAAAAAGTTGGGAATTTGACGGATACTTGACACCAGTACGGTAATGTGTATGACGGGCGTCGAGATACTTATTCGGTTACCGTTGTGAGTGCCCGATGGAACGCACATTCAAACGGGAGGATATATATCACTTGAACTTCATATATAAACATGCATCACTCATTGGTGGAAGCACCTACTAGATGAGCGCCTAGGTACATACTAAGGTGTGCACATGTCGACTGCAATATAATCTTGGAATATCACGTATAGTAGATATAATGGTCTGTAATAACATGCCTTCCCAGCTGAATTACTGTATCGTAATGGGGTATCATAATAATTTCTTTTCCCGAGAACTTAGTCCTATTCGAAGAAGCCACCCTCACTATCGCTATCGTCGTTCGATTTCGGAGCGGCGGACGGCTCGTTCCGTTTCCCTTTGCCCTTGGTTTTTCCGATGTTTGGGGAACCTGAACTATCCGGAATCTTCGTCTTAGAGAGAATGGACTTCATCGAAGTGGTCTCCTTTGAGGTGGCATTAGGGTGCACGTTTTTGGAACTTCCATCCAGTTTTCGTTCCCTGATTTCTACCAATGCCGAGGTCCCCTTCTCTGCTGCTTTTTCTATGACTTCCCACATCGGCGGTCGTTCGATACGTAGGGCCTGCGCTGCCGTGCTTTCATTTCTTTCTTCCCCTCCATTGTGTGCCGATTTGAGCGACCCCACTGGATATAGGCTTATATAGCGCTCTCTATAGGGGAAGTATCTGGCATAGATACTGTCTATTTCTGCCCTGTGTAGATCTGCCTTCAACTTTTCGATCTCTTTCTCGTCCGTGGCCTGCTCGAGTTGGGATGATATTCGTTTCGCAAGTCGGTCTGCCTTCTTTCGTTCTAGCGTGTTGTTAGGTCGGCGCCAATGCTACATATCTTTCTCCTACAAAAAAGAAGAACAATCTTACCGAAGAAGCGAACCATGTGGTATTTCGAGATCATTGTCTTCCTTTTCTTCTCGTCTGCAGCCTCGGCAATTTTTTGCTGATGGTGCGCCAGCTCCCTCTCCAGATCATTCTCGACATTGGCAGGTATATTTTTCCCAGACTTAAACCGTCTCTCAATCGTCCGGGCTCGCTTCTTGATCCAATTCACACTGCCTGGTTTGGCCTTGCTCTTTTTCACGTTCTTGACCTTCTTGGGCGCATGGTGTCCGTGGGTGCGCTCGCGGCCCTGCGCCTCTTCTCTGCTAGAAGAGTCGGCTTTAAAATCGGAGAATTTTCTTTTAGAGCTCATCGTGTACGTTGTCTCTCGTCGTTAATTATTGCCGTTGAAAATGCGAATAGTTGGGTTGGTCAAAATTACAGTTTAGACGATTTTCCCATCCGCGTTTTTCTCGATAAGATATGCAGGTACATGTATAAAGTTTGATCGCACGGTTTTTAGTTACAAGTCCGAACCTTAAATAATGCTGCTTATATGCATGTGAAAGGCTAAATGGAGGTGAATTACGTAATGCTAGTTATATCTCGGTTTTGGCGGTTTCGGGTGAACTGAAAAAAGACAACATCGAAGCAACCACAAACGTTATCATAAGAGATGCACGTGTTTATAATACGACATATCTGTCTACCTCGAGAAATGGTTACAAATTTAGTAGCCTTTCAAACCATATGTCGCCGAATAAATATTATTCTCTGTTTGGGGTGAAATATGCACTCTTCCCTGGGCCTCCTTCCGTGGCGGCAAAGCGAAGCGCTTTCTCCCAATCCTCGAGCCAGAATTTCCCAATAACGCTCATGCCTACTCTGGAACCGATCTTCAATACGCCCCTCTCTACTGTCTTGATGAGATCTTTCGCCTGCTGAGTTGTATTCATAAAGGTGCCCTTGATGGTGATGCCATTGTATGAGATGTGCCAATAAGGTAGCTTGATGTCACCTGGAATTCCTCCCATTAGATTCAAACGGCCTCCTGGCCGTAGAGACATGATGCCCGCTTTGATATGTGAACTTTCACTCGCCTGAGGCGGCGATATATCGAAGTACACGTCTGGTGGCCCGAACTTTGTTATAGCATCGATATCGTCTTGTATATTGCCGCTGATCTTAACAGTTTCTATTCTTCCGGGCTCAGCGAGCTTTTTTAATTTGGCAAGTGCCGTCTCATTCCTCCCCATAGCGATGACTCTAGCTCCCATCGCAAGAGCTACATGTACAGCAGCACTACTGAAAGACCCAGTAGCGGGAGCAATCAAAACAGTCTCGCCTGGCTTCAAGCCGACGTCTGCAAGGCCACCGTATGGTACGACCAGCTGGCTTAGTGTCCCGAGTTCCTCAAGCTTGTATCCTAGTTTACCAACTAGGAGATCCTCGTCGAGGGCATGTACGCTCTCCATGGGTGCTGCTGACAACGTCGCCCAACACCCGTTGCGCCATTCTCCGGACATCAGTCTCCTGGTCCCGTCGCTAAAACCTTCGTGGAACCCACGTAGAATTTTGATGTTCGGGTCGTCTCGGCCTCTCACTGTTAATTCGACGAAAACCAACTGCCCAGGGATTAGGCATGTGGCGTCAGGTGGCACGGCAACAACGCGAGCAATGCATGAGCCACCAGGTACAAGCGGTAGGGGATATTTATAGCCCCTTGGATTTCCGTTTAAGAAGATCTCATCGGCGTACTGCACGATAAGAGAGTATAGCGGCTTAACAATCACGGTCCCGGAAGTAGGGATTGGAGTCGGTAGCGTCGAAATGGTGGGAGGTTCAGACGAGGAATGGAAGAGGAGGCCTGTGTAGGTCTCTGGGAGCGCATGCTCCGCAAGATTTGCCATTTTGTTGCAAGCGAACAGTTTGCAACGAATAATCTATTTGGCGGACTACTCCGATGTCGATGATTGAGGACATTCTACATCAGCTAAGGGGACATTCCAGGTTTTATATACATTCACTCGACTTAGCCATATAGCTTGTCATTGACGTTAAACGAGCCTACGGGAGCCCTATCATGCGAATTCGAGTACTGAGATATCCTTGGTGGATTTGTGGACGCTTAAGTCCATTGCAGCGGTTCGCGTTCGGGTTTAAGGACGGTAAGACTTGCGTGCAAGATGGGCACGGAAGAAGATTGACAAAATACGGACGTAACTGGATATAGTACGGATCTCACTTTATGGAACTATGGTGAGCTTCCCACTTCATAACTGATGCGCTGTGCTATATGCGGGTGGTATATCAAAATATCTGAGTCGTCTATAAAATCATTCTCATCTTACGAAGAGCGCCCGGGGATACCATTCGCATAATTAGCAAAGGGCAGCCGTTTGAATGTGGAACTCCTAGTTGGCTAATAGAGGGAGGTATATGCATATCTAACCGTGGCGACTAAGAATACTTAATAATATTATCTATATTACTGCTTTCGGCTCGGACGAATAGTACTGGATATGCAGGCTTATACAACCTTGAAAGCTCTTACCTACTGATGGTATCGATCCATTGATTTGAGACGCGCATTGAACACTTGAGGTGTCCAATGTTCATAGCTGAGCTTTCTGGAACGAGGGTCTTTGTACCGAATAAGCTGCTGATTGGCCAATTGATCATAATCAGCGGGGTTGAAGCTTTTATCGATAGGAGTTAAACTTGACCTGGACCTTCAGTGTTTATAGAGTATCCCGTGAATGACACTATTAGAGCATTCCGCCTACCTATTGAGTTGGTCTAGCTTCCTTATTATTAGGATATCTTTCTCTCTTCGCCCATATTAGCTAGGAGTGGTTACGAACGAGTCCCTTCCTCCATTAGCCGAGGATACAGTATGTAAGGTTTACGAAAGGATGGCACATGTCTATCCCGCTTGTTTCTCATGACCAACGCCTGCGCTGGTTATTACAGAGTTAGGAGACCGAGCTAGGCTATGACGGATGTAAATCCCCAAGCGCAGCCTTTGTATACATGGATCCGGAGCAATGTCGCAATACGCATCTTCCAAGATTGATAGGCCGGAGCCAGGCTTAATCAAATGGTCCCCAAACCCGGCAAACGACACGTTCCTCCATGTCAACTTGCAACACCGAGTTGTGCAGCTTTATGAGCCTACAGGCCTCGCGCAACCTGGAGGATTTGACTTCAAAAAGTCGTTAAAGTATGATGAGATTCCTCCACTGACCACATACGACTGGTCCCCAGCCCATCCTGGGCTCGTGGCTATCGGAACTGCTAGTGGTACCGTGGATCTTATAAACCTCCACAGTGATTCGAGTTCCCACCTAGAACTCCCTATCAGGATTACGCGAACATGTCAGGCGGTAGCATTCAATACGGACGCTCTACTGGCCGTCGGACTAGAGCGTGTGCGAAACGATCAATGCCTGAAAATCTTCGATGTGAATCGACTCACGGCACTAGACCCTAGTGTCCCCTGGACATCGTTCGAGGGCTCGATGAACCCAGTGATCGGTCTCGAAGCTAGTATATCTATATCGAGCACCAAGTTCTTCGAGGATAGCCCGAAAGTGCTAGTTGCTGGCATTAAAAACCAGGGCATCCGAATCTACGATCTCCGAGGTAGACTTTATCCCGAGTGATCAAATCATATAAATATATGCTAACAATTCTTAAAGATCCTCAAGGCGCCGTGATCAATTATCAGACCAAGTGTAACAACAATCTGGCAATCGATTACGCCGACCAGAACTACTTCGCTTCGTCTTCTCTAGACAAACCCGGCCTGGTGATCTGGGATCGGCGTGCAACCTCGCGGTCATCTTCATCACGTTTTTATCTTGATGCTGTCGATACGGATGAATTGCCATGGGGGGCAGCCCTCAATGTCGATAAAGCAATCGATGTTAAGGATGCTAACCTCCAGGAGAGGGGCTCGGTGATACGATCTTTACGCTTTTGTCGAGACCGTGCTGGTTTGATAGCTGTCCTCTCAAGAACCGGTCAGCTGAAAGTCCTGGACACCCGGAAGGAATTCATTCCTACAGAATTGAAATCTAAAGATAGCCCGGAAGTTCTTGAGGTTAGGAGATCGTACGAACTGGACATGAACTACACAAAAGATCGAAAGGATGACAGGATTGTGTCATTTGACTGGCTGAACCTCGAATCTCCTGCGTTAACACCCCGAGCAATAGTTCTTCGCGCCAATGGAACCTTTGATATACTTGAGAAACCATCCTATACATCGGAACATTTATACAAGATGATACCATGGAAGGCGCCCCATCGTGGACTGGAAGGTAATGTTTTACCACCAGAGACAAGATTATTGCTGACCTTTCTCAAGCGGGTGGTAGTTATCACTCATTAATGCAATTCGAAGCAACGCAGTACCCTACCATGGTGGGCTCACTCAATATAGACCAAGCTTTCAAAGATAAAGCTCTGTTTGGAAGCAATAAAGATTCCGTCAACGCCGTGGTCCAGGAAGCCTTACTCTCTCCTGCGCCTACTGCAGATCCTGTTTACGACTCGGAGGCGAGCACCGAAAAACTACCAGAACTCTTTGCCACTACTTCAAAGACGGCAGAAAAGCTACGGGATTTGAGAAAATACTCGAAGGAAAATTTCGAGGTCGCTAAACTGCAGCAACAATCGTCTATCAAAGATCTGGATCGGTCGCTAACGGACCTATCCTTAAAAGGCAATGGCCTACCTTCGAATCGACAATTACACGAGAGACTGCTTGTATCGACGTTGGATACGAAGGGATTCCCCAAGAAAGCGCAAGTCATTCTCGATCATGCAATGCTTCTTCGTTCCAAAGAGAAGTACCTATTTGACTACGTTGCGAATAGAGATATAGTCGCCGATGATCCCTGGCTAAGGGAGCTATGGGATTGGGTTGCAGGTATGCATCTTCGCTTTCCCATCGCATTTGGAGACTGACGATCTGGTAGGTGCTGAGACAGCTGCTTCCGATATGGGAATGGTGGCACAGGGGATCGACTTTAGTTATTTAGGAGTTTGTAATATATGGACAGGTGATCTAGGTACGCCGTGCAGATGATACCATATTTAGACGCACTGACTAATTGCTATCTATAGGATTGACCGGCACGTCCAGATTGGCAGAGGGTGCGAAGCTTCCAGATGCTGCTGTATGGGAGCAGTGCCTTCAGGAGATCAATAAGAGGTCGAGACAGCCAGCATACGATGGCGTAGAGACCAAAAAGCTGGCACACCGACAGGCTGCCCTGTGGATTTGTGGTTGGGGCAAATCAACAGATAAGCACTTCAGCGACTACGCGAAGATGCTACCTTCAGAACGAAACTCGTCGTGGTATACCATGGCGACTGCCCATGCCCTCTTTGAGGGTGACTTTGAAAACGCTGTGCAAATACTCAAGAGCGCGAGCGCAGAATACCCAGAGCTTTATTTTGTCTCTTTGGCTCTGCAGCTCAAAAACCAAGGGGACAAGAGCCTCAGCAAAGGACAGCTAGATTTTGATGATGCGATCGCTTCTAAAACCGATCCATACCTTCGAGCAATATCGTCTCACATTGCAACTAACGACTGGGAGAACATCGCAAACCAGGAATCGCTCCCCCTTCGAGAGCGAACATTCGTAGCGCTGCGGTATTTCGACGATGCTAAACTCACTCAGTGGCTCGAGAAGGAGCTCAGGAACGCGACAGAGACGGGCGATATCGAAGCCATTGTGCTTACAGGCATAACAGATAAGCTCGTTGACATATTTGCGAAGTATGTTGCAAAATTCAATGATGTTCAGACCGCTACTCTAGTCCTATCGATTTGCTCGCCTCGATATATCAACGACTATCGATGTCGCGCGTGGCGGAACGGGTACCGAGCTTATCTCCAGCGCCATAAGGCATTCATGCAGCGAACAAAGTTCGAGGTGGAGAGTACCAAGAAGAGCAAGCGAGCCGGCATACCAACTATCATGCCTCCGTCCAGACAGATCGCCCTGCGCTGCGTATATTGCGATGCCGAGTATGAACTCTCAAAGACGGGAACAGGGACGGTCCCACCGCCCACTCAGGGGCAGACCAACCCCCTGACGGCAAACAGAATCAACGCAGGCGTCAGCTGCCCAAACTGTGGACGCCACCTCCCACGCTGCGTTGTGTGCCTCGAGACCGTGGGGGTGCCGCGCTCCGACAAGCCTGAGCTCTCCCCTGATCCGCAGATCCGCCTCGCCGCGCGGTTCCCGACCTTCTGCCTTAAATGCGAACACGTCCTGCATCTTGATCATGCCCGCTTGTGGTTTGCCCGGCACGTCGAGTGCCCCGTCCCCGAGTGCCGTTGTCGATGCAATTTTAGGGCGAACCCGGAGTTGAATTATCACTGATTTTCGTTGAAACACGTTGATAGGAGGGTAAGGCTTGTAATTTTTTTTCAGTGCTAACCTCGTGAATACCGAGTCGGTGGACTTTACCCTCGAACAGAAATGCCACGATCTGATAAGGAGGTGGAGGCAATTCGGATTGGTAGAACTATACATCGTGCTATGAGTTCTCTTTGGTCAACAACTTATTATCCCACCAATTAGTGATCTATTCTTCTGAACCAAGTTACCGTATCCCGTGCATGCAAATTGGGTATCCACAAGCCATTTGTCTCGTCACTCTGCATATCTACCTGGTGTACTTTAAGTAGGGGGTCGGTTGATAGGCCTCTTCTGGCAACTATTCTCCATAGACCACCGTTAAGCACGTAGCTGAACTAATCTCAAGGCTATTATTCTACCCATTGCTCTGCGGGTATTCGTTCACTCAATCTTTCTTGTCCTCGTTGCTCGTTATTACTCATTGTCTTCGTGCCGCTTCCATCGAGACATGCTAATGTATCATATTAAGTCGCCATCTTCCAGAGCGGCACGTACGCGCGCGCGGCGGGGGTATCATCGTTCTCGTCCTCGATCGCCTTATTCATGTTTTCGATCCACGCATCCTCTGCCTGTGCTGCTTCCCGCTCCATCTGCTGCATGACCGTCAGCTCGGCCAGCATGTCGTGGACCAGCGCGCGGCACCCGGCTACCGTTTTTGCTAATCCGGAGCCCGCATCTTCGCCTTCGATATTGCCAAGGTCCCGCAGCGCAGCTCGCCACCCCTCGAGTTTCCGCGTTAGACTTAAGCAGTCGTGCATCCACCCCCGGTCCAGATCCCCCAGGAACTGGACCTCCTCGCCGTCGACCAGGGCATCTACGTCGCCGTTCCTTTGGGCGCTGATAATAGTCGCCATGCGTTCGGCCCAGCCCTCGAAGTCGGTCACCGTGCGCGCGTACCGCCCGCCCGGCTCCCCGAGCACCCAGACCCCGTTGAGTACTTCGTCTAGGATCTGGACTTTCTCCTCGAGTCCTAGTCCGGGTCCCGAAGCCTGCCCCCAACGCGCGAGTGCAGCTACGTTCCGTGCCTCGATACCCTGCCGTTCTAGGCCTAGTAGGGACTCGTTGTCCGCGGCTGCCCGCGCGAAGCGTAGTCCGAGTTTTGCGCGCGCGCTGGCGTGCCATTCGGCGTCGACGGCGGACGCGTCGCGGTGTAGGAGAGATAGCTGGAGGAGCTCCGTTTGCAAGCGGCTGGTTTCGGCGGAGATGGCGACGTTGGCGGGGAGCTTGGAGGGGGAGGGTGGCGCGAGGAAAGTCGACGTTAGGGGTTTGGGGGCTAGCGATTTGGCTGGGCTGTAGTGTTGTTGGTGGTTGTTAAAGGCCGGGCGGTTGGTGAGGGTGTGTTGTTGTTGGGAGGGGGGTTGGACGGCGGAAGAGGTGGTACGTGTGGGCTTGGTGGTAGTAGCGGCGGAGGTGGATGTCGAGGAGTGTGTCGCTGATTGCGATTTCGTGCGTGCGTGGGTTTGCGAGCGCGTTACTGGCTTTGAGGTAGAGCTGGCAGTTGTGATTGTGCTCGCTGTGGGACTCGCGCGGCCTGACGACCCTGATGATATTTGTGACGTCGGGCGTAGCGTCGTTGCGGCGGTGAGGCTCGTGACTGTGGATTTCGACCTTGAGTGTCCCATAAGACGACTTGAAGAGGCTGTAGTAGGTGGACCGCCGGAAGATCTCGGTCTACTGGTAGTCGCACTCGTAGTACGACCCATCGAGGCGAGTGGCCCTGTTGCTGCCGTTGAAGGTGGGTAACGCGTAGAGGGCGCTCTGCCGAGAGGTTTCGTTGTGGCATTCCCATTCCCATTTGTAGCTTGGTCTGGGCGTGTGGACGAAGCCTTACCGTAGACACCCGATATAGGTCTCCCCGTCGTGGAGCTGGCTGCTCTAGTCCGCGAGGTAGTCGTAGAGGAAGAGGTCGTTCCTGTTGCCGCAGACCGCGTTGTCATCGTGGGCTTCACCGGTAATCGACTAGGCGAGGTATTCCTAGCTTCACTACGCGTCGCGGGGCCACCTCTCTGTGCTGTGTCATTGCTGCCGGTTGCAGGCTTACGTAGCGAGCGCATGCGGCTCAAACCAGTAGTCGAAGACATGACAATGGCCTTTATTCTGGTTTCTCTTTTATGAATTGTTTTACGTTTTGGTTGAGATCAGGGGTCTTTGTCGTTTTGACCCATGCACGCGACTAGAAAGCTGCAAAGTTCCGGTGGAGTTATTGACAATTGGTAACTTTAAAGCTAAACCCCACTACAACTCCCCTGTCATACCCCACTATCTGAGCGCTATCATCAGCAAGGTTACAGGGCTGAAGGGTGTAATGGCGGCCTAGAGTGCACATGTGCCTGCCGCCTCTTGTGCTACACGTTCAACCGATTACCTAAGTTTACGAACTACCTAGTACCTTTATCTATTTCAACCTTCCATTGCTGGATGGCATGTACGTAATTACTGTGTGATTGGGGTATATTAAGGTTTATATCATTTAAAGTAGAGAGAATAAATGGAAGGCGTTACTGGTTGAGCAAATAATCAAACCATCTGATAAGATGGAAAGGAAGGAATTGACGAAAGATCATTCGTATTCGTCTATTGCAAGAGGTATCATCGTTGGCTTCTACATGTAGCCAGGGAATCCCATTATGCCCTTTCCATATCCCTTTCCTAGTGCAGGTTCCCACATCATGCGAGGGGACAAATCTACGGCCTACAAATCCGAGCCTTGCGGTATATACTCGTACAATACAAGAATGGTATCATCATATGTACCAATGAACGCCTATTGCTTCATGCAAATCCCTTTTTTTTTTGATCTTTTCTACTGGTGATCTTCCTGCACAAATCACACCAACCGCCAGTCGTCGGTGCTTTTTCGGGTATGTTGAGGTGACCCCATTCTTGAGGTTTACAAATATCCGAGAAAAAAAGGACCAAATTCAAAGTCCTATCAGAAGAGAAAGAGTAGGTCGTGAACGGATGAGTAGGTTGGTGGATTATGTACGACGTCTTCGGCTGGTGATGGTAGGGGGCGGCAGATGATCAAGTACCCTCAGGTTGCTTTCCCTTATCGCGACGCACCTCCTCGAGTTGATCCCTCTCCATGTTCGCCATCAGCAGTCTGAGGTCCGCCTTGTAGGGTCCCATGAGTCGTTCGTGGCACTTGAAACATATGCGGAGATTGCACCACGAACAAGTCTTGCGCGAGCTCGTGTCCTCGACACGGCAAGTCTGGCAAGCTAATGCGTAGCTCAAGTTCTTAACCGGGACCCATTTGCCGTGATTCACATAACACGTGTAATGACGCGAAGTGATAGGGGCAGCTTGCCAGACAGCATCAGTGGGTTTGACGTTCGGGTCGGTATTTCGAGGGAAGCGGGAGAGAGCTGCGTTAATACGTTCCGTCTGCTCTGGGGTCAGGTGCTCTACGGACTCGCCGATGTCACTTAAAGCGCCGCCACCCACATCTCTTGAAGGTTTACGCGCCGGTTTGCGGTTGTTCTCCGCGCCAGGTGAGATTTTTTGCTCATTCAATGTGGTTATGATGTTGAAGAGCTCGGGTTTCTTCATAGGTTCGATTGAATCCGCGGGCAACGCGAGAGGTTTCGCGGGAGGTGAAGCCGACTGCGCCGGGCCCCTAGGTCTTAAAGACTCTGGGACATTTTGCAGAGTCGAAGGGGCCATAGGCGCCGACGGAGAGCGCAAGGTAGAGTTGCTTTGGGACGGTCGCGGGAATCGTGGAAGTCCAAGGCTGTGCGGAATACCAGGTTGAGGGTTTGGTTTGGGGAGATCAGATGGGCTTGTCCTTTCCTGGGCTTCCGGCTGGCCACGAGGCGTGGGATTTCCAATGGGACGGCGCGGAACCGACTTTTCGGCGGACTCCTTTGAGGGAGGGTCCGATGGAGCGGCGGAGCTAGGCGCGTACTTTACCGTCTCAACCGAAATCGTTGGCGCGCTCGTCGACGTCTCTGTGCTTCGTTGACCTGTCATGGGGCGCGTAGCGCTCGCATTGGAACTGATCGCAGACTGCGTGTCAGATTCGGGTCGCTTAAGCTGTTCACCCATCCCAATCGCACTGTCCTCGGAACCTTTGGCGCCATTGCCTCGGGTAGTGAGGTCTTTGAGCTTGGAGGTTAGTTTGCGCATCTCGCTTTCTGGTTGCGGTTCTATCTGTTTGGTTGGTCGAATATTTCTTCCAGGGAGTGAGGCGTTTCTAGGAGGTAATGGAGAAGTAGTAATGTTATTGTTTTGTGAGGACGGTGGGGGTGGTAGGTCTGTGTTAGTTGTTTGTGTGGTGGCTGCAGTTGATCCGTGAGAGCCAGCTAATTTGAGCTCTGGGACCAGTAAGGTACCGTCTGATTTGGACGATGCACGTCTGCGCCAAATTTCCCGTCGCTGAGGCGAGTCACCTACAAGGTTTGTCGGCGATGCCGCGGAACCTCCATCTTGTGCGCCAAACCGGGACGTCGGGAATGGGTCTGAGGGCCGGGCACTAGACGGCGTGCTCGGGCGAGTTGGGTCCTTCAACGGCAGTGGCGGCGGTAGCGGATCCTCAGCTGATATTATCTCGTCCGTTACTGACGGCATCTCATCCATCCAGGGATTGTTTGGAAGCACCGGCAAAGTCTTTGCTAAGGACTGCTGAGCATCGTTCATCCCTTCTCGCTCCGGTGAATTTGAGGGCTCGCTATCCTTTGTGAAGATACTACCTTGCGACGACCTCTGAACAGAGTCTGACGAGGTGTGGGAATACGCCGACAAGAGGCTGGATATAGAAGAGACGCGTTTCATCTTCTTTGACTTAGCAGCCGCGCTTGGGGCCGGATTTGCTGGCAGTCCCACTGGCTTCCTCGGAATCGACCTTGTCTGTGTTTGCAACTGAGTGGCCCCCATGGTGCTATCATTTGAAGGTAGCGCAGGCAGAGGTGAGGTGGCCAAGCTTGACTTGATGCTTGGGCTAGTGGTAGTATTGATGCTAACACTATCCTTCCTAGGTGGGAACGGTGAATATAGTGAAGATGGGGGGTCTCGAGAAGCTGTTCGTGGCCCGTCATCATCCAATCCAGGTGGAGGGGCAGGCAGCGCTTTTGAGAAACGAGAGCGACCCGTCTTCGGGGCCTGAAGGGTAGGACGGTCCATTACTACGTATTATCGGCTGTATTGGGGTATCATATGATACGGAAATGGTATAAGTAAGGCGAAACGACAGGACGCTGTCATACCAGAGTGACGAAAGAAGGTCGTTCGTGCATTTCGTCCGATAAGGTTCGAGGAAGAAGAGACGGGGGCCTGCAATCAGGGTTGCAGATGTACATGTAATAAGTGATACCTATCCCATCGAATCGGGGTGGATTCACTTAGTTTTCTGCCAACGCCCTAACTATCCTTGACTTGATCCTGCTGGGTGTATACTATACGGCCTTACGGGATGACAGCACACTTAATGCAGGTACCACACTCGAAGGATCCACAGCAAGAGAATCTCGACAAGTCGAAGAGAAAAAGGCTCTCTGCATATATGGGGGCACCTAACGCCCTTTTCAGAATTTGCTCGAAGTCTTCAGCGGAAATGGCCAAGGCAACAATCAGGTTTAGAAATGGGGACTTTGAGCGAGTCGGAGCTAACCCTGCTCGCCCTGTCTTGTTTTCTTTCTGTTGCGGGAGGCCTGTTCGACCTGTTACGTATGAATGGCACTGCAATATGCGAATCCTCTCGCCTCCCTTCAGGAACAGGGCCGAGTAGCGAATGCGGATGTGCTTTAGCCCCTCGTGGAGATAGACCCCTGAACGGCCGTTTCAGCCACAGGTATATCCCGAAGAGGAGGGTGGTCAACTTTAATTGACAGGATGTGAGTGGGTACCTATCGCGTCTTTTTTTCTTCTCTGAACAATCTTAGCTTATTTTTAACTATGCTATTAATTTGTAGTGTCTAGGTTCCGCTCGAGATCAGTTGACTATTATAATGAACATCGAAGAATCGAATGCTTAGGTTATATTAATAAATATAGATGAAAGACCGGCGGAAGAGACAACGGGAAATAAAGATACATTCAAATCAGCGATCTTACACGGGTACTCGCGCTAGTCTTCGAGATCGCGAAAATAGGTGTAATTTGAAAAGGTCTCACAAAACTTGGCCGGAATGGAACTAACAAGACACGCGTTTTCGACGGTGTCTTATGCGAAAATCGCCTCAGCCACCATATTTTCGAAGTAGCCTGAGGCTGTGCCTTTACATACATACAAAGGCAAAGAGGCATATGCGAGATAAACATGCACATACATGTACAATCAGCCAAGCTAATACATACGCGTCAACGATTCGCGAGCGACTGTCCGGAGTGGGCTCACTGGGCTGAGCACACGGTCGATGGTTCGTTACTCTTAAGCATGGATCATCCCGTTGCTCACAGGCAGAAACAGGGGTCGGACCAGTGGGGGCACGGCAAGAAGTAATATGTAGCATTCTCTCCGACCGGCGGCCCTATCAGAGCTTCACGTGGAAAGGTTTTTGGGCACTCGGGTGAACCGGAGATTGGCCTACGACGTGCAGATAGACCTACAATACCCAGTCGAGATAATATCGAGTCGAAATCTTGGTCCCACCGTCTTACTGCTCGTAGTCTTGGTATCATACTATTCCCTCATACGCTGTCCTGCGGCGTACAGCGTACCCCCCGGACCAATGTATCGACATTGAATGGATGACCTTATCGCACAGACCGTAATCGGAATAAACTTCAGACAGATGTTAGAGCTTCAGAATCTGAGAACCTGGGGAAGCCAGCATTCATGCGACGATGTTTTAAAAGAAGCCCTGGAAGCCGGTAATCCCCAAAGAGCAGGTAGTTCCTTAGCTAATCGACGGGTTCGTAAATTCGAGTCGAAAAGGAGTGAGGTAGGTTTTTAGTTTATGTTAGAATATCTGTTCTTTACAGCTATCAATGTATAGCAAATGGCGATTATCAGGGGCACCGATCAAAACTGGGCTTATCCATGTGAACCTGATTTTGGGGATTTGGATCGACTCCGGGTCCACCAAATCATTTAGCCACAGCGGGTGTGATCGAGATATACCATATACACGGGACGGCGACAATAATAATAACTGAGATAAGCTCGCGATGTTGGTGATAAATTTAAAATATTATGCCGTACAACAATAGCATTTCACTTCTACCGTCCTATAAATTCCAAGCTATTTTTACATAATCCCTCAACTGGTACGGAGGTACGTAAGTGTAGGATTATCACCAAGGAGAGCTTGTGAGAGACCCCTGACGAGAGACAGACCCCTGATTCCTAAATCGTCCTTGGGTCATGTGTTAGGCACCTAGGATCTAGGTATTCACCCGACTGTGATGCAGCACGAATTCCAGACGCCTGGATTCCAGCCTCCACAGAATTAAATCCGTACATAGTGTACGAACGCATCGCGGCTACGCACATTAGTCGGCTCCTCCTAGATGGTAAACCGCCACGATAATTTGAGAGCACAAGAGCACTGCATGTAATACCGGTATAAGTTATCGTGATTGCCAACGACGAGCAAGGCAATCCGCCTAAGTCGGGAATGAGAAGGATCCGAAATTCTTTTTTTCCCATCCAGCAAGCTGAGCCGAACTACCTTTCAGCGGTCGTCTGAGATGTCGTGCTCGTTTTCGCGTGCAATTCAATCTTAAGCGGCTTGTTACATGTTTACAATCAGGATGCTAAAGAAACAATGTCGATAATGATTTGTAAGTGAGCATTACTGATCTTATATTGCGGGAAAGGTTTCGTCTGCCGATGGACTCGTTATACCTATCGCTACCTATCGCCGATAACTAATAGAATGCACCAATTGTGTGATAGTGGAGATGCAGGGCCGTTCGCTCATGGCCTATCTACACAATCTCCACCCCCTTGGAGGGGGGACGCTTTGTCGGTGTGCAGAAACACAAAGACGAGTCGGTCTGTCTATCCTATTGTCTTTTTCTGTAGTTGCAAGGAGAGAGCTCGTATACATTTGTGTATAACTACATATATACTAGATACCCAGTTGGCGGTTCATAATTGAAGTCTGTTTGACCCCTGGGAATCTTGTAATAAATGTCCTCCGAGATCCCCATCCACGCCGAAGGCGCCCCGTCCGCCGAGACGGCGCCTCTCCTTGGCCCGAACGCCTCCCCCGCCAGCAACGCCGCCCAGGTACGGTCCAATGGCACGTTTCCGAGCGTCAGCAATTCGGCTGCCGATAGTGGTACAGACCCGGATGTGGAAAACGGTCACACGACAGACGCCAACAGGAACAACTCGAACGGGGCCGCCCCGAAGTTGAAAGTGAATATGAAGGCGTTATTACCGGCGCTGGCCATCGGTGTAAGGTTTCCTCTCCGTATTTACTACAGCTTCAGTATGTGAAAGCGTAGGACTAACAGTATTAGATCTTCCTGGTCGCCATGGACCAGACGCTAACCATCGCCACATACGGCAAGATGGGCAGTGACCTCAACGCCTTAAACTCAACGAGTTGGATATCCACCTCGTACTTTCTGACCTTAACCGCTTTTCAGCCACTTTACGGCCGGCTTTCTGACATCTTCGGCCGTAAGGAGTGTCTCCTGTTTGCCTACGCCGTCTTCGGCCTGGGTTGTCTCGGTTGCGGTTTGTCGCGCGACATTGTTGAGCTTTGCGTCTCCCGCGCGGTCGCCGGCATTGGCGGAGGTGGTATGAATGCCGTCGTCACGATTCTTGTGACAGATCTAGTATCCCTTAGGGATCGCGGACTCTTCCAGGGTTATATCAACATCGTGTTTGCCTCGGGTATGGCTTCCGGGGCGCCGATCGGTGGGTTAGTGGCCGATAGCATCGGATGGCGATGGGCCTTCGCGGGCCAATTTCCCATCGCGATCATCGCCTGGTTGTCCGTACTCCTCGTGTTGCACCTACCCCGGACAGATCATGCACACTGGACTTCGAAGGTTCTGCGCATCGACTTCCTAGGCGCCTTCATGCTTATATCAGCAGTCTTCACGCTATTGTTCGGTCTTGACAACGGCAGCAACGAGGGCTGGGGACAGAAGATCACCATCATCCCGCTGGCATTGACGCCGCTCCTCTTCACGTTGTTTATATTCATTGAGATGAAGGTGGCATCGCACCCCTTTGCGCCCGGGCATGTTATTCTAGACCCGCCCTTGCTGGCGGCGTACGGGGCTAATTTCTTCGGTGTTGCCGCGCAGATGGGTGTCATTTTCTTTCTCGCATTGTTCTTCCAAGCCGCCATGGGCCTCTCGGCTACCTCGTCCGGCCTCATGTTCATGCCCAGCACATTTTTCGGGCTCTCGGGCTCCCTTGGCGGTGGTCTCCTCATGCGCCGGACGGGGAAGTACTACTGGATCACGCTGTTTGGATACGCTCTCGTTATCATCAGCATTGCGCCTATGGTAGCCTTCACCGGCGCGATACAAAAGTCAATTGTAGGCGTCATTGTGGGATTATGTTTCCTCGCGTTTGGCTCGGGCCTCTGTATGTCATCTTTTCGTTACTCCCACTCCCTTTTCTTCCCCTTTCGCCCGCCAACGAGCCTTCTCCCCCACAACGAGAAAGAGGCTCCTAAGAATAAGGTATCTGTGCCAATTATATTTTACTAACACTGCCAACTAGCCATTACAAGCACTCTTATCGCGATAATCGCCAACACAACACCAGCTGACTCCGCTATCGCCATCGCATGCTCATACCTTTTTCGGTCGCTGGGCACGACACTCGGCATCAGCATCTCGACGGCAGTCCTGCAGCAGGTACTGCGAGTGGGTCTCGCCGCATCCCTTGGCGACGACAGCAACAAGGCCCGTGAGATCGAGGAAGGCGTGCGGCAGAGCCTGGACTATATCAAAAAACTCGAGCCCGCCGTCGCAGAGGTTGTGCGTACCTGTTACGCTGTTGCTGTGCAATGGGCCTTCGTGCCCGTCGCGGTTATGGCGTTCTGTGCCATACTTGCGGCAGCGTTTATCAGGGAGAAGAAGCTCGAGGGGAGATAAGTGGGTGCTTGTATATAGACTATACCAGACAGAAAAAGGAGCTGAACCCCCCAACACCAGTGGCGATCAGCTAGACAGCTAGCCACCTCCAGCATACGATATAAAACATGAAGTATGGCTTGGAACAAAGAAATATATATTAGGGCATAGATCATGGACCCATATAGGTCGGGGCCTTATATATACATGTATGTATGCACGAGAAATACGTCCTCGACTACCTAGGAAGCAGAGCAGTCCGCCGAGGAAGCTAGCTCAGGGTTTAAGAACGCCACCACCAACATGACCAGGGAAAGGGGAAGGGGGAAATGAATAAATAAATAAAATTATCAAACTTGAGCGTCCAGCAAGGCAGATTTACCCCAATGACACAGCGGTTTCAGTGCCAACACATCACATACCGGTACGTTGATCCACGGTATTCATAAGACATATACGCGCATAGTCCGTCCCTGGGTTTTAAAGGAGCTACGTAGACTATAATTGGATAGCCATACGTCCTAGATCCGTAATTTCTTCGCAGGCCATCGAAATAGTATAACCAGGATTAAGTTCAGTCAGTGATATCACTGATATCATGTAGCCTAGGGGAGCCGGCTAACCAGGAACTCGGAATAGTTCTGTTGCTTTATAGCTTCAACCCACTCTCGAATCGGAGCTCTTAAGCTAGGTATTATAACGTCACAAGTATGCTCTCGCATATGTTTCCTGAGTTTGACGGAAACTACGTGGACTACTGTATATAAGCACATATCGCACCAGAAACAGATATGGACGTTACCCATCACCCCTATTTAGCAACTTAACGGCCTACACGTTTACCCGATGTTACAAGTCATCACCACACCGGCGTAAACTAGGAGGCTTCGTAGTGTTTGTACCTAGCATTTCCTTTGCTAGTCCGCTAACTCATAGAATGATTCATCTTTCTGACTCCATTGATTTTTCCCCGTGTCTTATGAGCTATGAAGTCGTCGCCGTGTGCTAGCTTGATCGTGATAAACGGCGTTTACGACCACTCCGAAGATCTAGCCTGGCCAACATGACTCGTTATTGCGGTCACTGATTGATTGGGGGGACCAAATGCTCCTTAAAGATTGCACAAAACATCATAGTGGCATACCAGCGCATTTGTGAGGTGGCCAAGGACCAATTAAAAGCTAAGTATAATTGAAAATAGAAACAGTCTTGCGTAAACAGAATAACCCTTTGCTAACTCACCTACATATGGACCTAGTATGGATGCTTCTTATCTTGACCTTTCCGGGATAGGTAGGTATCTTTCTGTGCCTTGATTATAGTTAGTTCGCATTCGTCGCCCTAGTTGTAAGTAATTGTGTAATCAACTAACATGAGTTGCGGGATAGAAGTTATTCTGATATGCTGTCGATCAACTTAGTGTAAGTATGGGGATGAAACTAATTCCCTATGCGCGGAACTACAGAAAACATGGATCTTTGATTAACTGAATTAATTACCTAGTAGTGTTAAGCTTTAATGACTGCTGGTCTCATAAGCAACGCAAGAGTTAATAATGGCCTATTTTCATGCAGATGGCTCTTTGTAAGACTGGAATCAGAAGGTATAGAGGCATAGATTTAAGGGGGATTTAGCCTCAGCCTGGAAAAATGATCATGAAGCAGGTTTATGGGTTCACGTAAATATATAAATTGTAGTTACGATGTAGGCATTTCAGATCGAGCGTCCAGGGCGAAAACAGCCAATGTATAAGAATCTCTCTTTACCAGGAAGAGGTTCTAGATATATGAGGGGTATGATGCTACTTCTAAATTCGTGCCTGGTATAGATTCCTGTCTTAATAGACACCTTATCACACCTGAATGTGTGACGATGCATTGCGTACGTCTCATGCTCATAAGTACCATTCATCATCATAGATTAACGTCATAAGCCATACCATGCAACTCAGAATAGTCGCTCGCGAACGTGAATTCAACTCGTCTCTTTTTGTTTCTTATCATTCCGGTCCAAAATCTGTAGCCACAACCTGCTACTCATTCACAACTCCTACAAGAACCCACGGCGCGGAAAGCTGACGCCTTCCACAGCAGCATGATCAGTGAACCAACTGCATCGTTCGCCCGTAGCTTCATTAACGAGTGCGCATGGCAAACCGTTTCCTTGCTCGAATATTTCCTTCATGATCTCCTTCTTTCCGGCGCCGGTGGCAACGAAGGCGACCTTGACCGCGTGTGTGACGACGGGGAGAGTTAATGTGATTCGGCGCGGCGGGGGCTTAGGTGAGTCCTCAATAGGCGCAACCCAGCAGTCAGTTTCACGCAGCAGGGGATGGCCCGGAAACAGACTGCAGGTGTGGCCGTCAGGGCCGGAGCCAAGAAGTAGAAGGTCAAAGATGGGAAGTTTGACCGAGTCGCCCTTGGCAAAGGAATCGACTAATATCTTCTCATATTGATCTGCTAGCTCTTGCGTGTCGTTCAGGTACTGGGTGTCGATCGGGTGGATGGTGGGCTGGCCCAGCTGAGGTGGAATCTTGTCCAACAACTCCTTCTTGACAAGACCGTAATTGCTGTCCTCGTGGTCCAGAGGTACGGCTCTCTCATCGGCGAAGAATATTTCCCACTTCTCGAACTTGACTGTATCCTCATCTGATTTCGGGGGTGGGAGAAGGGCTTTCGCTAAAGTCTTAGGGAGGGAGCCGCCTGAAACGGCAACCTTAAAAACGCCGTGACGTGTGATGCCGGCATTTTGACATGTGATGATGTAGGATCGAAGCGCGGGCGCGAGAGCTTCTACGTCGTCAAATGCGAATAAATTGGGTTGTTTTCCCGGCATGGTGGATGGCTGGGTTAAGTATCACTCTTTTGAGTACCTGAGTATTCGGATATAAGTATGAGTGCAAATACAAATACGTAAGTCAAGTAGGTAATATAATAAGACTAGAGGGTTTGGGGGAGGTGTAAGGTGTGTTGTTTGCAGAAAGGAAAGGGATGGTGGGGTAGGTAGCTTTCACGAGTGATTTTTAAGGAAACCGCGTACTTACCCAAACTCAGGTAAGATGGCAGGTACTATGTACTTCTTATTTGAGCTAAGGCCAAACAAGGTTAAGGCAAGTATCGATAAGACGGAGAAGACTCCGGGATCGCCCAATATTAGATATAAGATATAAGTGGAAGGGAGTTTCTAGAAGAGAGAATTTCAAATATAAATATGCCTGGGGGAGTCGATGATGCCAGACCGAATAAGGGTCGATATAAAACTTTATGTAGTATATTCCGTGCAGGCGTTCAAGAGCGTATCCACTCGCTATTAGTGTAAGCCCACTCGATTTCTTGGCGCTGAATAGCTGGCGGTTTGGTGATTGGACTGACGTGCTGTCAATCAAGCTATGACAAAGAGGAAACCGATTTTGAAAGATGTAGTTATGAGATAAACGAGATGTCAAATCGTTTCTTCGGAATTACAGTAGAAAGTGAAATGATAAATCCGTCAGTTATAATATCATAGGGACGACTAAGGCACTGCCTATTCTGTCTGATCTCATTCACATCAATTGATGTAGTTCGAAAGTTGTATATCATGTTGTTGTGTCAACGTTTGGGTGTTGCTGTCAAGAGGATAAAACGAAAAAAGGTTATGGCGGGGTCTTCAGGGTGATTGACGTAGGGCTTACTGATCTTGGATAGACCAGAGGGGCGGGACAGGGGGAGGGCCTGTAGATAAGCGGACCTTAGGGGGTGTGTGATAGTGGATGGGTGGGGGTTCTGCGCAACATTGAGCATCTAACGGAGCTACGATGGAGCATGTTTTATTAATATCCGCAAGAACCCACTAGCTAACCAACTTTGCCCTCTTTTCCTTATTTTGTCTACAGAAGACGGAATGATTTCGAGTCGATGATGCTCACGATGATGAATGATTCCGGGGACTTCGAAGAATTAGAAGTAGATACCCGTTTTGGGCTAGGCTGGTAATGGGAGGCTTGGCTGATATTCAACACTCTTTGACACTGCCCGGATCCGTTACAGAGTTTGTTCATCTTCGTACCGGAACCCAATATGCGTTATGCCAGCCTACCTAATCTTAAGTAGCACACGATGGAGCCTTTCGGTATGAATTTTTATGATTCTATTAAGTGGTGGGGGATCAGAACCACTCGACAGACATCTTTGTTATCGCCCGAAGAGATCGATGACAAGTCACCTTGCCCTTCGGTACGACTATGATCGGGAGTTCTATTGAATCGTACCCACGGATACAAATCATCTACGTGATGATAGGTTAACCAAACCTTAGGACAAGTTTACATACGACCTCACCGACAGTTCCAGGCACAGCCTTCACAGGCAATACAGATAGGGTTCCAATGCATCCCAGGGTCGATCCAATTCCCAGAACCTGTGGTATTGGTCAACCAATACCATGTATCGATGAACCATGACGAAAAAATGTGATCACGGTGATGAGTTTAAACATTCACGAGTTCTTATTCAAAACACATAGCTTATCTTAACATCGACGCCGTTAGGTTTTAATTCCGAACTGCCAAGTAATAAAGCTGCAACGTGGCTTAGCTGGGAAGAGTTGCAGAAGTCGCTCGGCACTGCAATGCTGCTTGCAGATCCGGATCATCGGGTGCCTTGCGCGGATGAATATTTACACTAGTATTAGCACGTGCTGTCTCAACATTGAGATCTTGGTAAATAGGGAGCGCTGAACATATTTATATATATATTACAATACTTACATATATTACATATATTACACTAAGGTATCTATTTAGATCTTACTGAAAATCTTGGAATGGGTGATACGGCAGATGAAATATTGAGATAAGTGTAACCTTAGTAGAGACGAGCGCGCGGCACCTAGGCAGTGGCGGCCGGGAACGGACCCGAGGGGGCTGACCAAAACACCGGTGCGGGCGCTATGATTTGCCGTCTCAGAGACCTCGGGCTCCAGCTGCTAGATCTTAAGGCTTCACTTCTACAACTACCTACACTGTAGGTAGACTTATAACAACGACGGCAGCAACAAAAGACACATTTTCAATCGCTTCTCATTTTAATGGTCATTATTTTCATATCACTTCAGCACGATGGGATCCAATGCGATATCGTCACCTAAATACCTGACCGGTGATTCAGCCGCGATTAATGAATTCCTTGATAAATTTGATGTGCGTTATTTAAACCAAGTACCAGAAATCCTCGCGATACGGCATCTCACTCTAAACTCTAGGTTTTCCTACTTGACTGCGATGGTTAGATGATAAGACTCATTTTCAACGGAGGGCTACAAGCTGAAAAGAACTGTAGGAGTCTTATGGTCCGGGGACCGCCTATTTGATGGCATAGTCGAGACACTGGAGATGTTGAGATCTAAGGGTAAGTTCGGCGTGACCGAAAGGAGAAATTAAGCATATGTAAAACTATACGGCAGCAACTAAGGTATCCTAGGAAAACGCATTGTGTTTGTCACAAACAATTCTACGAAAGCCCGCCCCGGCTACCTGGAAAAGTTGAAGGCCATGGGCATCCCCAGTGATGTTGATGAGATTTTCGCCTCAGCTTACTCATCCGCTATCTACATCTCGCGGATTATGAAACTACCTGCGCCAAAGAATAAGGTATTCGTTATCGGTGAAAGCGGGATCGAGGCTGAATTGCGCTCCGAGGGTGTCCCTTTCATCGGCGGTACGGACCCATCCCTCAGGCGAGACATGACCCCTGAGGACTTCGACAAGATGGCCGATGGCTCATTGTTGGATCCTGACGTTGGTATCGTACTTGCCGGGCTGGACTTCCACATCAATTACCTAAAGTTGTCCTTGGCTTTCCAGTACCTCAAACGGGGTGCCAAGTTCCTCGCAACAAATCTCGACAGCATGCTTCCTATGGACGGCACCTTTTTCCCCGGTGCCGGTTCTATCTCTATCCCGCTAGTAAACATGACCGGCCAGACACCGCTGACCCTGGGAAAGCCTAGCCAGGCCATGATGGATGCGATTGAAGGGAAGTTCCAGTTGGATCGAGCACGAACGTGCATGGTCGGCGACAGGCTGGATACTGATATGAAATTTGGTATCGAGGGCAAGCTAGGCGGGACTCTCCTCGTGCTAACCGGAGTACACAACCAGAAGCACTGGGAGGCAGAGGGCGCCGTTGCCGTGCCAGCCTACTACGCCGATAAGTTAAGCGACCTCCGGGCTGCTGCGTCCTGATGAAACATGTTTCATTCATCTACATCTCGTCCTCTTCAGCTGATGCTGGCATAGATCTCATGCTCATTGTAGTTATAGTACTGGGAGAACTACCTACGGATATAGATAGACTAAAAAGCTAACTATATAGACCGGGGATGCCTATGAGAAGAATCCCACGAATCAAGTCGTATAACTACATTGAATAGACCCTCGTGGCTCCACTTAGAGAGAGACTATATAGTCACCATTCATCTCTCGTCATAGTCGGGAACTCCAAGTTTCGGCATAATGCCTATAACGAAACTAAGCCGAGTTCTCCAACAGTTCTCCGAAACCGCACTCAACACCGAGTGGTGGGATTGCGGCTCGATATGCCGACTTCCCCGCGTAACTACTCAGCTACCCCATAGAGGGGGACCAAAGCGTGTGTATTGATTTGACGACTGGGTTGAGGTCATGATGCATGCCGTCGCTCGTGACGGTGCTATGGTGGAGTGATACGAGTTCTAGTCGAGCATATAAGACGTAGGAAAGGTAACATAGTAGAAGGGGGATTTTCTTTTCAAATTTCCTTCTGCTCCTTTACATACTCAGTACCTACCCGGGACTATAATTCCTAATTTTGATATATTATTAATCTAACTAGACCACCCGAGCATCAAATTGGATGGGTGGCACGATCTAAAGAAACTTGTAGCTATATAGGTTTTACTTACTTACAGCATTCACCCTACTCGTCATCATGGCGTCGCCAGCTGCACCCCTCACACAGGAGCAGAAGGACTTCTTCCTCGCTCACGGGTATCTGAAGCTCAGCAACTGCTTCACGCAGGAGCAAGCCGCCGACGTGACGGAGGGCGTATGGACGCGCCTCGGCATGTCGCCGACAGACAAGAGCACCTGGACCAAAGAACGCACAAACATGCCCTCGCACCGGGACTTCGACGTCGCGGAGTTCGCGCCCAAAGTCTGGGCCGCGATCTGCGAGCTCTGCGGCGGCGAGGACCGCATCGCGCCGGACTCCCGCAACTGGCGCGACTCCCTGATCGTCAACCTGGGGACTGCGGAGGGTGAGGGCCGGCCCGTGCCGCCCAGGGAGCTGACGAATTGGCATGTCGATGGGGATTTCTTCGTGCACTACTTGGATAGCCCCGAGCAGGCGCTGCTGGTGATCCCGCTGTTCACGGATATTATCCCCGAGGGCGGCGGCACGATAATTTGTCCCAAGGGTATTGATAAGGTCGCGCGGCAGTTGTACGAGCACCCCGAGGGTGTGTCGCCGCGTATGGTGCCTCGCGCGCATCCGGATTTCAAGAAGGAGAAGAACCTAGAGTGGTATATGGACATTGCGCGGAACTGTGAGGATGATGCCGATTTTGTGGAGGCCACGGGTGTGGTCGGCGATGTGTATCTGCGTATGTGATGTCGAACTTTTAGTTCCCTTTTAGTTGATATTACAGATGTACACATGTAGGTACTTACTGACTTCTATCGTTGCAGTTCACCCCCTTATGATGCATAGCGCGACGAGCAATGCGCGCCGCGCCGTGCGCATCATCACGAACCCTCCGGTCAGCTTGCTGGAGCCGTTCCGCTTTGACCGGGAGAACGAAGATGGATATAGCCTGGTGGAGCGTAAGACGATGGCAGCAGTGGGCGGCCCAGATAAGTTAAAGGGGTGGAAGATCACAATGCCGAGGGAGGGTGTCATCCCTGAACGAGTGCGTATTTGGGAGGCTATGAAGCGCGAGGAGTTACGTAGGATGGAAGAAGAGCAAAAGATGAGGAAGGTTGCTGCCATTGCTGCTTAGGCAACTGAATTGGAAATAGGAGAGTGAATGAAATAGGGGTAAGATGATTAGAAATAGTGCTAATATCATATTAGTACATATCCCGAAGGCTTTATGTTTTCGACGGGGTTTTGTGCCTCCTCTATGACTTGGGAATATATTGTAGGGGCATTCTCATTGAAACCGAGACGTGTCTCTCGGGTGTATACGAGTATTACGTTGAGAGAACCTTCATACTCGTAACGGCGTATTGGGGATGATGAACGTAATAAATGTACCAAAGAAAACCTGCTAGTAATATGAAAATAAGCTGTTCTTGAGTAGGCCGTATATATATATTCGGCGGTGTTTCGTCATTTTCATGGCGTAGTTATGTTCAAAATGGTAAAGTGAAGGGCCATTTGTTTTTATATAGTGGCTCAGTGAGACACTAAACTTTTGAAAATTAATTGTTAGTGGTATGGATAACTCACCATCTACATCACACCACTCCAATTCCTTTGTTTGTCAATTCTACATAGCCCTCTCATTTTGAGGCGTATTAAGAACTTATACCCTACTTTCTATTTGAATAAAATAGGAGTCGGCCTTCGAATTCGAAATAATTCTGCTTCTAGGATATACTTAATCCAAGGCAAATGTCCAACGACCCATCCTCGCCCTCGGGGATGCCTCTCCCACCGGAGCTTACCGTCATCGTGGCCGCGACCCGCAACATGGGCATCGGCCGCGCCGGCACGCTGCCGTGGACGGGGCTCAAGAAGGAAATGGCTTATTTCGCGCGCATCACCAAGCGCTTACCTCAGACCTCGTCTTCATCTTCATCTTCGTCAGCAGCTCCATCTTCGCTTTCAGCCGCTTCTACAATGAACGCGGTTATCATGGGCCGGAAAACTTGGGATAGCATACCACCCAAATTCCGACCGCTCAAAGGGCGTTTGAATGTCGTCATTAGCCGCTCGCATCCTAATCCTAGTCCCGAGGAACAGCAGCGAGAGGCTCAAGTAGACGAAGGCCCGGTGAGAGTGGGCTCGCTGGAGCAGGCACTCGCGTACCTCCAGGTAGCTTCTGGGGTAGGTAGGACGTTTGTGATTGGCGGTGCGCAGATTTACGGCGCGTCACTGCAGCACCGTGAGGTGAAGCGTGTGTTACTTACGCGGGTCTTGTCGCCGGATTTTGAGTGCGACACGTTCTTCCCGCTGAAGCTGCAGGAAGGAGAAGAGAGCGAGACTGGCTGGGCGCGGAGGTCCAAAGAGGAGTTGGATGCTTGGACTGGGGAGACAGTGCTGGCGGGCGAGCAGGAGGAGAATGGCACGAAGTATGAATTTGAGATGTGGGAGAGAATTGACTGATTGGTGATTGATTTGTGTTTACATGTTCATATATATGCATGTACACTATGTAATCTCTAAATGAGAGAGATCGCCATGCCTTCCGTCTGTACCGCGCGGGATGTGGCATTCCGCGTAAAGTGCGTAGCATATTCTAGCTACGCCAGACTAACTTTTGAATGTCTAAGACGATGTTCATTGCCATTATCATTACAATATATTCGGCGATATATCCCCGATGCATCAGACCGGAACCTCCTGGATCGGGGGCGTTTCCTGCGATAATTGCCCCTCGAGTTCTCTCACAGGCTTATCGACGAGTGTGAGCTCGTTCTTAACGGGCCACTTGAAGACGGCCTGGGTTTGGTAGTAGAGAGCCTCGTCAGGGATCTGATCGAGCATCTTCAAACACAATCGCATCCAGCTCACAATCGCCGCAAGGGAGCGCACATCCACATCCTCCCGCGCCTTAAACACATTGCGCCAGATGGCAGCGGCCAGCACAGGGTCGCCCTTGATGATGCCCTCGTCGTAGGCGGCAATTATACCGCGCCACTGTATGAATATATCCTTGAGGTAACGGTGTCGTAGTCCGCGCGAGCTGATGCCATGTGTTAGGTCCATCTTCTCCTCCGCATCGAAGAAGAAATGGTCCACTAGCTGCCGCTGCCATGACCGTGCTGCATCTCGATCTAGGTTTCGTAGCCGCGCGAATACTAGGTACATGTGTAGCATCGTCACTTGCGACCACGTGCTAAACGTTGGAGGGAGTTTGAAATCTACGGTGTGGGGAGGCAGTTAGCAATATGTTATTGGTTGGACTCCCATAAAGAAAGGCGGCGGTGTAGACGGGGAGACGTGTATATTACCTTCGTGCCATATCGTCGTTCCTTCTCCTATGTCCTCGCCCTCCTCAGTTTTGGGTATCGTGCCCGCCTTCCTGTCCTTATCAGATATGGTGTATAGCGCCTCGCCAGCGCAAGTCTTATATATCTCCTCCGTAGCTTTAACAATACGATATGGTTCCGCCGTATTCTTGAATAATTTGGCAAATAACCCGGCGGATTGGTTAGGAGTGCTGTTGAAGCTTCTTCTTTGATCGAATTGACGGGGAGCAACAGCAATAGATTGCCGTAAAGCAGTGGCATTTTGGAGCTCTGGGAGGACGGTCGTTTGTCGAATGAGTAGGGCGAGCTGTCGCCTGCAGCTTCGGCACGCCATTTTCTACCGTTCTATCGAGGGTCGGAGGATATTGGTGATTGTCGCCGTACTGGAAATCAGGCGCGAAAGGAACTTGGGACATCAATTGTCGGCGTTCACGTCATCGAAATGCGCGCGTCACAGAGAGCTCAGAGGAAGAAAAATTAAAGAAAAAAGAGGAAGCTTGGACCCCTGCCTAGTGCCGAGATCTGCGGCAAGGATCGGGGTGCAGGAACGGAGTACAATTCCAATTTAACTTGCAGTTACCGCAATTAAGATGGTTTATTACATAAGACAAAGTCGAGGCTCCGGGGTAAGTTAGTATTATATGTCCATCGCTATTTGATAGCGCTTTTATTTTATGTACATTTAGAGATCATTATAAGTACAATAGTAGAGATCATTATCGGCTTTTCTGAAAGAAGGCTCATCTGAGTTGAGAGAAGACCAATGTCGCATTGGTGCCTCCAAAGCCGAAACTATTGGATATGGCAACTTTTACTTCTTTCTCCTGGGCTTCAAGCGGAACAAGATTGAACTTGGGCTCGATGTTTGGTTCTATAAGGTTAAGTGTCGGAGGGAGAATATTCTGTTAAAAGGTCAATTGCATGCGTCTACCAGGAAGATTATAGGCTGTGGCTTACCTCGACGATGGCCAAAATTGTGAACACGGCTTCAATGGCGCCGGCAGCTCCAAGGAGATGTCCGATGGAGCCTTTCGTGCTGCTGACAGCGATCTGGTCTTCGTTAGAATACCCCTCTTCGCCTGCCATCAACGAGCGGATCGCAAAGGCTTCTGCTTTATCACCAACGGGTGTGCTCGTGGCGTGCGCGTTGATATAATCGACTTCACGTGGTTTAATACCGGCGTGCTTTAAAGCTTTCTTCATAGAGAGGTACGCCCCTGACCCATCTTCGCGGGGAGCCGTCATGTGGTGCGCGTCACCGCTGCATCCGTAGCCCTTCAATTCGGCATATATCCGAGCGCCCCTAGCTTTGGCGTGTTCTAGTTCCTCCAAAACAACGACGGCGGCGCCTTCGGAGACGACAAAGCCATCACGCTGCCGATCGAACGGCCGGCAGCTCGAGGGCGGGTCATGGTTGAAGGCGGTAGATAGTGAGCGCGATCTTCCGAATCCCGCGAAGGCGAGAGGATGAATGCAGGACTCGGCCCCGCCCGCGACCATTACATCGGCGTCTCCGAACGCAATGAAGCGAGATGCATCTCCGATAGAATGCGCTCCCGTAGTGCAGGCTGTAGTTACGGCATGATTAGGGCCGCGAAAACCGTATCTCATCGCAATATGCCCTGCTGCTAAGTTGATGAGGATTTTCGGTACAAATAGCGGGGATACCTTTTTGTAGCCCTGTCATGGACGATTAGCATAAGATTGAACTCTCCCAGATTTATCGTACTGGAACCCACGTTTGCTTCGTACGAGATGCTGGTAGCATATATCTCATCTAAATTTCCGATGCCGCTTCCTAGACATACGCCAGTCGATTCCAGTTCCTCCTGCTTGAGCGGCTTCCACGCCGCATCCTCGAGAGCCATCTCCGTAGCAGCTATTGCATACTGGGTGAACGTAGACATTCGTCGTTGATCCGACGCAGGTAGCCAGTCATCCGGTCGCCATTGTCCGTCACCGATGCCTGACTTTGGAACGATACCAGCCACAGTGCTCGTAAGCTCCCGCCATCGTTTCTGCGGCTCAAAGCCTGCAACACTCACGATGCCAGAGTGACTAGCGATTAGCCTGTTCCATGTGTGTCGAACACCAACGCCAAGAGGTGTGATGGCGCCTAGACCCGTGACGACAACTCGACGCATTATTTGCCATATTTAGGGCTACCTGAGATTTGTTGCGTATTTAGTTGTATAGCGGCCGTCTGAAAACATCGGTTTGTGTTCATTCAAGGCGAGTTGAGTTTAAGATGAAAAAATGCCTATACTGAGTGGGAGATAAGATGAGCGAAATAAGCGGATATGAAGTTAACCGTGTAGGTTTTCTCTTGGCGCAGAGAATTAGACCCATTCAGGCTAGGGCTGGCCACTACACGCTGCTGGGGCGGGATGCGGCACTGGATCGATCTTATGCAGTAGGGGTTAGGGGGCACTGTAGCAGTCCCAGCCGGCTGGCGTAGTTTATGCCACGCGACTGTTATCTAAATTTAGGTACTACCGACGTAGTTTCATCGACGAACCGTTCAACATTTAGAGAGATATATTACCTTACTTTACGGAGTTACGGCATGCGACAAGGACTCCGGAAATAGCCAATCGACCTTGTATAGTGAGACTCATCTATTACGCCATTGAGGAACGTGATTACTGGTCCGCGAATGATATCTTAAACACCATTTTAAGCATCGCGATATACGTTCGAAACCGATTGAAATACGTGACGATTCACTCAGGGTCATATCAAAACCGCCTAAACCGAGCCTGCTCTATCTTTCAATACTCATCTGTCTGTATAAACCAGGCGAATGAAAGCTGGCCTTATTCAGGGCCGATATTGTTGAAACAGTCTCAACACAATGTTCTCGTGAACCGTATTTATGGTTCCTCACTTACTCCAGCATCCGCGAACAATCCGCCCACATCAAAGCCTAGTGTAACTCCAAATGCCATATCATAAAGCGTCGTCTCCCCCTATTCGGCTAGAAAATCACCTAACGGCCCCTGGGATATAAATTTGCATTCTTCTATCGAACGATCTCATTTCATGAGATGGACAACACACGTTCCCCGGAGCCGTCTGGCACGGCTGCTGAAGAAAGAATCGAAGATGACCATTGGGATTCTGACTTTGGATCAGACTTCGATGAGAACCCGGGTGAGATGAGGCACCGGCCGAGACACTCGGGCGAGCATACGCATCCCAGATCAGGAAACGGCGCTGCCAACGGTCGAAAAGGCAACTCATCCGAATGGACCGAGTCTAACGTCCGAAATGACAATGACTACGAAGAGGGCGAGGAATATGAGCAACTTCTAGATCCCAACCTCCCTGATGAGGAGACCATAGAATTACATCGAATGGATTCTGGGAGTCTGGCTTCGTTTGATGATGAAACTGCTTCCAAGGCAGGCGAGGAAAACTCGCCTTACGAAGAGGTTCGGGCAGCCGTAAGAAACTACGATGAGGATCTTCCGTGTAATACGCTTCGGGCGTGGACAATTGGCCTGACTTTGGTACTCGTTGGAGCTTCGATGAATACTCTATTTTCCTTGAGGCAGCCATCAATTGGCTTGGGGGCTCTTATCGCCCAGATTATCGCTTGGCCTCTTGGTCGTGCTTGGGAGAACGTGGTACCCGACCGGCAGATTCGTATCTTTGGCCTGAGATGTGACCTGAATCCGGGACCTTTCAACATCAAGGAACACTCTATCATTGTTGTCATGGCCAGCGTATCTTTCTCTGTAGCATACGCCACCGATATCATCCTCGCCCAGCTTGTGTTTTACAAGCAAAACTTTGGCATAATATTCCAACTTGTATTAACAATTTCGACACAGTCTTTAGGGTATGGGATAGCGGGCATGATGAGGAAATTCTTAGGTTGGTTTTGAACGAGTACTATGAGATGCTTTCTGATCTGACCCCCTCTAGTTTACCCGGCCTCTATGATCTGGCCTGGAAACTTGGTCGCCGTTGCTCTTATGAACGCAATGTACGAGAAACACCAGGCGCCGGATCCGTCCGTCATAGGCGGGCGTATGCCGAGGTATAGATGGTTCGGCATCGTAACGTTCGTTTCCGCCATCTACTACTTCATTCCGGGCTATTTTGCGCAGTGCTTGAGCGTTTTTGCTTTCGCAACTTGGATGGCTCCGGACAGTCCAGTTGTAAACCAACTATTCGGTGGCATAACTGGGTTATCTTTGCTACCGATTACTTTCGACTGGACACAGATCGCAGGGTATATCGGGTCGCCTCTGATCCCTCCTTGGTATGTCGACCGGCTAGCTACCATCAGGTCCATACGAAGCCACTATTATCATCTGTTAGCTAACAACTTTCTAGGCATGCCATTGCGAATACGACTATTGGCGTTGTGTTGTTCTACATAATTCTCTCTACATTTTTCCATTACACCGGCGTATGGTACGCCCCGTACCTACCCATGAGTGACTCTTCCACCTACGACAACACCGGCGCAATATATAATGTCTCCAAAATACTGACTAAGGAGTTCAGATTAGACGAAGAAGCTTATAAGGCATATTCCCCAGTTTTCATCAGGTTCGATATATCCATACACTATCCACCGAGGGGTGAAGCTTATATGAAATATAGTACTACCTTCGCCTTGTCTTATGGACTATCTTTTGCGGCTATTACCGCCTTGATAGTCTATACTTATCTGCATCATAGTAAAACTATCTGGGCCCAATACCAAAACAGTACCACTGAAAAACCTGATAGTATGACAGCCCCCCCGTTTAATAACCGATGACCTTCCTCTTCTCAATTCAGGGCGCTTGCTGCTACTTTTTATCTAATATGATAGTCGCTAACTTACATGCAATAGTACATATGAAGCTCATGCAGAAATATAAGGAGGCTCCATCATGGTGGTACTTCTCACTATTCGGCATTGTTCGTTGCTCCCAATACCGTCTCCTGGAGCTAATTACTGAACGATTAATTATATAGGTGTTAGCTCTTGGTTTTATTTCGGTTCTAGCATACCCAACCAATCTGACGTGGTGGGCTTTCTTGCTAGCTGTGGGCATCTCCTTCGTGTTCTCGTTGCCTATCGGTATTATACAGGCTGTCACGAACCACCAGATTGGACTAAATGTCCTGACTGAGTTCGTTTATGGTTACATCCAACCCGGCCGACCTCTTGCCCTCATGCTGTAGGTAAATCTGTTATCAATATCGGCACGCAGTTCTAATTGACCTCTCCAGGTTCAAAACATACGGCTATATCACGATGTAAGTACTCCTGGGGACTTTTAAGTACGGCATCAACTTAATTCGTTCTCTTTAGGTCCCAAGCACTTAGCTTCGTGTCCGATCTGAAGTTCGGTCATTACATGAAAATACCTCCGCGAACCATGTTCATGGCCCAAGTCGTCGCTACGACGTTTTCGTGCTTTATTCAAATCGCGGTCCTTAACTTTGCGCTTGGCAATATCGAAGGCGTTTGCGATTTAACACAGCCTCAGCGCTTTACTTGCCCGGGAGGCCGAGTGTTCTTCTCAGGTATGTTATTGTTTATTGCTAGATATTATGAGTATATTGGTGACTGACTTTGGACGATATATAGCCTCCGTCATCTGGGGTCTCATTGGGCCCTCGCGCGTCTTCTCGCCCGGGCAAATCTACTCCGGACTCCTAATCTTCTTCGTCATCGGCGCTGTAGCGCCGGTGATATTCTGGTTCGCAGCGAAGCGGTGGCCCCGGTCACCGGCCAAGTATTTAATGGCACCCCTTATTTTCGGCGGCGCGGGTTCTATCCCCCCTGCCACGCCCCTGAACTACCTGTCGTGGGGCATTGTCGGCTACGTGTTCCAGTACCTGGTTAAAAAGTATCACTTCCGCTGGTGGAGCCGCCTCAATTATCTCACGTCTGCCGGTCTTGATCTGGGCCTCGCGCTGGGGACGTTGGTTATCTTTTTTGTGTTCACACTCAATGAGATTGAGGCACCCCGGTGGTGGGGCAATAACGTGGTTACCACTACAATGGATTACCAGGGCAAAGCCGTCCAGGTCGTCTTGCCGGCTGGTGAAACTTTCGGGCCGCAAGTGTGGTAGGAAATTCGTGTTGGTGTCGGCCCGCTCGGTTGGATGGCTGTGTTCTATAAGCGGTGTGGGATTGTGACCCTACAATCGGCACGGTACGGTCTCAGCTTGCTGGCGCACATAGAGTCGAGTCATAGATAGACTGGGGCTGTATAGTAAGGCGCAGGGGCGTTGATAGAATTGTAAGGCTATGTGTTACTATGTCAATCTAAGTAATACTAAGTGTGTTACCTCGCGAAGACATCCCTATTAAGGTTATTTTTGTTGACCGCAAGTAAACAATTCAGACCCACGTAATGGTCCGAGAATGACGTCGGCGTAACGAATGTTGTGTATCGTGTAATATGTATCAATATGAAGCGCCTTATGGTTTTTTACCGCTAGGAGCGCCGCCATCTCGAAGGCCACGTGGGTCGGTCCCGAGTTTCCAACTGGCTTGTCATTCTGATCTAACACTGAGAATAATGACATAGAGCCTCACACGATTTCCGGATCCTTACAATTTGTGTACCAGCTTACTAAACCGAATGAAGACGTTGCACTTTCGGTAAAATGAGTTGCACCACATGGGCGCAGCCTCCCTCTCCGTACCACGTTATACACGTGTGTGTGTGTGTGTGTGTATGTAACACGGCGGTCATGGTGATGGACATCGATCCGGACATTATAAGTATCTACAGACTCGGTAGCACTGTGTTGCAATTCTGGGAGTTCTCGTGTTCCACCCGCCTGGTTTCAGTGCTGCGATGTAGCACCGCATGCGCACTTTTCGCCGCACGTAGAACGTAGCTGTATTTATATCATACGATCGGCATCTTAGTAAACCGTACTCATTCCTATACTACAAACTTTGATCCCGAGAGCTTGGGAAATCCTGCGAAGAGTTGACGTTTCGCCTTACATGCAGTTGGTTCGGAATAACGGTAGGTCAAAGGTGTTGGAGGATAGCGAACCCCCAGGTGCGCCACTGCTTTGTACGACCACAACTAACAGAACAAGCACATATGAACGCCTCAGCTAATCTAAGGTCGGCCGATAATACAGAGGGGTCGAGGAAAGACTTGGATCGGCATCAGCGGAATTGGTGGTGCGATAACTCATGTTTGCTCTATTAATACACCGCGATTCATTCTAGATACATAAGTAAGTATACAAACGGGTCGTCCCTCGGTGAGCCGAGGTCTAATCCCGTGCAACTTGATAGCTGAACTGTATGAGCAGGGGACCTAGGAAGAGATTGGAAGTCAGGCGTAGGTCTCGATCTACGGCAGTCTTGCCTCGCCTAGCGGCATTCGGGTGACGTTCTCCCACAATACGCCAACGCCAACAACAAGAGCAGCCGTACCTACGGCCATGAGCCTAGTTCATGTGTCAGAAGCTGAATTGAGTACCGTAGTGTTGGGTTTGAGGAATGACTTACGCTCTATGTCTGCGGCCATATAGCCACGTTGCGAAACGTCCAATCCATCGCACAAATCCAAATTGCAGCCAGGTTTCAAACCACCAAGGATATTTACTTGGGTTCCTAAAATAATGTATCGAAGGCGGCGTGGCTGACCCGTTGGCGGCTCTTTTTTGCGGATCTGATTGGTTATCAGGGTCAATAGACGTTTCGATAGACGTCGATTGTCCTTCCTCATCGCCCGTACTCTCCATGTTAGAACTATTACTTTCGTAAGTACATGGCATACGGCGCTCAACAATATCTGGGCTGGGTTTAGACACATCGGTTGCGATCACAGTCGGGACATCATTGCTGCAAGCCGATGCACCTGCATTGTCGGGTGCTCGTGGGGAATCGCTAGGGGTTATCTCCACGGCTTCCGGAGTTATGCTGCTGGATGATGCAGCCTGCACAGCGGCAAGGAGGGAGGAACAATCTTGAGGATCTTTAGCCTTTTGCTTGGATTCAACTCCCATAGAGATGCCTTCATCGTTATCGTCATCGTCGTCAGTGACAGCTTGTTCGGGAGAAGAACGCCAAGATGGGCCTGGATGCTGGACGAAACGGGTTGCGACTTCTCCTGCCTCGTCATCTTCAGCAATCTGCTCCAAGGAGGCTATCGATGGCGCTCTACTAGTCGGGCGCCGCTTAGGCGTGTAGTCGGCCCGAAAGGTTCGTGTATCTTTCGGAGGCTCATCTCGTGTACCCGGCGAAACGGGCGCATCGTCAAGTGAGCCGACGGTTTTGGTTTGCTGGAAAGGGGAGACAATGGGGAGCGGTGGGATCCCGTCAACGACCGTGCGGTCGGCTTCAATACTTGTTGAAATACGGCGCATAGCAGCCATAATCGAGTCACGGTCGTTTGATGGAAACGCCTCTAATTGGGGATCATCGAAGTCCAAATCCTCAATCTCAATAGCTGGATTGTCGAACTCCGAAACGGTCTTACTATCTCGGCGGTCTGGCGCATCTTCCTCATGACCAGCTGGTCCCATAGATTCATGTGAGAACACGGGGCATATGCTATCTTCGCCATCGCTATCATCATCTGATGCCAAATCATCAACATCTAGCATCGCAGCGACGGAAGCTACTTCCATGGCCGTTCGTGCGACTTGAGCGATTGGAGTACCGGACAGGCGTCGGATACCTATCCTCCCCGCCTCGCCATCTGATATCTCCGGCTCGGGAGACTCCGGGTCGATTAGGCAAGCTGAATCAGCCACTTCCGCAGCCGTCTTTGCGATCTCGGGAGTCTGTGTACCGCTATCGGTGGCAGAGCTCTTTAGTTCATTAACTCTAGGATTTGGCACCTTGGTATCGCCAGTCTCCTTGGGCTCGTTGATTGAGACCCTGAGAATATTGTTCGTATTTCCCAAGTTATCCTTAACTGCACTAGGTGGTAAGCATATTAAATAAAGTGCGATATGTGAAAATAGGGATTATAGTATGTAATATTCACCTGTGTCAGCGCTGTCGTCTAGAGCCCACCAATCTCCCGATCCTATCCGGAACTTGTATTGGATTTCGGAGCCATCATCAACCAAGACCTGTTTACTGAAGATGTGAACCCCATGCTGATCAATGGATACGTCCATCTCTTGGGGCCACCATGGCGGGTCCGAGAAGGAACCAGCTATGTAGATGGGAGGATTGGTCCCGGCTTTCTTGTACGTGAAAGTGATCGGGACTTTCTGACGAGGCATGTCGGGCGAGATAGAAGCCAGTTTGTGGATAATTACAAGTTCATGACCGAGGGAAGTCTGTCGGGGATCGATGGAATGTAGAATTGTCGGCTCGACAAGTTTAGGGTCAATGTTAGCATCCATGAAATAGTAGGAACGGATGCTAGAGGCTTGCATATGGCTTCAAGGCCATCGACTGAGCCAGGTCGGTATTTCTTCGATTGGAGCTGCACCAACGTATTGCGAGAGTACTTACCTACATGTAGGCAAGAACTCACGAGCCTTCGACGTGAATCCAAGGCTGCAAGGCACTTGAACAAGTGGGATAGTACAACCCAAACTCGACTGACGTATGCTCAACCGGCAAACTTACAATTTGGTTATAGCCGATGCGCCGTTTGAGGGATCAAGGTCTGATCTGCTTATTACGGCGATGGAAGGATTCTGACTAAAGAGGAAAATAGAATAGATTCGACCAAGTCTTTAGAAAGAAGCCATGTCGATATAAAAGATGGTAGTTCCGATATATGGATGACTTTTTGAGTCGTGGTGACATGATGAGAGGCGGGACTTACCCATACCTACCTAGCTACCCAAGCTAAGGTAGCTATGAAAAAGATGGATAATCCTAAGGTTAGTATTAAAACCAGCTGCGTCGTTCTGACGCATGCCTTACACTCGTCTGGGCCGTTCTATTTCTTAGCTGCCACCACTGGAACAACCAACCATAGCAAAGCCAAGGCTCTTAAGGATCTGGGTGGCCTCTAACCTGCAAGATATAGGACTCGAATCCGACCCTAATATTCTTGGGATTACACCTTTTGCTGAAGGACACCAGTATTCTTGTGCCATGGCAGCATATAAGTTGCTGGCACGTCTAAACCCGTATATGAGGTAAATATGTTGTACCTGTAATACCGATCGACGATTCAACGCTAGTCCTAGTTGTCATTGGGGATATATACTGTGGGTTTGATCGAAATAAGGTTCATTTAGTAACAAACCGAATCACGGTAGCGAAAGCTTCGTCGCCAAACGGATGAAGGGTAGCTGCTTCGGATAGTGTAGGAGGTAGTTAATAAGTGGAGAGCTACGGAGAAAAGGGTCCCTCTCCAGTGCTATCATTGACTCGGTCCGGAGAGAGAAGGTGTGGGGATCTGGAGCTAAGTACTACTACTTAAGCACTCCTGCCCCTTTTAGCCTCCATTTAATTAGTATATTGTAAGTTCAAGGTTTGGCATAAGTGCTCATTTGCTTTCTCAGATAACTACCGTACCTATCTCCCCGCAATTCTGCCAGGCGGTAAGCCATTGAATTGTAACCTTGCAAGTTACGTCGTCATATGCAAGCCTTAATTCCGCCAGCGACCTTTGTGACACTATGAACTTGTTGCACTATCATCAAATCCACAGTCTATCTTCCCGACGTCGAACAATTCACGGAACAATGCACTGAAGCTACCGTACCAAAATTATATATATTACATCCGCTGAACTCCTAAATGAAGCTCTCCAAGTTATAGACCCCTTCTCGAGCCATAAGGCATCATGTCTGTACCACCGCAGTTAATTCGCGTAAAGCGAAAAGCGACCGAGGAGGCGCCAGTCTCCTTCCTACGTAAGTCGTCCCAACTACCTTCGCATCAGCAGATACGTAGGTGATCGGCGCCTAATCTTCCTTTCAGGTGTCCAAGAGAATAAGAGACATCGGAGCGAGGCCTTTGTGTACCGGCGAAAGGAAGAACGAGCTCAGTTCGCCGAGAGCATTCCTCCCGAAATAACTAAACCTATTATCCACATCTCTCAATCGCGCCCGCAAGCCCCAACATTCCAGAGCTCCGAGACGCCAGACCCTGGCGCCGCCCACAAAGATATCGATAATGGAACCCCTAGCGATTCTGTCAATACCTCAACTAAATCCGCTGGCCATGGTGGTGTTACTTCCGAACCGCGACGATTCCACATGTCGAGAAAGGAGATGATGCTCGAATCATATCACCGTCTGGACCTACCCCGTGGAGGGGTTTCCAAGAAACGCTCTGCGCCCGCCTTGTTTGTCGAACGAAAGATCAAGCGAATATCATCTAGATATACCGAGAAGTTCCAAGCTGCCACCAATGCGGTCGTTCCGGTGCAAGCCCCGGCCCCTACGTCGGCGGCAACGAGTAATATGGAGGTTGACACACCTGAGCCGCGGAAATACAAGAAACCTGGCGTAGCAAAGCTTGCAAAGAAGGAGGACGATCAGAAGTATAAGGCTGATCTTCCCAAGTCCATGACGGATAGGTGGAACGTTGATATGGACAAGCTAGCAGAAGAGATGAACGCATATGCTATGGAACAGATCGGGCTTAACCTCCAGAAGTCAAACGATGAGAGGGAGTCACAATCTAAGGCCAATAATCAGCCTAGATTCAAGCCGAAGCCGATAAAGCGATTTGCGGAGCGACACCCTGAGCTGGCGCAAGACTCGGCAGATACAGACATGATGGATACAGATGCAGACATCAGCGATAGCGACAGTGACTACATCATTGAGACCTACGAGCGTGTCCCTGCGAGCAAGATTGGAGAACACGTAGAACCGCATAGCGTCGGTATCCTCGTATTTGACGAAGAGCCTGACCTGGAGTATTTCTATGGAGAAGGAGGCGATAGCGAGGATGAGTGGGCCGAGGACGAGGAAGATGAGAATGGTAAGTGCTCTAGCTACCTAAGTGCCCCTTTACAATCTCGCCTTATTAACTAGTCCGTAGCCGAGAACTATTACGCCGCTGACTATCCCGACGAAGAAGTTGCTTCGGATGATGAGTTTGGCAAGAATCCTTACTCTTTCCGAACCAGAAACGCCTCGGACCTTGAGGAGTATGATCTAGATGATGAAGACGAGGACGTTTCCCTCAGCGACAGGGAAGATGGACCTAGAAAATTCACCACATATATCGGTCGGCCCCGGAATGAGTACTGGATGAAGCGCCTATAGGAGTGTGCCATGGTAACAAATCGATACCGACCATGCCGCGCGGCAACCTGTGGAACGCGGGCGTCATCCAATATGTAAATCAGCGCTAGAATCTGTGGATAGTTATTTGTGGAACGTGTTGGTCTGCAGCGCGACCCGGCGCTCTGGCACCTGCGTCGGCGTTAAATCGCTGGCTAAGATATTACGAGACTTACTACGTATGAAGCCCCCGAGGAACGAAAGGGAGGGTTTGCCCAAGTTTGCTCTGGCGGTACTACCACACCCAATAAATTCCATGGAGATATCCATCATCATCTCGAACGATGCTCGTAAGCAGTCTATATCCGGGCCATTCGGGATTCACATGCAGATCGGGATTAGGGCGAAGATGTTTGCTTGATCCCTGCCAGGCCAAGCTCGGCGGCACCAGAGTCCTTCGTGTAGATAGGTGGGCAGGTAGCACAGCCGGCGAATCCGGTCAGTCTCGGGGCATATCACATAATGCATTCCCAACACTATTGACCGTTTCGTGGATTATCTACACCGTCCTTCCTCTCCCATCATACTCGACATGGGCCTTAAATGTTTGTCTATACCCCGGGGTAGGATAATCAGACTCCAAGACCGCCCCCTTATAGACGATGATGAAGATGATACGTAAATTATATTAACTAGAAAGTTGTATCACAATGCGGAGAACGGACTCGTACAGATATGCCTTAATGACTTTGCTTTTTCCGAGTCCCTCGGCTCCCATGCCACCCTAGCCCTAGGCATTGATGAATCCCCCCTGACACTCGCATATCCACCACAATCAGTGCTCGCCGACTAAAGCATCCAGACTATGGGAAGTAATAGAAGTGAAACACTGCTTCACTTCGAGAACAAACTAAACGAATAGTAGTCGTAGATACGAAAGTAAATATTTCGACGAAACACTTGCGAAACAAAAGGGAGGTTATCTTAGGTAGTAATACATCAATCCATAGTATCCATGTCCTCATTCATTAATCCGTATCCCGTTTCAATCAATCAGTCAGTCACCTCAGAAAATCAGCTAAACTAACGAACGAGTCAAACAATCCGGCTCCGTTCTGTTGAGCCTCCAGCATCAAAAACAAATAGACGACGGCCGCTCCCCACGCCGGCCGATAATCCGGACGGTGAGGCCTTCCTTCCTTGTTTGTTCGCCGCCCCCCGTCCCCAGTGTGTGTTGCTCTCTCATGTCCGGCGCACACTTGTTTCTGGTTGCGTCTTGGGATATATGTATAAAGGAAATACAGGTGATAGATGAACTCGGACACAGAGAATCTGTAGTTGGATAATCCCGAGGGTGTCGTAAAGAGACAGTAAGCAGTTGGCTGTAGGGGAACGCAGTAAGTGCACGAGCGTCATCGTAGGTTTCGAAGCGTGGTGTGCTGTACGGCACTAGATATAGGCAAATAGAAAATACTGTTTCAGATTCGCGTGTACTCCTTGGTCTCGGTTTTTTCCGTCGATACTATACTTAGGTTGCTCGCTGCCTGATACTTGAGCATCATGTCTTCCGACTTAACTACAGGCGAGACTTAGCGAGTCGTAGGGGCTGGCGTTGGCCGAGGCCATGTTTGCCGCCGTCGAAGGCTTGCTCGGCGATGGCGCGCTTGTGGTTATCTCTCTCGCGGTCGGGTTCAGGGCAGCAAGCGCAGGTGCCTGGCTCGAGCTTCTCCTTCCACTTGCCGCAAGCGTTGGCCTCGCGCCGTGCCTGAGCCTTCTGAAGAATGCGTTCCTTGGCTAGCCGCATGTGTTAGCGTTGTCCCTTTGCGATGGTCAACATAGGGAGTAGTATCAAGGGGGCTTACCTAGCTCCTGGGCAATCCGCTTGTGCTCCTTGTCCACCCAGTCGTAGAGCATGGCCCGTTCAGGGTACAGGTGGACGAGGCCGTAGAAGGGCTTTTCCTCGCCCTGGTCGCGAACCTTCGCGATATTCGGCTGTACGTGGCCATTGTCCATGAATACCAGTCTCCTCCCTCTATCCTTGAGTAGGGGAACGCGCGAGTTATCCCGGTAGTGGTTACCCTGAATGCCCTGTGTCTCGCGGTTCATCTCTGCGTCGATCATGGGGAACTTTTCCTGGAACCGTTCCTTGTTCTCTTGCCACGAAAGCTTCTTCTCATACTTGTTGTACCGAATGTAGTCCGTTTCTTCTATCGAGTACTTGATGTTGTTGTGCGACTTCCTCGCCTTGCCATCGCCGCGTTGTCTTAGTTTTCCTCGCATTAGAGGTTGCCGACGAGGCCGGTGACAGTAGCTGCGGGGTTGTGGAGTGGATTGCTGCTTTTCACGATAGAATATTGGTGTCGGTGGAGGGTCACGGTATTCTATGTTGATGTGTAAGGCGGCCTCCCCTAGACCTCGGGGCTGCGAGAGGAGACTCTTCACATTATTGGACTCTTTCCTCCTATTGTTAAGCCACTGGACGATGGGGTCCCCAGGTGGCGAGGAAGCCGGCTTCGTCGACAAAGTATACTCATTGCTGGGTTCTGGGCTAGAGCATTGAGTCTTCAAAGGCTTCCCAGGTCCGTGGTGTGAGACGGGACGACGGCCTTCTTGCTCGTTGGGGGGTAGGAGCCCAAGAACGGGTGGAAGTTTGACTCTCTTGGAGCCCTCATATGGGATTTCACATTTCCGCTTAGGAGAGTCCCCGGGATGAGGTACCAATTTAAGTCGAGGGGGGTCATCTGTCTCTTGCTTTGGCCTCGGTGTCTGTGGAGGAGAGGGTTCGGCCGATATTGTCTCCCAAAGGTCTGCCGGGAAGTCAAAAGAGACAGACGAGCCTGATCTATCACTTAAAGGAGAACAAGGCGGTAGTGGGACGTCTGTACCATGGGCCGTGCCGTCTGCTCTCTTGTAGCCAATCGTCGCGGCTGGTAGACCAACACTGAGTAGAGACGACTCAGGGGGTACTAAACGTAAAGGAAGCGAAGGGTTCATTGCTGCTCTTTGTTGCATAGTCGTAGACTCCATATTTACCCAGTCGTTAACGTTTTGAATCAGCATGCCAACGGCAGGAACCGAATCAGAGATAGCCCAATAGAAAGCAAGGGGAGACAACCAAACGAATATGTCGATAGCAGGAATGCGAGTTATGGGGTGAAGAGTGAAGGGAGAACGACTATTTATGACTCCTGAATCGATGTAGAAGAGAGAGTAAGTGGAGTTTAGGGTCAATCATACACCCTGGTATTTAATATAGACCAACAACGTCCCGACACATAGGGCCAAGGTTACTAAAGAGTAGTGTTACCTCGCAGACAAGCAGCCATGCAAGAGCAAACACCCCCGGGTGTCGCTAGGCCGCCTGACTATTTGCTACCCGTCCTCTTGGCTACCGATATATAGTGCGGCTTGAAGCAATAGGTACGTCTATTGTCTCTTAGAGTATAATAATTTCGGAAACTTAATCTAGCCGTACTAGTCTTGCTGGTCAGACGATTGGTGGTGATATGAGAGACATGGACCACTGCGGAGAATAAGCCATTCTGCACTGGGAACCTAAACCTAGCAGAGAGGGACAGGACAGCCGAGGTGGTAGGGTAGGAATGGGCGAACAAGTGACTTAGAGAATGGCGACCTTAGTTCAAGTGGCGGTATACCCAAGCGGAGGGAGTCCATACAACCCCGATTTGAGAGGCTTGAATGGACGGACCACGGCGCAAGGGGCTCGAGATCTGAGGCCACCCTCGATACAAACCTGGACATTGTTTCAACGGTCTATGCAACCCTTCAATGGTGGCCGATCGTGCATGAGAAGACCAGAGTCAAAACAAAAAACCAGGCCTGGACAGACGAGCGTAGCTGCAGATACCGAAATAACATCTTGGGTATTAGTGGTATAGGGATCGCCTGCGCTGAACTCCAGCGATTGAGTCTGCTTCCGCCCACCCGGGATAGGAACGAAACCAATCTCAACCCATGCTTCTATTTTCTGGCCTGGAGAGTCTAATTACCGCTCTTTGACACTGTGATGGGAATCCTTTGGGTCGTGGCACGCCATTCGTTTACAACCCTGATAGCTTCCCAAGCAGTCGGGACAGACCGACCAATGGAAGCATCAAGTAAGCCCAGAGGCAAGGAAACCGAGGAGGGGGTGGAGTTACGCGGGCCGGTTATACGGTTGACAAATATGAAAAAGGGGAGAGAGTGAGGGATGAATTATGTCAGATGCGCTGTCAGCCTGCGATGAAGCAACCCAGCCATCCTACCGCCATCCCCTCGGGAGAGCATCATCCCCCAGATCTCTTTCGCGGAAGAGGTTTAGCCTGCTAATGAGTTCGAGTTGCCCTTAGGAGATATGAATCCCACGGCAAACTCACAAGCAGCGCGCGGTAAGGACTGCTTTTTCCTTGGCCTCTGTAAGCGCGATGGCGGAGGTCGTTGACCCCATTGGGTAATAACCATCGTGGGGGTTATTGTGGTCTCGACTCTTTGACTCTCGGCCCGGCAAGACAGAGGTGGATAGTCGGGCGAGAAAAAAAATTGTTGGTCTAACCTGGGTAGGATCTGCCCTACAGTGCAGATTATTTGGTACCTAGCCTTGCGCTTATGACTCCAACAGTTCCATCCTTGCATAAAAGCGGAATGCTGCCAGATTAGAACATTTGTGCAGAGTGCAGACCAAGGCGGCACACTATACGCAGGGCAAGCCACTCCCGGCTCTGAGAGCATAGGACGGCAGCGCAGAGTAGTAAACGAGACGGCTGAAGGATTATGCAGACTCTACACCCCCTGTCCTAAGATATTCTGTAACGAGATGTCGAGACCCCAATGATACTCAAAATCCCATCTCATGTTGGTTGGAAGTGTCCATGCAGCATTTTCACCAACACCGCGACTTGGCTTCCCGAGCCGGATGGAAAAGCTAGGGCCGATATCTTTAGAAGCCATCTTTAGTATTTACGGACTTTTGAGCCACCCCTGTTTTTCGACTTTCCAAATCCATCATTCGCTGGTCTGGTAGCAAACTCACAAATGCAAACCAATCACACACCAAATTGACTCTGGGGTTGATGCAGTTATGACACCAAGGGCTGAACCTAGATGAAAGCGGTCGGCGCGTGGCCCCAGGTCCTGATAATGAAGGTTTCGAATTGGTACTCAAGCCGATGCGAGTCTTATTCACTTCCTTTTTCCATCCCGTCTTCGTAATATCCCAACCAGCAAATAGGTTGACGAGGGTGCAAGTATACCCCTAGGTAATGTAAAGCGGCTGACAGCAGGTATCAGTGCAATGACATCGAGGCTTTGGAGAAACTCATTAGGGAGATGAACTTATTGGACGGGTAGGACTCCGCCAGCCCGGATGACAACTAAGACATATTGACGCCATATCTAAACCAGGGTTCTCCAGACTAGCTGATCTACAGGGTTCTGTAGCCATTATGCCCAAGCGGCCACCAGACTCTGACGCTAGATTGGCTCCCGTACCGTCAAGAGCACAGACTCACGGCGTGCTAAGATCGGTTCTAGTGCATACTAAAGCATCAAAGGATTGATCCGAGGGAATAGCTACTACACATGACATAGCGGTGTAAATCAGCAGGGCATGTACTATTCAGACCATCCCGCTAGTAATGAAACTGGCTTACGCTGGAGTTGACACATCATATTACTAGGCCATCAACTTCCACTGGTATGTCGGGTGTTTTAAGGGTGTCTTAACTACCGGTACAGCTGTGGTAGAAGGGTTAACATTTGGCTAAAGTCAACATTCCTCTCCTCCTCTACCAGCCGAGGCGAGCGCACCCGGGTCGCAGCCCGATTGAATAGAGAAGGGTGTCTCAATAAGCTCTCCACAATGCGGAACAATGTCATATGACCAGTTGGCCATGCGTGGAGATGAAAGCACGAGTCTCAGAGCGCCCGCGGTCTTGCCACGGTAATAACCGTTCTTGTACCATAGTTACACTAAAACGAGAAGAGGCTTTCGAGGCTTCTGTGTCACAAGACAGAGTAACCTGCTGTCGAGTGACAGAGAACTCATTTCCGGTGTAAAAAAAAAAAGCGTCCGCCGCGGTAGGGGAATATTTGGAGATGTCGCCAGACCTAGCGTCAAGCTAAGAGTATGGCAACCAGACGAGCCGTTGGTCAAAGGCACCATCTATGCGCAAATTACACTCTATACTATTGGGTTGATAGACTAATGTGCATTTGCATAAGCTTTGGGATTATAGCTTAGAAGTCCCGATTGCTGGATTAATGTGGCTGTTGCGGCTGTCTACCCCTGCCTTGTTAGAGACAACACTCGATCCAGACGTTACATTCGACGACCATAAGCCACCGTCGTCGGTCTCGATGAATGATTCGTCGCCAGAAAATTTCCTGTCGCAGTCAGCTAATTGCAAAGAGACCCCTAGAAGAAAGCAACATCTACAGAAGGGACTCACCACCCCCTTTCCTCGCCGCCGCGAAGAAAACTACACTCCGAGTCTAGTTCGCAGGTCCAGCCTCCATAAAGCCCGGTCCCGCCTTTCCCTAGTGATCCTGGGTCAGACCGCAGTGAGTCGTGTGGATAGGGATCGACACGGCCTGCATGATCGATATCTGGATGGGCCTTGGATTTTGCTTCTTCAATCTGCGCCTCGCTCCGCGCCGCCGGGACCGTGGATCTAGTTCCCGTCTTACTGTCAGCACTTAACGGCGCCTGGATGCTGCCAGAACCCTGTCGTCTGTATTTACTTAATCCACAGGTAAATGCGCCGAAGTCTTTCTCGGAATCCCCAGTGAGAACTCGCCCGAGTGCGATGACTACGGCGGCATGTGTACACAGTAATATCGCCCTGTGGCCCTCTTGCTCACTGCGCTTGATAATAGAGTCAATTACCCTAGCAACGCGCTCGTGTAGCTGCGGTAGAGACTCTCCGCGGGTCGAAGGCGCTGGATTGGAAGTATAGTGCGGATCAAGCTCCGGAAAGAAGCCCTGCAACTTGTCCAGGGGTGCAGATGAGGGATGCTCGAAGTGTGCCAAGCCATACCATTCACTTAGTCCCAGATCTACGCGAATCTTGGGGAGACGCTCTGAGACATCCCCAGACGATTGGGTCCGGGAACGCCTTAGGTTCCGTACGAACGGTTGAATAGTTTGCATGCATCGATAGTAGGGACTAGAGTAAACTTGCTCTATCGGTGGGTCGACATCTAGTAGATACGTTGCTAAATCATTCGCCTGTTCAACACCATGAGAGGTAAGGGCTGGGTCCGTTGGTAAGCCTGTAGGGGAACGAATATAAGCCGTATAATTCCCAGTGGACGGGTTCACCGACCACGCAGAACGAAACTGGTAAAAGTAAGCTTATATTCGGCCAAAGAACTTTTCAGATAGCTTCTGTCGAGTAATGAGGAGTGAGATAAAATGGTCTGAAAGTGTCCGAGGATTGCTTCTCTAGGACTTGTAAACTGTAATTTTCATTTCTCACCCCATGCCGGGTCACGTATATGACCTCTAAAGACATTGATGCCTATTTCGATTTTCGATATACGATGGCAAATCGGTGAACTCTGGTTTCTGATTGGTTACAGGAAAGGGAAAATGACGATCGATCTTGCTGGATATTGGGTCTAACGGACATCGACTCTCACGCCGCCTACATAGGATTGAAGTGACAGCCACGTCGCCGAAACCAGATATATCCTCCGGTAGTTAGTGCATAGGAGATGTCAAGGTAAAAGAGAGGGTTTGGTACGTAGCGAAGTTCTAAGAATTGAGAAGGACCAGTTGACTCCCGAGTTTACTGTAAGCCAATCCTATTCGAAGTGTACCGGTACTAAACTTAAATGAGCGCTGCCGAGGTAAGTCACTGTTTCGGCGTAGTCTATACATTTAAGTGGAGTGAGGTCAAAGCGTATCACGTGGGTGGCAGAGGATCACGTGCGCTAACCCCCTTTCGTATACTACTACCATTGACGCAATTCGATGAGAGAAAGGAGATCGCATACATGTATCTACATGTACATGTATTTATTAGAGCCTCATAATCGGTGGCCAGCGGCGATGGGCCGCCACGATGACACTACTAACGCCTGAAGCGGGCGCTTAGTTTGTGGAAGAGCACGTGAATAGACCAAGTCTACGGGTCAACATCCACAGGATCGTATGGTATTATTATCAATTACTCATTTCGCTACACCTACTAGCAAATATCTTGTCTACCTATCTTAAGATCCATCCGCAGCCGCCTATAATATAGTATTATTAGGCTACCTTCTACGATCTTGATGAAGACCGCCCGAACATACCATCGCCCAAGCGGCTTTAGCCTACATTAGTGCACTCAGCACTCAGCAAGGGGCTTATGCAGAGCTGAAGAATAAAATTACTGAGGGGACCGAGTGGCGGTCAGGCTACTCTGGGGATTTATGACGCCCGAAAAGCAAATCATCAAAAAGAGGAGGATCTCCCTTGATTATGAACATTAGTATGATAATGATATGTCAGTTATCAAATCCACATCTCTCATTCTCTGATCACTAATCTGTGCCACCATCCGGAACAGACGATAGTAACAGCCATAGAACCTGTAGGTATGCAAGGTCGCTGACGAAAGGACAAGAAACCAATGCGCACACAATTGGGGTAAGTACTTTTGCAGATATGGATGCGGATCTACAATGCATGATCATCTACAGTTCTATTATAGAAGTTTATGTCGGTACCTGTAAATGCTAAAAGATACGGTATATTAGCTGATGTTGTGTGTATTGACTTTAGAGGGAGAGCACCTGTCTTATATACATATTCTAGCTATGTCCTCATGTACTGTACCTGAAAGCAGTCCCTTGACCACTCATTTCATCAGTAAATTCCCAACGGGATATATACTTGGATATACTACATGTACACAAGCACGTGTTGCATAGCAAAAAGTCGGGGCAAAGACTCCGAAGAGTATTCTCGCTCATAATTTTTCATTCCATATATGTACACTTCGCTCAAATGCGCGCTAATACGGGGTTTCTATCGCCATCCTAAGAAGCGAGATGCTCGACAACTTAGGAATCATGGCAGGCTCTGATTAAACCATCTATCTTCTCAACTCTCGACTAAACAATGGGGTTGGTACAATTAGTCGCCTATAATGACAGCGATTAGCGATCTATTCCAACGAAAAAGCCCAGAGAGTTAGGAGTCCACTTACAGTTCGCGTCAGCGGCAGCGGCGTTGTTCGCGTTGTTCGCAGCGTTGTTTCCATTGCCCTTGTTGCCGCCGTTTGCGGCCTGTCCGGCGTGGTGCCGCTTGTTGTTACTATTCCCTGAGTTAGTGTCTTATACAATACATATGCTTTTCGAGGGCAACTTACTTGTTGCACGCCGCACCGTTAGCATTGTTGGCAGCGTTATTCGCGTTGCCAGCATTGGCATTGGCGTTGGCATTGCCGGCGTTGTTCTTAGCGTTATTGGCATTGTTGTTCTGTCCGACCGCCTCTGCGTATAGCTGTTAGAATATCGCATTAGACGCTCGGGAGACAGTCAACTTACTACCACCATTGTTGGCAGCTTGGCCAGAGTGGTGGCGGGGCATGACCATGGCAGAGGCCGCGGTGGCGAGGAGTAGAACTTGGAAGAACTTCATTTTGGCTGGCTGAAAAGATGGATGGTTGAAGAATTGTGAGTAATCAAAGTCCACTGGATCAAATTCAAATGAATGATACTGTAAAAGCGGAGGTCCAGCCACCAAGAAATATGAACGCGAAGAAGAGAGAAGAACGGAATGAAGAAGAATGAGACGAGTGTTTTGATGTTTGATCCCAGGATGAAGAAGAAAGAAAAAAGTCGTAGAATTGCCGTAGATTGCTCAACTACTTATAGAGATCTTGTAGCTTACTACCGCTTACAGGCTAGACTATAATTAACGACACTCTCAAGGCAGTCATAGCAATAGCAGGCCTCACCTCGCCTCGACTCGAAGCGTTGCGGCTCGGGCCTCGAGGCGCCCTGCTTTCGTAATAGACAGGGTATAAAGCGGAATCGCCGTCGCATTACGAGACTGGATTCGTCTTCACGATGATGCGTGGAAATTCTGTTAGCGACAATTAGTCTCAGGTTCAAAAGGTGCGGCAGGATTTCGCGACGTTTCAGCAAGATCTGAGGCAGGGTGGGCCATCCAGAATATGGGGAACAAGCCTTGAAGCAGTCTCCTGGCGTTCTTATTGGGCCATTACGCTCCAAATGGCAAGGGGGGAGACCTACGATCTGATACAAGCATTCCAAGCCTGCCCAAAATAGTAAGTACCTGGTTACCACCTCCAAACGGCCGTCATAGATCGACCTTACTTAGCAATCCTATGACAATCGTTTAATTGGGTATGAAGTTATGTACATGCAGCACCCGCGCTGGAACCTCCTTTTATTGGCTGAAAATTATACATCTCCGTGCGAAGTGCCAGTCTCATCTCTCTAATCCTCGAGGGTCCCTATCCTAGTACAATCTCCAGTCTTGGCATACTGTTCGCTAACAACTTTTAGCTCTTTTAGTTTTGACTGGTATGAATTCTTATCAAACTAGTAAATTTTTGCCTTACAACGCCGGGAGTTCAATCATCATGATCATCATGCACTTTAAAGAATAAAGGCCGCAGTGGGATTACTTGGGGACAAGCAGACTCAACCATAAAGAAGCGGTGTAGGATTCTCTCGTCGGAAATTAAATAATGCCGCATTGCTACCACACGTACTTAAAGTAGCGATCTCGTAAATTGAATCTCGTTAATCCTCCAGGTTTTATATAAAAAGTAGGCATTGCTACCACTTAGTAATCTAGCTTTCCTACTCGATCTAAGGACCAAAAATCGCTTGCTTGACCACTAAGCGCAGACAAGTTTCAGTGCAGGGGATGAGACAAGACTTCGGAGGCTCTATCCATAATAGCAAAAAGGCACGTAGGAAAGGTCAAGAATTCCCGAGATCTACCCTAGGATCTGCAGCGATTTGCGGTGATCAAGTTCCCATCTATCTGCAGCGCATATGTAGGATGTTCGTATCGGTCTCAATGCCCAGTGCTCATACTACTAAGTCATTCCTCTATCAACTGTCACATCCTTCTTAGCTTATTGTGAGGTAGATCCTATTCCTGATTGGAGAGAAGGAGCTTGCTGCGGCTTGACTCACAATAGCGATATGATATTTCTCAGCATAAACGTATCACTTCTTGACAACTAGCTCTCCTGTACGTTCCGAACAATGGGCTGGAAGACTGACAGGTCAGTGAGGCTAGTAAGTACTATTGCAAAAAGAAACGTCAGTAAGGTTTACCGACGCCCATTCGCTAGCGGAATATACCCGATAATTGGTGAGGTTTCAGCTTTTGGTCCAGATGTGGAGGCTAAGATGGCTTGGGAGCTAGCATTGTTGGGGGCCGCGTTGGAAGCTAGACTCCGATCAATAGTGCGAATACATGCACCCCAGGCAAGTACCATTGTTTACCAATGCCTCGTATTACGATACACGGAGCGCCACCGCACAATGTCGGTATTCCAAACAACATTCGCGAAACAGAAGCACTACGTTAGGTGGCGTAGACGTCCGAGGCTTCGATGATCTCTCATTGTCCAGGTTTCTGATACCCAACGCTGTGGCTTACAATGACGATTGATATTTTCCTACTTTTAGAGGCTTCATATTACATACCACGGATGTTCCATCGCAGGACGGGAAATCACTTCGTAGCCATTGATTCAAAGCGGAACCTTATACATTTCCCGTATTAAGTTCCCAGAGAGCGAAACGTTGAGACATCCTAGTCAGACCAATCTGAGCATACATCCTCCCCTGGCGTGTATCCATAGTGATCATCAATACTAGCCACGAGCCCAGCAAAAGGGGCAGGGCGTACTGTCTAACTGCTAACATAACCGGTCATTTCAAGGAGACTCTACCTAAGAGTTATCACATACGTACATGTACCTAGGTAGTTCCCCAGATGTTCGACGATAGCCCCAAGAAGGTCTCCGACTATACTACAAATATGAAAGGGGTCGTGTCTTACTCTTCACAGACTCATGTCTCGACTCGCTACTGTGACTATACCGGCTAGTAATAAGACATCTACGTAGGACTACGGTGAGGGTAAAGTCTTGGGAAACATAATCATAATCGGTAACTTTACATTGTAAAGATCCAGGGTCCTTGACTCAAACCCCGTCGTCGACTCTAAGGGTCTACACTACAGAACCCAGACCCTTACTGAGCTCCACATGAGTGTAACTTACTTACATACATGTATATATCCTAAGATGTCTGTTCCTAATTGAGACAATTGAGAGTGGCCAATGGAACTAGTAATTAGTTAGTACATATTTGGCACATGGTATAAGGATAACCCCAGCTCTCGGGCTGGGTGGGCAGTTGAAGACGATCGAGTAGAGAAGAGGATAGCGATGCGTTCCGCCGGAGCACCCAAGATAACAATTTGCCTCCCAACACAAGAAGAACCCCAGATAGTATGCGCGACTAATGACTTCAGGGTCCAAGTTGAAATTTTCGAAATACCTAGTAATTCATGGTCCTCCCCTTTTCCTTCGGACTTGGTTCTATCATACTTCGATTCCCTAGATAATTACCCGAAGCGTGCCATCAAATGCCGCAATTTACATCGGCTCGACAGTACTGAAATATATGAACCAAGATTCTTTCTAGAGTTGAGGCACACGAGACTAATGGACACGCACCTAAGTCTTCCACGTCTCTGTATCTACCATATTGGGCTGGTGATGTTAGTAGTCCTATGAAATTAAGAAGCATATATATATTCTAGCTTTAGAGACAAACACTATGTATAATTCGTTAAGAAAGAGAATCTACGAGGATATATTGGTCATTCTACGATAAAGAAGCCACGTGATGATGGAAGTACAGAGTGTGATGAGTTGTCATCTGGATGTTGTTTCGTCGTGCCCTAGGGTGGCATTTCGGCGATAGCCCCTGACATGTCCTTTTCGAAGTCCTTGTGTAATACGCTTACGAGGATGGAGACTCTTTGGAGATCTCTATCTTCTTTCGCTTTAGCCGAACATGGCGCTTACAATACAGAAACTTTTAATTCGCGATGTAGTTAGGTTACTTTTCAGTCCTGAAACGTGTTTAGTTTCCGAGGAGTAAGAAATCATTGCGAAAATGGAAGTGTAACCATACTTCCTCGTGCTTAGCCCCATGTACGTAAGCTTTTCGGAAATAACTACACAAATGTATGTTTTTGTGATGACGATATATGCGTTCCGGCAGAACTAAATCTGATATGCCGTCTTGGAAACATAGAAAATCCTAACCCGAGAAGACAAGTCGACAAAGAGAAAATCGGAGTTGCTCCCACAACTCATAGGAACCACCAGTAAGCATACGCAGGAGGCGGTGTTGGTATTCATTCCTGCGATAGCCCACATGCCAATAGCTGGCATCACTGACAAACTTGACCCCTCAACATACCCTCCTTGCGGCCTCGAGAATTAAGTGCTATATATATGTACATTAGGACTGGTCCCTATAGGAGTTAAGTAGGTCCGCTACTTCACGATACTTCGCTTTTGCGGCTCACCACAATGGCGTGCGGCCCATGAAATCTTCAGTGCCTAGGTCAATGCTGCTCTGTTTGAGGAGCAATTTTACCACTGCGAGGTGTCCGTGATGGGTTGCTGCCGATAATGTGGCCACCGCTAAAGCATCCTTAGCGTTTCAGTCGACGCTGCTTTTAATAAGAAGCAACTTTACTATTTCCTTATGTCCATTGCTTGTCGTAAGCCGTAAAGGTGATCGATCGAGTTCGCCCTTAAGATCCGGGTTGATGCCGTTACTTGTAAGTAATAACTCAACAACTCCGTGATGCCCCATTTCTGCTGCCAAGGACAACAGACTCTGAAGTCCAGCATCCTTAAATTCAGGTCGACCTCATCTCTTGCAAGCAGCAACTCTACAACCCTATCATGTCCCTCTTTCGCTCCCCATGAGAGCGGACTCCTTCGATAGTTGGGTCCTTACAGTTCGAGTCCACGCGATATTCTTCAAGTGGTAGCTTCACTACAGTTTCATGCCCGTTCTTCGCCGCTAATACTAGTGGTGTAAAGCCATAATTGTCTTGTGGTTTCCCATCAACCCCATCTCTCGCGAGTAGTAACTTCATAATTACCTCATTCCCATTGATCTCAGCATGATACCTCGAACTTTCGTGAGAAGTCTTCTCACATAAGTTTACGCCAAGTACGAAACGTACCACGGTACCGGACATGTTCCTTATACTGATATTCCGCGAGTCGTGATAGAAGATTCTGATCGCCTATGGCCGTAGTTTCTATGTTGGCAATAATCTGCGAGCAAAAGCCCCACTATCTTAGTTTGCCGTTTTCTCACTGCGTATGATAATGGCGTTCGACCGTTGACATCCTTAGAATTTGGATAGACGCATTATGTCTTCAAGACGATATTTTAGATTTGTTAAGAGAGCGAATAGGGAAGCGGCCTTTATATCGCATCGTTTTTGATCGCTAGAGGCATTTTCGATATCATTTAGAAAAGACACCACTATCGCTGTCGCTTGAAGAACCGTGATAACGCTCGCGGTGGTACTCAGTCCATCCATGGTGAGTAGAATCGCCACATTCAACGTGCAATGAGTGCGAGCAAAAGTCGCCAACCAGGCTGATAAGATGAACTGAAGTTTAAATACCTAGGAATCCGCCGCGAATGACTTCTCCTCCAAATATGTAACTGGCCGCTACTTGGTCAGCAATATTGCTGCGGCTCTTCACTATCACACCAATCAAGAGCGTCTTTGGGGACCCCGGGCGCCTGCAGGACGCCTCACCATCCGCCTTACGGTAGGGTTCGGGGGTACCTGGGCAGAATTGTTGCGAATACCTCCAAGGTAATGCAATGCTTCAGCATGCAAGGTACGTGTGACTAGAAGACTGGGCGACTGCGAGGCGCAACGGGAAATGATAACTGCGGTTCCGTAACACTTTGGGAGAGCAATCAGCGGTACTTAAGGAGCGGAACTAATTGGATTTGGAAGCGTCTCTGTGTCCGCGAGTACTCGGATATAATAACGGGTCGTCACGGGATTCACGTGATATACCCGGTATGCTGAGAGACTGATATGGTCCATGCAGCTACCCGATGCACTCTCCTAACAGATACCGACCTGCTATTATACAAGTACATTTTTCCTTAGATATGAGTGTAGATTATTATACACATTTATATCAGCGCTTGGCCCCTGAACATGCTTTGCCTGACCTCGGCTACGATGTCCCGTCGGTCATCTTTCCCTACTAATACAACTCCTCGCCCTCTTCTACCCATACGGCCCGTACGACCTAAGCGGTGTATGAAATCAATAGTGCTATGCGGTACGTCGTACAATATTACATGCCGAACAGCAAGGGTATCAATGCCTCTTGAGGCTAAGTCAGTGGCTACAATAACTTTGGTGTTGGGCAGACTCCGCCGTCCCTTTCCGGGAGGTGGTACGTTAGACGCCTCGAGCGTCGTTTTCATGGGTGTGGCTGTTGTGAAGGAATCTAGCATCTCTGACTGCCGCTGTTCCGAGGTATCCCTGTGAAGGGCCACGGCATCGATGCCTTTGGAGACAAGGTAATCGGCGACTTCCTGGGTCTTCTCGCGCTCGTTGACGAATACCATGATGCGCATGATGTCTATTTCCCCAGCCACGGAGCCCTCGTGCCGGGCAGCATCCTTGCCGATAGACCAGATGGCGTCCGCGCAAGCAAGGTCCTTATTGTTTCGGTAGGGGTCCTTAGACACGTCGATAACTCCCATTTGTACACGTCGAGGGATGGCGTGCAGGTTTGGCGTGGTGATCCGAACCATATCCGGGAATTCTGAGCCCAAATAATTATCAAGTCTCTTAGGGATGGTAGCGGAGCATAGGATTAGTTGCTTCATAGACGGTAGTGCGCGATCTAAGATGGATGTTGTTACGGGTGAAAAGCTCCGATCGAAGAGCGAATCGGCCTCATCAACCACCAGGTGGCTGACCCTGGACAGAATGTTGGGATCCGAGTCTGCCATCGATGCTAATAGATGAGGTGTTGCCACAACAAGGTCAATACCAGTAGGCGAGTACATGGTCGAGTTGATAACTTTTGCGGAAATATTGGCGGAGAAAAGACTGGCTTTGAACTTGACGTGGTGCGATAAGGCCTTCGCGACACTGCCTACTTGGTCAACCAACTCGGCTGTTGGTACCAGTACTACCACTTTTGGCCGCGCGGTGGTTGGATGGGGATCAAATTCTCGGGGCCCGGTGTACCCTGGTTCCTTCATTGCCGCCATCTGCGTTGCGAAATATTCTCTGTAAGCCGCTATGGCAGGATCGGCTGCTTCGGCCTTCTTAAGCGCATCAACAACGGTTAGAAGATAGGCTAGAGTCTTGCCCGAACCCGTCTCCGCCGCCAGTAGAAACTCTTGCCTTCCCTTGTCATCCTTAGTCCGAGAGGGTCGGCGGCCGGTATCCTGGCCAAGCAGCGCAGGAATCGCGAGTCGTTGGATGGGGGTGGGTTTTATGTTGACCATGCCTTTCAACACATCTTGGGACATAGCTTCTTTGATTGAAGGGAAGAGATCAAACTTCTCAAACGAATCTAGCTCGGCTATAGTCGTCTTCATTCGCATTCGATGGCCGTATGATATCGTGGCGAGAGAGCTCTGCATCTTCATGGCTTTCGTCCGCCGTTCCTCCTTCTCATCACGCCTTCTATCCCTGCGGGTTTTGCCATCGCTAGCTCTTGTTGTTAATCTTGGCCAAGGTTCCCGTTCCCATTCCCGTTCCCGTGTACCGAAGGATGTCTGATTCATGCCCCCAAATGGTCCATCTAACCTCCGCCGGGGTTTCTTATCATCTCCATCACGGCCAGCTCGTCTTGGAGCATGTGCGACACTGTCGGACAGTACCATTCTTGAGGGACCGCTCCTCGCCCGACCGGAGAGGAATCGTTGCGCGGCCCATGGTCGAGAGGTAAGTTGGAGAGCGTTTCGGCCCCCTGTTGTAAATAGGCATGATGGGCATATCGGCGCCGAGATAAAGGAGCGCATCCTGTGAAGCCGAACTCCTATTCTTATATCGCGGCGACAGAGGGGTGTTAGAGTTGAACTCAGTCGCTTTCCCTCAAAATTTCAATACTTTTTCTGGGTCCCCGGCCTATCGATAACGACGGAGCTATACATAACTTCCAAGAATGGCAATGATATGCATGTAGGTACCCACTATTACGTATCCCGCAGGCTTAGCGTCCCTAACCTTGGCACCTTGCAGATCACTGGGCAGTACAGGTACTTCCAAGTTTGGAAGTACCTTAAATTTAACCCCCCCTTGACCGGAATATCAAACGATTGGATGGGAAATTATATGTCATACTTCGATATGCATTTCTTCCTATTTGACCGAATCCATCAATTGTACATCTACCAAGATTCCTGTACTCCATTGTAGTCCCAAAATCTTCCACCGCGAGATTCCTTCGTCGCTTCGTTGATTAGTCTTATCATTCCACCACAGGACTCTTCAACCGTAATGAACGGTATATCAATTTTGTCGGCTCCCCCGAAGGCGTCGGCCACGGCTCGACCCATGTCAGTACCGACCCAGCCCGGATGAATGACGAATGCAGTAAGCCATTCTTCCTCCTGATTCATTCGCTTCGTCAACCAGTGTGCCGCAACCTTAGCAGTGGCGTATGCCGCATTCGGTATGGATGGTTGAGCCCTAAGATCACATCAGTCATCAAATAGCGAAGATGAGAAGGGTGTCTTCTTACTAGATGACATATTTAGTGTTAGCAGGTGCTCATTAATTGTTAAATCGACGCATATATTTCCTGGGAAGGGTACAACCAACCTCTAGCTTCGCGCCTACTGTCCCAGTAGTTATCCACTTAGGGTTGGGAGATGATTTCAACAGTGGAAGCGTAGCCTGGTATAACCATATCATGCCAAATAGGTCTGGTGTTAGATGCCCCATCAACTCTTCGGTCGTAATTTCCGAGATCTTGGGCCAAGCGTAGGAGACACCGGCGCTGGAGACAACGATATCCAAATGATCGATACCCTGCGAAACGAGCCGCCTGACACCTTCGGCAGCATCGGACTCGATTGAAGCGTCAATCTTAATAACAATGAGACGGCTATCCTGACCCTTGGGCAGTTCATCGAGAGCTTTTGACGTGGGATGCTCCGGGTTGCGATTTGCGGCTATGACGATATGGTTCGGCCGAGCGAGCCACCGCTCAAGAAGTCCCTTGCCCAATCCCCGGTTCGCGCCACTGATTAGGACGATTGTAGTAGGTGCCATAGCGTCTGCTGTATTCGTGTCAGAGATAGGGGGCAACAAAGTGATCGGTTAAAGGGTAATGGTCCACCAGTTTTCGTTCCCTTCCCACTATCTAACCGGGCGTGAGGAGTTCCTTATATAGACGTAGGAGACTAGCGAGACATCCTGGGCGGTTAACCATACAGCCCCCTGCTAGATCGAAAATACACCCGTTGAAAAGTCGATGTATTTACTTGGTTCTGTAGCCCTCTCGAAAACGAGCCAGCGTAACTCTTCACATCTTATATAAGACCAGGTCGCGAGCGAGCGGTAATACGTGAGTAACCATGTGACACAATTTAGTTTTCATAGTATACCAATATGAATTCCGGGGGGCTTATCTGCATGAGCCAAGGCGGTGCGATGTTACTCTGAATGGATATCTCTAATAGAAACGAGGAGCATATCCATTTTCTAGCACAGGTAGCGCCGGCTATGCGAGGCATTGGTAGAACCAAGTCAGTGATGAGAACGCAAGTACTCACCTAAAAATAGAGACTTGAAAGGAGCAAGCGCTTCTCGGCAAGTACCCGGGAGAGAAGACAGGGGTCAGGCAATAGGGGTACCCTCAGTCACGTGGTGAATTAGAAATATAATTCTGGATCACCTCGAGACATTCAACTACCTGTGCAACGGATAAAAGTCTCACTTAAGTATAACTAAGTCAGAAGAAGTGGTTCTACCTTCTTGCGAAGTTGGGACACGCCCCGGCACCACCATTCTCGGCAGGTTGTGTCCGTTGTGTAACCTTAGCGGTGCTCACTCCCATTTACACCCTCCTGTCTTAGTTCATATTTCTCATCGCTCTCCAGACAGCTGACATATTTTAGTTTCGTCCCAATAAGCCTACTTTCAATCATCATAGGCACGAATTACATGATTGATTCCGACGATTCCACATAGTCTGCTGCACTTGCGCAAACTCACGCCCTTGGCAATCCTCAGAATGAGCAGTGCCGAAACCGAATGTACATTCCTGTGATTAAACGTTTTCGGCCCAAGGAGTCAAATGCCGAAAAGCAAAACCACAAGATAACCCCCCTTCCCCGCCCCAAAAGTAGAAGAAAAACGAAGAACGCAGGTTGTGGTTTATACTAGTGTTCATGCAGTGCGCAATTCATTAGATGGCAAGTATCATATCGAACGCTTAATTTCTTCGCTTCCAGGGATCGGTAGAGAGGCTCGCAAGGCGCGGGGAGAACCGATTATCTAGGCACTTCCTAACCTACCGGGTACTACAGTAGTAAATTTACTAGTAAGTGTTCGTGTTAAGATGGAAAGTGATATATTAGGTGGTGACGTTACGTGATATTACTATGCGGGAACAAACTGTGACGGGCCGGGTGGAGCATTAATTACCCTGACTAGGCCGCGAGAGCAGACCGAACTGGACCGAAGTTTGTTATACTAATAGTTGGTACACTTCGCTGCCTCGGCTATCATAGATGGCGATGATATTATTCCACCTGCGGACCGTAGAAGGTCCGCATACTGGGGGCTTGAGGTCATTCGTCACCTTCCATTAATCAGCAATGGGGTAACATGTGAATGTTGGGGTTAAACAAGCCTCACAAAGAAAGCCCCGAGGAATGTTCTCCGGCCATCATTGGGTCCACCTCATGCCTGACAGGGAAAAGAGCTGGAAACATATTTAGACCAAGATCTGCCGCCCTGTCTCCTCTCTTTTCATTTGGGGGAACCGACACGACATTAACATTAAGCAAATCAACCTATTGAGAACATACATACATGTATGTACCTATCTAACATGGCGAAACCCTCGATACTGCTCGTCCCCGGTTCCTTTGCAAGGCCTGAATTATACGACAACATCCTCGAGCCAATCACTGAGCAAGGCTACGAAATCAGGGGATTGAAGTGCCCAAGTGTCGGTTTGAAGGCAGGACCGAGAGAGAAAATCCCGCCGTCTATGTATGATGATGCCGCCTATATTGCCAAAGAGATAACAAGATTGGCAGATGAAGGCAAAGATGGTAATGAACCGCCCGCTAGAGAAAGATTCCCAACTACAGCACTATCGAGAATATAATCTCACCCAGTTATACAAGTGTTAATTTTATACGCTACAGTTATACTTATCGCCCACTCCTACGGCGGAGTCCCGTCAACGCAATGCACTAAGGGGGTGACGAAGATGGAGAGACAGAGGGAAGGGAAAAATGGCGGGCTCGTGAGGATCGCATATATGACTTGTCTAGTACCGGCTGTAGGCGGCTCAGCCAGTAGTGTTCTAACAGAAATACCCGACGAGAACCGCATTGACTTCGCTGTTGACGTTAGTCCTGTTTTAAATGCCTCCTGCAAGTTATCCCACTCAGCAATCTAACGGAACTACAGGATGAGGGTTGGCTCCGTTGGGCAGATCCGCCGGCAGCTGCCGCACTCGTATTCTCAGATCTCCCCAGCCAGGAAGAAAGAATGGCTCTTTCTGAAAAGTTCGATACTCACTCATCTACCAGCTTTGTCGACAAGTTGACACATCCTGGATACACGGATGTTGCAGTATCATATCTATTGTGCGAGGATGATGTAATCATTCCATCCAAGGCACAGAAAGACGGGATCGAGCTGATTGAAAAAGTGAGTGGGAGAAAGGTCGATGTTACGTATCTTAGAGCTGGTCACTGTCCTACGGTTATAAAGCCACAGTCAGTAATCGACTGGATTATTGATGCGGTGGAGAAGAGTGAAGACCTTTAACATATGATAAGAAAAATAGGGGGCATCAACGGAGAGTCGAAGACAACGCAGTTCTCGGGGCACCAGTCGAGATGGCATATGGAAACGGAGAACTTGTTCAATTATAGCTAAGAACACTATCACTTAGGTCTAATATGAAGTACTATAGTATTTCGACAACGTCTACATAGTAGTTTGTCATCGGCCACTTTAACCCTGTGTACCCGCTCTCCCTTTGGAAACAGTTCACAGAAACAGGACTGTTTTGGACTAAGGAAGGTTGAAAAGTCCAAGATATTCGATGGCATTTGTAAATGTAAACAAATCCATCTATATCATAATACCTCCATGTATCATCTATTGTAGAAAATATTATGTTTCTAAAAGCCACAAAGTCTACTAATCGTCACTTCCAACGACAGAGACATTCGAACAACATGGCGAGTATAACCAATAACGCCAAGGCCAGTCCTTTTCTGTCAGAATTTTCCCAACGTGATTACAACGAGTAATAGACATTCTGATAAGTCGCAATGGAAGAAGACGATATAATAACTCTGAACATTCGAAGATAAAGTCTAGCTTGGCTGGATGACCAATCATTCAAGCTCCCAACTGACCAGACGCCATTTCGACGAAGTGTGATGGCGGATTTGGGGACCCCAGAGAAGGAGTGGAACAACAAGTGCCATCAGACCCCCAAAGATCCCGCTCAAGGTACCAAAAGCCTTCAGGTCATTAGCGTCAGAATCCTTACGGGATAGCTAAGATTGTTGACTTACCTTTATATATCCCATATTATCAACCCATGGTACTACCGCGTAACCTAAGCCGAATGCGACGACGTTCTTAATCCCGTTGATCATTTCCAAGCATTCGGCTGCGACGGGGAAATAGCAGTCGCAGACATATACCATGGTAATACTCGCAGAACCAGTCAACCCGACACTTAGCATCCCGTATGCCAGGAAGATGATTGCCCAATGCATTTGGAGCTCCACTGCAAAGCCGAAGAGCAATATGCCGGCGAATACTATGACTGTTGGGAGAATAAAGAGAAGGAGGCGTGTTTCGGGGACGAAAATGCCGTTATTTCGCCTGGCGCAGAATGACGACCATCGATCTATGCAGAAACCACCGATAAAAGCGCCGAAGCCTTGTCCAACTGGTAAATTATGATCCAAATTAGCGCTTAACAACACCGAATGCCAATGGAGTAGACGGCACATAGGTGGCGATGAATGGGCCAACATATTGTGACGGAAAGCTGCCTGAGAGACTGCTTTATGAAGCTATGGAGAAACCTTTTGGGGGGGGGATGGTGGAATGACTTACTCATGCCGGCCACGTTGATCAACCCCACTGAGCCAATAGAGAAGTAATAGGGCGGCGGGATTAATATGGTTGAACTGAGAGCGTTGACCATAATCGTTGGGGCAAGTGCCAGTGAATCTTCATCTTGATTAGTAACATTTATACACCTTGGGAGAAGTAAAGGGGTAAGCAAAGGGGTAGATACATGCAATGGCAGCGAATGCACATGCTGGATAAGCCAATAGGGGTATGGGACGAAACATCAAGTCCCAGTACGATGCGCCCGGAGCGATTCCACTCCAGGGATTCAGCGACTGTAGATAATTCTTGTGGGGATATGCGATACTCGCATGGCTCGATGGCGAACTCTTGCCGTTAACTTCCAGATGTTCGAACCTGTCGCCGACTTTGTCGCTGGGGCTGTCGGAGGACGCATTCGGATCCGATCCCTCAGAGAGATTAGGTGATCTTTGGAACCTCGTCTCGGGCGCGAAGAAGAATATTAATAGAAGATTGACACCCATAAGAATGCAACCAAGCCACTTCCCCCACTGCCATCCCCTATCTGGAGTCGAGTCAGATTCCGCCGAAGAATTAACAGACCGGGGCTTGTCAGGACGTACATTCGACTAAATAGCCGCCACATAGTGGCCCTAAGCTGCTGCCCCATGCAATGGAAATAATATACCACGACATCTTCGAGCCTCTCTCATGCAGGAAGTATATATCCTATGGAAGATCGTGTTAGTTACTTTTTACTTCGAGGGATTTACGAGGGTAGTCACGTTGATGATTGCGGCGCCAAGCGCTTCGGATGCGCCACCGCCGAAGCCACCAAAGATACAGGCTGCCAGTAGGGGGCCAAAACTAGGCGAAGCTGCCGCCCAGATGGTCCCTATGAAGACGATGGCACATGAAAGCAAAAATACGGGACGTTTGCCAAAATATATTGCCGTAGGGACCCAGAAGAAGTTCTAGTCGAGAATGAAGTCAGTATTCGCACGAACCAGTAAACTCCGGGCGAGACTTACGGCCAGACCTTGGATGAGAACCACCCAGGAAAGAAGACCCGAAGCCTCTGCAACGGAGACATCGAGAGTCTCGGAGATAGTCAGGAAACTATCAGTGAGAACGGTTCCCTGGAAGTTGTTCAGACATGCGAAAAGACATATTGAGAGAAAGACGGCGTGCTTGCGCCATCTCGACCACCTCAGTGGGTCATTGGGATCTGCGGAGGGCTGTGGGAATAGGACAGTATCGCCGTCCCCCAGATGCTGTTGTGAGATGTTCGCTAACACCCAATTAGAGTCTGATATTGAATATAGATAAAGCACACTTGTCTGTTCGTTCAGTGTCAAGAAACGTACCGCTATACAGTTGAACCGTTCCTTCGCTTGGATCTAACTCCTTCAACGACTTGAACGGCATCCTGTCGATGTCGATGGACTACAGGCTGATGAGGTCGGTTTGCATGAAGTTCAATAATGAGTACTCCAGTCCTGAATGGTAAAAAGCGGCTCGCGAGAGATAAAAACGCCGTCGTTGTTGGTTACCTATTTAGGTGGTACGGGAGCTACTTGCATAACACTGGTTCCCGGACCAATCTGAGAAGCCTCCGCCAAGCCGGGGATGGGGTGTTGGTAAGCTCCCAAGTACATACATACAACAACAGCTATCGGCCTTGGAAGGAGCTTTGGGGTTCATCGGGGTGAGAGAACCAGAGAGTCTGGATCCGTTCTGGTTCTCCATAACCGTGAACTTTGTTCCCCCCGAACCCCATCGGACCGGTGGGGATCCGACGGGAGGCACGAGGATGACTTACCAGTGGTTGTGTACCCCAAGAAGTACCCCTGAGGCTTCGTAACCCCTTCTGCCCCTCTGAATTCGTTCTTTCTGATTGGCTCAAAATCCATAAGACATTCCATAAACAGCATATTTTTGGTTCAAGTTTCAATTTTGATTGGCTACCTTTATGTGGATCATCGAGGGAGGGGTCTTGAGGTGTTACGGCACCGCATGTGAACCAGATCGTGTCTGGCCCGTTTTGGTCCTCAAATCGATTTCAGAGCTATGGGAAGCTACATGTATGTGACAATGACCGTGCTATTCACCTGATCACTAGTCGTTCCGCTTCACGCTAATTCCCCGCATTCTAAATCGATTGTCCCATGGATATATGGCCTTTTTAACTTACCTAGTCCCTGCCGTTTCTTTCTTTGGTTTGTCTCTCGGATATATATGCTCTGTGGTTGGTTGGGTGGCTGGGGGTGCTGTTTTGTTGGTGCGGAAATGTTTACTTGAGACGTCAGCTGCGGGAGGATTTAGTGGAGCAGAATCCCCTTTTGTCTTCGATGAAGACTTGAGCAGAATTGATCTATGCCAATGTTCCAGCCCCCCGTCAATATCAATCTTCTTCTCTAGGAAAGCTCTTAAGATTGCTATTCTTTGTGCGATGCTCCCGGCTGTTCCGAGTTGACACCGCATACGAAGGTCGAACGTGAAACGGAAATGGCGTATGAGACATGTTAGATACATGTATGTTGTAATACGATCGATTTTGTTAGTAGGTTTCAATTTAGCACGGCAGTTATCTGCAGAAGACGGGCGACGACATCACCTATCCAATACTTCATTATATTCGGACTTTATCTAGGTAATCTATCATAAATCTCCACCTGGCTGGTCATTCGCTAGCTTGCAGGGTGAAGATGGCATTTTGTACCTACTGCGGGCAGCAGTTCCAGCGCAACGAACATTTGGAACGGCACTTGGTCACTCGTAAGTGGACGCCACCGAGAAATAGCGGTTCTGTCCTAAGCCTGACACGCATGCGTGTAGATACCAATATAAAGCGCTTCAAATGCTCTATCTGCCATATATCATTTTCCAGAGGGTTCGCGCGACCCAGGCCTTTTGTCTGATGCCAACCATGCGACCTTTATGTAACTAATTTTTCCAGGGATGTGCTTCAAAAGCACCTAGCCATCCACGGAGATGTTGACGCTGAAAACTCACCTCAAGGCGCTGCGAGAGTGAGGGCCCGAACCCAGTCGGCCTGTCGCAACTGCGCGAAGATGAAAGCCAAATGCGATTCCGATTCACCATGCAACAGGTGTCGTACCAAGCGCCTGAGCTGCGATCGGCAGCCGAAAAGGATGCGAGGAGCAGCGGTCTCAACTCGATCACCGCGTGTTCATGTTGAAGGCGAAAAAAACTCGGCGGGACTTGGGAGTGATCGTGGCCCCGAAGTTGCGTATGGAATCGTAGCTAGCGAACAAGCAAATGGCAACGGGAATCGTCCCGAATCCGACCCCGAAGTGCGATTCGAGCCTGAACTACAGCCGCAGAAAGACTTAGGCATGGCCGTGGAAGATAACTCGTTTATGGATTATACCAGCACGATCCCCAGTAGAAATACCCTGATAGCATCGGAGCCCAACCTGCTCCCCAATGGCCCATCTCCGGTAGAGTGGCCGGCCACTGATGCCCAGGATCTTGTACAAATGCAAAATGGTACACCGAATGCCGAATTGCATGTTTCGCCTCAGGACAGGCAAGACAGTCTCTGGGACACCGCCGCTCAGTCAATAGCCGGGCCCCTAGAGCATCCCGCCGTTGTTGAAGGTCGAGGTCACTGGTCCTCGTTTCGATGCAATCCAAAGAAGGACATCGTAAACTGTCCTAGGACTGCCGGGATATTCCTCGAAAATCTAAGTCACATGCCGAAGTATGACAGGCTCTGGGGCTGGTTTGATCTTGATAGCTTCTCTAACCCGGCGCTCGCGGACAAGGTGGTGAGCATGCCACTATACGAAAGCACTCGGGACGCGCTATCCGCTATCTCGCAGTCGTTTCTACGAAAAGCGCTCGAAGTTCATAAGTTGGACCCTGCGATAGCGTCCATAGAAGCAGCTTCGCCAAGCCAAGACATCTCACAGGGATTCCTCGTTCTGCCGCCGGCGGCGACTTTGGAATATTTCCTCGGAGAATACATGCGTCTCTTCGAACCCTTTTACAAGCTCGTGCCTGGCGGGGTACTGGATGCGAACCTGGTCGTAAATGGGGGGAATAGCCGTGCGGCTACGCTTCTGATCTTGCTTATGATATCTCAGGCAGCTAGTTCGGACCCTACAAGCGAGGGGCGCCGCCTCTCGGCCGGGTTGACGGAGGTCTGCAGGATCTCACTTTTTGATATGGTAGAGAAGGACGTATCTACATGCCATCATCCCTTTCCTGTTCACTCGGCTCTGCTGTTTGTTATACAGGCCGCGTGGAGCGGCGATAAATGGTTGATGGATATCAGTTCTGGGCAACGAGGCATCTACACTGCGGTATGATTTGCGAGAGGGGCGTTGCTGATCATCGATGCTTAGAGAAAGACGTAGTCGCTAACAGTTCAATGCTAGATGGTGCGAAATGGCGGTCTTTTCGATATTCAGGACAATTACTCAACATCAGAGGGCGACTGGGAGCTTGGCAGGACTCGATGGCTGGAACGCGAGAGGATCATAAGGTCGTACCCCTCTAGCTAATGGTCTCACCGGTAGTGCTTACGTGCGGAATCATTGCTAACTCAAAGGTAACAGGCTTGCCTATGCATGGGTTCTGCTGGACTTGGAATTGAGCTTATTTCAAGAAGCGAATCTCCTTATTCCTATATTAGCTTTGAACTCGTCGCTTCCAAGCAGTGAAGACTTCTGGCTATCTACCGATGCCTCGTGGCAGCAGCTTCTCGCGCGGGACGACGACTCAGGCATCGGAGCATACTCTACCCAACCGAGACCACAACCATCCCTTCGTACACTCTTCCAATGGTTTCTAAATGATGATCTCACATTACAAAAGCGACAACATCTAACCCCCCTTACTCTACGTTTATTACTGCATCCTTTGCACGCGCTTGTCCACAGTTGTCGGCAACTTCTCGACTGTCTTGGCGAAATGACTTGTTCTCGATCATTTTCTCCCATCACGAAGGCTTCGACACACGTTCGAATGCATGAAATTCGTTCACTCCTGCATCGATGGCTTGAGTTATACAAATCAAGCCTCCCTGCAACGTTGGGGTCGTCAACAGACAATAACGAATCGAATACCGACTTGATCACGGCGACCCTGATCACTTACCATGTTATAAACTTGAACACCGTGGCCAGTATCCCCGATATCGAGGAATTGGCCCGACGTGAGCTATCCGATAAAGAACTGCGCGAATTCTCTCGGGAAGCGACGCGCTTCGTACATAACCCTAAAGAGACCGTGTTTCATGCAGGACGGATCATTCGCTTATTTCGCTCCCTTGACCAAAAAACACGTCCGCCTTGGTGGCCGGCCGCGTTATACCGCTCTACCCTCTCCCTATGGGCATGCAGTTTATTTTACGGGTTGATGTGGACGTCCTCTTCATCATCGTACCTCTTGATTGACGAACAGGACGGGGATCTCATTGACTACTACAGCTGGAATCTAGTAAGAGGGACCAGTAAAGATGAGATGGCCGGCACACCATGGGACCCCCGCTCACCGGCTCTGATCCCAGCCTTTAGCAAAGGTCCGAGCCACGCAGCTGGACCAGTCACATTGGAGCATCCCGGCAAGGTTTTGGAAACATGTTTGCTGGTTTTCGACGAAGGGATAGCGACAAGGGTTTCCGAAGGTATCAGGGGCAAATTAGCCCAACTCTTGTGTCGTAGGAATGCTCTTAACGGTAAATAAGCAATAACTAGATACAGTCCTTTCTGTATATGATCAAACTCTTTTCAACTGCGACTATATATGGCACCGCCCATCCTCTCACGCGTCTTTACTGGCCATGCAATGCTATCTACATGTACGTGAGTACATATGTGCCTAGGTAAGTTTTGCATTTCAATATTTACATGTCCTCGAAGAACGTAGGGAGCAGACTCCACATATCAGTTCTCCAGCTCTCAGAAAGCGGCGCGTGAATCCTTGCTAGCTCTTTCGCGTCTCCTCTTCGTAGAGCCTGGAAATACCAATCCTCCCTAGCTGTATCTTCGGGGTCCGCGCTGTGTAGCCGTGTCTTGTTCGCGCTACTGTAGGGGTGTATGATGTTCTGGAAAACCCGCCGGCGCTCCGCCGAGTACCGTGAGAAAACAGCCAGCGGGTCTACTGTCCGACCTGGGTGCCGTATCTTTGCGATGGGAGCTGGAGTGTTCTGCTGCTCTTTTCCTAGAGAGAACACGATCTCGAACGCCTGATATAATGCGTCCGCGTCGAGTAGGCCGGTACACAGACCCAACCCCCCAATGGGATTGTTAATATGGGCAGCGTCGCCCGCAAGGAAGCATCGGCCGCGGTGCATAGTGCTCGCGAGTAGTTGATGCATCTTATATAGGCTTTTTCGGACGACAACATGGTCGCTGGGCCGGGGTCCGTCTATCTGGCGTAGGAGAAGTGAATCCACATACTCAGGTTCGAGAACCTCTTCGTCGGTCAGGACTGTCTGGCTGCCATCGGCAGCCTCCTCGTACGTTGGTACTGCCATACTGTACCGCCACAGCCCCCTTACACCCGGCTTGACGTGCTCAAGCGGTGTCACAACCCCCCAATATCTTCGATCTACAGTGAAGTGTACTGGCGGATCTTCGACGACAGGCGCGGTACGGAGAACATCAGTGGCAACGAAACGTTCGGGCCAGCTATGCCCACTCAGACCAATTCCAAGCAACTTCCTAACACTGGATCTTCCTCCATCACAGCCGGCTAAGTACAGACCCCGAAGGGAGTGCGACTCCCCTTGCCCCGAAACGGTGGAAACAGTGACACCCGTATCGTCCTGGGATAAGTCTGTCACACGGTGACCCCAAAATACCTCAGTGAGTCCCGTCTTAGTAGCCTTCTCGAGCATGATCTCCGCAAGACGACACTGAGCTAGCTGTATGGAATATGTGCATATCCCGTATTGACCATCTGAGTCTGGGCGGCTCATTATGTTTTTGCCCAATATTGATCCTAGTGTCTTAGTTCCTTTTTCATCTTCAGTTGGGAGCGTCCGCCACGCATATCCGCCGGAAGGCATTCCTTCGCTAGCAACCTGGTCATAGATTCCAGCTTCCTTGAAGACATTATGCACGGGTCCGTAGTAGCCAATTGCGCGTGGTGCTGTTCCCAAGCCAGTTTCCTGCTCAAGAACGATGGATCGGATCTTACTCTGCGCAAGGCGAAGAGCAAGCAAAAGTCCTACTGGTCCGGCACCGACGATGATAACGGGGACGGTGTCATCATACGGTGATACGTGCATTCCAGGATCGACCATCTCCTTCATCCTTGGTATATGCGCAGTCAGTATGACTCAAAGATGGCGCGGAGGATATGTGAGAAATGATAGAGTTATTCCACCACTAAACTGGAAGTAAAAAGGCCTACGCTTGGCAGTGTATATGGGGTCCAATGCATGATACCTACATGTTCTGTTCCTATCGAGACTGGTTCTCACTTTTAAGTATATAACGTCCCCCCTAGACATCATACGAGGGTGAACCGATCCTTCTCTTCTTGAGGTCACATTGACAAACAACTAGGATTCGCATATGCATGTGGAATAAAAACTACTTTACCCCCAGGAAGATGGTAAGGGAACCGATATTGGGCCCCGATTTCGAACCCGGCCTGCCGATGGGGTGCCGGGAACGGAAAAACTGGCGTACATCTTTCAGTCTCCGTACGACTATGAAAGAGCTAGGCCCCAGGCCGTGTTGGGTATGTCATCCTAATATTAAACAATAGGTTATTGACAGTGTGGATAATTGCTTCGATAAAGGGAAGATATGAAAGGTCGATTCAGGGTACCCCCTATTACCCGAGCAGCGCTAGGGATGGATCCCGCTGTTAAATCTACACGGCTACACCATCGAATGCCGACCGTCTTTGGCCCCTTCCCAGGACCGAGACAGTCGTTCGATGGACATCGCCGTGATGGATCATCTTCAACGAGTAGCGAGGCATTTATAACCTTCAAGACGCCAAAAAGTGCCCTGGCCAGCCTGCTTCCACCAAGCTTCTCCTTTCAAGACACGTCTTCGGCCGACGAGGGCGCATATGTGACTCTCGCCTCGAAACGTCTGGACAAGCTTGAGTGGCTAGCATTCCGCGGATATAACATTGTGAGCTTCTACATTCATGGAACTCAATATGGTTCCCCAAGCGGTGTAGTACATAAGGGCACTTTTCTCCCCGTCCTCTGGGAAGACCTAGCCGATCCGATTATCAGCGGGCGCGAGGAGCTCGGGTTTCCGAAGCTCTTTGCCGACATTTCGATCAGCCAAACACAGGGGTCATACCGAATGTCAGCTTCATGGCAGGGATCTCGCTTCCTTGACTTCGGTGTGGAGGATCTACACGTGGCGGAAGGCAGCGCACCGGGACTTGCCCCCTCGGAAGCGGGGACAGACGACGGGATACTTCTACATCGGTACATGCCAACAACGGGTAGGCCGGGAGTTGCCGAAATTGAATATCCGGTTGTTGTCCCGCACGCCGAGGAACGGAAAATTCAGCAACCTTCAACGGTCAGGCGCTTCGTCGGATCGGGCGGAGAAGTCAGTTGGAACCCCCTTGACTGGCAGAGCTTGCCTACCCTCCATCATATTGTTAAACGTCTCGCGGAAATACCTGTTACGTCTATTATAGCGTGCGGGTTGACGGAAAAGGTCGGCGTGGCAGACTTTTCATCAGCGAAGAATGCCAACGGCGAGGGTACCGGTCTCCCTATGTCAAGTTGAAATCATGAATGAAATGCAGCAAACCTGCGAGACAGCTTAGTCCACAGTTTACTATTGGTATAACAATAATATGCTTATGTATCAAATGAGCTTGTTCGTCTGAATTGAGGTCACGTCGCTGGTTACTCTCTCAGACTTTGCTCCGGGAGTAGATTTCATGTACGGGGCTTTCCCCAACCTTCCCCCCCTCCCCCAAGATTGGGGTACCGGTGGGGGTGCCGTCAAATGCCTGTACATGCGTCATTTGACAGGACGGCTAAGGGGCAGCGGAGTTACACATTGTCAAGATGCCGTACCGCAAGTTGATATAAGTCCTAAGCCGCACATGAGGCGTAATTAGGGGCCCGCTCCGCGAAATAACCCACGTCTTATAAGTCGGATTTAGTATCTCAAGGGGAACGAACGTACCAAGTTTCGCAAAGTCATAAATCATCATGGCTCTCGACGGCACTGCTCCTAGTCAAACATCCAAACCTTTGTCTCCCATTGCCTTGTGCCACGTGGTTCTCCGAACCACCCCAGAGGGATATGAGCAACTGGTCAACTTCTATTTGACGCTCCTCGGCGCGAAAATCACACACAAATCCCATCGTCTAGCGTTCCTGAGTTATGATTACGAACACCATCGCCTTGCCATAATCGCCGACCCTACATCTCACAGGCGCGGGCCTGAAGGACCCCAGGTCGGTCTTCACCATGTGGCGTTTGGATTCGACACGCTACAAGACCTAGCTACATCATATGAGCAGAAGAAAGCTGCTGGGATCCTGCCAGCTTGGTGTGTAAATCACGGCATGAGCACCAGCATGTATTACCAAGACCCCGACGGTAATGAGATCGAGTTTCAGGTGGATAATTTTGATACGGTCCAGGAAGCAGTGGACTTCATGGGCTCCAAGGAGTTCGAGGAGAATCCTGTCGGTGTAGATTACGACGGCGACGAATTCGTCCGGAGGGTGAAGAGCGGCGAAGACGAGAAGAATATCAAGGCTAGACCAAATATCGGGTTCAGGGATAAGAAATAGGCTTCAATGTTGCAAGCCGCGATCTTCTCAGCAGACAAGCAGTCAGGGGGAAAGACTTAAGTATATTAAATTAGGTATACTGTTTACCTAATCAATTCGCATCTCCCATAACTACCTCCTATTTGAATTGATTTATCCACGGTATAATACATGCGCGAATACACAAATTAGGACGTTGTACCCGCGGCAAAGTCCATTGGACTGGGAAACGATATCAGCTGCCAATAAATCGTAGCTGCCAAAAAGCATTCAACATATAATTATTGATAGCAAACATATTGTCAACAGCGAACAAAGACCGTCCGGTAGTTCGATAGTAGTGTGGTAAGTCGCATAGCAGGGGGATAAAACACATACACCAAAGAGGTCTATTCGAATGCTTCCCGGGTCTGGGTTCGTTTTTCTTTTTTCCTATTGAGATAGTAAAGGCGCCCATTGATTGAAAAACTTGAGCTTCTAAAGGATTAGTTCCTGTTACTTTTCACTTTTTTCAACTATCGCAATTACATGTATACTTGACGAGGTCATACCCATACTACGATAATTACTACCCCTAATCACTTCACTAACAGTCACAATTCCAGAGACCCAATCTCAAACCAAGATGTATGATTCTAAGGTCAATGGAGAGTCGATCAGCTAGCGCCTACGAATTTATCTGAAGATAATGTATCCAATTAAGTTACAGGCCAGTTTCCACCCTGATCAATGTCCAGTCGTTCCTATTCATTTCGAGGAGCCGCCAGATGCCAAGATGACCTGCCCAGTAATCCATTCGCTGTCATCACTTGCCAACCAGGACACGATCTTGCCAATATCCTCGGGCTCGCAGATGCGGCCGAGCGGGCAAGAAGATGCCATTAGTCCTTCGATCTTTTCGATGCTCCACGATTTGTCGGCACCGGGGATATAATTGATGGCGGCTTCGGCAGACATATCCGACTTCACACCACCCGGCGCGATGGCATTGACAGTAATTCCGGCAGGCCCAAAGTCCGTGGCCAGGGAGCGCGCAATGCCCTCCACGGCGCTCTTGGACCCGGCATATAGAGCATGGTCCTTGACCCCCATGAGTCTGGCAGCAATGCTCGACGTCAGGATAATGCGCCCCTTGGTTTTCGGACTGGAGCGTGTCATGTATCGGTAAGCCGTCGTGGCGACGAATAACTGGGCACGCGTATTGAGGTGGAAGACAGTGTCAAATCGCTCAGGGGTTATTTCCACAGCGGGCTCAAAGGACTCCATTCCACTGTTGCTCGCGACAATGTCGACCTTCCCGAATGCCTCGATAGTCTTCTCAAAGAGATTGTTGATGTCGCTTTGCTTGGATACATCAGCTTGGACGGAGATGGCCTGTGAGCCGAGTGCCTCGATTTCCTTGACGACATTTGCAGCAGGCCCTGCTGACTTCACATAGTTAATGGTGACTTTGGCGCCACGGCGGGCAAGCTCCAATGCGATACCTTTGCCTATGCCGCGACTGGAACCTGTCACGACGGCAACCTTGCCTTCGAGAGTTTGCGGAGTAGAAGTCATTGTAATAAATCTTGTCAGAAGAGGTAGAGAGATCCTTGGTGAAGTTATGTTGCCCGTTGCACTCAGAATGAGATGACGGACGGGAGCCTTTTCTATGTAAGTTTAACCGCCGGCTGCCACCCCTTACGTCTTTCGGTATTCGGCAAACATAACGTGCATACCGCCCGAGACTCCGTCTGTCTGTTTGCAGAAATTAAAGACCCGTTGTTCCGGGTTTCGGAAACTAGGGAGCACTGAAAGTGAGTCGTCATAGAACGTCATCCAAAACATAGCAAGTCCTCTACCCGCCATTTACGCTGAGCGGTATCCGGCTTCATAAGAGCCCGAGGGAAATCGCAACCCACCCGGTGGGGTCCCGGTCCGGTCCATATTCTCCACTCGGCACCGCTGCGACCGAAGCAATTACCCCTGAGCTGAACGGCGGACGGGTTCCTTTTCACCGACTATCGAATTTACTTGCGTACATATGTAGGTACATAATGTTCCCTTACGTCAGTGACCGATATCTGGAATGTTTGTTCTCAGCGCTTAGTGGACAGAAGATCGAATCTCAACGAGATTGGTTTAGTTAAGTACCAAAGTACTAGAGAAAAGGAGGGTAGTGTCGGTAAACCCCGGAATAGTTACTATTGTTCTACATGTAACTACCTGCAATGATGATATCATGCTAGCACCAAACTACTATTGATTGGATATAGCAGTCGGAGTAATGCAAACCCCAGACTCAATCCACCTGAGCCCATCTTTGAAAGCTTCCTCGAACATGGCCTTTTCCGTTTCATTGCCCAGGTCCGATCGGCTTGCGAAACCATGCTTTGTACCACCATAGACCAACAACTTGTACCTTGCCCCAGAGCTTGGGAGCTGTGAAAGCATGGTGCTGGTGAGATCCGGTGTGAAGACATCCGTCTCAGCCAATCCCATAAAGACGGGTTGTTTCAGATGCTCCGTATCTGAAGGCTCAAGGAATGACTGCGTTGTGTGAGTTATGCTTTCATTAGAAGCCACCCAGAATATAATTCAGGGGTAAGTCCGCTTACAGGATGAAATACTACGACCGACGCCACATCTGACCCGCGCTTAGCGAGATTGAGGGCATGCTTACCTCCAAAACAATGTCCAATGACATGAAGGTCTCCCGGGACTGTTGCGAGGAAGTCGGGCAGGAATTTGCCGATGAGTGATGAGATATCGGGCGGAGCATGCCGCTCTAACCAGCTAGGCATGTGGATTTTTCGAATTGTTTCCTTTTCCTGCAGCAGTAATATGTCAGAACCATTCATGTAATAAATTAGAGTGGAGTTGCAGTGGAAACTATACCTCTGGAGTGAATATGTCATAGGAGTCTAGGTCCGTTCCAGGCAGGTACTTCATGAAGATATCGGGCAGAGCATCGCCCTCGAAGTAGTCCAGGATTGTCGTATCGTACCCACACTCGGCGTACATATCAGCAAGGCGTTGATTGTGCCTTGCTAAGCCGAAACCATCAGGAAAGAAGAGAATGCTCCCCTTGGACTTGGTCCCCAGACTTTCAGCTGTTGACTTGTAGACCTTCAAGCCGGCAATCTCGAAGAAGGAACCCGATGGCCGATATGAGTCTGCGTCGTTTCTCACATTAGAAAAAGAATTACCTCATTAGGGGAAAATATGATTAGGCACAAAGACAACACTATGTTACTAACCATCAGCTGGCACTCCGCTAAAACAATGACATGTCGACATGACTTCCCCACTGATTTCTGATGCGGAAATTTGAGTTATAGAAACGAAGGTTGATGATGTAACAGACGGAAAATCGGTGCTATGATATAATTCTAGACCGGGACTCCAACGGAAGCTTTGTCAACGGCACGGCTCTCGGCAGGTACCCGCCCTTAGCTAGGTATATAGTTATCACGAAGATTGAATCTCTGGTAGAGGTTGACCTATCATACCTAATTTCCGGCCTCGAAAACCAGCTTATTCCTCAGGTGCCCAATCTGACTGATCCCGACCTCCACCACATCGCCGTGCTTCAGCCACGGCTGTCCCGGCATCTTGCCGGCTATGCCTGCGGGAGTTCCTGTCATAATTATGGTGCCCTTTCGCAGCGTTGTACCTCTGCTAACATGTGCTATGATTTGCTTGACATTGAATACCATCTCACTGGTGCTCCCATTCTGTCTCAGCTCCCCATTCACCCGTGTCTGGATCTGTAGAGGCTTGGTCACGAGGCTTGGATGAACAATTGTTGGGCCTAGTGGAGCGAACCCGTCGAAGGACTTCGCGAAGCAGTATTGTCCTCCTGATTGGGGAGGCCGCTGCCAGTATCGCGACGACAAGTCATTACCTGCGGTGAATCCTAGGACGTAAGACAGTGCTTCATCTTCCGGAATATTTTTCCCAGTCTTGCCAATAATGACACATAGCTCCGCCTTGGAGAGACATTTGTTAGCAATCCTAGAAGGCAGCTGCTAAGACGTGAGACCAACCTCATAGTCCATCATTTTAGCATCAGCAGGAACAATAATGTCTGAGGTCGGGCCAGCCAATGCGTCTGTATAACTGGTAAGAATATTGCTCCAAAATAGCAGTCTGCCGGCCCGTATGAACTCATGATGGCGGTCGCTTACCTGCCGGTTTGGTGAAGACAACTGGATTTGGAGGAACCTCCAACTATAACACCAAGAACTTTGTCAGAATATATCATATATCGGGTTTATGGGCGTTAGTAACCTCGGCCTCCTTCGCATGGTCCCTATAATTCAGCCCAATGCAAACAAAGATCGGCGCTGAGACGATGGGTGGAAGAAGCTATCATAATCATTAGCCTTGACCCAGCTTAGAAGTTCAGTATTCTAGTCGAGGACAAGATACCTCATGCACTACTGCCGTTTGGCCGTCGGGCACGAGATTGTAGACATCGCCGTGAAGAGTTTCTACTCTTGATCCTACGATGTTGTCCAATGAGCCTTCTTTAATGTCACCATAATGCTCCACGAGTGACTCGTCAAGAAAACGGATCAAGTTATGGAATGGTATGCTGGACGACATAGTTGCGACGTTGATATGATACAGAACCGGAGACTGATAGTCAGGTATGACATTCGGGTGTTTATTCGCTCCTTCTTATTACTTGGCGGCCCCCTTTCCCCGGCTCTCCACTGCCGGTGGAGGATTTACCTCAGCCAAACCGTAAAACTCACCACGAACAAAACTCTCGGAAACAAACTATTGAAACTTCGTCGAGGCTTGCTGGCTTATGCTGATAATTCGAGACTGGGATTCTTCTAAACCACAATGCACCTATTCAAAGACCACGAGACCTTCAGTCCAGACTTTGGGCCGATATGCCTTGACCAAGCTAAGCTGCACATACATATCTCTTCGTTCGATTCCCCTCAAAAAGTACAGCATCGCACCAGGTACTTCAGAAGTGGCAATTCAAACTCGTCGAACGTGTTTGTGCCACGCCACTTAGCTATACGATCCTTTATCAACGCAGACGACAGTCGACACGGCTGTGCGCCTGGCCGCTGGTTTTCTGCCAACGGTCAAAGGGGTACGGTGGCATCCACAACCGGCCGGCCATCCGCTCACTCCATTTGAGAAATACCAAAATTCACCAGAAGCTCACTGCAATTTTCAAGAGATCACGCAACGCGATCCGCATATGTTTCGTACTCCGTTTCTACCTCGGGATCTCTATGTTTGGGATAATTTTCGCATATTGCATGGCAGAGAGGACCTTGGGCGTCCCCGGATGTCATATGGGGACTAAGTGCCCAGCGAATATCGATAGCAAATGAGACAATACGCGCAGTATATGAGCACGGAAGAGGTCTTATTGGTTAGACGCCAGACACGGGAAGTCAGGCTCTAAGAGCACGTATCTTAGATTGGCGTAAATAGGTCATTAAAATTCTCATCCTATGATGAGGGAGTACCATGGACCCTGGAGCCTAAGAGAATTATTAGTTGAATTGACTACGTTCCCATCCCTTAACACACAGCGCCTACCTAGGCCGCCCAGTTCGTCGGTGTGCCGCCAGATATTGTGAGCCAAGGTGCTTGAGGTCATCCCGCGTCAGCGTGAGCGACGATGTATGCTGCCGTGACGGACAGATCCTTCTGTGGATCATATCCGTCCAAGTCCTCTAAGGGGGCATATCACTCGTTGAGATAGCACATATCGTTGTAGGCTCTGTGCGATCGAAGTTAATTTAGAGGTTATCAAAATAACGTTAAGAAAACTTACGACTCTCGAGTCACGCTACCCAGATGAGTAGCGGAGTAGTTGAGATTGTACTTGAGGCTGTAAAGCCTATTCCAATCATCAAATTCTTCCACTAGCTCAGCTGCAGGGAAGTTTCAAAGATAGTTGCGTGTATAAATCTTGGCTCGAAAGTGTTGTCCACAGGCCGATCGCCGTATACCCGTCCATCTCGTTGTGGGCATAGTAGGAGCCGGCATCGAATAAGACTACCTCGCCTTAAAGTTTTTATATGGGATAAAAATACTCTACGATGGTTTACAACGTTTAGTAAATCTCGGTCTCCAACTAATAGTATCTCCAGTTTAGTCGTCGCCAAGCCCACGAATACAAGCTTAATATTACCCCTATTAAGTTGAGCAATAAGTCCGGAGATAATGCAGGGTTCCACTATTATTTCAGCTGGGTCCTAAAAGCCGAATACTAATTAAGTTAGAATATCAACCAGTTCCAAAACCAACCTCCCAATGTCCTGTTCGACGGCTTACGCATCACAACCCGTATGTTCTAAGGGGGAAGGAAAACAATCCCAGCAAGGAGTAGGCGATATAGAATCGAAACATCCACGATGTCAAAACACAGCGAGGCATGCTGCAGGTGCGAAGACCTTTACCCGAAGGGATTATTGTAGTAGGTTAATATATTATACTTCTAGAATACCCCCAGTTGTCGACGAGGGGTACGAGCCGAAGGGAACTTACATCGAGCTCAACGGCACCAAGACTTGTAAGTAACTAACAAAAACGATAACATGCATTGGGACAATGGCAAAGCGTACTAATAGAACAAAATGTGTAGATGTGACCGGCCCAGCAGACTCGGATAAGGCAATTCTATCAGTCTACGATATCTTCGGCTTTTTCCCGCAGACGATCCAGGGAGCAGATATCCTGGCCAGCGGGGGCTTCGAAAAGAAGTACCAGGTCTATATGCCCGACTTTTTCGAGGGAAACCCGGCGCAGATAGAATGGTACCCGCCGACTGACGACGAAAAGAACGCAAAGTTGGGCAAGTGGTTTGGTGAGAGTGGCGTAGTATGTATATCACATTTTCCCTAACCTAGCTGGGGCTTACGCGCTCTCCTTGATGTCGGTGTATTCGGGACCAACTGCTCTTGAAAACAGAAGACACGCGCCTTGCCTACGCGGATGCTAACCCAGAATTCATAGTGGCCAAAACATTTGCCCAAGGTCCAGGGCCTGCTCAAGGCAGCGCAACAACATAACCCAAACATTAAATCTTGGGGGATTATAGGCTATTGCTGGGGAGGTAAGATGGCTAGCATACTCGCCGGCGACGAGAACGTTCTTTTCAAAGCCGCCGTACAGACATCGCCGGCTATGATTGATCCGAGCGATGCCGTGAAAGCCAAGATCCCGACTATGATGCTCGCATCCGCGGAGGAAGCAGCCGAGGACGTGAAGAAGTACGAGGGGAGTCTCAAGGTCCCAAATCACGTAGAGATTTTTGAGAACCAGGTCCATGGCTTCATGAGCGCTCGCGCCAATCTTAAAAACGAAGAAACAAAAGCTGAGTATGAAAGGGGTTACAAGCTGGCTTTGGGGTTCTTCCATGATCATCTATGAAGTAAAAGATCCTACTCAATTTAGTTCTAACAAGTGTACTGGATTCCGTAGATAAATAGTCAGAATATATAGAGCTACCTTAGGGGATACTCGAATAGCCCGCGTTACCGATGGGACATCACAATATAAATGAATTTGTGTAAGACAAGCGGAAGATACAGCAAGAGGTTCGTGTTATACTTGTATCCTCTCAAGCCCGTGTGGATTGCGAACCCACCTACATATGTGCTTTGCCAGATCAATGATATTTCTAGGGTCCCTTATTCCAGACCCAGCCGACATAGCCCGCGCAAACTCAGCCATGGGCGATGGATAGAATGGCGTATGGACATGAACCTGAATTAATGTATGGGATTCACCGTCTTTCGCGTTCCCTGTTCGTAAGATCAATTCGATGGATAGCAGAATGCTTGAGAGATCTCATATTCGTCGACGCTTCGTACCCGTCACCTCAAGGTTGAAAACGATGCCCATCTATACAGATGGAGCCTGCTCCAAAACGGTTCTATGGGCGACACATCACTTCGTGATTATAGCTTCGTGTTCAACACCTCCATATCGGGAGTCCAATCCTCTCCTTTTAAGAATAAGGGCTTGGACAACCAGTCATATAAGTACCTCGGTAACTAATCAAAGATTCATGCCATCATCACAGCACTTAAGTTCCACAGTTGGCGGGGAGAGGCTGGTAACGGGAGGTTATAGTCACCGATTCTATGTAGGTAGGGGAGGGTGCCACAGAATAGTTACGCAGTTAGGTTCGTATGGGTTGCCGTATAGCTAGAGGTGACTGAGCAGCTAATTAAGGTCTTTAAAGCGCTCCATCAGGATTCTTAATATCTTATGCAAAGAGTAGGTGTGAAATATCATTCTGGACGGTGTCAAGACAGCAAAATGCTTTGGCCAATGTTGTTGCAAGGCTGCCGCCGAGCGGAACGCTGGGGTAGTGGATTATTAGAATACTATGAAATGTCTGGTTTGATATGCCAATGGAAGGGATTATTCCCTAAGCAAGGCATCCAGTGCGTTTATCAGAGAAGGTTGTTCGAGAATTACACACTTACATGTAAGTACTAAAAAGGCTAAGTCACGGCATTTTATCATGCAACAGGCAGAGGGACTTCAACGACCTATGCCTATGGCTGTCACGAGCTGTAAACTTGTACTTAGGGGAAACCAACTGTAATATAGTCGTCGAAACGCTTGACACCAACGTCACGATTCATTGCCAGAAACACCATATAACTCGGGAATCTACTCTCCATTCAGTGGGGAATACCTATTGCCACCTTTAACATATGACTACTTTAACTTTGAAAGTAACAGTTCACGTATATATAAAGGTACAGATAAATATATAAATAATCAAGGATAACCACCACACTTTGAACAGCTCTCCACCCGTCCCCAACCATAGATGATATCTGCCACGAGTTATCTAGAGCGAAATTTACGAGACGCCTATTTCTAGTTGCCTTGAGCAGGGTTAACATTCTAGTGCGTTTGCTCTGCAAGATGCCGCACACCTGCAACGATCCCCAAAAATGCCGATATTGCAAAGAAAAACGGAAGGAGCGGGAGCGCACGGCTCAAGGACTTTGCGGAAGAGTGTATTGCGAGGAACGCTTAGGTCCGAGCTCCTCAGTCCATTGTGAAAAGCACCGGTCAATACAGAATGATGCTCAAAGGTCGACTCGGAGACAAAGAAAGGAACAGGGACGTTGCTGCGAATGTGGTGGTGCACCAGCCCTGCCTGGTCGACCTTATTGCAAAAGGTGCGTGGAGGCCAGGTCGAGGGCACAACAACGACACCGTAGTAAAAAAAAGGGAAATGACAACGGAGTGAGCCAGCAGACTTCTAGTCGACATGAATCCTCACCAACAGCAGCTCGTACAAGTGAGGTGCACCCAAGCGCGTACAGCCAAGACAATAATAGCCCGCGTCCAACCCAGCACAGAGCCCACAGACACTCATCGCCCAGGACTCGGGACGGCGGTACACATGGATCCTCAAGGGGAAATGCGGTCATAAGTCAACCAGACGAAGGCTTGTATATGAATCCGTCGTTGGTTCCCGCTGGAAACCAAGGAGTGAACCCGTCCAGCTTCCAATATTACCCTACTTACAGCGTTCAGTCCGGCACCCAGTATGGCACCCAGTATGGCACCCAGTATGGTACCCAGTATGGCACTCAGTACGAAACTCAGGGGTCTCAGTATGGAAATCAGTACGGGGCCCAGAATGAGACACAGCAAATTCAACAGCCTCCTGAGGACGACTTCGCGTGGTCTGAATGGCTAGTTGATGATGCGTGGGATGGCAAATAGTCGCACAACCGTCGCTGCAACAACAACTTCCGTGGCCAGCCATGAAGCTTTTCCCGATGTTAGCCCTGTCCTTGATAGAACTCATTTAGTACCTGGGTACCATGCTACTCGAGGTGCATAATGGTTTTGCATAGCACTTATGAATACAGCATTTTTTTTCCGCCAGAATATTGAATCTGCTCATGTGCTGGTGATATTGATGTACTCTTATGTTGACTTCAATGTGATATTCTGCCCCCTGGGCCGATCTTGTGAATAATAATCATAGTACTTTAAGATTGGGTATAATGGATGTTTCCATCTAAACATCGGGCATCCACGTACTGGGTATGTTGTTGGTTCTTCAAGAATGCTTACTTGGATTCCACTTTGACAACACATTGCTCGGTTTGAAATCTTCGCATTAATGACCACTAAACTATGCTTTAATGTGGGTGAAAGAATCCGATTTAAAAAAAATCCACCATAGCCATGTCCATCGTCTCAACGTTATCGGAAGCTTACAGGCGCCAGACCGCGACATCAATAGAATTTTGTTTCGCCTCGTCATCTCGATTTGACATCCATGAAGATGTTCTAGTAGTCATAATATGTACGGGGTGAAGTATGGTAGGGACGACTATCCGGGTCTATCCTCTACGTCTCGGCGCATATGCTGCGACATCGTACCGCCATGAACTAGGCATCAACTAGATAAGCCGTATCCGGCGCGCGACGATCAAGCATACTACACAGAAGACGACCAGAGAACCCAGGATGATGAGGAACGGGGCTATATTGTCGACATTCTTGAAAGGGACCTCAACGTTCATGCCGAATAGACCCGTAACGACGTTGAGGGGAACGATGATAGAAGCCAAGAACGTGATCTTGCTAAGCCCCGCGTTGGTCTCCGTCCCTTGCATGATACTATCTATCGTCAATTGGGCAAGATAGTTGCTGTGAGCACGGGAGAGAATCTTTTCGAAATGCGTGAGATTGGTCATCATGGTGACGACGTGATCTTGGATATCACCGAGGTACATGCCTATGTCCATCCGCGGCGTGACTTTATAGTCCTCGTTGCAGCGCTTGGTGAAACCCTTCAGAATGTCGGCCTTGCCGCCGAGCCCGCGCATGAGGGCAAGTGTATTCTTGCGAACAGCACCGATCTTACGCAGAAACATGTGCCTGTCGTCGGGTCTGGCGACGAAGATTGAATCTTCGATGGCTTCGGTGAGCAGTTCTACCCTGTGAATCGCGGGTGCGAACGAATCGACGATGTTGTCACTGTAAACTGGGTCAGTGTCTATACTATTCAAGATTGCATCCTCAGCGAAGGCAAAATAGCTTACATCAAGGCGTAGCAGATCCAGTCACTACTCAAGGAAACGTACTCCTTTAGGCTGGAGATCCTCTTCCGGACATGAGACGCGTGGTCGTTGGGTAAGAAGCTAAAACTTAGAGTTCCCTCGCGGAAAACGACAACATAGATGTTGTACGGCTCATAGTCGGGGCCGTCCTCATCCTGAACGACGTTGAAAGACCGGAAAGAGGCGAAGTAGTAGGATGGGAAGATCTCGATCTTCTCGCGAGCCTCTTGGGTCGTGATATCTTCGATCGTCAAAGGATGCACCCCGAATGCTTTGCACAACGTCCGAGCTTCCTCTTCTGTCGGTCTGTTGACGTTCAACCACCATACGCCGTCTGGCTCGTCGCGCGGAAATGTAAAAAGACCACGCAGATCCTCGCCGGGGAGCACGAGATCCCCAAATTCTGCGGCGTGGATGGTTGATTCCCAGGCGGAAGAGAAAAAGCTAAAACGGTTGGGGTCGAGATGTTGCTCCTTATCAGTCAGCTTCGGAGCTGCTTCGTGGGTCTCGGGTAGTTCCGGAGCTTTCTCGTGAACCGTATCCGAAGATGCGGATGGAATATTGACGAAGTCGCCATCAATAGTAACCATCGGCGCCGGTTCCGAGACCGCCGATCCAGGTCGCAGACTGGGAAACACTCGAACCGCCGCTCGTGCATCAACGCTTTCTCTCCGGCCTGCACTTTCGGTCGCAACAAAGTTCTCGAGGTAGTCGAAGTCGATATGTAGCTGATCGTGACGATGCTCATCTTGCATGGGGAAGCAAACATCTTCCTCGGCTGTCTTGTTCGTTGCGATACTTGCCCCATCATCGGCCAAGAACGTGGCAGGTTTGCTGCGGCCAGAACGTTGACTCGCATGGCTATCGCGGCTCATAGACGAGTAAGTCCGGTGGAGGGCCTCGCCATCATCTTGCCTCTGAGCTCGGCCGTCTGTGACAGAGAGTGCACGATCGCGACGGCGAGCTTCTGCGAAAGCCTTGACGGAGTTAGGGGGGGAGACAGCTCGCGGCTGCTCGTTCGTAGAGTTGAAAGTAGCCCTACGGCTGTGTGTCCCCATCGGAGAAACATTTCCATCTTCCTCGTCAAGGACTGCTTCCTCAAAATCCCGCACCCGGATGTCAGATGGCGAGTAGGGTCCAGGCGGCTGCAGATGCTGACGCGAACCATACAGAGTATCGACGGTACCACGACGGGGGCGTTCGGACCTCTGAGTGGAAGAGACTTGATGGCGATGGTCGTCCAGCTCTGGGACGGGGGTGTTATAACCCGAGCCAGAGCCTGTTTCGTCGTGATGAGACATCTTGTAGAAAGAATTGCTGTTTTCGTCTATAACCAGTGAAATATCTAACGGCCACCAACGCAGGAAACTCTATACGACTTAAGGAACTTGTCCGGACTGAATTGAACGGAATAAAATGGGCTGCTCAGGGAAAGCCTTCCGCGTGCTGCTTATGGGAAGGCGTACATACTGCGTGGTGTACTCAGTCCAGCAGCATCAGTAACTTGCAGCAGGCGTGGCAGCACGCCGACTGCAAAGGGGACTTCGACGTGGTATTCACGCCAGGGCTAGGGAAGGAAACCGGAATCTGGTTTCGGGGAAACACTAGGCTATGCGAACGAATTGGTGAGCTGAAAGCTTTGATATGTCAAAACAGCAACGGCGACGGTCAAGTTAAGGTGGCTTCTTGTTGACACCGCTATAGACCCAGCAGACGGGGCCGAGAAGCGGTCGAGAGAATGAGAACTGGATGCAGTTGAGGCCCGCCAATTTGGTGGTTTCTGGGATGGTGGCGGTATTTACCGCGCTGAAGAGGTCGGCGTGAAAGAAATAGCGCAGCTTGTAAAGCTCCTCAAGGACCTTGATTGGGCTCGTGTAGCGTCGAACTGGTTGTTGGCCTGCACAGGTTCGAGTCAGGTTGGCGATTGGAGGGCGGAATAACGGCAACTAGTATCCGTAGAACTTGTGTGTGGGCTAGGAACTGCGATTGATTCTGGTCACAATCAAGCGACCGGATCGACAAAGGTGCCGATGATGTATTGGATTCAGGATATTGTTTCACTGAAAGAAGTTGTAAGGGACCCGATGTTTTGCATCACCCAGTGATTATCTACCAGAGAAAAGTAGATTGCATATGCGACGGTCTATAGACCAATATGAGATGTGATTGTTTATGTGTGTGGTGAGAAGAGTGTTTGGATGTTGAAAGACGAAAGGAACGACGAGATGGGAAGTCAAATCAAAGCAGCTGATATTTTAAGATGATTGATTTTTGTCTGAGCTATGGCCCTAAGGAAAAAAAATTCATTAGGCTATTGGCGGAAGCCACTTATGCGGAAAGTACCTAGGTACAGAGGGGAATTAACGTTAAGAGGCGAAAAATTCCTGCAGGAAATCTCGACCTTCTGGACCCATACGTCCCACCCCTGGCATTAAGTACCGGATACGTATCGATAAACCTAGAACTAGAAAACCTAGAAATTCTAGAAATGCAATTTTGTGAGTTGATATCATGCATTTACTGATTATCACCGGGCTACGCCTCGAGAGCTTATTCACACTCACCCCCTAAAAAGTCGTATTGGTGTTAGGAAATGATTAATCCCTCATTGTTATTAATACATAGTAGATGTAATGATAAATATGAGATGCATAACTTAGTAGATCGATGGATAACAAATTAATGTCTTGACTTATGCATGAAGCTACTGAGTAGCTTCGTGCACACCTAGATCATCAGTCTGTGGCAGTAAGCTAAAGATCCGACTCCATCAGCTTTATCCAATCCGTTCTCTATGAGGTGAAACCACACCATATTGTCAGGCCACAATATGCAGCAAGGCACTACCTAACTAACTAAAATTTTTTTGACTTTTTTTATTTTTTTCTCAATGGCCCTTCGAAATGTCCGGGACGTGGCCCTCCGCAAGCTCTGGGACGTGGCCCTTCCAAATCTCCGGGATTTCGAAAAAAATAAAAAAAGTCAAAAAAATTTTTCCTCGCGGAAGGCTAGGTTTATTTTATATATTTAGAATAAAAAAGATTTTTTAGATTTTTTGAAAAATTTCTGAAAAAAAAAAAAAAAAAAAAAAAAAAAAAAAAAAAAAAAAAAAGTAGAAATCCCGTCCGGATTTTAGGTCACGTGATTTGGTCACGTGACTGTTACGCGGATGTCACGTGATTGTTACGCAGTTGTGACGCGGCTGCGTTAGGCCAATTAAAACGCGCGAACAAAGCTTATCAATTCATTAGCGTCATGGGGGGGGTTGCAGTGACCGTATAAATTCCATATATATACGGCTCCCTAATTAGAGCTGCTCAAAAGGTTGAGTGGAACGCGTTAGGCGCTTATATCTCATATGCTAAATTGTATGGAATGGTATAATAGATTTTAAGCTGTTCCTCATATGAACCAGCCCCTAAAGATAAGCTGATTTCTAGAGAAATGGCTTAATATATTGTGAGCTGTGCCTGTGCCGTTCCCGATTTTGAGCCATTCCGTACAGACCACCTGAATTGTAAAAAAAAAAAAAAAAAGCCTGTTATTATGTACTCTCTTTAATGATTTATTAGGAATAGTACTTAGTTTTTTTTTTTTTTTTTTTTTTATTTTTTACTTGAATCGAACCATGCGTTTTATGAATATGGATTAGTGGACTATAAGTTATAAAGTTATGAAGTTATGTCATTTTAAATTAACTATTTTATAATAATTATTTATTTATATATATAAAGAAGTTAGTAAAGATGTATATATTTTTATAAAATAAATGTAAGAATACTTTTCTACTATCATGCGAACAGCGTAAAATTGAAGCAGTACAAAATAGGAGTAACACGTGCAAGGTTTAGTTATTTGGGGCAGTAATTATGTTATTTATGATAAAACGTGGTTTAAAATGGGAGTGGCGCAAAAAAATGAGCTGCGTAAAGCGATATGATTAGTATATACGTCATATTATTTGTTTAATCAGGAAATGCGTGGCTTATTTTATTGCTTTGCTCAGAAGAATTTAAACATTTAAAATATAAGCTGTAAAAAAACCATTTATTTATCGAGTGATTTAACTGTTTAAGCGCATATAATAAGAGCCGCTCATTGGCTATAAGCCGCTCAAATTCAATGAGCGGTATTTATGCAGTTACTGCTACCCCCCCCATGACGCTAATGTTACGAAGTAATATTCTTATCAGTTACCTTATCAGTTTCCTTATCAGTTTCCTTATCAATTTCTTATCAATTATGTGAGAGGCAGCGTAATATGTCCTCCGGACGGGACTAGGTAGTATTCACATCGCGGCAACGATGTGATAAATTCACATGTAAGTGATGAGATATATACTTATACAGTAATGAGTAATATGACACTTCGGTACCTAATAATGTATATGAAGATGCATTTGCTGATATGATTGCTGTTTCAGAGAAAATGGAGCAATCGAGGCTAATGTACTCTGTACCACAAACACTTTTCGTAACAGCATTTCCTTTTGCCTGATTGGGTACCGTCTATGGGGTAAGTACCACGTCGCCTGAACAGCCGCGACAGGGTAGCTATAGGAGGTAGGCTTCTTTAACAACTAACAAAGGGACATCTGGACACGGCCGCCTGACTGAAAGATAATATCCCTCTGATAACAAACCATACTTAATCTCACAACTTGGAAGCGTCGGCAAAGCTATACGTCAATCAAAAATGGCAGACCAGCTTTTGGAACAAGTTAAAGATGTGGTGGACGGCCAAATTGTTTGTGATCGTTTCCTTTTCCCATAATTAAATCGGGCAAACAGCACCATTGACCAATTATTGTCTACAGGACTTTGAGGGCCAGAAGCTAGCCGAGATATTAGCAACGGCCGTCCTCGCCATTGTCGGAGTAAGAAATATCCATCCACCCAACCCGATCCCTTGTCTCCCCATACTTGATCGCCTGCTAACCACGATATTGCTTCGTAGGGCATCTCTTTCCTCGTCGGCTTCTTTCTCCAAGATATCACTTTAGCACTCAAGATCGGCCTTGGCGGTACAGCGCTTACCTTCCTCCTCGTCGTTCCCCCATGGCCTTTCTTCAAGAGACATCCTGTTAAATGGCTCCCCGTCGGAGGCGAGCCAGCAATCACGAGTGGACAACAAAACATAGTCATCGACGAGAAACTATTTACGAAATAATCGAATTCATCATTCATACCCGAAGGACAGTAGTAGTGGCTATGGACTTCCAGGAGAGTAGGCAGATGTGGACTCTGCAAAAAAAAACATGATCGAGTAATATACTCTGTTCTGCAGTACCTCTGCAATGTGTCCATCCTGTGTGTGTAGTGTGAAATGCCAGGCCACTTTTGGACAAGGATTCCAGCTTTAGGACAATTCGGCAGACAGAGTTGCCTGTGTAAACCCGCCCGAGTGATTACTACCTCCCATCCTAGCGACCATACTTTTGGAATTCCCAGTCTCGGTTGTCAAGGGGGCAGACTTGTCGTGCCTTAAGCCATCGGGAGATGCAGTGGAAGTGGAAAGCGTGCTATGAAGTGCAGGTTAGCTAAATGCTAGAAGAATGCTAGTATCGAAGGTAACTCACATTGCAAATACCCCAAGCGACGGTGCACTCCTCACTAGCGGCAGAGGCTTGGTTTGCCTGGCACTCGATGCAGAGATCCATGATGTGGTTTCGGCAGATAGCGCAGTTGTCGACTACGATATCCCAAGCCCACAGGGCGACCGCGTTCCACTAGGCCTCGAATATTAGTATAAACATGCTATAGATAGAAGACAATGGTATCCTAGCTTGCCTTCTTGACCTCGAAGCGCTTTTTGGCGTCGTTCTTGCTGTCAGCGTCACCGCCCTTGCGCTCCTTCTTGACGACGGATGTGGACGCGCTAGGCGCGTCGGTCATATCAACGTCCGCCATGTTGGATTGGTAGACCGAAATTAAAGGTGTATTGCGATTTAGTTTTCGATTTTGAAAGAGGGTTTCTTATCGTGATAGCGCGGCTAGCGAAAGAACAAGGCAGTATGTCTTGGAATGGGTGACCTTGGAGAGTGATCGTATTGTGGGATCCTCGGGATGCTTTTGTAGGTGAGCTGTACGGGATCAAATATCTTTGTTGGAAAACAAATGCTTTTGTAGTTGATCAAACAAATCAAAGAAGACCGAGACTCCCTTCCCACTTAGGTAATTGCTGTGATATGACGAGAGATGCAGTCCTCAGGGTTGCGGCACTGGGGATATACTACTGGATGTACAAGGTAGGTAAGAGGTCAACGACAGTTAACAGGCGGCTGCAAGTTGCCCCTCCAAAGCCAACCTGCAGGTTACAAGCAAGTCACTTCCATTTGCGAAGGTTTGCAGGCGGTTTACAAGTACCTGTAAGGTCATTGAATAACACCGTTAGGCTTCCACCAATCAAACCCAAAATGCTAGCGCCGTGCCTCAGATACATCAGTACGGCCTACAACATCAAACGAGCCTCAGTGCTGGCTTAGGTAACTGAGGAGTACGCACCTACCATCTGACCTGTACAGCCACAGTGTGAACGAATCAAAACGGCGCCAACCCTTGTTTGGACTTGAAAAAGCACGGGTCGCACAGCCCATTCAATACCCGTGGACCTCATGCAAGTATCGTTGACTCCCGCCGTCAATCCAATTCCAACCTTTCTCATCAACAATCAACACAACAAATATGTCAAGAAACATCGCACCTTCATACTCTCCATTGATCAAACACCTCTTCTCATCACTTATCCGCCGACCGCCTGCTTAATCGTCCTGCAGGCCATCATACGAGTGGATTCCGCACATCCCTTTTTACACTCATCCGACCGTATTTGCCCCCGCATTACGTCGTCGCATTGACTCCCATTCCCCGAAATAACTAACGAAGGCATTCGCCTGCTCTCCACAGAGCCTCGTCGGGCTTCATTGTACTTCTATCGCCTCGTTCTTCCCTTAATCTAGGAATACATGCCTCCCAAGTATGCAGCAAGAACACCAACAAAAGCAAACACCAAACCGCCGCCGCCAAAGCGGTCGGAATCGCAACACCCCAAAGCAAACGACCTATGCTTCCGAGAGCGACATCTCCAAATACAAATCCAAACATGTCGCGACCCCTAACACCCCTGCTACGGAACCGCTCCAATCGCTGCGCGCCAGTTCTACAAGCCAGAAGCAGCGTAACAAGAGCAAGAAGAGCAAGGCGCCTCATAGTCAGGACGGGGCACCGTCCCCGGACTCAAAGTATCAAGGTCGCGCCACCCCACCGCTCCCTATATTCGCCGGCTCCACATTCCACGCTTCTCCTGCTCCTTCAGCATTTCCAATTCCTAGTTTCTTTCATAGAGAGGAAACCGCCTCTCCCGGAATTAAGGCTACTTCGAGTCCCGAGCAAGAGGTTTCTTGCGCGACGACCGACACAGAGGATGCCAGCACCCCAAGCCCGCATTCCATCTCCCGAGCCGAAGAGTCCCCCTTGGAATTCTTTTTCCGTGCCGACCGAGCTGAAAAAGAGAAGGCCAAGGCACGTAGGGCCAGTTCGGTCCATCCCAGTACCAAAGGTTTTGGTTCACTCTCACCACCTCACGAATCGCCGTCACCCAAAGAGTTCTCCACTCTCCCAAAGGCCGCCGTATCCAACCCGGCACGACGTCCTAATCACCCCAAGCGCACCAGTGCCATAGGAATCTCCGCAGACGAACTGGACGGAAACCCTGGTCGACCTGTTGGGCCGGCCTTTTCTACTCCATACCAAGAACGCATGCGAGCGGCCCGGTCTAATGTGAATTCCGCGCAGGCTACGCCTACTCCGCTCCGAAATCAAGACACGAATTCCTCCGACGCCCTTAAGCGTTACCTGTTCTCCGGTCGGTTAGTCTCAGATGAGGAACGACCGCAGCAATATCGAACCCAGTCCGAGCAGTCCCCTCAGCAAGACTCGCCCCAGGCTCGTAAAGTGCTACAACGATTCGAGCCCGGCCACAACCAGTCGCCACAGCATCGTTTACCTCGTGGCATGTTCCCAGCTTCTGTTCTCACGGCCAATGCGCAGGGTGGCCAGCCGTCTGCTCCTCCCGTGGATGCACAGCTCACGTCTTACCGAAACGAACAGATTGTCGCTATGGAGGATGGGCTTCGGCGAATGCTCAAGCTCGATTCTTCTAGCCATTCTATGCCATTACATTAACCATCTCGAACTTTCCTACAAGTTAAGATTTCGTCACGGTGTTGTAGGCGCCAGCAACCGAATACTGGATTATATCACTGCTATCGATTCGTCCGTATTCTTTTTTCTTTTACTTCCGGGTTTCACACCATCCATCGGGGCCGCTTGTTTATTTTCCTTTTCTATACGGATGGAGTCCGCTGGACCATGATACTTAGGGATAGTCATGGTCGCGCATCTCCGACATCTAGGCATTATACAGGAACACACTCTACGGCGATGCATTCTCGTGCTTTTTCCTCTGTTGTTTTTCTTCTTACTTAAATCGCAATGTATTACGGCATATGAGGCTCGAGCCTCTTTCTGTTGAGTCGGACGCAGTTGGCGCATGGACAATATATGCCTGGAATTATCATGGGGTTGTCTTCGTTGCGGAGGCTATTCATGAGTTGGAGTTTCAGGACCGCCAACAACACGTCGGAATTGGCGTCGGATCTTATCATGGGTTCAGGTTCTAGACGGAACGGGGATCAGGTCCGGTGCTCGGAAGTGGTATAAAGATCCGGTACGAAGGAAAGGCTCGACCTTCGGACGATTCGTGTCTGGTCACATCCTACGAGATGATGATTACGGGGCGTTTATGCGTCTACAGTACACTATGCGTAGGCTGGGGATCGAAAGACAAAAAATGGAAAACTCATAAAAATTTTCTGATGATATATTCAAGCAGCTGGGGGTGAGGCTCATATACCATAAACTCATAGCTCTTAATATGACAGACCGTCATGGTCGTAATATATCGTCAAAATCTTGTTGCTGAAGCTTGTAGTCAACAATTATAATTATCCATCTCAACAGTAAAAGTGGCCTATCATACCTACATTAGTGGGAGGGGGGGGGTGTCTGGTCAGAATTACAGCAACCATAACAGGGAGTGGTCATAATGACGAGCGTAATAGTATGAGGAAACTAAAACTGAGCTGATTTGCTGTTGATTTTGATATGGTCACCCCGGGGGGTGGGTCTGATAAATATATAAGGATATCCAGGCTGGTAATGGCGACCTGCTGGACAGCATCATACCTGCCAGTAATGCAAACCAGTCTGTCATAGAAACAGCCTGGTCATAGTCACCAGGCTGGTCATGATTACCAAAGGTCTATTTGGATTGAAAAAAAAGGAATAAGAGAAGATATCCTAATATTAAACCTAGGATCTCACGATATTTACATTGCATACTAATAGTCACATGGAAAAGTCATCAAATGATATAATTGAACTACTTAAACTACGAGATTACAGTCTACGCATTTTACCATTACACTACGAGGCATTACGATTACTTGTGTTATGATAGTAGGTGGTTTCTTCTTTGAATATATAAGACTTAGTATAGGAAGGAGGGATCTCCAGGCCCGGCAGCGGCGGGCAGCCTCCTGGTAAGAGTAACCAGCCTGTTATAGTAATAGCCTGGTTATGACAATAGCCTGGTCATGGTAACCAGTCTGGTTATGGTGGTGGTTAGGGTGTCCTTTCCTGACAGTATTATTTGCCTCGGTAATCAAATCGATTTTGACACTATAGCAGACATCATGTCTAATTAATATAATGACTATTCAGATAGGCTTACTAAGGCAATAATAGATTCATTTTAGTAATACTGGCAGTAATCATTACATCGTTTTGTCATTATAACCAAGGCGAGTTATCGAGACCAGTTATTGACATAATTGCTGTAATAAGGACCAGAAACCCCACCCCCCTACTATGTAAGGTTTACCTCAGTTAGCCTCAGGCTGTTCAATGTTGTGCCATACTATGTATGAAAGGGCGTCCCAATTAGGAAAGTGTACTATGTATTTGCCCCTGTTTCCTCTTCATCTCTCATCTGGTACACCGAACGAAGAGTGGCTTTTGATTTAGCAGGTTTATATTTTTGTTTTCAAGTAATTATTTATTAGTGACCCTCCGGCTACTATGCTGCACTGCGCGCGTCGTAGACTCCGGTTCGCATCCTGTTAAATACCTATCAATATTAAATGCGTTCCATGCAACAATGAGGGGATACGCCCTCTACTAAGTACTATGTACCACATGCACCGTACAGAGTAGGGTACTAATGACGTCATCATTGGTAGATCGGACTCAGCTTATGGCCGTGTTACCACGTGACACCGTGCTCAGATCGTGTATCCTGAGCGCGTTCAATTCACGTCAATGCTCCCACCGCAGTTGTACGAAATGCAAGGTCCTAGTCATCCAAAGAGTGGCCTATCTCGCTAGGCCCATTCCGACCACTCCTACGAATAAAATGGACGGCTTAGACGCCTTTGATGGCGATGAGGATGCTGCCCTACGCTACGCGATAGCCCTGTCTTTGCAAGAAACCGGCCATTCTTCATCCGAAACCCCAATTGATCTCGACTCCGATGATGCCAACAGTAAGACAGCAGTAAAAGAATCAGGCCGACTTCCAATCGCTCGGGAACATAAAGACCTACCGCCATCAAATGATGCACCATTAGTGTCCCAGCAACCTGCATCTGCATCAAGTAGTTTTGCGGGTCTTGACAGGAAGAAGATGGAAGAAGAACGACTAGCAAGGCTGAGAAAACGGAAACCTGTGGAATCAGAGCCGCGTGATGAAGGTCGTCGCCAAAGACCAAAACTCGATGCTGAACCCCCGACAAAGTTAACTACTAGCACAAGCTTTCAGTCTCTTCCTTACCCAAAGGGCGTGGTAAAGAAGACGTGGGCCGCCGGGTTCCCCCGTGAGAACGACATCAAGATCGAGGAGGTACTACAGAAGGAAGAGCTCGAACTCGCCCTGATCAGCTCATTCCAGTGGGATGATTTATGGATGCTTTCCAAGATTGACTGGAGAAGGACCAAGCTGATCTGTGTTGCATTCGCTTGTGACGAGGCACAGGTAATCCTCTTAACCCAATCTTACATTCTATATCATATGGCCTCGTTAGGCTAACGAGAATACGGTGCTTCAGCAAAAAGAAATAAAGGGTAACGTGCCTAAGGGACCGTCTATCAGATTCTGTTTCCCTCCCATGATGTCAACCGGCAATATGCATTCGAAACTACAATTATTAAGATACCCTAGATATCTGCGAATAGTAGTACCAAGCGGGAACTTTGTCCCTTACGACGTAAGTGAAATTCGCATAATCTGGACCACATCGACTACAACGACAGCACTCAACATAATGTCTAACTTTGCGATGGCAGTGGGGCGAGACAGGAGTTATCGAGAATACAGTCTTCCTCATAGACCTCCCCCTTATCGATGACCCGGAGTTACGGTCCAACAACCTCGGACCATTCGGTGAGGAGCTCCGCTATTTCCTTCGGGCCCAAGGTCTAGAGGAAAGCTTGATCCACAGCCTCGCGAAGTACGATTTCTCGGAAGCGAATCGCTACAGATTTATTCATACAATGTGAGATCCCAACTCCAGTACAACACCTACATTTGAACCTGCTCGACTAATTTCAATGTTATAATAGCGGAGGATCGCACGTCGGCGATAAGTGGCAACGAACTGGTAGGCTCTTGACACCCCCATCAGCAGTCCGAGACTTCTTATTGACAGTTCCAAAAAAGGATATTGCGGGCTTGGCCGAGCTGTCAAATCGCTCGGGGTCGATATTATAGGAAATATCGAGGTTGACTTCATAGCTTCATCGCTAGGATCGCTAAATACGGATCTACTATTAGCGATATATTATGCCGCTCAAGGTAAACCCCCTCTTCGTCTATGCTTAATGCGCAATTTGACTAATGAAAGGAGGCGACGACGGTATGAAAGAGTACGGGATGCGAACCGCAAAGGGTAAGAATAAGGGTTCGACGCAGACTAAGTTAGACTTGGGGGACAAATTTCGAATATACTTTCCGTCTCGCGATTCTGTAATGCAAAGTCGTGGCGGCAAGGATGTAAGTACTATATATCAAAGCCCGGCATCCTGGAGACGCGACTAATGGCTACCTAGGCCGCGGGCACTATTTGCACTCAATCCAAATGGTGGGACTCAGCTACATTTCCCCGGGAACTGATTCGCGATTGCAAAAGCATTAGACCTGGCCTTCTCACGCATAGCAAGATCATGCTGGTTCGACATTCGCAGCCAGGCAAATCAATCCCCGCATTTGCGTACGTCGGAAGTGCAAATTTGTCGGAAAGCGCATGGTAGGCCTGCTATCCACTCAAAATCCAACGACCAACGTGCAACTGACGCGAGGTTTAATGTCTAGGGGACGCCTGACAAAAGAAAGGGGAACTGGTAACCCGAAACTTACTTGTCGTAACTGGGAGTGTGGTGTGATCAGTGAGTATAATTCAGAGTTCTCCAATAGTCTCTTTTATCCTTGCTCGGGCGTACGGGTTACGTCTTTGGGCTTTTTCCTAGAGCCATGAAGTCATGGCCCGAATCTCATAGCCAAAGTCAAGTCAGGTCCCGGGATCCCGTACGAAGTATGGTTACTGACTTCTGGATTCTGCAGTTCCAATTATGCACCAAGCTTCAAGCGAGAACGGGTCTCAATCTAGCCCTGGCCTATCCGATTTTAACGACACTATTCCCGTGCCGATCAAAGTCCCTGGGGACGCATACGGTACCACAAAATCGAAACGACCTTGGCTCTTTCTCGAGAATTAATACTTACCTTGTCAAGGGTGTTGGAGCCTCCGACCCCATGGATCGACATTTAGCGCCTGCGTAGTGGAACAGACGTTAATCATCTTAAAACCGAGATCGTATGGTATCGCGGGTGATTCACGCCTAGTGTCTTAGAGCTCCAGTGATGTTAGTGAGCTTATTGGGGACTTGAGCTACGGTTCTAGGTACGACATTTCCTAAACCCGAGGCGCGTCTCGGTCGTCTTCAGATCATCACCAATTCATTATTAGTTTACAGTACCAAACCCCTTCGGATCGTATAGCACGGTTACCCCATGGAGATCAGTAATACAAAGGGGATGTAGGTATGTAGGTATGTAATGGGATGAGCTTGCGGAGCTAGCTTATAGTACTCCATCACCTTCGGCAAATGGTTAGATCCTCGAGTAGCTGTCAGATCATGGAAGCTATGTGGCGGAGCATCGGCGATATTTCACATGATAGAACTACCTGACTGGTAGCATTGAAGACGAGATACAGGGTACTTCCATGTTGTACCATCGCAGTTTAAGGTTTGCGGCAATCATCGGTGTCCTAGCAGCTGCTTGGATCGGCCTACTAGTAGTTTTACATACCACATAGGTGTGTAGACCTGGAATCGCTCTGCACATTCTGTTGAAGCTATCTCGTTTCTACTATTCCCCATTCAGCTGTCAGGGTGTTGATCAGCCATCCCCTTCTGGGCTAACTCCTGGCGGGTTTTTTAATATGAAGGCTCTCTATGCGTCGTCCTATATACCTACCATGCTCTCGGTTAGTTTGGGGCCAGGTGAGCTGTTTTCAGTTTGTCAGTCTTGTACCTGCATTCAGAAGGGCTGTTGACCAACATGTAGTAGATCCCAAACTCGATATGATGGTGAACTCAGGCTCGGCCAGGGCTGTATATAGCGACGTCCGATAGTTTGTATTGCTTGTGGGACAAATATTTGGCAACATCGAACTCCCTTTCTCAAGCTCTATATTGTCCATTTCGTTCGATTGTCAGGGCAGTCGATACTGACAAGCCCCAGATAGAGAGCTTTTTCGACTTATGGCCATCCATATCGTTACCGGTCTAAGATAGGTACAGAGATCCAATGCGGATCCCGATCTACATCGACCGCTCACCACCTTTCGTTGCTACATATCTCGCCTAGATGATAGCATCTAGCAATTTCGCGGGAACCAATATCTACTACTACATGCAAAGATAGTACTGAGGCTCTACGGAATTATTCTGAATAGAAAACCCCTTAGCCCTCATAAAGTCTAGCTTACAAATAGAGTTCCCTCCGTCGTTCTTTGGCCCCTCAGTAGCTACCCTGGAGATGAGCTAAGAGTGGGCTGGACCCCCTGGAGGATATTCCTATGCGGAGACTTGTCTGATCGATGACTTGTAAGCGGTAGCAACAGATGGGGAACCAACTCCACAAGTTCTCAACCCCTATCCACTCATAAAGATCTCTAGTACTACAACTCCATCTTCGATAACGATCCTAAATTTCGCTGAAGACCCTGTTGATCGCGGTTCGCAGAGCTATCTCTCTAACGTTAGCATTGGCATCTTCGGAACAAATTGCCGTAGAAAATATGAGGAGCTCACAGGATGACCCCTACAAGGTACATACATCAAAAGGCCAGAACGAACCTTGACTATATCTACATCTGGCCTAGTCTACCATCGTCCTTCACAATGTCGACAGCTCTCAAGCTCGACGGTCAGGCTAAGGAGTGCCGCGAAGCTTAATGCCCTCAGACCCCACGGGCGAAGAAGACACATACATGTAGAGCTCTAGAAGCTCTCTCACGACTAATAAGGCCAGCTCATAGCCAGCTTGAGATTCATCTGCATAAGCCCATGGGTAATCACAGGATTAGAACCGCGAAATCATAAGACGACGCTGTTAGTAAAGGTGAGACTCGAGATCACATGTAACAATCATTTCGTAGAAGAACAAGGCACTGAGAGTAGTCAAAATCCCTCGCGAGCATTCAGTCAGTCAACAATTATACCGCACATATACCAGTCGGCAGGGCTTGCATACATGTACCTTAGCCACGTTATCACGAGGCTCAATATCCTGATTCGGCCAGTAGAAAGTTAGGATGAGTAGTTCATCCGCCAATACCTGTGCCACCATAGCCAGAAAGGACCACCATTTATGCCACGGCTTGATTGAGTATAATTTAGTGCTAATAACGTGAATAGGAAAATAGGATATCTATAATCTACCAAGTCGAATCTACTTTGACTCATCTGGATATAGACTTTGGTAGTCTATCGAGATCTGCCGCCAAGATAGTGGCATGAAGTAGAACAAACTTGTTCATTTGACAGTACTATCCACAATACACGTACGATAATTACATATGTAATTACATGAAACTTGTTGAGATCCCCATGACTATCCAGACCAATGCACGTATCGACTGCCGGAGATGGTCGTCGTTGTTATCAAGGATTGGATGCAATCGACGTGTAAAATAATTTCACAGGCATGGTCCATATCGATTCAATAGCCTACCGTTGAATATATATCATCTACTCGTCATATTGCATTAGGGGCTGCGACGGTATTGCAGAGAAAGAAGCCATGGCCTACCGATTATTAATGATAGACCATTTCTGGCTCAAACTACTTATGATTCGCTTTGTCGCGTCTATAGGTGACGCCGTAACAGTTGTACACGCGGCTCCCGTCGTCTTCGAGTGTGGGCCGCATCGAGATATCCCAACGTGCCCATCCATAGGGAATAAGCGTATTGTTTCTAACACTCGAGACTCGTAGCATTATCACAATAGCAGCACCAGCAAGAGTGATCATGATAGCAATCCCTACGATGAGTCAGCACCATTATCCCTCAATATAACATGATAATCTCCATTCAGAATATTTACCTGCAGTGAATTTCGGCATGAGATTATCTTATGAGATTATTCCAGACTTCCTTTACCACTGTACAATAATGTGTTTGTTTATCTTATCCCCATCATTTTTAGATTGCGGGCTTTCTCTGGTTCCCTCGCACCATACTCGGCCCGTCATCTTCTAAAGTCAGTCTGGGATGATTTTGCAACGAAATATCGCCCTTGGTTCTAAAAGAACTCCCTAGACCATATACTAAGCCATGGACCAGGTTATCCCGCCCCTTCATGCAGGTAACATCGGCATTACCAGGTCAAAAAACAGGCCCTCCCAACAACCTCGAGATGGGAGTTGTAGCTAGATTTCAAGAAATATGGATAGCAGTAGTACTACTTGATCTGACGCTTAGGGACAACCCTGCCCAGAATCTACATGCAAGAAACGAGTGAGTACCCTATCACATGTATCGAGTCTTTACAATCCGTTGGGTGCTAATCTACTAATATATGCTAGATGTAGTTTACCGGCTTAGATAGAAACACCCATTCATACGTGTATAGTATAAGATAGTTTACCAGGATATGTAGTTCGCTACAAGAGCGCGGTAGACGATGTGTGAAAGGAATTGGAAGCAACCTTTAGACAAAGTCGTATAACCATTGGCAGCTCCAAATACATAGAAATCCATGCATATCCATGCAATTTTCCATGCAATTTTCATAGTGGTTGCCCCTAGAGAAGATGAGGCATGGGACGTGCATGGCACGGCTTCCTTATCCCAATTCATTCTCTGGCCTGCTTTTCCGTTTTACTGCTTTTACCAGGTATATACTTATCGTACTTTCACTTTTGGGCGTTGATTCATAGGCAAGTATAGGTAGTTACGTAGCTACATGCGGCGCACCTGCTAGATGTACAAGTCGTCTACCAGCAAGAGCTACGACCTCCAGCTACGGCCTACTAAGGTAGGTCCAGCAACCTGGAAGTCACTTGCTCAAGAAACCAACACCAGTCGACCTACACCAACCCAAAAATGTGACCGCATCAATTCGAATTGAAACAATTTCCATGTCCTTCAATCGTTCTTGCCGTCTCATTCATATGAACCGCCCTATCCCCAGCATTCATCTCGTCATTTCACGATCCGTGACCCAGTCTCTATATTCTCTGTACCACATTCCACCTAATCGTCCCTTCCGAAATACGATCCTTGCCGGATTTCGTGTGTATACCTACCTACTCACCTACTTGGATGTGGGTAATCACAACGTCGCCGAGCAATTACGACTACCAAATCGATACTTGACAAAACCAACTCTGGAGCATAAGATGGTCTTGGTGTACGCTGTGCTTCCTGTCATCTCGCTCTGAAGCTTCATGCAGCATCCCATTCCGGAGCATCTTAGCTTCTATCATCTACATCAAGAATTCCGACGATCGAAGTAAACTATTCCCAGCGGCGCGACAGAGTTTACAGCCTCAACTCAGTGCATAGCCCCACTTCTCTTTCCAGCCTCTCTTCGTTCATCACGAGCTGCGACAAGCGTCGACGAGCGACGGCGATAAATTCGTATCGTTGGTCACAATCTTGATGCTTGTCAAGGTCAGTAGTATAATATTTCACGCTGATTTATCCCAATAACAGGTCAATTAGGTGCCTAGTCGGGGACACCAAAAAGACAAATACCCCCGATCAGGAGAATCACGGAGGGAACTCACCCTACAACATTGAAGCACACCAATTCGGAGTCCGTCTACAATCCCCCTGAGTATCTAAAAGCTTAAAGGTGCTCACGGCGCTACCTCGACAACCAACTTTGAGCGCACTTTGTCTGAGCGCAGGTTGGGAGAACTAGTCGTAGCTTCTGATACGGTAACTTCGAACTCAATCGCGAAGCCGTCCCCATTAGCTCGCGATACACCTTTCGGAGATCTTACCCCCCCTCTGGTAAGTACCTGGACATCGGGAAAAAACTGAGAGGCGCCTATGGTAAGAACTATACCTGCCCTTCTACCCTTTTAAGGTTCACTCAGTCTGAGCACACTAGAAAACTACAGTCACGTCCGCGTGCCCGCGCCTCTTACACTCATCTAGGCTGAGCGCCACAAACTGTCTCATTGCGTTGCCTGGTATATATGAACTGAGAGAAAAGTACATATATAATCCGCACGGGGACCTCCATACCAGTTATCCAGTTTTTAGGAATGGTCTGGCAATGTCATATTTCTCATAACACATTCCCCTTTACAGAATCACTCTTCAATTTCTCCAGATCAAATCTGTCGACTTTCTTTCATTGAAGTATAAAGTCCCATACCCAAGGCAAGATTTGACTATTGCACTGCGCTCCTACTCCTTTATCATTGCATTTCAAGCTCACAATTTGCGCCAGGATCTTTAATTTCACGGGCTACACCTTAACTCTCCTTGGGAGACACCTGCTCTCCCTTTAATCAGTACCATCACTCATACGGCAGGAAGCACACTGCAAACTGTATAACACACGTACTAGTCGTCTACTCCCTTTAAGCATCACCCGGAAAGCTTTCGCCAATTAAGCTGCCGCTTGCATTTCAGCTAGCCGGAGCAAATTTCATTGGCAAGGCCACCCTGTTGCAGCGGTAGTTATGGCTTCCGGCGGCGGCATCATGTCGGGGACGGACCGGCCGGCGGGTAGTCCTCTGCTACCCACCTTCCATGGTTATATTGGTAGCACGATGGACGCGCTCATATTATTTGAGGCATGTCTTACCGGCCACCTCTTCCACGTACCAAGACGACCCCACGACCGGGAACGCGCGGGTCTTATCGTCAGCGGTAATGTCTTCATTTACGAGGAGCACTCATCGGGTATCAAGCGCTGGACGGATGGTGTGCCTTGGAGCCCTAGTCGAATCTTAGGAAATTTCCTATTGTATCGCGAACTGGACAAGCCGTTCCAGCCCGGAGAGAAGAAGCGTGCTATGAAACGCAACAAATCCGAGGCTGGTATTACAAAACCTGCTCCTACTTCCAGTTCTAGACCTAGCTCTAACGGCAACTATTCAACCGCCGCGTTGATGACTGCCGTCGGAAATCCAGCCTCGGGTATCGACAATGCGACTGCGAATCGCAATGATACGGAACGAGCACTCGTCGGATCCCTCATCGACTCGTATCAATTCAAGCAGGACGGACTGGTGAAGAAGACGATAAGTGTCACTTACCAGGGTATCCAGCATCATATGGTCTCGTACTACAAATTGGATGATGTTCTGGCTTCGAAGCTACAGACTCCTTCCCAGGACCCCGCTCTGGCTAGTATCACGCCTCGCGCCCCCCTGATATCCTCTGGTAGCTTCCGAGCTCCTGTTGACGACCACGAAGTCATGGGAGGTACGTCGCACTTCAGAGGGCTCATGGAATTGACTCACCAGTATGGAAGTTATGGTATGAATGGTGTAGGGTCAGTGTCCAGATCTATGTCAATGCCTAGTATGCAGACGTACGGGCCGACTTCTTGGGCAAGCCATGCACAATACGCCGCACCTTATGGCATGAGTCAGACACTACCGCCCCCTTCGACCTATGCCCCGGCGCCTCCCTACAACTACAACCAAAGCAGTATGATGTCGTACGACATGGCCCCGCGGTCCTCTGTAGGCTCCATAGGCTCCGTATCCTCCTTCGCCTACCACCAGCCGTCTCTGCACCACCAACCATCCGTGCAGCACCAACCATCCATACAGCACCAACCATCCGTACAGCACCAGCCGCCTATGTCACAGCATCAATCTCTGCCGGCTCGACGGCAATCGATGGCAAATGGCGGGACCGGAGTCAGCTCCATGGAGTACTCAGGGTTGTCCAACATGGATCAAAAGCTTCCAATAGATCCCGCCCCACTACTCAGCAACGGTGGTGGTGTCGGCAACCATAGCGCGTCCGGTCAACCGGCGGGTGCGTCGGGGGGTGCGTTGGCACCGGGGCCTACTACCACCGCTCCCCATCCTTCCCAACAGCGCCGGAACACGTACGAGTCTAGCCTAACAGACCGAGGCGAATTGTACGACAACAGCTTCGACGGCGGGGCTGCTCACCAGGCGCAGATCGGTTTTAGTACTTCTCTGCCCGACCAGCAGGTACAAAACTTGGACCCCTCCAACCAAGTTGATACACCGCAAAACATGCAGCTCAATCTCGAGGATTCAGAGTCTACACAGGATCAGATGCCAGATCCGGATTGGCCGCCGAACGGATTCGGCGACGATAATTTCCCGCAGTAATGGAGATGCGTTTTTTGCTTTCTAGTTGGGATCGCGATGGATCGGGCAAAAAGTCGTTAGGCGTTTGGAGTTCTTTGCTGCACATAATGTCACTGAGACAATACAATACCACGGAGTAGTTCTCGGTAGTCACAACGGTTTCTATACAGCTACTAGATAAAGTTACTTTCCTTATTTAATTCCACTCGTACTTGCTGAGCAGTGAGCAGTGACCCGCCCCGGTGTCCTTGGCAATGCGTTTTAAGTAGGGAATCGTTCGGGGTAATATCTGAAGGTGTAATGGTACTTACACTTACTAGGTACTATCACCTGTTTAGAAGTACCTTGGAAGATTTTCTAGTCTTGCCCGTCTCGTTTCTTTAGTTAAAGCGCAGCGCAGGGGCAGCCCAGCCATTGCTAGTATTGGTGGATATAAGATTTTCATTATTGTTATAAAATCATATGAAAATTCATTCGAACTAATTTACATATAATTGCACAGTGCAGGTGAAAACTGGACGTCTGGATAGAGGTATCAATCCGATGCCATTGATACTACTCTAATAATATCAATCATCACACTAGAATTGATTTGATTGACTTGGTCTCGTTATCGATTAACGTGTATTACTAATCAGGATGCCTATATCCGATTCGCTGCAGAACAGGGGTAGGCACCTAGTACTTACCCACAGGAGCTCCGCGCCCCGAATGACGTCTGGTGTAGCTTTACGTAACACGGTGCTAAAGAGAACCTTTTCCGACTGTTAAAATTACCTATATATCAATTTCATCCATCATCCTTCTTGTAGCATCTATCCCGCGAGTTGGACTTGACCCAGGCAAACGGTCGCCACCTCGATCTGAATACTCTTCCCGATATCTAATTCGGGAAGACGCCATCTGGATCAGATCCCGACTGACACGGTACTGGCGACAATATTCGTTAGACCTCTCCGGCGGAAACTATCAAGATTTTCTAGCTCACGCCTACGCTTACCGAAAGAGAGCTTCCTAGCTTCTGAATCAGGTGGTTTTTGCGGTCGACTCAGAACATGATACGTGCGATATGAGTTCCCGGGCATTATGCGGTGGCGCTCGCGCTTCCCGCGGCTGTCCGAGCTTAACTTCGAGGTCGAACCTAGGTGCGGGCTCACCACACTTTGACCTCACAACGGCGCCAACTTTGTGTATGATGACAATCCCGTCTGTGCGGAGAAAGTATTTGCATACCACTCCAATGGAGTGTAAGAATACGGCTCCATGTGAGGTTAGATGTAGCCTAAGAAATCATAGGAGTGGACGATCGTTCCCGCGGCTTGACTCAATATCAACAGGCGCATCTAGAGTCACTCTATGGTCAATATCGGCGTGTAGGAGGTCTTTCTCGCGTACCCATAGTTATCTCCGAGAGAAGAATGAGACTAAGAGTAAGGACCAGTATGTCATCCTAATCGTTATCCCCTTTTTAGTGCAGGGGTTTGAGTAACGCCCAACGGTCTGTGTTCGAATTGGATACCCATTTGGTCCGAGACCATGTCCCCGTTTTCGAAATTGTCCGTCCGTGACGCCTATCGACTAACTCGATCGCAGAACAACTTCACAACCGCCGCGGTCAGAGTCAGCACATACCGCGGAGCCGCGAGGTATTCGGAAGGTCATTCCTAAAGTGATTCCTTCGTTGACGCCGCATGAGAATATCTACACGGTACCAAACCTATTGACCTTTTCTCGGCTAATCGCGGCTCCTTTCATCGGCTACGCCATCCTTCACGACGCTCATGGCTGGGCCCTCGGCCTGTTTGCGTATGCAGGCGTCTCGGATTTGCTTGATGGCTGGATCGCCCGCCGATGGAAGCTGCAGACTGTCGTTGGTAGCGTTGTCGATCCGATGGCGGATAAGATGCTCATGACCGTCTTGACTGTGTGCTTAGCCTGCCAGGGTGCGCTACCGAGTGAGTTGCCCCTTTTCCCTTCCTATGTGAGGAATTGTCATGTTAACAGTGAGTCATAAAGCATGGTTGGCTGTCGTCATTCTCGGGCGTGATGTCGGCCTAGGCATCGCCGCCATATACTACAGGTGGATATCTCTCCCACCGCCGAAGACCTTCACGCGGTATTGGGACTTCTCTCTACCCTCAGCGGAGGTTCGACCTACGACCATCAGCAAGTACAACACATTCTTGCAGTTGGGACTGATGGGGGCAACGATGGTTACGCCTCTGATAACCGTGGATGTTGGTATGGCTATGACGGCGTTCCAGTAAGTTTTACCTATTAAGAGGACGGTCTGAAATACAGTGATTACCCCCATTATTACGATTTCTAACTTGAAGCTAGGTATTTAGTCGCCACTACCACCGTCTGGAGCGGTCTTAGCTACGTTTTCAGCAAAGATGCAGTCAGGATCTTGTCCGAGAACAAGGACAAACCCAAGCGCCAATAGCGTCTTCAGCAGTCTAATCGAGCGTATGCCAACCGCGTGTAGAAGCGTAGATACTCTAAAAAATATGTAAAAATAGAGGGACACTTGTCTAGTTGTGTTTATAATCCGGAGAGGCTGGTTCGGCCGTAAGGAAATGGCGTGTGCTTTTTTTGGCTCAGCATAAGCGGGTTGGAATCTATACGGCAGCATAGCATATTAAGTTGTAGGCATGATCGATCGTATCCCCTCCAGTACATCTTACAGATGATATCTCTCGGGTGAAGTGGGCTACCCCTTCTGTTCATGATGCCGAGCCTAGGCATTCTAAGCCGGTTGCGTTAACGTATTATCTCACAGTCAATCTTATCACAGCAGCCCTATAGAGTCTAATGCCATGTGTCAACTGCGACGTAGAACCTTGTCTTAGAATTGCAGAGTTCTTCAACCCGAAGGTAGAGGAAACTCAAAGATCTGGGCGGACCATATCAATACCAGTAGCTTTGGGATCGGAGTCAATCCGAAGTTGAGATGACCACGTCTAACTTTGCCAATCTTCCCAGAGCTTTGGTATCTGAACCAAATTGTTGACATTTTGACGTCTGTCATTCAATGTTATTTACTCTCACACTTTGACAGAGGCTAAAGCTTCTTATTACCATTGAGTGTGCTCCATGGTTTTAGATAGTCCTCAAAAGCATTGACTCCAAGCTCAAACTCTGTATGACTATAGGTATCGATATGTCGTTCCTAAAGTACTTATGGGGACTCACTGGGAGGCCGCCCTAGGATACTCAATCTGCCCCCAATTGATTGAAATCAAGGTGCAAGGTCCTATGATTATTATTCCTCAGGTATATTAACCCAAGGTTAGGACTCTAAGTACGACTGGATGCTGGATAGTCAAATTAGAGGCCTCCTGTTGGTTCAGTTTTAAAATTAGAGTTAAAATAAAGTCAAGATAATTATACCAGCGGAAAGTTCGCCGCCTTCCCTATCGATAAATAAACTCCACACCGCCTACTTATTCTGGCCTAATTATCTTATCGCCTTGCTTATCGCCAAATTTTAGATTCAGAAGCCAGAAACTACACGAAATCGTCGACTTTGCGAATTACGATCGCCCACGTTACGAGCATGAGGAAAGCCTGGGGACCCAGGGGCTTAGGCCGGCCTATCGGTGTGACTCGGGGACGACCTTTTGCTTCGCCTTGTCTTCATCGCAGCAACTTCGCCACTGTTGCTTCGGACACAAGGTCGGGTTCCAAACTTTTTCTCAAGATTCTCGATGAATTCAAACTGACTTGATAGAGCAGGCCATTCGATGTTATAGTAGTTGGTGGTGGTCATGCCGGGACGGAAGCATGCGCAGCGGCCGCGCGATCCGGCGCTCGAACAGCCCTCATCACACCCAAGCTCGACAACCTTGGTGTCTGCTCATGTAACCCCAGTTTCGGCGGCATAGGGAAGGGCACGATAATACGAGAGATCGATGCGCTCGACGGAGTTTCCGGAAGAATAATTGATAAGGCCGGTGTCCAATTCAAAGTCCTGAACCGGAGTAAGGGACCGGCTGTATGGGGACCACGTGCCCAAATCGACCGAGCCCTGTATAAGAAGCACATGCGCGAGGAGCTTCAGTCGTATCCAAATCTGTCTATAATAACTGGAAGCGTGTCGGATATTGTCCTGGGCGGAAACACAGACACGACGAAAGGTTCGAAGAGCAAAATCACTGGTGTGCGCCTCGAATCCGGTGAGGTGTTACCTACAAGCGCCGTAGTCATCACAACAGGAACTTTCCTAGGTGGTGAAATACATATCGGGCTAGAAGTTTACCCGGCGGGACGAATGGGAGAGAAGGCGACGTTTGGCCTAAGCAAATCCTTAAGAGAAGCCGGTTTCAAGCTCGGCAGGCTAAAAACAGGCACGCCCCCTCGATTACATAAAGGGAGCATCAACTTCAAGATACTAGACCAGCAGCTTGGAGACAATCCACCGGAACCGTTCAGCTATCTCAATGACGGGGTATCTGTCCAGGACCAGCTCCTTTGCTGGGCTACCTACACGAACGACAAATCCCACGATATCGTGCGGGCCAACCTAGACAAGACGATCCACATCCGCGAGACGGTGCGGGGCCCGCGATACTGCCCATCCCTCGAATCTAAGATCATCAAGTTTGGGCACAAGGATAAGCACATCGTGTGGCTGGAACCTGAGGGCTTCGACAACGATACTATCTACCCGAACGGGCTGTCCATGACGATCCCCGCCGAGGCCCAGGAGCAACTCCTCCGCACCATCCCCGGCCTCGAAAACGTCCAGATGACCCAGGCCGGCTACGGCGTCGAATACGACTATGTGGACCCCCGCGGCCTGCGCTCCTCGCTTGAGACCAAGGCCATATCAGGCCTGTTCCTCGCGGGCCAGATCAACGGTACGACCGGGTACGAAGAGGCTGCCGGCCAAGGCGTCGTGGCGGGTATCAATGCGGGGCGCACGGCTCAGGGCCTCGAGCCCGTGACTATCACGCGTGCTGACGGCTACATCGGCATCATGATCGACGATCTAATCACCAAGGGCGTCTCCGAGCCCTACCGCATGTTCACGAGCCGTAGCGAGTACCGCATGAGCACGCGCGCCGACAACGCGGACCTGCGGCTCACGGCGAGGGGCCGCGAGTGGGGTGTGGTAGGAGACGCCCGGTGGACCCGGTTCAGCGACGAGAAGGCCGCCGTAGAGGAGCTCACCCGCGCGCTGGGGAGCTGCTCCATGAGCGCGCCGGCGTGGATAGCCGCGGGCTTCGGCAACCGGAACGACTCGCGGTACCGCAGCGCGCTGGAGATCCTGCGGCTGCCCGGCGTGGTGCTGGGGGACCTCGCGGAGCGCATCCCCGAGATACTGCGGCATACCGAGCGCGTGCGCCGGCGCGTCGAGATCGAGGCCCGGTACGCGCCGTACCTCGAGTTCCAAGCCGCGGAGCGCGCGGCGTTCCTGAAGGATGAGAGTCTGAGGCTGCCGCTGGATTTGGACTACGATACCGTGGTGGGGCTTAGCATACATGAGAGAGCCGCGCTGAATGCGGCGAAGCCGGAGAGCGTGGGGCAGGCGAGGCGTATCGAGGGCGTCACGCCGGCGGGTTGTGTGAGGCTGTTGGCGTTTGCGCAGAGGGCGCTGAGGCGCGGCGGTGGGGATGCTGTGGTGGTGCCAGAGGCGGATATGGCGCCCCTGGGTAGTGAGGTTGACAGCTTGGATTCGGAGGCGAGGAGTAGGGAGATATGAAGATAGGATGGACTTATGGGGGGTGTATATATGTGATGTAACGACTATGTCGGCCTGTACTGCTATGGGATGGAATGATGCATATGAGGGGCGTTGGGATAGCATTAGAATCGTAAATATATTGTACGAAAGTCATTCAAGCTACCCGGAAATCGATGCTTAGTGAGTAAACCGCCTTTCCACCAATCTGGCCAAGGCTTCTGACAAAACCCAGCAGAAATCTCACGAGACAAGGGGCGGAAGAGAGGTCGCACTATGATTGGCAATGTTTGTTATTCGATAACAAGCTTAACGGGTCTGACACTGCGGTTGTAACTTTGTTGGACTCCGTTTGGCATCTGGGTGTAACTGTTCTCATCGCCCTCATCGTCAGGTCTTATTGAGAAGACACTTTAGCCAACCTGTTTCTCTTACGAGTTATGCTCAGAAATAGATAACCCTAGCTACTAAGGCAAGAGATTGGTATATTGATAGGTCATACTTGTATTAACGTCTTATCAGCTATGGCATGACGACGAACTGGTTATTCCACTCGACTACACGTTCATAAGCGACAACGATATGGCAAGCCATTTACATAATACAGGTCGGTTTCTATTAGCTGGCGACTTATATACCGGTCCCAAATCTTATATAAGTCTAACTCTCCCTTCGTTCATCGATGTTAGGATCCATCAACCCAAGATCTCAAACTTCAGTTCTTCAATCTCTTTAGAGATTGCAAGCATACAACTCTACAAAATGCACTGGTCATACGAACATACCATAGGAACAGCCCATCAACAACAACCCCATGCCCTCATCCTTGTCCCGGCCCGGCAATGGTTCTGCCTGGATTCCAGCCCATGCCTCAACCAACGCCGTTTCTTCACCCTTCCAACACACAACCGGCGGGGCAGACAATCCCGATCCTCCAACCGGTTGGCCCACCTCCTGTCGGCGCACCATTTTCCCAGTCGGGGATTGGCTCGGTCGTCCAGTCTGTCGCCCCCCCGCCGTTTGCGCCGTTTGTACAACCTGCTCCAACCCTCCAACCCCCGGCCAGCCATTCTTCCAACACGTAGGAGGACAAGGTGGAGGGGGTGGCACCAATCACCGTCATGGATCAACTGGGATTTGCCCCGATGTTCGCATTGTTTAGACGATGAAGATAGGATAGGCGGCCGAGAGGTCGTGTAGTTTACCCATAGTTGTTTGTTTTTCTTAGCACTATAACTTGGTTGACTTCGTAGACGTTCAAAGGAGATATTATCCATGGTACAAAAATACATAGACCAATTATCAATTCTGTACGTAGTGTGACGCTAGTGACGCAAAGCTCCAGGGTTATGCGGAAAAGCATTAGACTAGCCAATCGGGTGCAGTCGGGAAAACTTCGGTTCATGCTACAGGGCTTATATAGACGACTAACACAAATTACTTTCACTGTCGGAAGGGGTTCTACCTCAACCAGCACACAAGGCGCAGTGGCGGAGTGGTTATCGCGTATGACTAGAAATCATATTCCTTCGGGAGCGCATGTTCGAATCATGCCTGCGTCGACAATTACTTTTTTGCCTTTTTTTTTGCCTTTCGACCCATAGACAAGCAGATTATGTGGTTTGCCGTTACAGTTAGGTTAGGTGATCATCCTTCGCTTATAGCAATTTCTCACACCACCTTTATCATAGCCGATGTTAAATCTTCAATAACAACATAACCCCTATTCTTATAAACCTAGGTAAGGACCAAACTTGACGATCAGCTGCGTCTTGAGCGCCTTCCTCCCGACATGCTATCCGTCCTCAGATCCATTCCTCGAAGGTTGTTGCACCCGTATTTTACAGCTCTTTTCCGCAGTACTCTGGAAGAGAGATATCTGGAGTACGGCAAGCCTGGGCCAGTTGAAGAGCATAAGCCGCAGCAGCGACGTTGTACTGCTTAATCGAGTAAACGGTTGACACCGTGCCAAAAACGACGCCAAATACAGTCAAAAAAGCGACAAATACCGCAATCCAAAACATTATGAGTTCAACCAGATTCCTTTTCTCCTTATCTAACAGCAATTGCTGGAATCCTTTTGCGGGACCTTCAATGATGTCGATGAGATCCGCAACATTGCTCTGCCAGTAATGAAATCTATCTAATTCCAGGACCCTTGGTCTCTTGCAATATCCCAACTCCCAGAACGATCGCCCGTGTTTGCGTAAGAAGTCTTGTGTCTCCCGGATCTCGGATGGGAATAGGAGGTTGAGCGTATCTATCGCCTCTTCGAGAATCGCTTTCGGGATAACACAGTCATCACCAGACTCGATATGGGTCCACAGGCAGATCAAGTGTTCGTAAACAGTGACCGTTCGGTACTTCGTGTCAATGGTGAGATGGTCCGCCAAATTATGAGTCCAAAGGACTTGGAAGCCGTGCCTGACTTCTAGGTAAGCCATGGTTAAGGTCGGCCGAATTCTGACTATTTCTTGGCTCCGGACAGGGAGATTCTTCGCCCTGAAGTGATTAGCTATGACATCGGCTAGACTTTTATCGTCCGGCCAGGAAACATTGATGGTCCGCGTGTGGATATACGAGGGGATAAGTTTGAACGAATCGATATTTATCATTAGCCATAACCTAGCTGCGAGCTCCAGAGACCGTGAGATTGAGTCCGGATTGCTTATGGCGGGGCGAGTTGGAGTCTTCACTGCAATTGCATGGAGTATTTCTTGCTTCGGGCTACGTCCGTAATGTCGTATTGTCTCGATGAGTGCGATAGCTTCCTCTCGACTATGGGTAGAAAAGAGAACACGCTTATCCGGTAGCTTTGCAAGCTCAAAGTCCAAATATTGGAAGAATCGTGTCCAGTGCGTGTCTTTGTACTGTTCTTTAGTAAAGCTAGGCCAGAGTTTCTGTAATATCGCAATGCGGGTTTCGTCTTTGCCAGTCGTAAATGGCTCCGTAGAATCCATTGCCAGTAGATCTAGGGGCTGTACGGCCGATATTGATTTTCGTCACCTCCAGGCCGGCTAGGTACCTACAATAATAAGTATCAAATAATATTCCGCTATGCAGACGATATTGATGTTACCATTTATATGGAGGGATATGGTAATAGACCAAATACGATCTAGAGACGAGGCTGGACCCCGAGAATGCACTGCCACCACCACTCACTGCCTTAAATTTGCCTTGCGCATTGCGGACCAACTTCGCCCTCCATGCCTCTAAATTTGATTGGTTGATTGGGCTGAGCATCAGGCGGGAGTGAATATTTCAACCCAACCTGCTTAAGTTGCCAATTCTTTTGCATGCCATATCGCATCTGGTTTATGAAATGGCTCATGTATCCAAGAGCAGAGAATCGTGCCGGTGTCACCCGTTCCAACACATCGCTAGATACCCCAGTTCATATTAGGACGTATCCGTTCGGCTAGGGCATTACGCCTAACTCGTTCCCGCCTTGATCCCAGCCTCATCTTCCGACCATCTTCAAGGGTTGACTTCCAAATCGGCAAGATCACATCGGTAGCACAGCCTGTAGGCTAACAGGGGACGTCTCGTGCGGGTAGTATAATGATTCGAAGAAGAGAAGCAAGCACTCAGAATCCAAAGCCTTTCGATACGGTTTTGTACGCCCGCCCGCGCCTACTTGCACAATCTAGAATCAGCACATGGTAAAGGACGGCTCCCGCAAGCGTAAAGCGACTCAATGGCTGAACGGACAAGTCCACCGGGGCGTAGGGACGCTTCACCGCCAGTGGGTGTACACCGCTCGGAATCTTCTAGCAGCAAAGAGAGCCGGCTGATAGGCCAACACAATTTCTCCGGTCCGGTTGTATCCCGGGGGAGTGGTAGATACAATTTTCTTGCCGTCCCGAATCACATTGCATCCAGGCAAAACTCACTCGATTCTGATTCCGTGACCGGATCAACTTCTGTCGAGAACCACAAATTAGTACCTGAAGAGGATAGTCTTGGGGCAGGAAATCTGAATGCCGATGTAGAATTCGCCAAGTCGTTTAAACTGAGATGGGAGGCCGCGAGTAAAGTTTTTAGATTCCTTCGTCGCTGGAAATTCAAAACACCCAAGACGCCTCCCCCGACTACCCTTACAAACAGGGACTTAGAAACTCCAGGTTCTCCTGAACAGGCTCATACGGCATATCCTCCGAGACGCAGGGACAGAAGCCGTAGTCGGCCAAATAGTGCCCTCGGTGCCCCCACGGTCATGGCCGGTATTGTAGCTGGAAGCATAGCAGCGGGTTGGTCACCCATCGAGCGCTCTGGCCCCCCTATAGAATCCCCCGACTCTCTTAGGCCGCAACTGTCATTGAATATGTCTTGGAAGGACCAGGATTTACAGCTGGGCCTCACCCCAAACTCTCAACCGGCAGAACACAGCGCATTAGAACACTCTGAGGGGGTAGCACACGCTGGGGGGAGATCTCCCACCCAAGCGAACGATTATGAAGGAACCGTTGTTTCTTCCCCGGTTGACGCCAACATTGACTTACCTAATCCGGAAGCAGCTCACGATAATCCTCCCACGGAATCGGGGACTGTTGAGGAATTACCTCCGACTCACGTTGATGCCGATTATCCTTCTGAATTTATCTATTCGTCCGGCGAAGGCGTCTATTTCTCCACTAAACACCATGAGGTCACAGATCCGGTGCTGTTCAGAAAGGCGAGAACTACACTAGATAGACTACAACCGGACCTAGATCCTATCATAGGCAAACTAAGGAGAGGCTATACTATAGGACTCGCTACACTTGAGTTACGCATGGCCGGCCAGATCCTAGAGGGCACTAGCCAGGTCAGACTCTTGCCTTCTGTCTGGATACTCTGCCGTGACCGGTCGGCCTGTAAAATAATCCAGCGTCGTCTGAATGAATTATCCTGGCTGGAGTCGCCAAAGTATTCGACCGTGTACGTTCGCGCTGGGCTACATTTAGCCGCATCTGGGATGCCCCGAGCTATTAAGGATTTGGATTTGAACCATGGGGTGACATTTTGGTCGAACACCGGAGATAGCCGACTCAAGAGACAAATTTATGTCCATATGGAGGATTCAGAGGACATGTTCGCGTGTGGCACGAGGTGCTGTATAACCATGACCAAAAACAATAGCCACGACGTGGTATATCAGCGAATATGTCGCATTGGAGGTTATCTCCTAGTTGACTTACCATCTGGCCCGCAGGTAGTTGCAGTAACCACCGCCCACGGGCTTCTCCAACCATGGATCGACCACCACACTTTCGACGATACGGCCGGAATAGTAACTGCCATGGAAGTATCAAATCCGGATGGGGAGTATGCTACCTCGTGTAGCAATCACTCATCTGAGAGTATTGGTATTCAGGGAGCAAATCAGCCCAATGGCGCTGGTTTGGGTCTTGCCACTCAGTGGAGGCCGATGAACCTGTTCCCTGACACAGTCAGCTTTGCGTTTCAAGCGATTCCAGACACAAAAGGGGTATTCGAAATCAAGCGAGATACCGTAAGCGCCGACTTTCTGCTCCTCTCAGTCGGTTCGCTACCTAGCCCAAACTTGTATTTTGATACATTTATGGATGCCGCCAGCAAAGGGACCAGGAGACACCTCACGGACGCATCACTTTCCTCTTCTATAAATCCTGGGGTTATTGCTGGCCTAGAGCCCAACGTGATAACCAAGGTAGATATACTACCGGATGTTGTCCCACTGCTTGTAAATGGTATCAAGCTCCCAACACGGAAACTACGGCTACATGTACCTAAGCCATTAGGTTAGTATCCTAAGCCTCACTCAATGTTTAGTCTAGATGTGACTAATATTTCCCTAGGTCAAGGTGCTTCAGGCTCTTGGGTTGTCCAAGGTGACGCACTATGTGGTATAATCATCGCAGCCTTCCAGGAACAGCCATTCGCTCTGATGTTGACAGCAGAAAAGCTTTTCTCGGATATCGAGAAATTCTGCTCAAAGATCTCGAGTGTAAAAGTTGCTACTAGATTGGATTATATTAGTGATGTACAATCCACTGCCTCAGACGTAACTGCCAATGGCAGTCAGCTGCACGCCGTCCAATATGCTCAGATCAACACCACACAACGTCGTGCTATTCGAAAGCGGGGAATTTCAACGAGCGGGGATAGAGATTCTATCAGAGACAGCATATCCCAAGCCGACGAGTGGTTGGCGGCACTCCCATTATTCTCAACCCGAATGCAAATTTTGAGCGACGAAGACATCAGACGTCCTCATTTTGATAGTAAACACAAGGCGATAGCGGCCTTTCACAGGACACGAGTATTATATAGATTTGCGCACAATTCCAAGGCTTGGATCCGGAAGGCGCTGCATGCTCGGAGAGACGACGTTACCGAACGATCACCTCAGGAGGGGAACCATTCCGAAGATGCGATTTTTAACGACGATGGAAGTATAAACTAAAGGGTTTACTACAGCGGCCTTGAATACCCGAAGCCAAAGCAACTGAATACTAGGTACTCTGCTTGTTCACGGAGTCGTGTATACTATTAGCGCTGGCTTGCTGTAGCAACGAAAGTGCGTACTAGGAGACTGTAAATATAAGAAGGGAGGCAGGAAATACATAGTACTGTGCTAACAAACTGTTGACAGTGGTGAATCTAAACGGCAAGGTCGTAAAATCTTTTCCTTCGTGCCAATCTATAGTTAGCTAGTCAGCCATAGAATCTATGAATCAGATCACAGTGATATGAATTTACTCCATCGTAACTTGGCAATGGATTTGTAGCTTGTTTGAAGCATGGACCGCCTGCTGGGCGAAAGATACAGTGGTGAATAATACAAGAGTTGCCACTGGAACCTGAGGCCACTGGCGCTGTGGACGAATAATCCTATATATAAAGGCAGTGAAATGTATAGAAATACCTTTAACACATCCTTCCATACTACCTCTGCTTCATCCTTTGACGAATATTGCCTATTCCCAAAGCGTTAATCTGCAATAGCTCATCATGTCTTACCACCAATTGATCCCTTCTTTCCATAACGCCCGTAATCCCAACTACCGTATCCCCCTCCCGACCCAAAACCCCGGTTCTCGACTTTACTACCAGCAACTATCCCTCTCCCCTGGGCCTAGTTTCAGGAGGGACTTACCCCTGCCTCACGTTCGGCCCTTCTCTGTCATCCCACGGCCTAGCTATCGCGACGAGGAGGTCCTACCACCCCCAGCCTTCTACAATGAGGTCAGTATAGTGTCGCCTATTTAACCCCAAAGCTGATAAGCTATGAATGATACAGTACTGACACCTCATCGTATATTAGAGCAAGACATTCGGTGGCTACGGCCGTTCGTGGCGGGACCACCTGAGCGACATGAGTACCTGGCAGATGAAGATTGAAGCCTGCAAGGACCTCCCCATGACCGAAAACCAAATCCTGACCGGCAACCGGATGATCTGCTTCGACTCTCTCCACGAGCACGTCTTCTGTGCCGACTTAGTCCTGACCTTCGGCACAGAGAAGATCCTTACACCTACGGAAGGCGAGGCTCTGACCTACCGGCGCTTCCTCTTGATTCCCTACGAGGAGGGCGGCGTGTACGTCAACGTGGTCTACGACCGGCGAGTCAACGCCATATCGACCTTCGACGGCATCTTCAAGGATCGCGAATCGCGCCACGCCAACGCCGTCGAGACCGTGCGTGAGTTCATCCATCGTAGCAATCTGCCAAGGGTCCCAGCGGACCCGGCGAGAGTGTCGAGCCATGGCATGGAATTTGTCCCGAAGCGCTACTCTGGCTACGTGGCGCTCGAGGGAGCTCGTACGTTCCTCCGTGAGACTCGTGCTGTCCGAATGGATTGGGGAGACTGGGTAGACTCAGCTATCTATTCTTCGATAAGAATTGATCTGGATGAGACGCATGCCCAATCCATGTGGGCCACGAAGTTGGATGAAGCTGAGCGTGCTTGGCGAAACTGGTATATGTAAGGTAGCCAGTTCCATAGAATGGAAGCTGAAGGTTGCGTAGCCCGATGATTCGGACCTTCGGGATTATCATAGGTTCATAGACAGATAGCAATCTCGGAAGCAAGTCATAGCAACCAGGCCTCATGACTTCTAATGAGTGACAAAGCCCATTATGTTTGAACAGGCTGTAGAGTTTCATCTTAAATCCGTGCGCTTATATTATTAACTGTTAGGCTACCTACCGTCTCCCTAACTCCTTCCTCAGCCTCCCTGCCGTCGTGGTTGGCGCCGGCTCGGGCCATGAGGATACGGCATCATCAACCTCCTCAAGGAAGGTAGCCGCGTTATGAATATTAGTACCACCCAGCACAACCCGCACACCAGGGGACGAGGCATTGATACTTGCAACCGTCTTGGCTTCCTCATATGTGGCACCGCCAACTACAAACACGATGATGTCCTGTGGCTTGTCCCGCGTAGTACCGCCGCCTTCAACAAAAGGGTACTGCTGTTCCCGTAAGCGTCCCTTGATTAGATTCTGTAGCGTCGTCTCCAGGTGCGGTGAGTGCTGGGTGTACACGTTTTCGACACCCTTGAGTCCCTTAATGGCCCGTGCCCCCGAGAAGATGCCACCAGACTCAAAGATATCCGCGATGCCGCCCGCGGCCTGAGACTGTTGTAGCGAGTGGTGGTACATTAATAGCTTAGCGACGAGGTCTGCTTGCCGCGCAGGTACGCCACCGGCGGCAGTTAGTAGGTCCACCAGCATGGCTAATGAATTTGAGGGGTGCTTCTCGTATCGCAAGGCATATAGCGCCACAAGACCGACCTTATTATCTGCAGTGACTGACGGAGACTGTATCAATTTTTGGACGTTCTGTATCAGGTTAGCTTCTGGGGGTGTATTGAGAGGAATCAAGGTGATCTTACCCTCAAATCCGTAGCATGATTATCGTTACAGGCCAAGCTCTGCTCTACCTCGCTGACTTCTAACAGATTCTCTGCGCCCACTCTCCGACTGAGTTCTGAGACCAGTGTAACATGCTTACTGACATTTCCGGAAAGTTTCCTGAACTCCGGGTACTCCTCAATGAATCGCTTCATGTCTGTGATCGACTCGATATTGGCGTTATTTTTTGTCTTTGACTGATATTGCTCCACGTAGTCTTTGATGTTCCCGCCGAGATCGCCGAAATTCAAGTACATATTCTTCTTGAAGAACGGGTCCTGGTCTGGTGATAGGACAATCTCTTTAAGTTCTGGCCGGATATCTGGTACATCGTCTAGGTTCACTCGTCCGTTGTGAATACCTAGCAGCTGATGCACCATGGCTTGGTACGTCCATTGGTTGAGCAGCGGCGTGGCGGGGTCTTCTCTCCGATCCAGGATGAGGAGTATCGGGGGTGTATCGACTTTTCGGAAGTCGAACAGCTGTTCCTCTTGCGTCATGTGGTACCGTACTTCGGTAGCCAGTTTCTTAGCTAACAAGCTATTCCTCTCGTACCGAATGAGTGGCTTCTTCTTGAGCGACAGCAGGATAGCTATCACCCCATCGGTTGTCCGCTGGAGAGAGTCGGGATTCCATGCATCCGGGCTACCGCTCCATATCCTCTGCTGCGGTAATGTGAGATTGAGAGAAAAGAGGTCAGGGTTGATGACGATATAATCGGCGAAGTGTTCTTGGACTTGCTTGACGACCTCGTGATCATCCGCTTCAGCTAGCCTTTCAAGCGACGACTTCTTCACGACGTTGCTGAAATAGAGATAATATTCGCCATATTTAGGATCCCGTAGCTCATCGATTAGGAATTGAATAGAATCTGGGGATGGCCTGACAAAGCACAGACATCTGAGATGGCGCATCTTCTCGCGGTTTTGGTTATCCAACCGATCCGTGAGATAAACCTCATGGTTGAGTAGAGACGACTGGGTGATGGCGGTAGAAACAATCGGGACGGTGTCCTTGTCTAATAGTAGTATCTTCATTTTCGCAGATGGAGTCCCTGATGTGCTGTCCCCGGCCGACACCATCTTAGAGATGTAGCCGGAGACGGCTTGAACAACGTCCATCTTGGTTGGCTCAGCGAGGTGACAGTCTGTACGAGGTGTCTGGATCTGGACTGATAGAATACTATGTATATAATTCTATAGGAGATTTCGCCTTTCTCTCTCCTCTTCGGGAATGCAAATATGGTATAGAAGGCAAGATTTCTAGTGATTAGATTACACGATGTTTGTTGAATGAGATGCTGGAAGGCTCAAGCTACAGCTGCAACTCAATTGAATGCGGCTTAGACGATGGATCGTCACCGGAGCAGGGATCTTGAAGCTAAATGACGTTGACGTACTCGATACTTGTTCCACCCTCATATTAGTAAGGAGATATGAGGTAGTCAGTACTCGTTTCCGATAAGATAAGAATTTGGACCTGGTCTGATGTATTGATGTAGATATGTAGAAACCATATGCAAAAAGCTTCTTTGAGCTTGAACTCATCAATTCCCTCTATTTATCGAAGCGGTCAGTCATACAATTTGCTTGGAGAATTCGACGCTGAGAGCCATCCGCCAAAATGGCCACGGACATGTGTCCGATGAAGCCTGAACCGGCGTGAGAAAACCCGCTTAACCCTCTCTTCCGTTTATACGTTGGCTGACTGATGGCGTTGGTGGAAATAGCTTAAGCTTCACCCAAGGGCTCATCGTCGGCCAGATCTCCGTCGTGCTCCTTATAGCCGCCTTCATTAAATTCTTCATATTTGGCGATCCGCCGTCGCCCGAAGTCACAGCTACCATTCGCGCCGCTGAACGTCGGTCTCGCACCCTTGCCCACCGGCAATCCCTCCTTACTCTTCGATCGACGACACCTAGCAGACCACCACAACAACCGACGCTAAACAAGAAGAAGTCCAGCATTCTACGGAGCCCACCTACGCTCACAATCGGCTCTATACTCGATAAGACGTACTACAATGTCGACAGCCACCAGCCCGAGTCACTCGATTGGTTCAACGTGCTGATCGCCCAGACTATCGCCCAATTCCGAAGCGACGCCCAGCAAGACGACGCCATCCTAGACTCCCTAACCAAAGCCCTCAACGGCAGTTCGCGGCCCGACTTCCTCGACGAGATCAAAGTCACCGAGCTGACCCTTGGCGAGGACTTCCCCATATTTAGTAATTGCCGCATCATCCCCGTTGATGAAGACGGTTTAAGCCTGAATACGGGACGTGGTTCCGCTACTGGTGAAAAGCGCTTTGATGCTAACAGCACGCGCGCCAAACGCGAGGGGTCGCGGCTGCAGGCCCGTATGGATGTGGATCTGAGCGACATGATCACACTCGCACTCGAGACCAAGATCCTGTTAAACTACCCGCGGCGGCTGACCGCGATACTCCCTGTAGCGCTGGCTGTAAGCGTGGTGCGCTTCAGCGGGACGCTCAGCGTGTCGTTCATCCCATCGAACCGGTCGCAGTCCACGCCCACGATGATGACCTTTAGCTTCCTGGACGACTACCGGCTCGATTTTTCGGTGCGCAGTTTGGTGGGAAGCCGATCGCGGCTGCAAGATGTGCCCAAAATCGCGCAACTCGTCGAGTCCCGCTTGCACCGCTGGTTCGACGAGCGCGCCGTCGAGCCGCGATTCCAAGAGATTGCATTACCGAGCCTCTGGCCGCGTAAGAAGAACACGCGTGGCGGCGACGAACCGCTTGACGGCTCGTCCATCTCCCCGTCGAGTAGCATGGGGAAGGGCAAGGGCCGCGAGGTCGCTAAGGATGTTCAGGAGGAGGCTAGACGTGAAGTCGAGGCCGAAGCTGCCGCGGGACAGAGGCGAGAGATGAGTCCCCCCGAGGCCTTAAGATATAGGCGAGTGAGAGGTCGAGGGTCGAGCATCGGCGAATTCAGCATGCCTGGGAGTTTGCCCGGAATGGGACTCGATGTGCCGACTTGAGTCTGGTACACTCAATCATCAATTCGACATGGTTGCGAAATGATGGCTTAAACACCAAGCAGAACTTCGCGGGCTTACTGCTCAAACTACATAATACGTGGGGCAATCGTCGAGATCCCCGAAGAGTACAGGGTAGGGTCGCTCCTGTCGCCTGGCAGGGCTGTCATCAAGTGCTGAGTACAGCCGCTGCGTATTCACTGAGAGGCAAGGCAGAATACCAACTGCTAAACTGCTTTCAAAGGGGTTGGACATATTCGGAGTGTATAGAAAAGCCGGGCCAAACCATGATAGAAGGTCCGGTTGTGTAATCCGTGGACCACCCTGTTTGTAGTTGATACATATTGTAACAGGCCCTAAGTATGATGGCCAAAGATACCAAGCCATATATATCACTACTCACATAAAATCCAAATAATATTTAATGATTTCAAAATGATTTTCCATTACGTTATCTATTATTATACGAAACCTTCTAGTCTAAATCTTGCTTACGACATTTTCATATCTACCAGAGCGTTCGAACTGTCTGTCAACGCACCTAGGTTTCTATACCAGCTAACCGCGCCCACGACCAACAGTATATAGTATGCGATAGTCCACGCGATAGACGGCTTCCACGCCTCGCCCCCGCGACCGATGACAACAGCGGGATAGACACGACCCCAGAAGCGTGGCAGGCCGAGGTAATTGCAAAACGCATGCACGACAAAGACGGCTAGCAGGCTACCGGAGCGTAAGAATAAAAACGTGGCGTAAGCCCCAAACAGCGTCGTGTAGCCAAGCTGCAAGACAGAACGCATGAGTGCGGCAACCGCAGGTACGTTCGGGTGTGACAACCGGAACTCGTAGAAGTGGTGCAGATGTGCCAGCCCGAAGACCAGCGGCGACAGGAACATGGTTGTGGTCACGGAAGTCCGCGCTGCGAGCATGAGTGGTATTGCTGCTGAACGGAAGAGCACTTCTTCCGTGAAGGGACCCTTATATATCGTCAGCATTGCCTACTTATCCCGTAGTAACTTTCGATACGAGGATAAGAAATGGGTGAAGGTGGAATCAGAGTTGCACAGAGTGCTATTGTGTTTGTCCTCATCTGACAGGTCTCGAGTCTGCTCAGAAACACGGACCAATGTTCTCATCATGGTATGGGTATGCGAAGGTTTCCGGCCAATGTTTCGTTTCAAGAGAGGTGTAATGCAAGGTAAACAAATATGAAACTTACCGCTACAATGTTACGCCATGTCGTCCACTCGCTGAGGGCCGCAAATGGTCGCAGAGCGACTAAGTCTCGCCATTGCTCGTCTACGACCAAATACTCATACAGTGGCCCGGTGAAGAGCACAGCAGTGAGCAGAAGAGACTTCGCCGTCTCCACCAGACCGACTGGCCAGTACCCTAGGGCGTGCAGGGCCTCGGCCGGCGTAGCCTGGCCTTGCGAGGTTAAGATCAGAAAGGTGATGACAGTACAAACAACACAGGTCAATGAGACGGACGCTATCCGCGCGCGGATAACAGACGGGGCGTCCCGTGACAAGGTAGGAGACGGCCTGGTCGTTGGGGATAGGTAGAATGGCACCACATAGATGAGTGTGTAGATCACCTAGACGTCCGTTAGTATGTGCGTTTGACATGTGGAGCCGCGGCTATCCGCATATGCGGTTGTGGACTTACAAGCAACAAGATGGCGGTTCTGGTACTGATTGGTGGTGGTTTTGCTGGCGCGGCTAAGTCAGAATTTAACATCGCTAATAGGGTAGATCCAGAAGTACTCACGTTCGTCTTTTGCAAAGTAACGGGTTATGAAACTTGGTATCGTAGGCATGTTGACTAAACCCGGCTTGTTTGACTTTGGAGGTGTGTGATCTGCTTAGATATGATTCAGGTGATGTTCGTGAGGCTAGAGACTAAAAGGCCAAGAGGCTCAAGTAGGTTAGATGGTTTCGACAGCCTCAGGGCTCGCGAGGAACTTCCAAGCTTTGACATGAGCTGATAAACGACCTTTGGGCTTATTTCTTCTTCGTATTTCCCTGTGATAGCTTTACCAAGCAGGGCTGAGCTTTCAGCATAAAATGAGCTCCCCCAGACACCGCATGGATGAATGAATCGTCGGGACGCTTGGAGGAAATTATCATGCTCGATCGGATTATGCCTTAGAAGCGGACAATAATAGTGGGCGAACATTTGGCCCGTGGGGATATGGATTTACCTTGTCTTGCCTCATTGAACCCGGTCGACTTCTCCGACTTCCGATGAAATTGAACAATGAGAATTTCAAACGACTAAGTTTGAAGCGAGCGAAGCGAATGGTAGGTTATCTCGCTGCAGTATTCGGTTTCCTGCAGAAATCAAACTAAGATTAGACAAAGGCTTCTTCGCCTGATGTCATCAAGAGAGAGCACGGATGACCGGGTCGCTTCTCCAGGACCTGCTACTGGCGCTTTCAACTGCGGGAGGCGCGTCGTCCACCTACGGGACTGCAGTCTAAGCGCGAGCGGCTCTTCAACCCGCTAAAGCTTACACTCTTGGTTTCACAGGCTTCGAGACAAGACAAGCGCCGTGTCAAGCTTATTGCTTTGAGCAGTTAGATGGACGAAAGAGAAGAGAGCCGCAGAAGAATCTGGCTGTACGTTGGACATGTGTATGGTTTTGATGCTGTGCTAGTCGACAAAAAGTTCAAATTTTTTTTTTTCAGTATTAGCTAGTAGGGGGCCCCCCTGTTGGCGAGGTTGGTAAGTAAATACAGTAAAGACAGTAAAGATTAATACTGTACCGCACGGTCTTCAGGGGATCCTCAGTGGAGAAAAGATACCCGCGAGCGAGGCGGGTTAAGAGCGGCTTTTTGGCTCCAATAAGAGAAACCGGGATAAGATTGCGAGGTGAACGTCATATTCGTTACGATATCTATCTATTTCGTAATTCGTCTAAATTCTAGAAGCATTAAACAGATGACAACGAAGCATGATGGTCATCTCCTTTTAGGCGACGAATGGTCTATTAAGGGAAGAACGCGAAATGCGCGCGTCCGTCAATTGCGTCGCGTCAACTGGCCTTTCTGGATAGGCGAGATACGAAACGGAAAGTAACTGTAACCATACTTCTGGACTTAAACCGGGACTGGACCTGGATAGACCAGGCTTGACCAACAGGGGACTAAGTGACGAGGACTGACTAATAAAAATAATGGACCGGTCGTCCCACAGCTGAGCCACGCTCACTTTCTGGCTCATGCTTCGATTTCCTTTCCGGGATTAGCCTTAGTTCCCTGTAGTTCCCCTAGTTCCCCTTAGCCCACTTGATTCTCTTCCCCTAGGGTTCGGAGCTTTCGGTTGGGCCCAGGATCTTTCGTTTTCTGGAACTCCATCCCCAGATCTCACCCAATTGCGCCTCGCTATGGCCAACGTCTAATTTACACATCTCTTCACCGATTCTTTGCCCTTGCTGAATGTTTCTAGTTTAGCTGCCAATACGGGCCAATATGACAAGTATCGATGTCTCTTCGGTACTTACCCGGGGGGTCCAAGCTGCATTTGTCTGGTCATCACGACCACGATGCGGCCAAAGGCAAGAATGAAGAGAATAGAATATTCCGTCTGGACAAGTATTCTAAGCGGCGCCTTCTGAGACGACGCCAGCATCTTAGACGAAAGCTAGTGTCGAATGGCTCTTGGACTACGACAGTCTACGTAGTAGACGACTGGATTACGGCCCCTGGCCGATGCTGTGGCCCGTAGTCGTCAGACTAGACAACCCGCAACTGTGGTAGCGTTTCTCGACCGCCTTTGGCCCCTTCGGCTTTTGCCCACAATTATTTTCAACCTCATTTCAACTTACATCCAGTATTGCAGTAGACCTGCATACTGCAGGCGGATCCTCACTCCGCTATTAGCATCCGCAGGATCGTACTGGACAACAAAGACACAACGGAGAACCCTAGTGGGCCGTTGCGAATCACTATTGTCTTTCTGGCGTCTGTTAATTCGATTTTATCACTTGTCATCGTAGGTACGGAACCCTAACAGGTACGCGGTGAGATGGCAAGGGGTACTTGTACGATTCCTTGTCATCCTCAGCCTTTTGCTAGGCCGTTTCTGGTACCAGAGCTCCGTGAAGCTTCTCCCTGTTCGTTTTTCTAGCACTTTTGGTCACTCCATGCCAGCATACCCACCTTCGTGGGATGGAACCCTGACGCTCCTTTCTGGCTGCATTGCATAGCTAATATGCAGCCGCCATTAGATAGACGACTGTAGTTGCTGGCCAATCGATCATGATTCGGTACTCTGCGAGCGCACTTCAAGAAATAATACCCTCTTACCTGCCCTCCTGACAGCTTCGCTGCCTTTCCTCTCCTTCCGATCTCGTTTCCCCCTCCCGCGGACATGTGAGTGTGTGTGTGGTCTGTTGTGTAGTATAGCAATTGTCTTTCTGGTCTCTCTTTGACGGCCTGTCCCACTCCTTTCTAAAACTTCTATTATTATTTCTCAAAAAGATCTATAGCTGTCTACCTAGTCTATGCGACACTAGGCCGCACCTCCTTGTCGGGATTTTTTGTTAACTTCTTTCTATGCCGATATAATACCTTTATCTCGAACTTCACGTCTCTCCTTGGCCTCTTAGGCTGTCTCTTACTCTATTGTTTCCCTTCTCGTCGCTTTATATATTTATCTTATTAATGTTTCGCTCTGCTCGATCGTAACCAACTACGATCTATCACTCTCCGTATCGCTCGGACTCCACACTCGCTATTATATACTCGCTTACAAGCCACTCGAAACGAGGCTCCACGCCGATTATACGCCGTTCATCATCAGTTTCGCAAATCATCTAACCGTTCGCGCAAATCGTTATGGCCTTTGTCGGCACACTGTCATAGTCGCTGGACTTAGGTATAAAAAAACCAATTTCGTGCGGCCACTTCCCGCCATATCGGGCCGGGCCCGCGGCAGAGGATGTCATCTTCGACTTCTTCATCGTCATCATCATCCCGAGCGCAAAGACCACCGCTGCATGAGAGATCGGACTCAGAAAAGAACAAGCTCCAAATTCGCATCGTCCCTTACTCACCTCCGAGGCCCGAGGATGACGAAGGTAACACATCTCATGCGCCATCACAAGCCGGGGAAGATGATGGCCACAACAAAACTAATGACCCGTCGCTTATCACACCAAGGACGACGAGAGCTACGATGTATGGAAATGAGGACTATGGCGCCAACTCACCTTCGCCTTCAATTTCGACGCCCGGTTCACCTTTGGCGAGGGTCAAGGGTAGAGGTGTTTCAGGATCGAAACTCGCTTCTGGCTCCGGTGGTGCTGAGAGCACCGCCCCACCATCCCCTGTCATTAATAGGCCCTCATATGGAAGTAATATTAGGCGTATTAATCCTCAATCAGAACCATCACCATCGCGCCACGATGACGATGAACCAGGATCGTCGGCCTGGAAACGTGCTCTCTCAAGACGAGATAATTACATCAACGTTCACTCGGACAAAACTTTCTCAGTTGTGCTGAAGTCTACGCGTCCGCGCAATTCCGACAGGTCAGGATCTACGGTGAATAACCCGCCGCTCTCCAACACATCAACCATCAGCTCGCATGAAGAAAGCTCATTCGACGCATCAACCGAAGATCGTCTCGGCTCTCCGTTGAGCTCGGTGCCCGAGCGCAGCGTCTCCCCTTACACGGCAGGTTCTCCATCGACCGCCACAGAATTACCTGACGAACACATCGAATCATCTTCTCCTTGGAACTACCGCATGGTCGGTGGCTTGCGTAAAGTTCCCCAGACTCCTGATCTGAAGGGCAAAGGCAAGGAAAAGGAAGTTTCCGAATCTCCCTTACCGCCGTTGCCAGTAACAGTTGTTACACCACCGGAAGCACCATCTTCTCCCCTCGCGACAAAACAATCTTTCAATTCGGAACAGACGGAATCAACCATCGAAGAAACTACGAACTACAAAGTTATAGGCCGTAGCTCGCCGCCATTGCCAGATACGGAAAGCATCGAGGCACCGCCTTCCTCAAGTAGTTCTAACTACAAACTTCTTGGGCAATCGTCACCGGCTCAAACTCTTGCCTCATTTGCGGCTCCTCCGGCATTCGCCGACTTTACTGACACACCAGGAAGCAGGAACTACATCGTCTACGGCGAAACTTCCCCATTATCGTCTTCCGCGACTCCCTTCCGGGGACACCGCTACCATTCTTCCGACGACAGTTCGTTGCAGTTGAGGGAGAGATATTCGCAAGAAAGCCTGGTTGTTCCTCCTCTCAGACCGCACAAGAGATCGTCTTCGGAGAGTCTCGGCTACTACAAGCAGCAGTCCAGAGAGAATCTGCGAGGCAGGGCGAATTCATTTTCATCTCTTACTAGTATAGTTAGCGGCGATTCTGCATCTTACTTTGGTGGTACCCCGAACGTCGTTCGTTTACATCATACGCCTTCCACCTCGTCTATCCCGCGATCTACATGGGTAGGACCATCAAACACACAACCGAGGGCAAGGATGGATACACATCAATGGAGCTCACAGCTTTCGACTGTGCCCTCCGAATATGAGGGCAGCGACCCTGGTTCCGGTTCCCGCGTCGTCTCCATGGGTTCCATTCCGGAACGCGTCAGCAGCGCCTTTGGTGGTAGTAGGGATAGTAGGCAAATGCGAAGTATATCATCATCGTTAGGCCTCGAGAATCTAGAGACGCGACGATCGCACTCGAGGTCAAACTCGCAAAGCGACTCTTTGGATCGCCCTGGAGCTGCTTATACGAGGAACGGGAGAGAACCGCCCAGCCCTCTAGCTCTTACCGTTCGAGACCTCGATGAGCACGGCGACGGATTAGCGGATTTACAACGCCTCGAACACAGGCCTTCGCGAACTCGTCTGGGTTTCTCTCGACAACCATCAGATAGGAGCCTCCGCTCTACCACCAGCTCGCGCGCCGGAAGCTTCACGTCCTCGTCTATTCCGAGTTGGGCCAGGTAAGATAACCCACAGAGCCTCACGAAATTGAATGCAATACTAATAGGCATTTTAGACTTTACTACAGCAACGGAGGCGGACGTTGGCTCGCACCACCTTCAGTCCGATCTGTCTCTGAGGCTGGCGATAGTCGGCCATCAAGTCCGTGGTTGGGAGGTCGTCGATCCCCATCCCAAGATCAGTTCTCCCAGTCTATCTACAACCCACGTCGTCGACCGAGAGAGGAGGAAGCTGGTAATCAACGACCAAGCTCGATGGAGATATCACCAGTTGTTGAGACTGGCTCGCTTCGTTTAACTCCCAGAACCCCTAAGAAGAAGACTTCAAGCATATGGTCTCCACATCTTCGCCTAGACACACGTAGCGGCTACAGTGTGTGGAATACGCCATCTGTTACCTGGTCCGCTGATAGCGGTGTCTTGGGGAGACGAAATATTCAGGTAGTCCTATTCATAATGGGATTTTTATTTCCCTTTGGTAAGTTCAATATCTACGTACAAATACTTCGACCGCTAACATTTATGAACAGCTTGGATGATTGCAGCATTCCTACCGCTGCCTCCAAAGCCAATGCTCGCCATGGACGAGCGAGACCGAAGTACCACAGAATTTACTTCCGAACGAGGAGAGTCGTCACACCGACAACCGATCCTCGTCGATGATTCGCGATATCAGAGCGCGAGATGGTGGAGAAACGTAAATCGTTTCATGTCCATCGCTGGACTCCTGATTCTTGGCGCTGTGGCTGCTCTGGTGGTAATAGGCGTTCGACAGAGATGGGCCCGTTAATGAGGATGACGGCGACGACGGCGCAACCAACTCGAACCAACGACATCGATACCAATTTTTTTCATTTTTACCTTCGAAACGACGACATATGATTTTCTACGTAATATGTAATGACGATTTTTATGAGCCACGCGGCTGCTTCAACCGACCATAGACCATCCTTGGCGACACTCGATACATAGCATTTTCTTTCACACCCACGACCAACACGCCTGCTACTACGCAAACCCCATCTTATATTTACCTCTACCATATATTCATCTTCGCATCTACTTCGACTTCTCTCGAAACCTGTATACATACACTTTAAACTTACGGCCTCTTTATTCGACTATTTCCTTTATTTGTACACTTGTAGAAAATAGATGGGAACCAACGGGACATGATACCCCCAAACTAAATTGCTTGTCTTGGAGTCGGAAACGTACATACGGACGTACATACGGAGAACCGAGATCTAATGACACGCTCTGCTCGGATATATTTGCTTTCTTGCTGGGACGATTCGTCCACCGTTTATTCTGAGGGGAGGGGAAGAGGATCCTTCCCTCGAACGAGGCGTTGAGAGGGAGGAGAAAACCGAGACGCATGTCTATAAGGAGGAAGGGAAAGACAGCGTCTCCGCATTTTGCATTCTGCGCACAAAGCATCTCATCTCGAAGCCAACAGCACGCTTCGAAAGCGTCTCTTTGATGCTTACATTAAACTAACTGTGTAATGTCTTTCTCGCTTAGTTTTAGCTTAGCCGCAGGCGGACGACATGACGCCTGCCATGATGACATTCATGAAATAAAAGTTACTTTTTGAAATTTATATACCTTGCCCTATGGCTTCTTGTTTGCTTTTCGCAGTGAAGTTTTCCTTCTATTTTGAGGTCGAGTTTCTATCTAGACCGCTATATTTAGCCCTGAATGAAGCGAGGATCTTCTGATCTTCGAAAATATGGTAGCATTGTTTCGAGATGTTCATGCAGATATATGGATGAAGGTCTCGACCATGAAGTTCTAATGTTGGTGTAACATCATCTACCTGAATCGTTTCCAAGCGTCTACTCGACTCAAATTGTAAAGCACAACTTGATAGTATTCTCTGCTGTCCTCATATGAGCCTGTCTACTAGGGTAAGGCGGCTGCTTAATACCAGAGAATTCACAAGTCAACCTTCTGACCCTTAGGATGCCTACATATATAGATATTGTATAGGCTGGTAGTAAGATTATTAATAAATTGCATGTAAACTGGCTTGTCTAGTTGTTAATGTCAACAAATCGATGTAACTAACGCCCTCTTTCTGTCTTCCCCTACTCTTATGCAAAGCAAATAAGCTGTATAACCGCCACCATCGCCGTTCTCACCCCTTGCTCCTGATACGAGATATCAACAGAGCTAATCGCTATATGCAAGCTAGTCAGAGTATGCCTCTACAGCGTAATAGACACAGACTCGGCAGATACCTAGGTACGTAAATCCGACTCTTCACTTACCATTGGAATCAGGGCTGTTGTACTGCTAAAATTCCAGACCAACGTAATTACCGCTTCCCTAGCATTGCGCTAAACCATGAGCTCGTTTCTACTCCCGAGGTCCGTTCCAACTTCGATTATCAACCTCGGCCAAGAGGGAAGAAACCGCAATAGTATACCGGAACCGTAGTCACATTACGACTCCTTCTTCCCCTCCACACTCCCATTCCGACTGACCACCGGAGCCTTCCCCTTCTCCATCTCAGCCCTGGCCTTCTCGACCTCCTCCCGGAGCTCCTGCAGCGCCTCATCGATATCCCTCCCCGGATCCGCGCTAAGACCCAGCACGGGTTCCTGGGCGCGGCTGCTTATGCTATCCGAGCTAGCAGAGCGCGCCATCTTGCCGGCCGCATCTCTGCTGGCGCCGGGAACGCCCAGGGCGCGCGCGGCGCGCTTGTCGAGCATTTTCTTGAGGTGCGTTTTGGCGGGGGACGCGAAGAAGGCCATACTGGCGCCTGTCGTGATGATGGCGTAGAAGTACACGCGTTGCCAGGCGAGGAAGGAGAGGTCGGCGCGGAGGATGACGAAGGGGGCTACGACGAAGGAGAATGTGGCCTGTGTTGCGAACCACGAGGCGATGTCGTAGTATTTCTTAGTAGGGAGAGGCTTTTGAGTAGCTGGGTCGAGGAAGAAGGGTCGTACGTTGCGGCGGAAATCTAGAGTGGAAACATTAGTAACGGGTTATGCAGAGGTGGGATGAGTAAATTGACGTACGCTTTGCGGCCGTTTGGACAAAGCTAGCGAGGACAAAGGTCATGTAGTATCCAGGGTAAAAACCGTGCCAGAAGGCGCTGGTCACGAAAGTAGCCAAGCTGGCACGGAAACCGGGCTTCCTGTTTCGCGGCGTTACGCGTAGGTAGATGTAGTAGCGCAGCCACTTGTTGGTGTTCATATTCCAATTCTCAAGGTAAGCACGGCTATTCTGCGCCAACTCGACTCCCCACGGGTTGATATTCTGCAGACGATTCCACGACACCTTACCCGTGACGGGGTCTACGCCGTTGTAGCCAAGGCCGGCCAGGATGCAAGACCCCTCCGCCATAGACCAAACGCCGTAGTATTTAGCCCTGGTAGTGAAGCCTACCATGTGCATGATGAGGACGCGGCGCAGAAAACCTGATGCCCCGGCCTCATCATTGAGGAGGGCATCTACATTGTACCACTTGCTTAGATTCAGGAAGACCCAAATCCAAGTGAGACCACCTGCCAGCTTCCACATGGCGGGAGTACCACTCCTCGGTATCCTGCGCTTCTTTCTGGTTGGGGGCTTCTTAGCAGGGTCGATATTCGCCGGGACGTCGAACATGGTGCAGTCGACCCAGCCGCGATACTCATTATAGTCAAACGCGGGGCCAGTCATCAAACTCGGGAAGAACAGCACATATCCGGCGTAGTCCAGCAGGCTCGGTAGCTTGATTATCCTCCTACTCTTCTGGAAGTCGCTAAGCTGGTCCTCTGGCAATGTGCCGTCCGCCACGTTCCAAGCGAAAGCGGACAGCTTCATGACGAGCACCATCTGAGCACCGGTGATATCGATTTCGGCGGGGTTATCGGCGAACTGACGGGCCAGCTGGTTCACGGCCATGTGGCCCATGAGGAAGAAGAAGGCCATCCATGGCATGTAGGGGGAGGTTCGTAGGTAGTGGGCGAGGGCGTAGGTGCCGGCCGAGGCGATGAAGAGGGTTCGAAGACCGGTCCATAACGAGAAAAGGCCAACTAGATAGAAGACTCCGCCACTGATGGTTGAGAATATATTAGCTTTTCGATCAGATCACTTGGAGTTGTATGGAATCCTGTGCTTTGAAATCGCAATCGTACCCTATGATAAATAGGTTCTTGTATTCGGGACGAGCATCTGGTACACGTTTTAAGAGGCCGGCAAGCGGGTAGGAGAGTAGGAAGGAGAAGATGAGCTTGACTGATTTATTGAAAGTTTTAGCAACTTGACTACGATACAAAAATGCAATATAGGGTAGATCTTACGCTCATCGGGAGAGGCTCCAATAACCCCGGAGAGCCATTCAAACGCTATTTAGAGTCAGCGCATGTAGCTACCACGAGAAAGCTATCCTCATCCTTACGTATATTGATATAGGGAAGCATCCTATGTCTTCGATAATCGTCTACTTAGGGAATATGGCATAACTTAGGAATTCGAGCGTGATGCGATGCGATTTTGAGGAAGGAAGATCAAGGACGAGCGAAATTCGCAGTGTTACAGCCTAGCTCTAGGTACGAAGTCTGACATCGACATCGACATAGGCATATGCACCGGATTTAATAGGACAGAACAGTATAAACTCTTGGCTCGGTTTGAGCGCTGGTCGACTAAAAGCCAAAGGGAGTGTGCCGCGACAAAAAGCCGTAACCAGCGACTTGGAAAGGCAGGCTTTTTGAGTGGATTGGCTGCGATCTACAATCTTCCAAAGAGCTCTAAGCTTCAACTCTAAACTTTTGGAGGGCCCTGAAATGTTGAGAACTTGGAAGGTGGGAAGCGTGGTGATGTCACCCGCCAAAGTGGGTCGTTTCGGCCATGTGCCAGTTGGCATGTGCGCATGTGCTCACTCTACTGGCTACGATAAAAAGGGGTCTCTTCAAGGTTGTCATCATAACAAATACTTTAGTATATGTGAGGCGGCACAGCTGCAGCATCTTCAATGGATCAAATCAGGTGGTCAAGTCAACTGCACATATCTTATGGAGGATACTATAAGCTAGGCAGTTATCTCTACACTGACTCACATCCCTTCTATATTAAGATTATCCGGTCACCATGTCCCTATAGGGGCAAAAGGTGAAGCGTATTTATGGCCAGGTCCATAGCCTAGTTGTTTATTATCACTGCCCAAATACAGCTCTCGCACGATCATATATGGCATGCCTTGTTCCGTCATTCGACACCAATTCAACATGCATTTTTTGCATTCGCATAGTCAAGGTCGATCGATCGAGGCTGTGTAGGCCCTTCCAAATCCGGCCGGGCTATCTTCATGAACCCAGTGCCTCGAAAAAAACAAAGAGGATCGAGGTCTTCGTTCCTGTCTTGCGCCGTCCAAAATATGATGAATGACTTTCCCCATATCCGTAGAGCTCCGTTTTCTCATTATAAGTTAAAAAGTCTATACAGAAATCAACTGCCCCCTCATCTGACACTACCAATCGAAAGGGATGGGTATGTATTATACAGTAAACGTAGCCGACATGGGGCTTAGCGTGGCGTGGTATGGGTGCTTGACTGTCTTGCAGTGTCTGCTGCCCATTTGGAATCGGGCTTGCTCGAATCGACCACGTGCTGTTGCTAGTAGACGCACTCCCGCGTGATTCGTAGAAGATAGTGATGTCTTATCTACGAGTTGGCGGCATCGCGGTTGCTCTGAGAGCTCGCACTCATCGTGGGTTGTACAGTGGGCAGCGAGTTCTTAGCCACCTGCGACTGGCGTACCTTGGCCCATGAATATACGATACCGCTGAAGAAACCGATGATGATAGCAGAGACACTGCCGACGGTAACAGGTGCCTCGAAGAAGATGAGTCCACTGACGGCGATCGGGAGCTTGTTAAGAGCTCCGACCATAGAATATGTGGTCGAGGACGTGACTCGGATACACCAGGCAGAGCAGTACGAGATAAAGATAGCAGCCATACCCGAGTAGATCATTCCGATGAGAAGAGCATTGCGGGATTCCTCCGGGAAGTTCTTGGCTAGGTTCGCGCTGGACCAGTCTTCGACTAACAAGGAGCAGATGACGAGGACGGGGATAGTAAGGAAGTTATTGTAAAACATGGCTGTCTACTGTTAGCAAATTTGACGAATTTGGTAGTTTATGAAAGAGAGCAAGACTTACTATCCCAATCCTTGAAGTTCATATTCTTAATGAATTTACGCATAGTCAGAAGATAGGAAGCGGTGCAAAAGACGTTCAGACCCATCCAGGCGTATCCGGCATTCAAGGTGGCCAGGGCAGCGGCGGCCTCGGCAGTTTGACTAGCACTACGAGTGTCCGCCCATGCTGCAACGACGGAACTGAGGACCATGAGACCGAACGATAGCAAAGCCAAGGGAGTGACGTTTCCGCCAAACCAAAGGACCTCTCCATACGCGATGACAATGGTAGTCAAGTTCTTGAAGATGGTGTAGACGGGTACGGAGAGGTATTGTAACGATTTCGTGCCCGTGTAGATCATACCGACTAGGAGGAGAGAGATAGGGAACCCTATAGCTATGTTAGCGAATATAGAACTCGAGAAGTAAATATACCAAATACTTACATCGCCTTCCCTTGTTAAAGTCAAAGGGCGCAAGGTTCTTGATCAACCCCAATTGCTTGCAGACTTCGATTGTCGCTATACAAACGATTGACTAGAAATAGGGGATTAGCAATTCAAGGTTCTCAGTGCTGAGCCAAGGCGTTGAATATATAGTACCTGAACTGCAAGGTAGAAGAAATTTAGATTCCATTCTGATCCCGAAACAACATATTTGTTGACGACGGTCATACTAATGGAGGACAGGCAGTACGCAAGAATTGAGATAGTCGGGTTATTCTCAATCTTGGAGAGCTGCGAGGCGAGGTTGTGTTGGGATGCGGCTCGCGCAGGGCGAGAGGACGGGATGAAGGGATCTTTCTCTCCTCCGAAAGGGCTTCGCATACCCGATTCAGGCATGCGGATAGTGTAGTCCTCATTCTTCTTGTCCGACATGATTGCGATATGATACCGTTGGCCTTAAACTATAACGGACGTGCGATTGGAAGAGGAGGTTGTTGTTGTTCGTTGGTGGTTATCGACGTCGAGGGTTAGGGCGTAGAAGGTAAGGAAGATCGGTGGACTACTAAAATCAGGGGAAAGAAAAAAAGAATGGGCTATCTGTCAAACGGCGCTGCGCCCGGGGTTTGTGGAGCCGATTAACGCGTTGATTGATTGCGACAAGTTGGAAGTTGGCAGGCAACAAGAAATTCCGATTATGTAAAAGTTCCTTCCAAGTCTGAATCAAGGATAGGAGACTCGACCGCTCAACAATATCACCAACAAGGCGTAAGATCGTGAAGAGAATTGGTAGCGGAGGTTTTAAACCTTCATTGATCACGGACGCGTGTCAGAGTATTTTATTATTCTAATCAAGGCTAATTTGCCGTTGCAGGCAGACAAAACATGAAGAGAAAATGAGGTAAGGCTAGGATTTCCCATGTTCCCATGTACTGTGGCGTCCCCTATCAAGCCTATGAGGCTTACATGTATGCCCTATGCAATCTTAGCTTGATCTTGGCAAGGTAAATATAGAAACCCTAATATGCCGTACACCCGACCAATTAGAGCTCTCATATTAAGCTTCGTTGCAACTTGACCCTATTATTTGAAGTTTTGCATATATCAAGTGCTTCATCTATGTACATCTAGGAGCATCGACTCCGGATCGTGACTATCTCAATGAGGAGATTCCAGGCGCGAGAACTATCAAAATGTTGTTTATTATCGGGGAGCGCTTTCTAAGAGTTAGTCCGGCGTTCGCATGTTCTTCCTTGCTGCCCCATCACACATTGTCCGAACTCTCGAACCCGTGATGTGCCGCTATGACAATAGGTAAACCATCCCTGACTCCACCATAAACGGGCCAGAATAAGCCCCTTAACACTGGTCCAAGCCAAGAAGAAAACATAATCCTAAGTAGTATCCATCGCTTCGGCCGTCGAATCCCCGGTATCATCATCCTTCTCCATCTTATCTTTATCTGCAGCCGACGACGCCGTGGCCGAAGCCTCTGTCTCAGGGGCCGCAGGGTAGTTCAAGTGCTTCCAATCCTCAAGTTCCTCGGTCACAGACCGTAGTCGATCCCGTATACTCTCGATGGCGTAGCTTCCTAGCACGAGCCTCAACGGCGGATACGAGCAGTGCGCGAGCTGCCACACAAGCTCCGCGCACTTGACCGCGCTGGTCGGTTGGCGGTCCCCTAGCCACTGTACCATGCGCTTCGCGTGTAGCGCCGGCGACGTCGAGTGCCCGTAAGCTTCGCTCGCTGGTTTGATGAGGAAGTGACCCCACGTCGGGAGTGGGTTGACCTCGGCGTCCGGCTCGTCCCTCCTGACAAGCCCCGGTTCTACCAGCGTGGCCTTGATATTAAATGAGTCGATCTCGTAAAGCATGGCTTCAATGAGGCCCTCAACGGCATACTTAGTTGCGCAATAGGGGCCGAGCCCCGGCACACCAAGAGCGCCGCTCGTAGAGCTAAAGATGAGATAGCGGCCACCGTTCTGGTGGCGGAAGTAGGGCAGCGTGGCCTGGATAATGTGCAGGGTGCCCATGAAGTTGGTCTCGAACTGATTGCGGATCTCGTGTTCGTCCTGGTCCTCACAAGCGCCGATGACGCCGTAGCCCGAGCAGTTAGCTACGACGTCGATGCGCCCGAACTGCTCGATGGTCTTGTCGATGACCTCGGCTACGCTCTGTCGCGCGCGTACATCGCACAGTAAGCCCAAACAATTCTCGTGCTGGTTAGACATCTCCTCGGGCGTGCTTTCGAACGTGCGCCCGACGTCTGTGACGAAATCGCCCCGCGCCAGCGCGCACTTGACGAGCGAACGGCCCATGTGGCCCGTACCGCCAAAGATCTGGAGGTTTGTTAGTCTTATTCATGTTGTATAAACAATTAAATGCTAGTAAGTTGAATATATTAAAAAGGTAGATAAGCGGCTGCCAAACTCACGATCCATACGAGTGTTTTCCTGGGCGCGTTCGGTAGCGGAGGTTCGCAGCTTGCGGGAAGAAGCAATTTGCCTTTAAGCACGCTGGTAGCGCTCCCCGCCGGTGACGGGTGAGCAACTTCGGACACCGATCTAGAGTCCATGATCTCGACTGCGACTGCGACTGCGACTGCGACTACGACTACGATTCAATGAGTGGTTCATCATCTCGCGAACCTCATTCGTATTACTCTGGCGCATAGTATTGCCAAGTATTCCCTGAAATCGAACCGGCAATTAAGAGAGCGAGAGAGCGAAGTTGGGGTTACAGCTGGGGTTGTGTACACCTGGGCATTTTTAGTAATCCCCGCAGTATTACTGCCGAAACTACGCTATATTAGAACAGAAGGACTGGACAGGCCAAAAAGTTAGGCACTCCCTGCTATACTTGAAAATGTCCATCTAATACATGTATACCGAATATCCAAAACGAGGAACTACTATGTACTAGGTTAGGAACATGCACTTTTTTTTCGTTCATCATATCATGGAGAAACTTCTAACGACAAAGAAACCATTGTATCCAAAGGTCAAGTATTGCTACCGCCATCAATGATACTTCGCTAATCCGCCCATCGAAAGCGTAACTTCGTAACCCCTTCACCCCAACTAACTTAAGCAGCCGAGCTCAAATACTGGGAGACGTACTCCTTGCGGAATTCGTTCGAGTCCAACTCGTTGGACCTATTCAGCGGCGTCCACTTGGGCTCGTCCTTGAAGAGGCGCATGGCCTGGATGTACTGCATTCACGTATTAGATCGCGCCGTACACAGGGGAGAACTAGACATACGTTGCTCTCATCCGTAGTGAACCTATGGTAAATACCCGGGGGCAAGATAATCAGATCGTCCTTCTCGAGCTGGATGCGGACCCACTCGTCGTCCTTGCTGCGAACATCGAAGTAGCCCTGGCCGTCGCGGATGTAGCGAATCTCCTCGTCCTCGTGCAAGTGCTCGTGGAAGAAGGACTTGACCTTCTCCTCGTAGATGGCGCCCATCTTCTCGGGCGACACTGTGATCTCGTCGCGGTTCTTGTACCCGCGGTTGCGCGCCAGCTCGTCCACCGCTGAGACCTCCGGGTACCGGAAGTACAGCACGCCCAGCTGCTCTAGCGCTGCGGCGTCTACATCTTTGCCCGAGTCGTGAGGAAGGCGTTGGTCGCCCTATTTAGCTGTGAGTATTGCGATCTACCACCCAGTTCGTACGGCTAGATGTGAGTGCGGTTGAAGCTTTCGCGAGAATAGCCCGCGATGGTGCAATGAGGGGCACTTTTTTGCGGTATGCCACTTACAGGAGCGTTATCGTACCAGTAAGCCCTCATTTTCAATCGAGGATGTAAATTGGTCTCGTAGATTTAGACTAGAAAAGTAATCGATTCGACCTATTCACTCAAGTTGGAATAAGGAAGCAAAGAATTTGGGGGATGGAAGCTTCTACTAAATATTTCAAGCGATTGCCTCTTCATCTATAGGCCCCCATGTTGCAATTACGAGGGATGGCGCCAGCAGCTAAAGGGTGTGACGTCGGGCAGCCGGCATTATTTTTTCTTTGGTGGGGTTTCTCAGGCTTTTCTTTCAGCGGGACATCCGCCTTTTAGAAAGCCTGATCCCTCACTGGAGGAATTGGCTTGGTCGGTTTTCTATAAGGCTATAGAGAGTTAGACTGCGAAGTCCTCACAGGGGACTGACATTGCAGATACGAGGACGGCGCCATCTATAGCAACACTCGGTATCTTAACCGTTAAACATGAACTTTCTCATTATATCATCAGTAGCTCCTAAAATAGCGCGACGATCATAGCATCAGTCTGGCAAAGCGCAATGGATCTTGCTAGAGTATAAGAGGATTTGAATTGCTACTAAGATGGATGTGTACTCCACCAAATTTAGCTCAGAGACTTACCAGCCAGTTGACCTTAAGCAGGTTGGAAGAACCGCATTCTTAGGTACTCTTACGCATAAGTATCTTGATAGGTAATTGTTTTTTTGAGTAGTATTTACAAAGCCGTCAACCTCGTCATGTTACATCTTTACCTAGAACGCCATTGTATCGTGCATTATGCAACGCCATTATACCGAATGCCGTCGCGATCCGCCCTAAAACGCCATAACGAATGGTATGTATGAGAGTCATGAGCACCATTTTCATATTCTTTTTTCTATCGGGGCTTATCGCACGTCGCCGGCAGCAAGTTCCGGGCCACCCGCCACGGCAAACTCGTTATTGATGGCGTTGGCTGTCTCGTCCCTTTGCGGTCTGCGCTCAAACAATCGTCGCCACCACATCGGCGGATCTAGCGGTCGCGAACCGTTGTGCATCGGGGGGTACACATCGTTGAAGAAATACCAGATGTGGCCAATAACAACACCCATGATCTCGTCCTTGGGCACCGTCCCGTGCATAACGAGGCTAAAACCCATGAGCACCCAGGGTAGATACGGCGCTGTGAACACCATCAGGCCCAAGATGCTTAGGCGAGTTTCCGGGTTTCGTCGCGACCAGATGTACACCAGAGTCGACGATAGCGGGTGCCCGAGGAACGGCATAGAAACTAGCGGCGAGAGGACGAGGAGGAACGCCATGGAGTATAAGAGCAGCCATGAGAAGTGGGCTGGCGACCGACCCGACGACTCTTCGAGAAGCCGAGAGTACCGCTGTTGGAAATAGACGTGAAAGAGGAGATCAAGCGAGAACGGACCGAAGTATAGGAATGAGGTGATCAATCGCCAGTACTGCAATTAACAATATTAAGTCAGCAAGCTGCTGACTCCTGTCGGTTCAACATCAGGGCATGCGGATCTCAATTCGTCGCTTACCTCGCCCTTCTGGAATACTGTTCGGACGCTATAGAAAAGCTGGAACGGCGTGACCATCTTGCCCTGTACCAGGGCGCTCATTAGGACAGTTGCTGCTGTCCACCATCGTGTGCATATTGGCATCTCCCAAAACCAGGTCTCCAACGGGTTTCGGTTGCCATCGCCCGCTATCATTTGATCCATGCTGGCCGGCTGTAGGAAATAGTCGAGCTGCGGGGGAATCGGAGGTTACGGGGAACGGGTAATAGAGGAAGACTTTTAGTCTTGATATAGATTCTATGCGAACAGAATACGCATTAAGGGATACATAGGTGAGGAGCAGGAGGTAAGGAGGAGAAGAAATCACAAAGGATGATTTGTTAATATGGAAGGTTAAGGTAAGGAAGGTAAGTAGCAAGTGCCAGCGGGCCGCGGTAGCTTATTGCCTCCTCAAACCACTGCTAATCTGGCCTTATCGGTAATAGGAGGATTGATTGAGTTGGCATTACCCCGACAAATGCATGCGAAGTGATTCACTACTCGTTTAATCCTTTTCTTTATGGCTAAATGAATTCAATTCTAGATTTGCATCAATAAGGTAAGTGACGTGATTCCGATTGTTCCAGCCCATAGGAATTTCAGCCACAGTAGTCAAATTTGTGGCTGGGAGGTTTGCCAGGGATAAGCTTAAGGACAGGGGTTGCTGGATTGGTGCAGGGATTTTAATTGAAATGGCTGGGGTCGCGCGTCGCGGGGCGTGCTTAATCGCGTTTCGACACTGGTGAAAATGGGAAGTTGCAAATTGAGGTCCCAGCCACTTTAGTTTCTATTATTTGCGCAACTCTTATTATTATCTTGCCATTGACCGGGTTCGGTTCTTTCTTCTCTTTCTTTCTTAGGAATGTGCTGCTTCTAATCCTGTCCACCATTCAACAATACCGAATCTCTCCGTTCCTTTCACAAAGCAACTTTCAATTATACCAAGCATATAATCCGATTCATTGAGACATACACAATCTTTGGCTAAACATACCCGACTCTGCGCTGCGCCGTGTCGCACAACCGTCGCATCAAGTATAGGAACTCGCTGAACCGTCTCACTATTTCCCAAAAGCTTCTACAAATCTTCTCGTCATACTACAATGGATCGGGGCGGTGGTGCAGCACCAGCGCGAGGCCGCGGTCGGGGTCGTGGTCGTGGTCGTCCCAGGGGCGGCGGCGCTGGTAGGGGAGGAGCAGGAGCAGGAGAGGGACAGGGAGGCGCGGGAGAAGTACATCGTGAGTTTACCAGCGATTCCGTCCCGAAACTATAAAAATTAACTGATCAATAGCAGGCGACCCCATTCCCTTCCCCAGGAGAAGAAGATATAGACCTGGAACTCTCGCACTGAGGGAGATCCGAAAACTTCAGAATAGCACAGACCTTCTGCTACGAAAATTGCCGTTTTCTCGACTCGTATGTTCACCTACCAACGCAGCATATCCCAACCATTTTGTCCGTGTACTGAGTGAAATCTAGGTCCGCGAAATCGCTTTAACAATGCGTCCCGTTGACGAAGGTATGCGATGGCAATCACAAGCCATACTAGCGCTCCAAGAAGCAGCTGAAGCTTTCCTCGTACACCTCTTCGAGGACTCAAATCTGTGCGCCATCCACGCGAAACGAGTCACAATCATGCAAAAGGATATACAGCTCGCGAGACGAATACGCGGCATATGGGGTGGCCTCGGTTGATTGGGGAAGGGAATCGCTACAGCATTACGTATTCCAAAATAGGATCCCAGCGTCGCGGATTCTTCCTTTGCCGGACTAGGTCGTTACCTGGTCAAAGGAAACCTGTACAACAAGGGGTTTGTGGATAAGGAGACAATGATACCAAGGCAGGGCGTTTTTGATTAGGGGCAAAAGTGAGCGGGCAGGCGTTGAGGAGTCGGAAATTGGCCGATCCAAGGAGGAGACGGTCGAATCGTTTTCGACTTTGATTGATACCACAATGCTTCGCCGTGGACAATGCATAGCAAAGTTCGAGATTATCAGAATATAATACTCGACGTCGCAATACTAAGAACCATTATCAATATATGGGTTGAGTGAATAAAAGGATGAAGAGATCAATCAGCTCGGGCAGTGAGCTTAACACTCCGAGGTACAGTAAATTTGGGGTCCACGTGGAGGATCCAGGGGCTTTAGCGGTGCTACGAAGCTACTATGGGTACCTCTACAGCTGTATGTATGTAATTCCGTGACGTCAATGCCAGGTGAGCAATCCGAAGCTCCCATTCCACAACATTGAAACATATTTTCAGCCTTGTACCAATCTCGTAAACGTCGTACTTTAAGGCTAGAATAACTCAATTGGTCTTTATATGACACAAGATACAATTCCCACTCTTTAAAAATGTCAGCGAGACTCCTCACACGAACCTTGGCGCCGCGGCACGCCCTCGGAGCCGGCATTGTCGGGCTCTCCCTCGGAACAAGCATGGCGACATTTAGACAACCAAGACTGCGCCTAGACGCGAGAGATACGCCACGGCCGATGAGCAGTCGTCCTCCCTCCAAAGAGAAATTAGATCCCGAGCTCTTAAAGCAACTTTCCGGAGGGAGCGTGACGGGTATGTTGACAATACTACTACTTGATTTTCGTCATGGGAACTAAAAATAGAGGACTAGGATTCGTATCAGGTGTAATCATTGGCATTTTCTCGCGGACCCTGGTGCTGCTCCTGGGCCTTTCAGTGGTGATTCTTCAGGCGAGTAACGTATAACTTCTCCCAAGTTTCTCTTTGGTCCTAATACCACCCAGGTGGCTTCGAGATACGGCATCGACCTAGTACAACAGCTCAAGCTCAAACAGCGGCTGGGAAATTCACGGATACTGGCGGCTCTGGAGAAAAACCCTGCGTTTAAACTGTCATTTGGACTATTCTTCGCGATGTCTGCATTTATGCAGTTCTAGTATAGTAGTTAATGTCGCCGTGCATAGAAAGGATTAATAGAACCAAATCTTGTATCCATCCTAGAAAGGTTGCGTCTCTCTCTTCAGCCACTCCATCGCCACCTTGTCCTCTTCTAGATACCCTTTCGTCTTGTCGAAGATTTCGGCATTGTATTTGTTAAGCCATTCCTTCTCTGCTTTCGACAAACTATCGGAATCGATAAGTTTGCGACAATACGGCACCATAGTGACATGCTCGAATCCAAGATATGGCTTATCGCCAAACTTGTATTTCGTCTCCACCTCCTTGACCATGATGATGTTCTCGATGCGGATACCGAACGAACCATCCTCGTAATAGCCGGGCTCGTTAGAAATGACGTTGCCAGGTGACAGCGAAACTTCCGAGTACTGCACCCTAGTACCAATACCGATCGGTCCTTCGTGTACGTTCAGGTACGAACCGACACCGTGACCAGTGCCGTGGCGGAAATCGAGTCCATTTTGCTAGATTCTTCGGTTAGCCAAAAGAACAAACCCCAAGACTTAGAATTGGTCCTACCCATAGATGTTGGCGGGCCAGTATGTCTAAGGCAAAGCCAGTCGTCCCCTTGGGGAAAATGGCTCTGTCCAGAGCGATGTTTCCCTTCAGCGTAAGTGTATAGGCTTCGACCTCTGTCTTGGTGGGTTCGCCGAAGTGCAACGTTCGAGTCGTATCCGTGGTGCCATCAAGATACTGCGCCCCGGAATCGCATAGGTAGATAGCGTTGGGGTCAATAATTGAACAGCTTCCGCGTTCAGGCTTGTAGTGAATTACGGCGGCGCTGGAAGGGTAGAGTTAGCGTGGCTGATCAACAGTATCGATTCTTTTTGGTAAAACTAACTTTGCTCCGGTCGATGATATCGTAGGAAAGGAGAGTCCTTTGAAGTCTTTTTGCTGCTTACGTAGAGACTCGAGCATGTCTGCAGCTTCGACTTCATCGATCTTTGCCTTTTTCACTGTAAGCTGATGTTCGAGCCAGGCGAAGTACGCAGTTAGGGCCGCGCCATCTCGAATGTGGCATGCTCTCATCCCTGCTAACTCGGTATCGTTCTTCACGGCCTTGGAGTCGCCAACCGGGCTTCGGATCTCGTCTACCATATCGTCCCCACCAAGCGCACGCTTTAGAGCCCACGATGCCCTATTAGAGATCAGGAACTTCTTGGTCCCGCTGGTCTTGCTAGTCTTGCTAGTCTCACTAGTCTCGCCGTTCTCCATGGTTTCTGCAGATTGGCAAAGTATAGAAGCATCGCCAAATATTTCTGTATAAGGCCTGACGGTAACACCGTTCTCTTCTAGGTACGATTGTCCCTCGGCGTTAAGCTTCGACGAGTCGACATACAACGTAGCTTGGTCAGCGGTAACAATAGCGTAAGAGAAGAAGACTGGGTTGTAGGGAATGTCGTTCCCTCGGAGGTTGAAGAGCCAAGCGATTTCGTCAAGCATCGAGACGACAAACCCGAGCGAGCTTTTCTTCCCAAGCTCCTTTCGAAGCTCCGCAAGTTTCGTCTTCGCATCCTTGCCGGCGAACTTTTCGTCCAGGACTGTTATAGGCTCGTGAGGTAGCGAGGGTCGGTCATCACCCCAGACTATATCAACTAAGTTCTCCTCGACCGGTGCCAACTCCTTGCCGCCGCTTTTCTTGATCTTTTCCGAGAGTTTCTTGGCGGCGCTACTCGTCAATAACGTCGGGTCAACAGCCACGACTTTGCCGCCCGAAGCTTGTTCTACGGCCCATTCTTGCCAGGTAGGAACATCCGCAAGGCCTTGCTTCAATAGCGTCCAATTATCATCTAACTGTTGGGAAGCCTGGTTGAAATAACGGCCATCCGTAGCTAGAGCAGCTTTGTCATGAGTGACGACGGCGCAGCCAGCCGAGCCAGTGAAGCCGGAAATGAAAGCACGACGAGCATCACACGGCGCAATATACTCAGAAGCGTGACTATCCTCAGACGGGATGACTTGACAGCAGAATCATTAGCCGCCAATACCTAGGAGAACTGGTGTTCAAAATACCTTACCATATATATCAACCTCATGCTTGCTCATGAGCTCGCGAAGCTTGGCAAGGCGAGCAGTGGTGTCGACCCTTTCCATCTTGATAGTCACAATAGAGCTCTGAAATCGAGAATTTGTAGGTAATTGTGTCGCCAGTGATGCCTTTATAGTCCAGAGTCGGGATCCCAGTCTCGGTATCGTGACAACAGATGGGACGGTAACCCTTGAGGTTATGAACAATGAGAGGGATTGAGAAATGTTCATCAGCACATGCAGCAACCAGATTGATCCCACCACCGATATATATCAGGGCGTTAGATCAACTCAGAAATTTGGATAGCGATGCTACCAATCGTGACCCTAGAAACCACCTAACCGCCTCAAGCTTGGGCGTGAATGGCCAGGCGGTATATATCTACGACGACGAGTGCATATAGCCCGAGCAAATCCAAGGAGTTGAGGTCGATGTTATGAAGGGGCATCCATCGAAGCCAATCGTAGGTCTCGATTTATGATACCGACAATTTTTTTTTTAGGAAAATAAAAAGTTATCGGAGGTTGAAAGTGTACGGTTCGAGACACAATGGCAAAAGGAAAGAGTGGGATGAAGTCTTAGCTGGCTCTGCCCGCCGGCATATGGAGAAGGCACTCTGGTGGAGGAAAGCACGTTTACTGGTACTTCGGAAGTACCTCATTTTTAGCTGGTACCTTGGCACTGGTAGCCCGACCGATCTCCGATAGGAAATTAAGTGGAATATTATAGATATTCGCTCTCCATGGGGTACTAGTGCATCCGATATGTGAATATCTACTTGTGATATACCTGGCATATATTCACGCGACGGCACTAAACCCCCACTATCAAATTGGGCGCTAAAAGCACAGTAATTGCCCAGACGACTCGGCGCGAATGACGTTGAAACAAACTGCAAAAAGCATAGTGGATAGTAACTTCCCACTGGGCAATCACCAAGTCCGTTCCTGTCTGCAGGTACATACCCGTGGACGGTGGACCTTACACAAAGGGAACAACAGTAGGGCTACTATACCTAGGTATGTACGATAAGCTCCAGCGCTACTAGTACTCACTACTATGTACCTAGGTAAGTACGTACCTACCTACTAGTAGTGTTATCAAGTAAACGCCTAACGCGTCTACTGTGAGCTTTGAAAGTGTAAAGAGAACTTACTATTCAGCCTCACCCGGCACCGTGCCAACTACCTCTTTTCAGCCGTAGTAAAATTCCACATCTTTTTTTTCGTCAGTCGTCACGAATCTATTTCATCTCTGCGTCGATGAGTTGGAAACCTTCGGATTCTATCCCTTAAACCATCACTAAGAAATTTCACGATATGGAAGAGATACCCCGTCAGGATAAACACCATCATGGAGAACGTCTCGCTTTCATCTATTACTCTACCTGAGGTTGAACTTGTAGGTTGACATTTCTCCCAAAACCCCTAATAATGAACGGCTATTTAGGATGACTCTACGATTCATTGGCGTTTGATTTCTGTGATGTTTAGGTCTTTATTGTTTACTTACTCGTATTTTGGTATCCTTGGACTACGGTGCTAACACTTCTCGATCGACCTAGTTGGTTCAAGAGTTGTACAAACCAAATACGCCTCAGACCATCTCCCGCATTCAGGAAATCCTTCAAACCCTCCAGAAATCACCCAAAGGGTGGCAACTTGCAGACGGTTTGCTCGGCAGACCTGATAACAATGTCAAGTTTTTCGGTGCCTTGACCTTCACTGTCAAGCTAAACACCAGTGAAACGTATCGTCTTCCCTCTATTCCTCTATTCCTCTACGAGTTCTGACACTAATTCGCCCGTAGCTTATCTGATGACGACGCACTTTCAGTCATCCAAAAACTTATATCCTTCCTCATCGCCTTTCTAAGAGATGGGACGGCTAGCTTCGTTATCCGGAAAGTCTGCGGTACTTTAGTCGCATACTTCATCCGCTACCCTCAATTATGGCGCACATGTGTACGCCATCTTTCGTATTGCCTAGAGAGCCGCACTAGCATCCCCGTCAAGGAAGTCGATAAATTTTCTCCTTTTCAGGATGTAGCCCGAGCATTAGATACGGAAAGTTACTACGTCGTTACATGGTTTGCCCAAATGTTAGCCGACGAAGCAGAGAAAGTGGACACCAAGTCTACTAAATATCTACCCGTCCACGAGGCGATGGAGGTGAATGCTCCCGATGTCGCAATCCTTCTTGGTCGTGGCATCCACCCCGCCGATGCCCAGTATACTCGCCCGGAGGACTCGATCAGCTGCCTAGAGGCTTGGCTTAAGTATGCCGACTGCAGACCAAAGGACGAAGTAATCAAACCACTTCAGCTGCTATTTCCAATGGTTTTCAGCTGCCTCCCTGACGACGAACTATATGGCCCCGCCGTCGAGCTCCTCACCGATCTCCTAGATAAATATGAGTCATTCTTCCCCAGAGAGTGCCTCGATTCCCTATACGCTATCTTCGAGGGTGAGTGGGGCAGGGAAAAACTCCGATCAGCACTGAGTAATAATGATATGGATGACGAGTGCCGTTTTGGTCTATTCCTGCTAGCTGCTACATCGTTTGCCTATACAAGGGATAGAGATGACGGCCGATTTAAACAATTACATATTTCCGTCTTCTCGATGCTGGGGACAAAAGGATATCCTGGGGTGGATGACAAAGTGTTCGTCCCAATCCTCGAATATTTCGCATCTCGGGTTGAAGACCTGATGGACGATCTACCATGTCCACCGAACGAGGAAATGGTGTTGTGGGTTAGGGCGGCTATCCCAGCCATCTTGCCAAAAATACAGTACCCGCCTAGTTCCGTTTATAACTCTTGGGATTCTACGGAGAGAATTGCTTTTGCGGATGCACGTAAGGATGTCGCCCATTATCTAGAAGGTGTCTATCCCCTGATAGGAAAGAAACTGTTCGCGGAGCTTGAGGAAAAAATACGTTGGTGTTTGACGAACTCGCTCTGGGCTGAACTTGAGGCGGCGGCTTTCTGCCTATGTGCTCTAGCAGACGCTATACCGGAGGGCGATCCTTGCGATGACTTATTAACGAATGTTTTCGGATCACCTCTATTTGATTCTCTACGTCAGGGGCGGGACGACATCCCCATTCGAGCTAGGAAGACGTGTCTCTGTCTGGTAGAGCGTTATTCGGATTACTTCTGCGATCATCCACAACTCTTACCGGCTGCTTTGAATCTACTTTTTAGCGCCGTAGGTGATCGACATCTCGCCTTACCCTCTTCCAAATCAATATACACCCTCTGCTCCTCCTGCCGAATTCTTTTGACGCCAGAAGCCAACGCTTTCCTCGAGCAGTACGAGTCGTTACGCAACTTTGAGCTCGACTCATTGGCTGAGGAAAGGGTGGTGGGTGCCATCGCCACAATCATACAGGCAATTCCTGAGCACGTCGAGAAAGCGAGTGCCTTTCAAAGGCTACTAACCATGATAGGATCGGATGTAGAGAACAGCTTGCAGCTTTTTTCTTATGGTGAAGGGACTCTTATACCTCCTGACAATCCGGTACGTATTGTTTGCTAACCATTAAGTTAGCTTGGCTTGTGAATAGTAAGTATCTAATATCATGTAGATAATAGTGCGGACTTATGACTTTGCACAACGCCCAACGACGCCCATTCCGGCATCAGACGTATCGTTGCAACTAGCTATTCGAGCTCTTCGTTGCCTTAGCAGCATTGCTAAGGGGCTCCAGGAGCCCTCGGAAGCTCTCATCGATCTGGAATCTGATGATAACAATACTCAAGTCCCTAAAGAAATGAATTTAGATCAGATACATATCGATATCATAGTAAGTATACCGTCGCTTTGCATCGTAATCCCGGGTACCAAGAGAAATAGAGGCTGACGACTTTCAGAATATTCTCGACCGACTTCGGGTAACGTTCTCGAGTAGTAGCGAAGTAGTCGACGTCATCTGCAGCATCCTTCGTGCCGGATTCTCCGAGGTAGAGCCAGGTCCATTCGTATTCTCTCCGCAGATGGTAACCGATTTCATTATCGCCCCATGGCTGAATCGTACTGCCACAGTGGTCAACACAGCAAGTATTTTTGTTACATCACTCAGCAGTGGAAATGCAAAGAAATCCGTCGGCGAGGTTCTTGAGAAGCTCTTACCGTGGGCATTCGGCCTACTGCATCAATTGTCAGGTGAGTTGTCACTGATTTTCCTAAGCCTATGTACCGGCTACTCCATCAACGACTGATTCGCCTATTCCACTGCATATTTCCTCAGTTGGATCATAGTGCTGACGATAGTATAGAACCTGAACAAGATCCTGAGCTAACGCAATACGGCCTCGAGTTTGCCAGGACAGTCATGACCAAACGTCCAGACATACTAATGTCCCAACCCGCCAATATACTTGAGTTTCTCTTCGAGTTCGCTATTAAGGTGCTCCACGGAAATGAACCATTGCCAAAGGCGGCGGCAGCAGATTTCTGGGTATTCATTCTAACCCAACATCGAACCTATGGGCTCAAATGCTGACTATATGACTACTAGACTAAGTTTATTACGCTAAAGGTGGACGACCAGAACACACAGGCCATCGTAGACAACGTGATGGCCTATGTTGGTCCGAAACTGTCCGAGTCTCTCGTCCGAAACATCGGCGGAAAGGCGCTGAGGAGTGAACTGGATAAGCTTAGCGAGCCGTTTAAGAAACTGATCGCTCGCCACGTCGACGCCCGCCACTGGATAGAAGCGGCGCTGAAAGATCCGGCATTCCCTGGCGATAAAGCTACCGCATCAGATAAGGAGACGTTTCTGAAGAAAGTTATCAGGTAGGTTTATATCGCGATTTTTTTTTTAGAATATGGAAACTAACGCTTCCATACCAGTCTCCGCGGCAATCGTACTACGAACGAGGTTGTCCGTCAATTCTGGCTAGCCTGTAGGGGCTCGGATTTTGCCTATGCATCATAAGGGTTTGTTCATTGGGCACTTATCGGACATGTGAATCTCGATGGGCGATAGATAGAATCAACGGAACTTGATGCGCAACCTTGGCCTTCTTTCATTCGCGCCTGGAGAATTGTGATATGTTGTGTTCCACCGTGTCTACGCGACGTTCTTAGGTATGCGGTGGGGAATTAACCCACAGATTGACTATATCGTACCTTCTATACCGCAATATGAATAGTAGTACAACTCTTCGTAATGTTTATTTCTTTTCCCCCCTAACTATTGTACATCGGCCGCGGTCCAAAGCCTACCGCAAACCGCACCCGCCTCATAGTTTCCTCCGCATTTTTTCGCGCCGCCTCCGCGCCCTCCGCCGCGATCTCATCGACCCACTTCCCACCCTTGTGGTTCAGGAAATACTCGTACAGCTCCCGCACGCCCTCCAGTTCCGCGCATACCGCCGCTACTACGTCTCGTTTCAGGTCCTTGAGCGTGGCGCCGGAGTACTGGTCCGCGAGTTGCTGCGGGGATAGTCTTTCCCCGTTTTTGGAGTCCACGGGCTGCTGGCATTGGGAGAGGATTTCCAGCAGGTTGGCGACGCCCGGGCGCAGGTCCGGCTCGTAGGTCACGGCGTTGTGGCTATCGGTCACAGCGTGCGTGACGCGCGACCGGATTTCTTGGAGGGAGGCGGTGATGAGGATGCGGGAGCGGTGGTTCGGGGTGGATTTGGACATTTTGTTGTGCGGGTGTGAGAGGGACATTATGCGGGGGTAGGGGGCTGTTTGGGGATTAGTTGAGTCTTTTTTTTTTTTTTTTTTTTTGAATTGAAGATGTATATATAGAATTAGATGAGAGAAGAGGAGGAGGAGGAAATGTGAGAGGTGGTGGAGGGATGGAGGTAAGAAAAGGAGAGAACGCACCGGTTACGGTCTCGGGCGGGATCAGGATGTCTTTGAACGTGTGGTTGAAATTCGTGGCGCACTCCCTCGCGAACTCTAGATGCTGCCGTTGATCGTCGCCAACGGGGACATGTGTCGCTCGGTGCACTAGGATATCCGCAGCTTGGAGTACGGGGTATGAAAATAAACCCAGTTTGAGCTTGGACATAGCTGCGTCGTCGAGCTCGGCGGCCTTGTTATTCATCTGGAGTTTGCTCTATATCCCGCGTTAGACGTTGTTCACCCGCAGTAAAATCCCATAATGAACCGATCTCATCAAAATACCTTCCACTGTGTCATCCGGCCTAAATACCCCATAGACGCCGTACAGCTAAGAATCCACATGAGCTCGGCGTGCTGAGGCACGGCGCTCTGGAAGAAGATGGTGGTCCCCTTATTCGGGTCGAGGCCGATGGCCAGCAGCGCGGCCATCATCTCACGGCGCTGCACGCGTAGGGCGATAGCATCCTGGGGCATTGTAATAGCGTGCAGGTCTACGACTGAGAAGAGCAATTTAGCACCCTCCGAACCTGTCTCTTGCGTGTCATCTTGGAGCCGTTTCCACTGCCGTAGAGCTCCGAGGTAGTTCCCTAGGTGCGGCACGCCGGTGGGCTGAATCCCTGAGAAGACGACTTTTCGCTTCGGCTGTTTCTTCGTCACCTCCTGTTGCTTGGTGGTGGTAGTGGTGGTGGTGGACTCATTGCGTCTCTGATGCTTTTGAGGAGATGAGCATAATATTTGCCTCCGCGTTAAGCCGGCTAGAGGCCTGCACCGGGCGCAGAGTGATGGGCGCATCTACTCTGAAATCCAGCTCTTGTGTTCCAGCAGCTGTGAGCAATTTGAGATTGAAGCTGCTTAGTGCCTCGCTTCTTGATTATTTAAAGTTCTGGACAACTTGTGAGCCAGACATTTCTCATGTGAGTATGGTAAGTAAATAAAACATTTCCAATCTCAATTGGCCTACTTACAAGTTTAACTATGAAATCTTACAGCGTTCTGCTTCTTGATGTTCTGGTAATGTTCCAAGGTTGAGACTGATAATTGAAAATATGCTAGAATAAGCTTGGACCAATCAGAGTGGACGTTAGACTGATTCCCCTGCCAGGTGTAATACCAACTAAAGTGCCACGGTTTAACGCTATCACCTGGTCGAGCTCCTCTGCTGATGAGCTGGTTCAAATTACTACCGCATGGAGGAAATAGGAGCTTGAAGAATAAATAAATTTGTACATATTCAGATTTTATAATATAGCACATCATTGTACAGATAGATAGAAGCGCATCAGGGTGTACGTCTAAACCTCTCGCTCGCCAACAGTTCCTTCACCTTCTCTACCGTACCCGGTGTCTTATCCCTTCCGAAGTGCTCCATCTTCTGTTCTACGATTTCTTGTAGAGACTTCATCTGCGAATCCATCTTTTTGCCGGTTTCTGTGTTTTAATTAGCCAACGTACTCATATCTCTAATGACCTTCGAAGATTTCGAACATACCGAGACTGTCAAACTCCCATACGTTCGCCTTCATACCGATACCATAGTATGCGTGCTTCTGAAGGTATGCCAGCCAAATCTGTACAGACTCTGGGTGTCCGTCTCTGATCTGGATCAATCTTCTCCTTGTTATCCTCTCAAAGTTCTCTTGTGACTTCTTGAAGATGAAATGACTCCTCGGGACCGTCCATCGTTCTGTGATCTTGGGTAAAGGTACCGGTCCAAATGCCGGAAGATTCAGGTAGTATGCGGCTCGTAGGGCGAAGTCGCAGAAGAATTCGAGATTGGGAATGCTGAACGATCGGAGCTGTAGATCGCACGTGGGCACGCCATATTGGGCTTCCCGCCGGAGGGGTTGGAGATACAAGGCTTGAACAGCCCTGGGAAGTCGAACATCGTTCTCTTCGCGAGGATCCGGGAGTTCGTTCCTGTGGACCGTGTAAGTAATCGTCAATCATTCAAGGTGCTATATCCATGTTCGTACACTAATTGGGGAGGCCCGGACTTGAGCGCGGAATTGGGTTCTGGATCAGCTCTATACATATGTAGACAAGTTAGAAGCCAACTCTATAGCACGGGAGGCCTCAATTGCAAACTGTGACATACACTGACGCTTGTGAACGAGTGCTCACGAGGCTGACTAAGGCGTTTCGTGGTTGTTGGACCTTTCATGGTGTAAGCTTAGTTTCATTCTAGGATTTCGTGAATTAAAGAAGTCGTACCAATGGCCGAGACAAGGCTTGCCGTATCGGCCGTGCTATCGCTGATCTAGTCATCTTGCGACAATTGCTTTCTCCCTTCCAGAGAACCAACCGGCGCGATCTTGAAGATGAATAAGATGTGGATCAATACTTGCGATGGGGCTCGAAAATTGAAGCGTTATCGATAACAGTCCCGCGCTAGGGCGTGCTGCTAGGGTCTAGGTAGGCAGCAAGACCTCGGACGATATGCAGCTAAGGAGATTATGCGATAAATAGCTTAACTTTATCAGAGCTCCCGTATCTTCACCCCACATCGCTTGCCTACATTGATCGTAATAAACAGCGACTCCTACAACTTTCACCAACCTTGAGATTTTGATTGTTGGCACAACTTTCTCTCAGCAGTCAAGATGGAGATAGCAATGAGATCATGGGGTAAGTTTCTGCTCGCCAGTTTCCCCTATATCCTCTTGATTTTCTCTGGAAGTCGTACTGACAAGCTAACCCCTCAGAGCTGGACAACGACATCAAGCTCGTTGATCCCACACGAGACGCCCTTTACAATTACTCATCCGACCGCGAGAGCGAGATCAACTCCCTAAAGCCATGGAGAGATAACCCCCACTACTTCCAACACGTACGAATCAGCGCCGTCGCCCTCATCAAAATGGTCATGCACGCCCGCTCCGGCGGCTCGATCGAAGTCATGGGCATGATGCAGGGGTACACGGACGGCGACACCATCATCGTAACGGACGCCTTCGGGCTCCCCGTCGAGGGCACCGAGACCCGCGTGAACGCCCAGGACGACGCCAACGAGTACATGATCGGATACCTGCAGCTGTCACGCGACCAGGGCGCCCGCCAGGAGAACGCCGTGGGTTGGTACCATAGCCATCCGGGGTATGGGTGCTGGCTCAGCGGCATCGACGTCGGCACCGAGAGCATGCAGCAGAAATTCAACGACCCCTTCGTCGCCGTCGTCATCGACCCCGACCGCACCATCAGCGCCGGCCGCGTCGAGATCGGCGCCTTCCGTACGTATCCCGACGACTACAAGCCCCCCGCGGGCGCCAGCGACTCGTCCCAGACCGTCCCGCTGGCGAAAACCGAGGACTTCGGCGCCCACGCGAGCAAGTACTACAGCCTTGACGTTTCCATCTTCAAGTCGACGCTGGACTCTAATCTGCTCGAGCTCTTGTGGAGCAAGTACTGGGTCCAGACGCTCTCGCAGAACCCGCTCCTGACGAACCGCGACTTCGGCGACAAGCAGATGCTGGACTTGGGTTCCAAGATCCGCGAGTCCACGCAGACGATCCAACGGACTGTTCGGGGTGGAGGATTGTCACTCCACGGTGGAAGGGCGGTGGTTGATGCCGATATGGATAAGTTGGCTCGCACCAGCCACTCTGTTGCGATGAATGAGAAGCAGGGACTTATGGCTGTGGAGGTGAAGGCTAAGATTTTCAACGGCTTGGGTGCTACAGCTAACTCTGCTACGACGACGACAACAACATGATCGCTACGCTTAGAGGAAGAGACCAGTTAGTTCACTGGGTGTACGCGGGTTATCCGCTAGGGTAGTCACTATGGCATGGCCCTCTCATGAGACATGAAGCATTAGACGGCGTTCGGATGGGCAGAGATTTGACTTTAAAAAGGATGACACGATAATACAGAGTTTGATGCTTTGCATCTGATCTACATGTGCACTAATATATACATATATATCCGAGAAGTGGTGATTTCGTTCCCCGTTGGCGTAGTCCTAACACTCCCATCCCTACCGTCTTGCTTTCTTCGCTATCTCGTACGCCTTCTCGACTCTCCTTAGACTCTCTTCCCTCCCGAGTAAAGCTAAACTCGGTATCAGCGCCGGCCCGGGCCGCAACGCCGTGACCACCCACCGCAGGAGGTGGTATCCCCAAGGCTCATCCACGGATTCTTCCCGGTATCCGTCGCCCTCGTCGGTGCGTTTGGTGGATACACGCACGACAGATTTCAGGAACGGCTTCACGACGCGGTCGATGTTGTCCGCTGTCCACTCCGCGTCCGGGATGCTCTGCAGCAGATCCCGCAGCGTGGCGGTGAGCTTGGAGACGCTGCAACGGGTCCGTTCCGGTGATGCTTCTTCTTCACCCGGAAGCACGGGTTCTTGGAGAATGGTGAAGATCTCCGGGGTCGTGGCTTCGTGGGTTATGCTGTAATGGTACACCGCGTCCGGCACCTCCCAGATCAGGTACCGGTTGCGCAACACGAAGGTCTCGGCGTCCCGGTAGTTCTGGATGTCGGCCTCGAGGAGCTTCCTGAGATACTCCGTAGACACGACCGCCTCACCGTTCTCAGATGGTTGGGACCGGGCGGGCGATGTTACGGGACCGAACTCGGCTGCTGGGTCGGTGATGGGGTCGCTGGTAGGTGTGCCCTCGGCTCGGGAAGGAGAATGGGCCATCCGCTGCTCCTCGTATTTCCTCACGCGCGCTTCTACGGCGGGGATGACGAGGTTGGACACGCTCTGCGGGCCGGTCGATTGGACGAGCCGCTTAACATGGGCTTTCTGGAGGAATTCGTGCTTCGTGTTGACTGTGATGTCGCCCTTGGTGAAGCCGAGGTTGAACTGTGCGTCAGTGTGAGCACTTCGTTTCTAATTGTAAGGGGACTAGAGTTGTTGGATAGCTTGAGATATGAAGTACATGACGAAAAAATCTCGTGCCTCACTTACCTTGCTGATCATCTCATCCAAATCCATGACTTCCTGCTGCCCCTTGACACCCTTGCCTAAGCTCCATCCGAGTAGCATCACGTAGTTCAACAGCGTAATCGGCAAGATACCGCGATCCCTCCAGGACGCTATGTCGACGTCGCCGTGACGTTTACTCAGCTTCTGCTTCTCCTGGTTAACGAGGAGTCCGACATGCGCAAATTGAGGGGTTTGCCATCCAAACGCCTCGTAGAGGGCTATGTGTCGCGGCGTGGACACGAGCCATTCCTTCAAGCCATCAATATTAGCCTGCTATTCCATAGACATACATCAGGGTTTACTTACTGCTCCTCGGATCACATGCGTGATCTCCATCAGATGGTCGTCAACGACGTTAGCGAAGTGGTAGGTAGGATACCCATCCCTCTTGATAATGATGAAGTCGTCCTCTGGTTCGGGCTTCGTATAGCGTCCGTATACTAAATCATTCACCAAGGGCCTGTGATCGCATTTAAAGCGCACGCAGTGTTGCTCTCCGTTGGCAGCCCGCCTGGCGGATACGTCTGGCGGGATGTGCGAACAAGTCCTATTGTAGGTAGTCGGACCACCCTCCTGTATACTGATGGATCTCATATGATCCAAGTCTTCAGGCGTGCAGAAACATCGGTACGCGCGGCCCTCGCCGATTAGCTGGTCCGCATACTTCGTATACAATTCTAATCTGTCTGACTTGGAAAAGTTCAGCACCGTGACGCCGGAAAAGTGAGATATGGTAGAAGTACCTGCCTATACGGGCCGTATCGCCCGCCCACATCGGGACCTACATGAGAGAACGAGTGAGCATGAGAGCATTCCTATACTGGATGGGTATGGCAACTGTACCCTCATCCCAGCTAAGGCCTGCCCATTTCAAATCTTCATAGAGTCTCTTCTCCGCATCCGATACGATTCTCAACTGAGACATATTAGAATACATATTCATTTTCATGTAGTAGAAATATGAACTTACCCGATCCGTGTCTTCTATTCTCAATAAGAATTGGCCACCGGTGGCCTTCGCAAGTAGGAAGTTGTACAGGGCTGTCCTCAGCGAGCCTATATGCACATATCCGGTCGGGGACGGCGCAAAACGTGTCCTAGCTGGGGTAATAGGGAGAGAGCTTGGGTTCGGTTTATCTACTGTTCTGGTTCGGCCAGAAAACTTGTGGCGGTTAAAGGCGCGCGACGGTAGAGCGAGAAATGGCCTACATAGAGGGCCGCGTACAATGTAGAGACCCTTCATGGCCTTTCATGGGTTTATTTCGTTTTTCATATCTCAGATACGTCGCTTTCGCTCATTGAGCTGCAAGCAATTTTATTTAGAAGCCCATCATCCGCTTGAACATGAAAAGTATAAGTTCATTTTAGAAGAATGCATATTCGCTTATTAACGTCAAATGAGTATGCACTTATGGGACTCATCTACCTGATACATGCATATGGAACAGCCTGAGAGGACAATCTAAGTCGATAGAGAATTGTGAACCCACCCATCCGAAGAAGATCCATGTGAGCATTCCATAATCTGTATCCCTCACGTACAACAAGTATTTTGCTCTCTACCAAACCCCATGAATTGTTCGGGTCAGGGGTTATAAGAAGCACGATCCATCAATCCACGCCATAGACGACGCCTATTATTCCACAGTCTCCAGAGCTAAGCAATGCAACAATCCATGATTCTCCCAACTGATACGGGTTATACGGTATTAATCGTGAGTTGAGAGTAGCTTGATTCTTTCTAACTAAACTATGAAAATAGCGAGTGGCTTTAGTTGTAACAGTAATAATCAGGGAACTTGATTTTTCTAACACTAATTTCCAGGCTCAAACCTCAATACGCATGAGTTTTGATGGCCAAATCCAGAGTCACGTGATCGCCCCACATACGTGTCGTGCATGAGCCACTCAGGCGCAAGCTAGGATCAGCGCATTGACCACCTGGATTTAGGGTTCATCACCAACGTCGGATGTCGTTCTGGTGGAACCAGGCTAGATAGAGTTGTCTGAAGCGGGCGTCGCTGCAAGGGGCGACGGAGCAGATCCTGTACGCGCTTGTTCTCGGGTGTTGCGGTTGTTGGGACGACAGCGATAATTATCGGCTTCGGCGTCCAACCGATCTGGGCTGCCTCTGCGACGCGACCCTCGACCCAGGATTGAGTCGCGTTCTGTGGGAAATGCTCATAGAGAAGAGCCTAGAATGGAACTCTTACGCGGCCACATCGTCGCCGTCACGTCGTCAACGTCTCAGTACTGGGGAACTGTAGCCTTGGCAGTTCCGGCCAGGTACTAGTGGCGCCAGATCATCCCAGGCTCGTCCTAAGTACTAAAATCGGCCTCTCCGAACCTCATGCGTACAACCGAGGAGGCGATCCAACATCCCAAACATGTGACATTGCCAAAATTGGATAGCCACCATTATTGAAAAAGACCTGTAGGGAATATCTTGAAATCTTACGGACCACCATGTAATTGCTGCCGCCGGCTCCTTCTTGTGATACTCGAGCCGGGAGATGAGCTTGGTGCCCCATGGGAAGTTGTAGTGGTATTGCTAGGCGCATTCTGAGAGACGGTCGGCTGTTGCGGTGTCGTGGCGTCCAGGGATCATCGAAGCCACCGTGAAGCGAAAAACTTCAGGCCACCTAGGTATCAATGACTGCGTAGAGCGTTGCACCTACTGTCGAGTCAGGGATCGAGTCAATGAGAGGCCAAAGGGGTGAACAACTATAAATTAAATGAAAGTTAAGAAATCCATTGGATTCAGGGATGGGCGAAGACAGTGAAGGTATGTCGTGAGCATTGAAGAATGGGGATGGTGAATAGAAGAAGAGGATGGCAGGAAGAACTATTCCAGAGCCACGCCACTCCAGAGGGGAAAAAAGACACAGTGGGAGAGTTCACAAAGTGCCGAGACATATCGACATCGCCAGGCATCCAACAAAGGAAGGTTCCACGAGAACCAGGAAGGCTGTTACCGGTTCGGATAAACAGAAAGAACCCGGGGAAGAAGATAACGCAGCAATAATAAAATGCGGGTAAGGGAGCCACCGAACACACGTAAACATAAACGTGAACATGGACGTGAACGTGAACGTGAATGTAAACACAAACGACGACATGAGGAACAAGAATAGTCGTCTCTAGCAACATGATGCGTTCAACTGAACGCTTGATCGAGAGAAGCTGGGAGCATAGGAGAGTCTGACATGAGGATGAAATCCAACGTACCTTGTGATAAGTGAGAGGACCTGGCTCACCGGATCGCCCATCGTCTACGCCTTCGTCACTTGGATTCTTGGTCTCTGGCGAGAAGCTACCGCTTGTGCTACCACTTGGGCTACCGCTTGGGCTACCATGGAAAAAGAGTACTAAGGTGCTTGGGTGATGAAGGCAAGCACATGCAGCGTACTAAGGCTGGTAGGAGCTAGGTAGTCTCGGATGGATGTGATCTTGAGTCGGGTCAGAGCAGGTCGAGGTGGGTCGGATCAGGTCGAGGTGGCAGGTCGAGGCGGGTGCAGACAGTCAAGACCGGGGCATGCATGATCCGAGCGGTCAAGGGGGCCGATCTTGAGGCCGCTGGTGTTCCGGATTGAAGATAAGAATGGAGGAACAGGGAGGACCAAAGATGAAACAAAATGAAATGGAGGGAGATGGAGCAGACATTAGAAGAAGGGGATCGATGTAGAGAGTGAAGTTCCGGAGAGTCTCGACGCTGGGTCGCTCAATGCTCTTGTCGAGCTCGCTCCACTGGTGGCCCAGGTACGGCCGGGTTATGCAACGGTTGCGCGCCTGAAGAATGTAAGGGTGTCTCGAAGATAGAAGTAGAGGAAGAATTAGAGGAAGAAGAAGAAGTAGAAGAAGCAGAAGAAGAAGGTGGAAGAAGTACTTGAGGTAGAAGAAGGCAGATAAAGATAGGGTAAGAAATACTAGGTAGTAGTAGAAGGAATAGAAGTAGCAGAAGAAGTAGTATAAGCATAGAAGATAAAGATGATGATGAAGAAAAAGAAGAAGAAGTAGAAGGATAGGAGCAAGAGGAGCTATCCATAAGATGTGATCTTCTTGGACTAGGTTGGACTTGAGAGATGTGTGGAAGAGAAAGAATCGGGATGTGGGAGATGTGGGTGGAGGGTCAGGTTTTATATACCCGCGCTCCAAGCAACAGTACGATATCGGTGACAAGTCGAGTCACCACAGATACGCTTAGTGAGTCATTTATTGCGTAACGTAATTATTCGAATGCATGTTTTGGATAGTGCATTCGATTCGTACTGTCCATGTCGTCGTATAGGATGCCGCCGTAGGAGACCCAGGGGGCAAGCTCACTCCCAACATCACCACAAATCTAGCAACTACTGGTCACATTGCAGTCAGTTAGAGTTTCTATGAGGCGTAATGGGGCCTGGTGATTATTCGGTTTGCCGATCAGTGTCCCGTTCCTTACAATATCGTCATGTTCGGATGTCACAGCATTGGGCACAGCGGAACCCTACAGGTTGGAGATTGGAGCTTCCACAACAGATTTGGTGGCTATATGGACTTAAATATGTGTAATACGACCATGCGAAATCGAAAATGATCGAATTAAAGCTTTATAGGCAACGTGTGTTGTGCAAATCTCAATATCTTGCTGTCGACCTTGGCTGGAAGTGGGTTCAGGGGTACAAGTCCTATCGACCGGAAAGGCTAGGCTCTGCGTTTAATTCTAAACATAGAAGGTGTCTCTTGCCTCTGCTTTGCTTCCAAAGAGTCATTCGCTCGAATAATAAGAAGCAGCAGCCAATATAGCTATTGCTCGAAAGTGGGTTGACCTTGTTTATTCGGTTCCCATTACACGAGAATAACGCCACTATGGCCGCTCCTAACTATTTCACGACACTTAAACCTCGTCTATTGAACTTTGAGGTCAGTTTTCCTTCTCACAAGACAAGAAAAACCTGCATAGTGAATGCTTGTTCCTGTATTACAGCCGATTGGGTCGAAGCATGACTTCTAGCACTGGTCATTCGGTCTCATCTCGAAACATATCGTAACTTTATTGAACTAATCGAATTCCTCCCGCTCTCGGCTCTATTTAGCCATGCATTCATGACGTAGAGGCTGAAAGCCAGTCTGTGGTGGTAGTCAGATGGGGGTTGTGCGGGAGAGTAGTATATCCCGACATGCATGTGTGAAAACTACCACAGAGAATACTGGGCATCATGAAGAGATTTGAATAGACTTTGACTTCCAGCCAATCCATTTACTGTAGATCATGTAGAAGTGCTTCAATTATAATTCTCGTTTTGTTCTGGTGACGGTTTCTATGCTATTTTGCAGTAGACCCAAACTAAATGCTACTCCTTATCGTATCAGATAGTCTTCACGAAAGCCAGAGAGCATAAATAAACAAGGATACCTGAAATGGCCTTTCTGGCTTGGTCTAATGGGTTCTTGGTATAGCCGAGTGGCTTTCTTTAGTTTCATCACGAACTCTTGGTTACATCTCCATGAGACGGGGTAATAAGCTTCGATTTTTACCATATTAGGCACGCTAAAGGGGATCTAACCAATCAGATAGAGCCTCTAACTCCAGTTTGTGTAACTCCACCCATGATAGTTCCCAAAAGCAGCTCGTGAGGTACGGGCTGTTATAGAAATTGGCATTGATATCTGTGGTGTGTCTTGACTAAAAATCCCAATTGATTTTGGGGTTCGCACTCGAGTTACAGGATATTCTTTTCTAGTGCTCGTTCTGAATAGGTCGGTCAGCGTGGTTGACACAACATATGTACCACTCCACAGTTCAAAATTGGCACCAACCAATCCTGTCTAATTCCTGTTCTAGACAGAAACAATTCTTAGAAAACTGTGGCTAACATCAAACGGAACCCAAGCGAAGCGGTGGCCAATCGACATTTCAGACACATAATTAGCAGATGAACTGACAGCCAAACGAACGGTACTGTAGAGATATGATCATTAGTATGCCAGACCTTCGAATGAAGTAATGTGGGCATGAGAAAGTTGCAGGGCAAAGAAAATCTTCTAAGAAAGCAATGAAAAGGCTCATTTCAGCGACGGGATTGAAATTACTCACCAATGGACTCTGCTTACAATCGCTGGGGCCGTTCTTATTCCAATCGGCACCGCGAAGCTCACACCGATTATCCCCCTCCGTAGTATCGGAAGTCCACTCGAAATCGCCATAGTAAAATCGAATATGATCCGGCTCGTGCTCGCCAAATAACACCATCATGTGCGACATACTAGAATTGTCAATCTGCAAGGGATTCAAAAGATTAATAGGGATGCCAGGCTTGTCGTCCGGCCTAGTAGAGCTCCACAGTAGCGTGCCGTTGTAGTCGGTGATCATGATAGACGCGTAGAGGTTAAATTCCGGCGGCTCGCAAGTCCAGGACTCCATTATGGCGATCTGACAAGGCGTCGAGTTATTAGTCTCCTCAGCATAGAGAGGTCCATCTGTGTGTGGGCCCATATAAGGGTCGCGAGGGTTCTTCGCCGCGTTGTTGAGTCCTGTAGTAACCAACCGATTAGGCGTCCGCGACAAGCCCGTCCCCGGCATCTCCGTGATAACGCCAAATAGCGCATTTTCAACCAAACGCGAGTAGACCTGGCGACCCACCTTGAAATAGTCGCCTTCCACGGATATGTATGTCGCCATGATCGCGGCGGCAAAGGGCGACGATGCGCTGGTGCCTGAGGATTTGACCCATTTGTCATTCCCGTCAATACTGGCCGAGAGGATGTTCCGGCCAGGAGCAAAGCCATCGACGACCTTACCATAATTGGAGAAAGACGACTTAGCGTAATCTCTGTCGATGGAACCGACACAATAGACTGATCCGTAACTAGTTGCGCGAAGACTCGTCAGATTCCTTGACGTAGATCCCACCCACGCCGTAGCGCTGAGACCGGGGACTTACAGGCAAGGGGAAAGACTGCCCACAGTACTAATGTCCGTGTTGTCATTTCCAGCGGCCGCCGAGATCGCAATTCCGTTTCGCTCGGCGCTTCGTAGAGCCTTTTCAAAACTCGGTGTTGCTGGCATCACGAACGACGTGCTGATTACCGAGCCCTTGAACCCGGATAACTACGCATTAAAAAGGGGGTTGATTGATTAGTACAGCTAAGGCTATGCTTGGCGGCAGTAATCAATAGGGTTCTAAACCCACCTTGGCAACTATCTTATTCGCTGTATGCTCCTCTGTGATGTCGTTGATTGCTTCTTGATGTTAGTGCTAAGTCCTTGCAGCAGCACACCTTGATCTGAGTTACCATTCGCTAAGGTACCGGCAGATGACTCCACTCCCACGGTCTTGACAGCTACGATGGTAGCTTTTGGTGCGACTCCGGCTACGATAGCGCCCACAAACGTTCCGTGGCCAGCTACGTCTTCCTACGAGATAAGTGCGCCAAGTTAGTAATCATGTGCCTTGAAAACAATCATACTATTAATAGGCGAAGGGGTCTCCGACCATAGTCTCGTTGCAGTATGGGGACATATCCGATCCTTTTAGGTCTTTAAAGTTTCGCGCCCGCGATTCTGACGAACCCTCAATTTTGAAAGCGTCGTGGCTAGTCATGATGCCAGTGTCAATAATATAGACCCGAACACCTTCGCCCGGAGTCGGATCACTGATCGTCCAAAACTCATTTTCTGCTTCAGGGATAGGGGTAGGAAGCTTTTCTCCAGCTGATACCATCGCGTGAAACCAAGATCCGTTGGATGTCCAGAGCTGGCGACCGTCTTGGAACTGGTCGTGGACCCTTGTCGTCATGTTTCGGTCGTAGTGGATAGTGAAGGGTTCCCCCGCATGTTGGTCAAATGTGTAATTAACGTATTGATCTTGTTCGACTAGCTGTACGCCAGGGTCCCTGAGGATCTTGTCGTGTATGATGCTGTCGTTGGCGACTTTGCAGAGATACATGTTGCTGAAACGCATGAAGGAGAACCGCTCTGCTGCCTTGGATAGGTCAACTCCGATCCTTGCCCAATGGGCTTCAGGAGTATGACCATCTCTGAGGTGAACAATGAACTGATGTGGGACTCGAGCCTCGTCGCTTGCTGCTGGAATAAGCTGGGCTTGAGTAGGCCGTGCCATCTGGTCTGGAACGGGTGTCGTGGTCGGATTTGCGGGCGCTAGGCTCACAAAACTTCCCGCAGATAATGCTAATAAAAATGATAATCCCTTCATTTTAGAAGGCGTCCCTGTAATAAATCGAGTTAAAGATTAGTGTAAGGAGAGGTGGATAGATTATTTCAAATGGGTACATATGGGCGAATAAATTCCCTGGTCGCCATGAATGCGAATAAATAAGGGTATACTTGATTTCTACAAAAAAAATAGTAGCAATGGCGAATGAGTGTATTCTTCGGTATGGAGCACATGGGTAGAGCCCATCAACTAGTCAGGATATAAATGAGTGGATCAGTAACACCTCGGCTTCCATTCATCTATCCTTTTGATGACTGTAATCAACCGTGTGGGTAATGCAGAGCACCTTTAGGGCGTGGAGGACTCTAGGGGCATCCTAAACTTAGAAGATGCCTAGGATGTTTAAGATATTGGTGACCTTCTAGAGGTGGGCTGCATTTGGCATATGGAAGGGGTGAAGGACGTCCAGGAGTCTGGGGATGTACAGAGAGTGCAGGGTGTCCAGGACGCTCAGGACGTTGAGTATGTAGGGGACAAGTAAGGCGTCAAGGAAGGGTAGGGCTTCCAGGACGCAGGGAATGTATGGGACGTGCAAAATATAGATGAAGGTTTAGACATAGGCAAGCGTCAAATTATAGGGGGCGCAAAAGATGTCTGGGACGTTTAGGACGCTGGGAACGTCCAGAATAGTTGGGATGTCAAAAACGCGAAGGACGTTTAGGATGTAGGGAACGTGCAAGATGCAGGGGACGTCAAGGACTTTCGAGATGTGGATGAAGTTTTAGATGTGGGCAAGTGTCGAATTATAGGAAATGTGGAAGGCGTGTGGGACGTTGTATACGCTAAGAACGCCTGGAATGATCCAAACATTAAGGATGTGAAAGAACTTTAGAACATGCAGAACGTTCAAGAGATGAGAGATGTTGAAGGATGTTGAGCCATGGCAGACGTTAGGGACGTGGGGGACGTCTAGATCATGTCACGGTTATACTATAAAGCAGTGAGCTTTGTATGTGGTATTACTGCAAGGTATGTATTATAGCTTAATTGTCTTTGACGTTGCCAATACCGAGGCAAAGAATGACTGGCGACGTTGAATGTTTGCTGATGCGAATAGCTGCTAGAGAGTGATTCACTAGTACACGTTGCAATTTTGGGGGTCATACAGAAAGGACGCTGATCAAATAGCCAGTGAAATCAACGACATAGCGACATTTAATGTCTAAGCCTGACCCTGACTTGTTAGTATGTCAGCTCGGCAAAGGGTATATTATATGACAGTCACGTAGTAGTCATCACTTGGAGCATAATACAAATGTAGGGGTGAAGGCACAAACGCCCATCGTGACTTTAATATTAAGACTCGGAAAACTCTGCATCTCGACTACTTGGTATCTACTTGTCGTCGTGCTTTCAGAGGGTCGGCGATGACACCACCACACCTGTCTTCGTTCTACTTCCTAGTACCGGGCCCGCCGCCATCATCATCAATTCTGCTGGACGTTGGGGCGGTTCTGGACGTTCGTGCGATTCTGCTGGTCCATAAGTTAGTGGTTGTTTTACACGCATATATATAGTTGAGAACGAATGAGTTAGGATAACTTACGGCGATCTGGTCCTGGCGACGTTCATGCTCATAGAACTGGTGAAATACTCCACACCGGTTCGCGGAGGACTTGTGCTCGAAAACCTTCCCACACGTTGTTCCGTTGGGGTACAGCCAGCAACAACGGTACTCCGTCTCCGACAGCTTCTCATGTCGGTGGGCCCTGGTAATATGTCGACGGAGTTCTTGTTCCGTCCCCATGATCGCGCGGCAGCCGGACCAACAGCACTGTGTACCGATGTGCATGGACTTGATGTGATTCTCTAAGTTGCCGGACGTCTTGGAAGTCGATGGGCACAAATGACAGCGGAAGGGTCTGGCTTGGGGCGGCGGGGGAAGATGCTGGGGAACTGCGGCGGGATTAGCAGGATTCTAGCCTGCGTTAACTATATGTATGTGTTAGTTCTCTGTGAGGCAATTGAATAATGGTTGGGATTGTGGATGATTTTAACATACCTCCAGCGCCAGCTTGTCCCGAGTGAATGGAACCGGCAACAGCCGGTTGCGCAACGGAGCTTTGGTCAGACATTGTAGTATACTGTGTAGCCGATGTGTGAGATGAGGAAGATATGAATGGCGAAGGGAATTGTTGTTATTGACTGCTTTGGATGAAGAATAGAGAGGTTCGTCGACGTTCGGGGTTGCAAAGTAATATTATATCTCCTCAGGTTATCCGCGAACTGAATTGACTTCGAAGTGGGAAATAGTTTAGGTTAGGAGCGGCGAAGCGAACAACGACAAGTATTATTGTTGCAAGTGACAAGTCTTCCAGTCTTCAAGGCTGCTGTTGAAAGTGGACTATGAACTTAGAGTGTGCGGGATCAAGAACTCTGGAGGGCCGGACTGGACCGAGTTATATAGTCTTCGGATATGCCTCTGGAAATCAGTACGGGGCTGATTATCCCGCTGATTATTTTCGACTGATTATCCTGGGGCTGCTTGCCAATTGCCATATTGGCATATTGAATTTAGAGTGTTGCTGTTAGAGTTCGGCGCTACGGCTGGCGCTAAGCCGGATGTGTGGGGAAACCCCCGGCCGGATGTGGATATAATCGGGCGGTGGAGGAACGGCACGGTGGCCGGACCAAAACACCGCCTTAGAGAGGCAAGAACGGGCGAGGGAATCGCCACATTCACTGTTTTTTGGTAGGACGCTAAGCCCAAGTTGTTGAAAAGTTGGTGTTTGGATTAGAGAAAAATAATTTGTAGTGAGTTAAGTAGGCAGGAGCGAGGTTCCAGAGTTTAAATAAGATTCAGGAGATCAGTTTGCTCTGCACATTGCACAGTGCACAGTCCACAAATGCATGCATGACCATTCAATGTTGGATCAATTAACTGGTATGGTACCTAGTGACCGATACAATCAGTAACGGCAATCAGTAAAATCAACAGTGAATTTACTGATTACTGACTCAATTAAATCACATCCATGTGCACCTGGCATCTATGATTGTTGCGCACAAAGTACCCAGGTACCTACTACCGCTTATTGGAATTTGGAACCATACATGTACCTACTACATGTAGGTAGTTTATATTCGATAGCAAGCATGAGAATTGCAATCTTAGGTGTATAAATATGCAGTATATACTAGTGTGTATGTTGACTTAAAATAGCTGATGTCGCACCAAGAACTTCCCGTGGACGTCGCTTCATACACTACGTCCAAGTAACAGGCACTAGATGACATCACGTAGCCCTAGAGGGCCTCCTTTCGAGAACAAGTAAACCATGAATACATTGAAATATGCCAAAAGAATAAACTTAAGGTCCATATAACAGAAGCGAATGAATCGAAAGATAGAAGACAACCAAAAGGAGGAAGAGGAATAGAGAGAAGGACTGCGTGAACAGTTACAGTTTGTCCAGGACCAGGAGGTCAGCGCTATGCATGCCAATTTCCTGGTGTTCTTATTCGCGCTTGTAGTTTTCATGCTCTTGATATCAAACATGACGTTATATTTGCTATATCTGGAGCCGCTGAATCTGAGTATAACGCATCAGTTCGGCGTCAGAGCGATATGTTTGTGTATTTGAACCTATTAGGTATCATAGCTTGTCTTCCACACGCGGTTTACCCATCTTAGTCGTAAGTCATAGAAGCGTGTTTATGGCAATTCATCGAACGGGTATCGTTCACGCAACGTGCTAAAAGAGGTGTGTTTACCTGCCTCCTGTTTATCCTACAATAACAATCGCATGCCAACGTGAACATCATCTCCACCCCTGAGTCATATGATTCTACAAACACCCAAATATCTTTCCTAAAGAATGTATGGTACATGAATATGTCCGACGGTGACCTGCTACAAAGCGATGTAGTACGTACAGCATTAGCGACGGGATCCTAGATGTAGGATGTAGGATAAACGAAATATGTACATGTTGATATGGGACGTCGAATGCTTTCCTAAGCTTCCCCTTCGTATGAGTATGTAGTCAATCATACAATATACAATATGGCATAATACTAACTTGATACTCTAGACATCGTCATGGGGTACGCTATGCTGATAATGTGTGTACAATAGTCAAGCAGCGCCAAGAATAACTGGAAAGACGGTACGGATAATCTCCCACGGAAAAGGGGTATGGTGGCAACTGGAAACCAAGCACAAGAATTGTTCTCTCCAATCAATAGCCGTCTCGTAGCCCGATGCGGTAGGTACAGCGTGCCTGCGTACACAGGCTGGCATAAATAATACAAATTTCTCCTAACGGTAATGGTTTCTTCTTTTTTTTTTAGTATCTTAAGTAAGGACTAGCTTCTGCGGGATATGGCTAGGCTGTATGTGCGATCCTTCAACGGTATGACCCGGGTAACACCAACTCCCGGCGTGTGATACGGTAGCATCGGTCTTCTGATGTTTTGCATGAGAGGCGTCTTCCGGTAAAGCCAGGTCGTCCGGCTCGAATACGATGAGATCACCATAGAAACATTTGACCCGGAGAGGAGGTGGCGTCTCGATTTCTTCGATATATTCGACGGTGATTGCGCCATCTCTTCCTGATCCTGTTGGGCGGTGCACTCTAGGCCCTCTGGGGGCCCTAAGTGCTTGTGCGATGACCATGTTCTTCGGCGGAATAATAACTGGCGGAGGAGCATCATCCTCGTCGGAGCTTTCGTACTCGACTGTTGGATGTGGCTGCTCAGATCCTGATCGGAGGCTCGTGGTACTGCTACTTTTCAGCTTCGGAAATTCCTCCTCGATCAGATCGTCGATGAAGTCGTACTCGTCATACTCAGATGGGATGGAAGTACTTGCTGCTGGTTTATAGGGAACGTCGGTATCATCCCAACCTGAGTCTGAGTCTGAGTCAGAGCTGGAGCTAGTTTCCGAGCTGATGCTTAAACTACTAGTACAGCTTTCGTCGGCACCATTATCCCCATCTTCCGGAAGCGCCGTGATAGACCCGGGCTTGCAACATTCGCTTTCGACAAAATCGCTCCACGTTTCTTTCATCCATTCAAACATGCGCGTAGGGCATGAATCGCCGGATGGGTCGATTGATTTGGGATGCTCTCCGTTGTTGCTGGAGTGAACGGATTGTTCCGCTAGCTCGGCGTCGTGGTGGAACCCCTGATGATCGTATAGGCTGGCCCATGTAAGTGTTCGGGGGTGCTGAAGAAACTGCATGCCGAGTCTATGTGCCGCTTCGGCAGCCTGATAGAGGCGGAGCCAGTTGAATAAGCAGCCCTGGCACGGCTTCGACATCGCCCAGGTCAGCGCTCTTCGCTTCAGACTTTGGTAGCCAAGGGAAGGGCTCCCAGTAGAGAGGCAGGCGACATCGCAACGGCAGAGTGAGGTATTACAGCACTTTCTTTTCTCGCATGGTGGTGCCGCGATTTGGAGAGCTCGGTCCTTGTGGATGATATAGATTCCTTCGTCAGGAAGATCGGAGTCAAGAGAGCAATGCTTGTCACTGCCTGAGATGATAGAATTTCGGAGCTGGCTATCGGTGCTATACGAGGTAGCAATCACGGTCGTCGGTTCAGATGGGATGGCCTGACAAGCGACAGGGCCATGATGAGAGGCCATATTGGTCGTTAAAAGCACTGTAGGGAGTGGTATTGGTTATTGCTTTATTCCAGAGAGACAGCAACAGACTCTAGAGTCCAGATTATGTGGGCAAGAAATATGTTAAGGTGACGACGACGGACTGTCTGTGGGAGACGTCGAGTCACTATGGGTCGAGTAAGTGGGTGACATAGATGGAAAATGGAGTCAAGAAATTAGGAAATCTGAGAATCAAGGGCCTTTCTCTCAGACTGAGTTGGTGATAGCCTAGGATCGATGGCAGCGAGGACAATACTGATCTCGTAATGTTCTGCCCCTTGACTGCGAGTAAAGGAATATGGACTCAACAGGTGGACACCAGAGTGATGGAGGATGGCATGTTGGGAGAGAACAAATTCATTGGACAGCATGGTGGGAAGCGGATGAGGTTTTGAACCTGTATTTCGACGAGCATGGAATCCTCTTGTAGCAGATAGAGGCTAGTATGGAAGCTGGGTCTCAAACAAAGGGTAGGACTCATCACTTATACAGAGAAGGACGTGCCCCTTTCCCCGACTCTAGCTCATGGAATTATATACAAGAGGACTCCCTATGACTGTCTAGAACGTCCGAGTTTCACCTGTTCGTGTTAGTCTCTATAGACATCTTTCGTGGCTTGGAACCCAGAAACTTACAGAAAGCAAACTCCACATCAATGTATGTCTAGAACAGCTTTGTGGCTGTCCAATATCGAGACCCCTAGGAAACTCGACGTTTCTTAATACATCCACAGGGCAGGCTTCAGACCTAGATGCCCTAGGTACTGCAATATATGTGGTGAATAGGATATGTTGATAGTATGACACAAGACACCCTATGAGTTAGAACCCGCCATTTGAGGATAGTAGCCAGTTCTGAGATGTATGTGGAAGGCGGTTTTGTATCTCGTAGGCTTGTTTCTGGTACTCCCTTAACGTGGGAAGCGAGGCTATCTTGCCGGAGAATTAGGTGTTCGACCACTGCTCAGATGGAGAAATGATGGAGCAAATAGAGTAGAAATCGCCCTTTGTCCTCTGGTATTCGGGCTTGTTCAGCTTACTCCTATATGGCTCCTAATTTTCCAGTGTTGGGAAGCGAAACGCTCCAAGCCATAGGCTATTAGATTCACGAGGCTTTATTTTAACCCAACTATCAAGCAGCCCTACCTTATATAACTACCCACACCAGCCAGGGGAAAGGAACGTAAGTAAAGGTTTAATGGTATACATACTAATGTAGCGATGGCTGATATAAGTTTCTTAGGTGGCTTGTTAGGATATGAGCGCATGGTGGTAAGATTCGTAGGCGTTCGGGGCACGCATTTCGTCGATAATGGAAAGCGTAGAAAGGTTGGGATTCTTAGCCTGCTTCGAAGCTTTAATTTTGGGGAGGCACCTATATGGATCGCAATAATCTGGTCAATAACATTGAGGTTTTCTTTTCCTTCGCCGCCTCTATACATTTTCCAACGGTATGTCAGCTAGACCGAAGACCGCTGCTACGTGTCACCACATAACTTGATCCATACGCCACCGTACGAAGTCGTGATTGGAGGAGCCTGATTGCCCAAGTGAGTCGCGTAGGAGAACATCGATCAAAAGTTGGTTATTATACGTGTCATCGTAGAAGGCGTATTGTATTTCCTAGCACGAAATACATGCTAGTTTGGATATCCGTCCGTAGACCGTAGAGAGCAAAACCCTTCCCATGCATGCAAGTACTCCCGAAAACGAGAAACCGGACCCTATTCCATAGTCACCCTTATCAACCGCCACCTTCTTAGATCTCCGTGGTGACCTTGGCCTTGGGGTTGGTGACCTTGACGCCCAATTGCTTCGCGCGGGCGATGATGTCAATTCGCTTTCTTGAGGAAACATTGTGGGCGATCCTGCAGTGGTGTTAGTTAACCGGCCATTTTTCCCAAGTCTCGTCGGCTTCGATTCTATTGTTGGGAAACGTACTCTGCGGCATAGGTGCGGTTGTGCATCAACAACAGCTCAACATCCTTGGTGTTGTTAACGAGGAAGGCCTTGTGGCCGGAGGGCATCATGTGACGAGTCTTCTTGTTGGAGCCGAAACCGATCTATATCCCAAGCTTTGAATTAGTATTTCATACTACCATTTGAATGCCATCATCGCGATTAAAACACCACCAAATTCGACGGTCCACAGTTGGATAATTAATGGGAATGGGGCGCACGTACCGAGGGCATGGTCATGCTGCCTCTGAATCGTCGTCGGACTCGGTTGTCGATACCCTTCGGCTTACGCCAGCTGGAGGCGAGGCATTTGAACCGATCGCTCTGGTGTCGGTTGAAGCTCTTGGTTCCTGCAAGAATAAACCCGTCAACATAATATCCTCATGGTTTCGACATGGAAGCACTATCGCTAGCAATCCGTCCTCTTCGAGGCAACTCGTTTCAATCGTGGGAAGGGGAGGGAATCGGGTCGAACATACGCTTCTTGACGATCGGGACATGCTTCTTTGCGGCAACCATCTTGAGGGAATAATTAGCTCTGAATGATCTCGATTATCGAAAACAAAGTTCCGATAGAAAGGCGGATATTTATTTACCTTGACTGATTCCTACCTGTGTCTTGATGGTTTGTATGGTGATTTGGCTGATCTACCGCAAAATTCAATAAGGTACGTGCAGAATGTAGAGGGTCCGAAACTTTCCAATGCCACAGTCGAATTTCGCACTAAGGGTTTTCGTTAGGGCTGGTGAAAAAAGGATCACGTGCAAAGAATTAAAAAGTTCGTCTAGACCTTACTTAGGTAAGTAGTGCGCAAGCCCGCTTTGGACAGCACAAGCCACTCTTGGCACTGTGGTCTTTCCTTCAGCCCCAATATGCGCCACACACTGCTAATACACACAGTACTGCTAGCACGAACCTTGAGAACCCAATCTTGACTCTATAGAAACCGATTGCCTTCCTTAGGGTATACTTAGTAAAGATGTTCAGTTAAATTCACTTCGATCAGGTCATGATTTGGCTAAGTCAAATTTCTGGCACAAATACTGCCTGTATTGAGAACCCGCTAGTCTCAGAGAAACAACAGCAGCTTTCTACCGAGGGAGAGGGGTCTGATCTATATGAGGTACTACTATCTAGGGCAGATAGATCACCTTATTAAAGACTCTATCTAGCCGAACCTCTGTAGAAATTTAGGGAAGGAGATGTCCACAGGTACCGGTAAACGTTCCCTTCACCGGGCAAGCCCTACCAGAGCTATCCCGCAGCCGCTCCTGGTCTTATCCTGTTTTATGCCTAGCCGTGTCTCATATATGGTAAACCCGAAGAGAGTTACAGAGTAATGACTATGCTCTATCACAAATTTAGACTCGCGTCAGGCTTTCCCGGTCTCTGCCAAACCAAAGGTCATATCTCATAATTCGTTACTGCTGTGCGCATTGAGGTTGTCCACCGGCTTCGTCATCGTCATCCTCCCATCCCTCTGCAAACCGGGGATCGCCTGAGCGTGCGCCCATCTGGTACGAATTAGTGTTAGCTGCCATCTATTGGAAGTGGAGAAATGAGACGTACCTCGTCAATGTCAGCATCATCGTCATAAGTCACATCATCGACTTCCTCGGCCTTGATTTCTTCCGGAGGGCCAGGCAATAGCTTCTTAAGAGATTCGTATGCCGCATCGTCCTTGAGCCAGCCGTCTTCGGGAAATTCAACCTTAACGATGAGATACAGGTCACCCTTGGCGTCTCCTCGCTTCTGAGGCATGCCCTCTCCCTCTACCTTGAGTACCTGTCCCGGGTGCAGGATCTTGCCGCGCGGATGGGTGACCTGGATACCTCGACCATCGAGGTGCTTCACAACTACGCGGGAGAATCCGCATAGAGCCTCAGCGACGGTAATTTCCATGTCGGCTGAAAGGTCGTCTCCGATCCTGTTAAATACCTCATGGGGTTCTTCCTCGAGGACGAAGACGAGGTTCCCAGGTGTTTGGTCGGGGTGCTGGTCGGCCTCACCTTCCAGCACGATCCGCTCTCCTTGTCGCGAGCCACGAGGTATGTAGATCTCCAATGGCTTAGTCTCCGGGACAGTACGCTTGCCCTTGCACTTCTTGCAGCGATCCTTTTCCTTGAAGTAGTTGCCAGAGCCCGAACACCTATCGCAGACGGCAGACTCGCGCGTAACTAAGCCGGGGCCGACTTGCCTAAAGGCTTCCACAACGCCATGTCCCTTACAGCGTTCACATTGTTGCGGCTTCACCTTATCCTTGCCGCCGGATCCCTTGCAAGTGCCACAGACGACGTTTTTGTTAGCAGCGAACTTGACTGTTTTGCCCTTGTAGAGATCTTCCAGGCTGACGGTATACTTGGACTCCTCATCGGGGCCGCGGCGGGGCCTCCTAGGTCCTCCCGAACCACCCATGCCACCACCCATCCCCATGCCGAACATCTGGGCGAGGATATCGTTGATGTCAACTTCTTCACCCATACCTCCACCTCTTGACGGGTCGAAGGCAGCCATGCCATGCTTATCATACATAGCGCGCTTGTCTTCATCTCGAAGAATCTCGTATGCTTGCGTTACGGACTTAAACTTGACTTCGGACTCTGCCCGCTGGTCTTCGGGGACTTTGTCGGGATGATGTTGGAGCGCAAGCTAGAAGGTGGGAAATTCGGTCAGCATAAATCATAAGCATTGATACAAGTAGCCGGGCTTTCTTACCTTTCGGTATGCTTTTTTTATGTCGTTTTGGCTTGCTGACTTGTCGACGCCGAGAAGCTCTTGGCAGTATTAGGTCAGCGACAAAAGCTTTCAATATTACAAGTTGCGACGAGGACAAGCAGGATACTTACCGTACAGGTCGACATCGTCGCTACCCGCACCAGGTCCAGGTGCTGCCATGGTCGAGAAAATGGCGTGAAATGAAGCGGATTGCCTGGAGGATCTTTGCAAAGATCAAAGATTATGGCGTTCTATCAAATGTAGAGGGTAGTTAAGTGGGCTGCAGGTAGGAAAATATTTGGCGGGGCAGTATTTGGTTCCTCCCAATGCCCGGCCAACTCTAAAGGTCTGGTGGATGTGATAGACTGGACGTAGAAATAGTCTGTACTCCCGATACACAAAATCTTTGTTGATCTGCAGAGATCCTTTTGCGATTTCGGATCTTAAGATATTTTCTAGACAGACAGGTCTGCTGAGTTTTTTTTTTCCGACGGTGAATAAACAAGGCTGACTTAACAGTGCTGAGATAACAAACTGCAGTATATGCATGTATTGATTTATGTTTTTGGATGCCTGCTACTGCTATACACACGCATGGTAGTACGTAATTTGCAAGTGCCTGAGGAGTACGTACCGATCCGTCAGGGTCAAAATGCACCTACTCCAGTCCCTAGACACATTTTAGTTTCCTGGTAACATGGCCTACGAACTCAGGGTGATACGGTATTTCCACTGAATCCCATGGAATTAGTAATGCGCTTTCTGTACGTATTCCGAAGTATATCTTGTTAGCTTCGAAGTTACCGCCTTCCGAATATTGTGCAACGATTCAAGGATTTTAAGTCCTAGCAAGGGTCAGACAGGCCAATCAGAGTCACCGACAAAGCAGCGTGTACCTAGGTAACCTGCAGCACAGCCACCGCATCGTGATTCAGTGGCTTCAAGTCTGATCCCCGTCTGGATGTCTCAAACTACCAAGGTACTTAACCTTTAGCTTGACGACGCCATGTAAACCACAATGGAACATTTACTTCTAGAATCTGCAATGATGCCTACCTGGGAATCGGCTTAAAGAACCCAAGGCATAACTCCGTTCTACGCTAGGAACCACGTAAGAGTCCGACAGCGAATGAGATAATATCCCTTCATTCTCATCGTTTTCAATAGTATCCGACGGGTTAGCGTGACTATCACTGTTTCTAGGTCGAGATATGAGTGTGTCACGTCCATATTAATGCGCTTCGACAAGCAGAGTGAACCATCTGGGAGGAGTGAAACTATTCCAAGGTTGTTTCAGTGCGAAGTATTCATACGTAGCCAGCACAGGTATCATAAACAGGAAACGAATACCATCATGTGTCAGAGCGAAAAGATGGGAGAGGCGGTTACCCGTTCTTCATCACGCATCCATTCTCGAGTAACGGACAACGGCTTCAAGTAATTCGCAGTTAAGTGCAGAAACCTATCCTTATTCGGTGTCTTAAAGACGCCTTACACTGTCGCACCGAAGGCTTCTCGAAACCTTCACCGAACCTCTACTCAACCCAACTTCCTCTTCGAACTCGAACTCGAAAAGTGCGCTATCTCATTGGCAGAGTAGGCCGAGAGCTCATCCAAAATGTCATGTCGTTCAAAAGCTGCCGCAAGCATCGCCGGCGTCTCACCCTCGTTGCTTGCCAGTTCAGGATCAGCGCCCTGCTGGAGAAGCGCCTCAACGACAGACGCATTACGATAATTAACAGCCCAGTATAGCGCAGTTTTTCCATTTCGGTCCCGTCGGTTGATATCAACCTTTCTAGTCGATACAAGAGTACTAATGATCTCCGGGACGTTATTCTGGACAGCCCAGGCCAGAGGCGCCCAACCATGTGCATCTTCATCGTCGATACCTGGACACTTGCGTTCAAGCAGGACGCGCAGCGCATCTACGTGTCCGCGACCGCAGGCCCAAGAGATCGCGTTTCGTTTATCTCGGTCAACGCTAGCCTTGTCGACCTTCTTATTTTGAGCAAGAACGTCCACCGCATCCGTACAGCCGTAGCGGGCAGCCAAAGAAAGGGGCGATAAGCCTTCTTCATCTTTTGAGTTGACGTCGATGCCCCGTAGACGCAGCAGCCTTTTTAGAGCACCCTTCATTCCATCGCAGGCTGCCCAGGACACAATTGTGCGGCCCGCCTTGTCACGGTGGTTTAAGTCAACGTCTGAAAGTCTTGCCAGGTCCTCGACGATGGCCATGTGGTCTCCGCCAGCTGCCCAGAAGAGCGGAGTGGCGCCGGAATTGTCCATCTCCACAGCGCTACATCCTCCCTGATTCATAAGCACCTTGACCATCTCCTCGTGGCCGTTGCTACACGCGAACGATAGCGCACCCCTTCCGTTTTTCGCCCGCACTTTCGCGTCGGTCCGTGTATCTGCTAGCAACGCGTATACACAATCCAGATGGCTATAGGCGGCTGCAATCGTAAGCGGAGTATGCAACTCCGGGCCTTGCGCATTGGGATCGGCTCTGGCCTCGAGCAGCCTAGCTACGATGCGACTGTTTCCAGCGCGCGATGCCCAAAATAACGCCTGATCCTTCACGGTCTGTGAGACATCTTGTCTCAGAAGGTCTACCAGCGTTTCATAAAGGTTGAAGAATGCTGCCAAAGTGAGCTGGTCGAAGTTGGTGGGGTCTTGGTCCATGGCCGTGGTGATATTCGCCCAGTAGAAGCGGAGCCAGTTGCGACAGTTGCCAGACTTGACATCAATGAGTGTCTTGGCCGCTTCTTTAAGCCATGTGGGTGCAGAAGTTTCGCATAAAGCAAGGTGCTCCGCCCAATGCGACGACGCGTAGTTGTAGAGCTTGTACTTAGAGGCCAGGGTCTCCTGTACTTCAACTTCTAGACCGCTGGGTCCGCCGTATAGTTGGTCAAAGCAGAAGTCATCCTCACTTTCACTTTCTGAGAACCCTCTCTCAAGGGTAGAAGACAAGCCGTCGGTCTCACTGCACTCATATAAGGATTCGACAGTACCGGAAAAATCGTCTGAGAAGTCGTCCAGCATGAGGTAGCAAACGCAAGATATGGACATTTGCAGTTCGGCATTTTCCTTGTTTATTAGGTGCAAGGGAGGGAACGAATCTTGAATGCGATCAGTCCCCAGAAGGAATTCCTTCGCTGACTGATGTATAAGCGAGACCATTGATTCCAAAATTCTCCCCAGTGGCCCTAAAAGCGCCCAAATTGTGTACGCCATCGCACTTTGGCGGTCTCGGAAAACGGAATCTGCTGTGCGATGGGATGGGTTTATTGTGAAGGCAATGTTGATTTCATCTAGAGACAGAGGTCTCGAACTTGCTAAGATTAGCTGTAACAGCCGTGTAGCTGGTTCGCAATGGTCACGCGGAATAGCTTGCAATAATTTTAGATAATGTTTTTCAAGGGTTTCTGGTAATTTAGCAATGATATCCCGGATACCCCTGTCGGACAACATCGGGCTCTTCTCTAGCGCTTCAATGGCCATGTGAAGCCAAAGGAATGTCTGATCAATCCTGGAATACAGATAATTCAGCAAGACTTCCTGGAATTCGGTCGAACAGTTGCGTGTGTGGCATAGTTTCTCTATTCTCTGCCGGGCAAAGGCTCGTAAGTCTTCCTGGTACCCGGCTTGACCCTCGTCAATGGATATGTGATCCGCGATCTGAATGGGAAGTGAATATGTATGGCGGGATGAAGGTCGAGATGTTATAAGGACTTTGATTCCGCTCCCATTCTCGGCGCGAGAGTCTTGGTCATTTATTAATCCATAAAGTGACTCCAGAAGCTGGCGACCCGTGATCTTCTCGCACTCGTCTATTGCGTCGATTATGATGTAAAGAGGGCCAGACTTCAAATCCCTAACAATTTGTAGAAAGACCCTCCAAAGCGATGGGAATGATTCGATCAAGCTTTGGCCTTTGGCTTCGTATGCTCTCTCTACATGTCGGATTAGTGAACGGCGGCGATGGACTATTTGGTAGATGAGACTCATGAGAATGGCCTTTGCATTGTTTTGGGTTTCAATCTTGTCATCGCAAAAGCAAACAAGGACACTCTTAGCGATCTGTGAGATTTGAGAGTCTTCGAAATACTGCGCCAAAGCATAGGAAAGGATCGTCTTGCCACTTCCGGGATGTCCAGTCAACCAGAGCAGTGTGTTGTCTGATTTATCAAGCCAAGACAAGAACAGAGGATGACTCCTAATCCACTGGCAAGTACCTCTAGCTGGCTTTGGGATTCGATGCCTGTAGTCTTCGTTGTCATATTTATTGAGGATGTTGATACATATTATTCCAGTGCTGTTTAATGCTTATAAAAGTCAGGAGATGTTGATCGTATAGTACAAATATGATACTCACATCTCTTGGACGAAGACGTACCTAACCGCTCCAATTCACGGGTCACCTTGTTTGCGATTCGCCGTATAGCGTTGGACACCGATCTGTAACTCGGAGTATCGCCAGGAAATCGGCAGAGATCTCTGTGATTCTCCTCCAAAGAACGTATGTCTTCACGAGGCAGACCAATCGTGGCGGACCGTCGATCAACGACCTCAATAAGCATCAGTTTGCCATACCCACTACCAGTAGTCAATAGCGATTTATTGACGAGAAAGATTACGGTGATAATCCACACGTACCAGAACAGACAAAGGGGGTATAGGCCTGGTCTCGACGAATGAGGTTATTTTAATGTTGCCCAATCGATTTCGGACTGATTGCGCTAAGTCGTCGAGCGCGATAGAGTTATCCTTCAGATGATTTAAGAGTTCACGTTTCACGACGGCAGGATTCCCAACACCGAAGAAGTTTATAAGACTTCCCACGGTGCTCCCTATATTCGCAAGGGCACTTCCTTCATGCGGAGTTCCCAGGAATGTGATGCCGATAACAGAACTCAATACTGTCCCATATATGGTGTCCTCCTCGTGGGCGAGCACTAATGCCTTATGCAGTCTCGTAGTCAGGTTTTGGTGGCGCTCCCAAGAATTGGAATAAAGGCACAAACCTGCTTGCAAACAATGCCACCAAGGCTATGACAGACGAAGATAACAGACCGAGGCTTCTATTGGTAGGGTTAGAAGTATTATTAAATAAGTGAAACCTATAAAATACCTCATGACAATCGTCTTGCATATCCCGCACACAGCCCAAAAGATCTTTAGCGAAGTCCCGTACCCGCGAGAACGAAGGGTTGAAGAATAATTGGGACGGGTAGCCGTATGTATAAACTCGACATCCAGGAAGCAAGCCAGGCAGGAGATCTCGAATCCACATATTTCCATTCGGGTGAGTCCAGGTAGTGAATGCATCGCCGTTTAACCCATGGACTGCAATAATATCCACTGGGTATTGTCCCTCCTCTGCCAGTTCCTTAGTTAACAGAGTTAGGCCGGACGATGAGCTCGTCGCTGTTGTAATTCTATCGGAAGACAGTTGGGCCTTATCGACCGACCGTGGTTCACCCTTCATTCGTCTAATGAGGCGGTCTAGCATCGTCAAGGCTTTTCGAGAACCCAATTCCAGCTACTAGCTATCCTGGGGCGGCCTGGGGCGGGAGTGAAGTAGAGGGAAAGTCCGGTGCCTGCGGGCAGAATATAAAAGCCGAAGGTACCCAAACTACTCAAGTACCTATAACTGAGACATTTTGGATCAAGATCACGAACGGGGGGTTACCTGCATAGTGGCGAGGTAGCCCGTGTACGACTGTCCATTGTTTGCACTCGATGTGAAGCGTCGAGTCACCAAAGCATTATTATATCGAGAACGACTTTACGTGGTGTTTTGATTACACCAAAGCACCGAAAATCCGAATGGTTATTGTTAGAAAGATTGCAAATTGTCTCTATCCAGCTTAAGGATTGTAGATACCGACGCAGTCTACTAAGTAACCCCGTGAGCGACCATCAACCCCCTGTGAGCGCCTTCCGTTCACCCCTATCCAAGTAAAGACACAAGTGGCTTCGAGGAGACAAACTCACAGCTCGCGAATTGACCCGTGTGTATTGACTCAACCCATGGATGGTCGCTAGGTGCCTCTATCATGTTCGCTCCTTGTATGACAGATACTGGAATGATGAATGGCTTGCTAGATGTCGTGTGAGCTGATAAAACATTGTTTTGGGATGTGGTGTTACCTTTTGGCAATCGGGTCGGCAGTGCTGAATGTGTGTGCGATCTCTTCAAAGGCGTTCGACGACCAGTTGACCAGGTCCCTACGTAAACAGTTCAGAAGGGTAATTGCAGGATAAGGAGGCGGTGTTATAATACATCTTGTTGACTAGAATTAGCAAGCATCCTGGGGGTTGTGTGTAGGTCGTGGATATCAACGACGCTAGGTTCTGACTCGAAGTTCGACCACTGTCGGAAACGGTAGCATCAACGATCCAGATAAGGGCATCGGGTCTCTTGGATTCTGAGGGAAGTCATTAGTGTGCGAAAGTGGAGAACTCGAGTATTAGTTACCATCAATAGTAAATTGGGATGATGGGGTGTAGAAGAGCCGGGTTAGGTGTTGGCTCTCGTAGAAGGCTGCCAGTTGGGTGTACTCTCGAATCCCGTTTCGTTCTATTTTCTCGAGCTGAGGTAGTCCCAAACCACCATACTGATCAATTAATATCATCGGTGGCTTGAAAACAACGGGCTAGTAGATGACGTACTTCGTAAATGAGCCGTCCGATGAGAGTCTTTTTCCCGGCTCCGGCGTTGCCGTGGATCTGTATAAACTTAGGCATTATGGTCTCCTGATGGTGATCTAGGTCAACTACCTACATGTAGGTACTTGAAGGTCTCCAATGCGGACACTCTGCAGATTTCAAAGTATTTAAGTACCTAGCAAGCCAATCCTGTTACAGTGCCAATATCTAAGGTAGTGACAGGATGAATATGTACACCTCTTCCACGTGACTTTGTCATGTGTATTCACACCAAAAAGCAAGGAAATGAGGTTGTACAACATGCTATTAAAGCATAGACCCGTTACTTTCAGTGAGTCACTATATACCCCATGTCTATAACCGACGGAAGCATTCATTATATCTACGGGACTTTTCGGGTCGTAGGAGAAAATAACGTTTCATTTTGAAGCCTGAAAACACGAATTTGTTGGAATTATAGAGTATAGAATACAGCCAACCTACCTAAGCCCTAGGTATGATAGAGAGTTGACACAGGGGCCGGAAACCAACGGGACTATACTGTAGCCGGGGGCGGAGTCTTGCATATGTGGCTGAAACTAAAGATGGTTAATAGTACCGTAAGAACAGTTCCTTTAACTGCGGACTGATTCTTTAGGACGAATTTGGGTAATATAACACTACATAGTCGGTAATCAAACAAGCCTCATCTATGGCTTTCGCAACCTTTTGGACCCACGAGTTCGCGCCCCCAACGTCACCATCCTCAAGGCATTCGGTAACACCGGGGAAGACAACTCCCTCGCAGCCCGCCCATAGACCGGGCGCAAAGATCTATGATAGCCAGCTTATGTCTCGTACCATGGAGACTATCATGTGCCATATACGTACCACATTGTTTGTACCATGGCCTTCCCGGTAGACCACCCTTTTCAAGTAAGAATTCCCTCTCGAGCTTCATGTAGGCTTTATTCGCCTCTGTTACTTTAGACGTTGCTTGGCGGGAGGTACCTAGTTCCGCCCGGTGTATCCTCCAATCGAGAGCCTTCGTGGCTACCTCAAATTTAGAGACAGATATCTCCAGAGGCTGAAGAACTAGGCCGGACACACTCTTATCGCGGAGAGACCCAACGTGTCGCTTCAGCGCATCAGCATAGTCGGAAGCCCTGAAGGGTAACACTGGAATTCCGGCAAGTCTGACTGTGAGAAGGCCCCAAAGCCTGGCCATGGCCAGATGCTTTTTGAACCCCGGATCGCCGAACTTGTCGACCTAGTAGTAACTATCGTTAGAGTGGTACGGGTAGACGGCTGTTCCCCGTTGATTGAAAAGTAAGTCCAAACAGGAGATACCGAGGTGGTGGAAGAAGACGGTATAGTCACTTCCTGTCCCCATAAAAGTCAAGTTAGGCTGCTCAAGAGAATCTCCAGTTTCCCGCTGGAGGTTCCACCAGTTGTCGTACACCGTCTTCCCTTCGTTGACCGGTGAAGGTATCACACCCGCGATGTCACGGAGGACATGTGTCAATAAGGGGCTTCCATAAGCTCCAAGGATATTGCCACCGTTCGTCGCCTCGTCGACATTGATGTCTACCTCGGTCAGATGCAGACTTACCGGATAGGGGGGTAGGGACTCACAAGCGACACAATTCTCCGTCAACCATGCCGCACGATCCTCGCCGAACTCGGTGGAGCCTACCAGCCCGTATTCTTCGTTATCCCATGAAGCTAGAACGCTGCGCATCATTTGTCAGAAGAGAGTATGGATGGCCCGTCGGGTTTCAGCTCACATTTTCCTGTACGGTTTCCAACTTTTCTCTAACAGGCGGCCGAGCCCCCTTGCCACTTCATTCATTGCCGCGCTCCCACTTACGGGGTCAATTGCGCCACAACACCACGAATCGTGATGGTTCCCTAAGACAATATACTCATCCGTTAGGCCTTCGATGGTTCCGATTACGTTGTACCGGTATATCGGGGAGTATCGGTAGTCTCCTTCGTTATACAGCGTTACCTTAGCTTTGCTAGGGCCAGTGTAGTAGTCAATTTCATCTGAAGCACCTCTCCAATCGGTTCCCGCTTCACTGAATTCATCGAGGCGCAACCCTTGGCCACTCAACGCCTTTAAAGATGGTATCGCATCGCTGAAAGAGACAGGCAAGGAAGGAATAGAGGGGACCGCGTGCTTCAGATCTTGTCGCTTGGTCCCATTGCCCGGCAAACTCGGATAGCCGAGCATAGTAGGGCCACCAACAGAAACGGAGAAGAAATCAACGCTGCCGCGCTAGATATTCTTCAGATGTCTTGCGGGGCCGTGGGGATACGGCTTACGCCCGTTTTTAACAGTGTACTCCCCGTCTTCTTAGGGATCGTTATATAGAATAACTCCGATTGCGCCGAACTGCTCCGCCGCCCGGACCTTCAACCCCCTAAAGACCTTGCTATACTTGCAGATAACAATTTTGCCTTTGACGGAGGTACCCCTTGACTCAAGTAGCCGGAAATCTGACAGCATTCCGAAATTTGCGTAGACAAGCTCTCCACATACCTTGCCGTGTGCGCTAAATCCGAAGAAAGCCGGTAGCCCGTTCTGCGGCGATGACATTGGATCTTCGGCTACTTCATCCTCGACCAAGCTCGCCTCATAGGTGATTGAGCCATCGTCACCGTGGAAGCTCAGTGCCGTGTGTCTCCGGAAATTCTGCAACACATCGTACCGGGTAAGCTCGGTGGGGATGGCGTAGGATCGCCACAAATCCCGGATGCGTTCCGCGTGCTGCAAATCGCCAGCAACGTGGGGCCCGGCACTGTAAAACTTGGAACAGGTACGAAGCCTCTCAACTTCGGGGGATTCGACGATAAACCTCTCGGCGTCTTCCTGGCTTAGTGTGCGCATTATTTCGATCGACAGATAACTACGGATATTCCTAGTAGCAATAGGAACGCGGCCCTCGTCTTGCGAGAAGGTATAGCCATTCTTATCTATATTACTATTACGAGCCAGCAGAGTTTTTCCCTTGGGATAGATAAGTACTCGAACCATAGTCGGGAGCCACCACGTGGGAACGGCATTATATACTAGGTAGTCAGGGGTCGGAGTGTGGAGATTGGAGATACCCGCCTCCTGGCCCCCCTTTACCCACAGATATCCACAATTACTCGCATAAATATCCGAATGCAGTCCAGATAACCGGGAATATCGACCACTTCGTCGGGTCGCGTGTTGTACTTGCCTCCTGGTCCACACACGACTCCTTCCACACCAAGAGTCTTGTAGAGATGTTCGGCGTTGGATCCATAGAAGCAGGTCGGGGCTAAGACTCCAGTGGGCTGTTCCTCGCCTCTGATTTGGAAATACGCGTCATTCAAGGATTTCACCAAGGTGGAATTTGGTGAAACTTCAAAGGCCGGCATGGTAGGCTCGAACCTTTGGTTCAACTCGAAGGTCATACCAGGAAAGCTTTCCAAACACTTCTCGATAACCGTCCGGAGATCCTCCGTGACGCCTTCTTGGGTCTGGCCGGGGGCGTACCACGCACTGCCGGCAAGCTTTACATACGTCGGCCACCTGTGCAGGTCGCCATTCCACGAGGTCTTTTCCCAGCGCTCCATGGACGATGCCGACTTGACATCGATTGCATTTCTCGTGATCCTTACTCTTCGCGTCACGGAATGTCATAGCATTGAGTTCCGGAATCAATCGACAGGCTGCCATTATAGCATCTTGTGCCTCCTCTCTTGCCGACATGTGACGTGTGATGCCTCTCAAGATGATCTCAAACGCCAGTGCCTCCGCGTGCATCGTCACCGCCCTGATGTCAGACAGTTCGCAATTGATGAAGTAGTCGGCCTTGATCTTCCCCTACTCAATCGAGGCCACCGTGCCCACACCGCCTTGAAGTTCTCCTACCACATAAGTCAGGATCACATCCGCGCAGGGTCTCCAACCGGCAGCCTTAGTGTGTTAACAGCGCAGCCTGAATTCATGATGCTGACACCGATTCCCCCTCCTCCCCCAAGGGGTCTATCGTCCACCCCTCGGGCACCGGATTCGTGTCTAAGTGGCCATTTAATAGGAGTGTTTTCGGTGTTCTCGTCGCTTGAGCAGATGACCCCGTCCCTCTCCAGATGCCCAATGCATTCTGTCTCTTGCCGCCATCAAAAGGGGCTAGTTCAGATTCATGGCCAATCCTTTTCATCTTCTCCGCCATAGAACCTGTCGCCTCCAATTCGCCATCCGTCTGATAGTAGCTCTTAATCTACACGAGCTTCAACAGAAATGCGAGACATTCGTCTCAGTCGATTTCTGGCATCTGCATCTTGTGTGTGTTTTTTTTTTGGTTTTAGAATTCCGGCGCAATTATTATTCGATGAGGCCGGGCCGACCTCGAATCAACTCTCAATAAGCTTGAGTCACCTCCGCGATTCTTAAGTGAAGCTTCACTGCATGGTGACCGTTGGGGTCCTCGAATGCTGATTGCTTTTATTTATACCTCCTGAACACCTGCCTAATGCCCTAATACATACTGTACAACTATCATACAACTTGTAGATCATCGTTCATTACAGCCAAGTCTATACCTGAGGTCCAATGTCTAAATGGCCGAAGAAATTTGTATCATCATCAAGAGATCAGTGAGGGGAAAGTCGAGAGGAAGATGCTAAGACGCAAATTCCAAAAATGGGAAGACTCCCCTTAAAATCTCGAGATATCCCTCCCAAATATCCAGGATATAGCCCAATAAAACGGCACCGTGATCTTGTTGCGTATGCTCATACTCCTCGTAAGGTATGCGGTGCGCCACAAGACCCAGGCCATCCAACCCTTCAACTCGTCCGCGCTGCTCTGGTGTATGGCCGTCCAGCTGCCAAGGTAGGTCATGGTTCCCCAGTTGCGGAAGCGGAAGGGCTTCGCGTCCACGTCACCCTTGTTCAGCCGCCTCGCCAGGTGTGCTGCCTGCTGGCTGGCGACCTGCGCGGTGGCGGGCAGGCTAAGCCCCGAGATCACCGTGCAATCGCCGACGCCGTACACATCGGGCAGCAGTGTGGCGTTTTGCCCCTGAGCGGGCACGGACTCGGATGCTGCTTTGTGAGGAATCATAGTCACGCGCAGGTGTGAGTCAGTGACGATCCCGCCAGTCTTTGCGTCTCTCTGCAGCTGCATCTCGGTGTCCGACGAAGGTAGTTTGAAGACCTTGCTCTCGAGCTTTTGGACCAAGGGATTTTGCATTAGCCCTGTGCTCCACACCACAATGCCTGCGCCAACCTCTTCGTCGCCATACTCCTGTATCTTCAGCTTTAGGCAACCCTCGCAGTCCTCGTCGGGGCGTACGCGCGTTAAGTGGTGCTCCGTTTTGACTTGGATGCCTTCTCGGTTGAATCGTTCCATAGCGTAGTCAGCCAAAGTCTTATCGAACATCGGAAGTACCTTGGGCGCTACGTCGTACACAGTGATGTTGACAAATTTCATCAATTCTGGATATGTTTTCCTGAGGTCCTCGCGTATCAAGTCATGTAACTCAGCAGCGAATTCTATACCGGTCGGACCGCCTCCCACAATAGCGAAATGCAATAGCTTCTTGCGATCCTCGTCGCTGGTAATCGGAAGTGCTGCCTTCTCAAAGCTTTGGAGTACTTTCATCCGGATTTTTCGGGCGTCGCCAATGTCTCGGAGGAAGTTAGCGTGTTCCCGTACGCCCTCGATGCCGAACGTCTGGCTGTAGGACCCAACAGCGATAACCAGCTTGTCGTACTCAACATCGAATACGGCCCCCTTCTGATCCCCGTCCGGGCGATGCTTAAGCGCTAGTCGGGTCCTCGAGGCGAGATCGTCTGATGTGTTTGCCTCTACGCGGATGACTTTGCGGGAGAAGTCAATGTCGTCGGCCCACCCCTGATGGAATTGGTCCAAGCCGAGTCTTCTGACGGGCTCGAGCACAGCTCTGAATTCCAAAGTGCCGACCGCTGTGCCTGCGAGTAAAGGGGTGAAGACGAAGTAGGATCTTGGCGAAATCATGATGCGCTCAAATTTCCTCGGATCGAGACTACGCGCGAATCCGTAGCCGGCCCAGCCGGATCCCAGAATAACCACCCGTTCCTTTCTACGCCCATTATTTGAGGCTGTACTAGCCATTCGCACACCATGAAATACACATCGTTGAATATCGAAATTGGAAGGACTCAAGGGTAAAATAGGGCCGGTCAGCAGGCGGCGGCTTGTCTTGACGGCGTTGCCTATTCGAGGTTTCGTCATGATTGGTGGGTCTATAACACGATGAAGAGAAAGTTATGTTGGACTTAGATTGAGACTTGTCAGTCTGGAACTCGCATCATAGAATGGAATTGAATTCATTGCAGACACAATGTAAAAATGACGTCGAATTGACGAAAATAACACGGCCCGAAGTGCCCACTTTACATTACTGATAGCCCAGCCTTTGAAATTCCTTCACTGGAGGACTAGCTAGCTAAGCTGAGTGAGATGAGGCCAAGACAATTTAGTGACTCATAGCGTTTTTAGATATTCCGGGACCAGTCACGCGGGTACTTACTTTTTACCGATCGAGCCGGTCGCACTATGTGCCCGATCGAGCCGGACTCCGAGCATACGAGCTTACGGGGCTTAAGTGGGTCACTATCTGTCCCGATGACCCACTCTAGCACCCGAACTCCGGCAGGTGACGATGTGAACGTATTTTTAAATGCCTCAACCCCTTTTTTCTAAAATTGGTTGAATCTGGGTTCTATTCAGATACGCTGGCCCCTGTGTTATACTCCCTTTACGAGAGAACCTCGTCGTGTCCAACCTCAGCCAGATCGCTCTAAATTCTTAGTCGGATATTTCTTTCGGATCCTGCTCCGATATGCGATGCACATTCGGTTGCTAGAATTGGCTTATACGGTCGGGCTACTACTCCACGGTTCCGCATTATTTCTATAGGCCTGGTTCTCTTCCGGTCGGTGAGAGGTTTAATGCCTACCGCAGACCAGCTCGTTGACTTAATGAAGCCCTTCCTTTATGCTATCAGCAGCGTAATATAATTGACTGCCTTACGAAAATCTATATCTTGGGATTCTAGTAGTCTAGCCATCGTCCTATACACGGAGCCGATGGCGGTATGCGCGTCTTAAACCGCGTTGATTTCGGTTGCTCAGAAGCCGGGGAGCACCGGAATGGTAGCTTCCCCCGCATTTTGTGCATGTTGGCCTAGCCCCATGCCCAGGGGTGTTCAAACCGCATTTCATTCTTCGATCAATCATAAACCATCTCCTCCACCTCCTATGTAGATCGAAGATGCACATGTAGATGCCATAATAATATTCCATCTAGACCACTCAATTCCACCATGGTAGAACAAGTCGACGTCCTAATCTGCGGCGGGGGCTCCGCCGGCGTATGCGCAGGCGTCTGGCTCGCGCGGCGCGGGATCAACTTCCGCATCCTGGAGCGGCGGGGCGGCCCGCTGGAGACGGGACAAGCCGACGGGGTTCAGTGCCGGACCGTCGAAGTCTTCGAGAGCTTCGGGCTGTCCGAGCCGCTGCTCAAGGAATCCTACCACTGTCTCGAGCTGGCGTTCTGGGCTCCCGCGAGCGCTGGCATCAAGCGCACGCACTACGCCGCCGATACGGAGCCCGGATTGAGCCACTTACCACACGTACTTCTGAGCCAGGCCCGGATTAATGGGTTGCTGAGTGATGAGATAGAGAGGGCTGCTGGACGGTCGTGTATTGAGTACGGGTGTGAAGTCCTGGGGCTGGAGGTCGATAGCGAGCAAGCACAAGATCCAAATGCGTATTGTGTTACTGTAAAAGCGTTGAAAGATGGGACGGAGCGAGAATATCGCGCGAAATATGTCTTGGTAAGCCGACCCTATTTCAGTTGTATGTAGTAACATGTGTGCCATGAGACTAGTCCTTAGTCTAACAGGGAAACAAGGGCAGCGACGGTGCCCACAGCGTCATCCGCAAGTCCCTCGGTTTCAAGATGCTAGGCGACACGAGCGACGCGGTGTGGGGCGTCATGGACATCTATCCGCGCACGAATTTCCCCGATATCCGCAAGAAAGCCGTGATCAACTCGGAAGCGGGCAACTTGATCATCATTCCCCGCGAAGGGGACTTTATGGTGAGGTTCTATATCGAGTTGAAAGGCGTCGTCGCCAAAGATGTAACCCTAGAGCAACTCCACGCACAGGCTCGTCTCATCTTCCGCCCTTACATCCTAGACTTCGCGGAAACAGCATGGTGGTCTGCCTATTCCATCGGCCAGCGTCTTGCGGACTATTTCCATAAAGACTACCGTGTGTTTCTAAGTGGCGACGCTTGTCATACACATTCACCCAAAGCTGGGCAGGGGATGAACGTATCGCTTCAGGACGGTTATAACATCGGCTGGAAGCTAGCGGCTGTTCTGCAAGGACAGTCCCCACCGGCGTTGCTCGAGACGTACGTGTCCGAGCGGCAGAAGGTCGCCGCCGAATTGATAGAGTTCGATCGGAATTGGACAAAACTCTTTTCCACCGAATATCGCCGAAAACATGGCATAACACCAGAGCAATTCCATGAACAGTTCCTGCTATCCGGTCGCTACACTGCGGGACTGGCAATCCAATATGGCGATTCGATGATTGTCGCCGCCGAAACGAGCGACGCCGGCTTAGCTACTGGCTTGACTGTGGGGATGAGGTTCCCTAGCGCCCGAGTAATCCGATTCTGCGACGCCCGCGCAATACAATTAGTCCGAGCCATGCCGGCTGATTCCCGGTGGCATATTGTCGTGTTCCCCGGAGATATTCGCGATTCAGGGGCTTTGACACGGTTGCAGGATGTCCGTATATGTTCTCCTACCATATAATAATTTAAGGCGAGTCCTAACCACAGCAATAGGTATCGGCCGGTCTCGAGAAAATCATCGACGCCTTTACATCATCAGACGCCGACCGCGATTCTATTATCAACCCGATACTCGTACTCTCGTCCGGACGTACAGAAGTTGAGCAGGACCAGATCCCCGCCGTATTTAGACCTGTTGTGGGAAAATGGAGGATGCAATGTGAGGGACAATCTTATGACCCCATAGAATTCATTGAGAGCCTAATCTATTGTGAACTTAGCTCCCTTAAAGGTTTACGTCGACGACGAAGGTTACCACACACCCCATGGCCACGCGTACGAGAAGTATGGAGTAGATCCCAGCCGAGGCGCTTTGGTTATCATTCGGCCAGATCATTGTAGGTGACATTTTCAAGATCTGACCTCATCGGGTGCTGACTCTGCCTAGATATCTCCACGATCTCCTCACTTGAAAATATCGACGCTATCATCGAATTCTTCAATAAGTTCATGAAGAGGGAACGATGAAAGCAGCGATGTCAATTGCCATTTTGACTTCTCTATTGTTGTCGGCGACTAACTATCTTGACCTTCATTGTGCTACTTTATCTTCCAAGCCAAGGGGTTGCACATACATACATGTAGACAATAGAGGTACACCCGGTCCTCTAGTACATTGGATCAATCACATTTTGATAGGGCTAGAGAGTAGACGAAACGTGCAATGCCTATAAGTCAGATTGTATATGCGGGAATACCTATCAACAAGCAGTCCAGTGGACTATCTTCATAAAACACACACTATGTACCTAGAACAAACGCCAACGCAATGCACATAAATTAAATCAAACAACCTCAAGAATTCACCTCCGCAAACCAAGTCCTCAACAACCCCGCCAACGCGCCAGGAAGATCCTCGAGGTTGTGCACGATGAGGTAGTACTGGAAGGGGAAGGAGTCTAGGTAGTACTCGGTGCGAATCTCGTCGTTGCCCATGAACCGGACTTTCTTGAGGTTGACGACGCTCTGCTTATCTTGACTGTTCGTCGTGTCGTCCATGATGATGAACACGATCATGATGCGCTCCTCCATAGCCTCCCGCAGGAGGAGGCGGATGTGCTCGTGCGCCGCCGAGGGGGTCAGACCATCCGAGAGGATAAGCGCTAGTTGCCAGAGATCTTCGGAGCCGCGGCTCGTGCTCTGGAGCCTGGCGAGACGGAACCGTTCGATTGTCTGTTTGATGAGGAGTTCGATGTCTGTCAAGTCTTGCTGGAATGTAAATTTCTGCAACACTTTGGCGCCGGCATCATGAGAAGCGAATGGCTCCGTAAATTCGTGGGCCATGAAAACATTGGCGCCAAATCCAAGAATGCCAATCTGACCTACTTCAAGCATGGTAAGGGCCCGAGAGACCATGACAAGGGACTCGAGCGCTAATTCGCCAGAGCTAGACTCGCCCATACTTTTGCTGTCATCAACACAGAGCAGGATCTGGTATGAGCGTTTAGTCGGGATGGCTCTGCGCATCCAGATCTTATCCCTCTTGTAACTTGACGCAATGTAAGGAATAATACGCTTGATATTGAGGCGTTTACCGGTTCGGTAGGATCCGGACAGCTTTGTTGACTGAGACGGAGTCAAAATGAGACGCAGTTGGGAAGTCAGAGATAGTGAAAGCGAATGCGTTTTGCCTTGGAACGAGGTCCATTGTTGCATGGCCGTATCGAAATCTCTCAGTTCCATGTCCGGCTCTGACAAGTGGGTGATTGATAACTGCGTAGATGTCTCTTGGATCTCTTCCTCTACCTCTTCTGCAGCCGCATCACCATTCGTTGGAGGTGTTGTGTCTCGATTGTAAGCGCCTTGACGGGTCGACACTCCAGTAGGCCTCTCCTCTTTCTGCGTATCTTGCTTGTCTGGGTGGTCGACTGGTTCAGAGGTGTCCATCTTATCTCCGTCTGCATCGTCTACTTCGGCCTCATCTTCAGGTACTATTCGGCTGTCCGCAGGCTGATCCTCTTCATCAATTGCCATGGCTTCGTCAATCTGTTGCTTCTGTTCTTCATTTGAAGTACCCATCGCTTGCGCATCTGCAGCTGACTCGTCGTTCTGGATGTGTTGGAATTCCCGAATGGCGGATTCTTGTTCGGCATTCGTCTGTTGCTCTTGGGGCTCTTGTTCTTGGGCTTCCTTGATTTCTCGTTGCTGTCTATGCCACTTCTCAAGAGCATCACCAAGCGCCTTAAAGGGTTGACTGGTCGACGACTCTCTGGTATCATCAAGCTCTGTCTCAGAAGGTTGCTCTTGGGCTTTCGAAACGCTGCCCTTTTTGCCGGCAGAGGTTTCCTGGTCAGCCGCGTTCTCACCCATCTCCCCGTCTTCTCGTTCAGCAGCATTACTTTGGGCGTTGTTGGCTTCGTCCATTTGGTTGGGGTCCTGGTCCTGTCCGCCACCCCTCACGTCGCTTGGTGCGGAGTCCTCGTTGGCGGTATTGACTTCGTCCTTGGATGGTAATTCTGCCGTCTCCTGTTCCTCTATTGGATTCTCCTGTTCCTCATCCACGCCCTCGTCCTCTTGGATTCTGGCCTCCTCTTCCTTCTCTGCAGTCTCGTCCATTTCTTCATCATCATTACCAGCATCTGCGGGTATCATGTCCATCTCTGCATCTTCACCATTCTCACTTCCTTCCTCGCTCATCTGCGCGTCTTTCTGCTCTTCTTGATCCACGTCAGAGAGCTTGTCTAGCTCGTCGTCACTGAGTGAGGACAGTGACTCATTATCATTACCATCGATATTCATGTCATCAGGGAGTGCCAAGGTATCTTGTTCCTGAACATTTTGGTCTTGTCTGTCGGCTTCATCTTGTTGCTGGACGTCTTCGTCTTCTTCTGCGGCAGGGTTCTCGTCTGGGTTTTCGTCACCCTGCTTGTCATCCGTTCCAGGTTCGATCTCCTGAGTATCGGGTTGCGCATCAGCAGCCATCTGCTCGTCCTTCTTTGTCTGGCCCTTCGAATTTTCGCCTTTTTGATCTTTCTCTGCGTCTTCCTCGTTTTCACCATCCCACATCTTTTCGTCAACGGCTGAAGGATCCAAATCATCTACTTCACCAGCCTCCTCATCCATGTCATCACCACTCTCATCCTCGTCGCCAGACTGCGATCCCTTTTTGTCTTCTCCGCCATCTACGCTTTCAAGGTCGCCTTCGAGCTCCTGATCAGCCATATCAACAGCATCCTTTTCGTCTTCCATTTCTTGGCCGGATTCTTTGTTTCCCTCCTGCGCCAGTTCCGACAAATCTTCGTCGGGCTGGATATCCTTACTGATATCCTCGGCGCCCTCTCCGTCGCCAAGACCCGTGCCACTTTCAAGTTCACCAGCTTCTCCGGATTTCTCATCGGACTTCTCTTGGGGGGTACAGAAGCCATGAGAAGCAAGTTGAGTGAAGTTCTTGCTTAGTTTGTAACCAAGTTTGCAAGTGCTTTTATGGACACGGGAGAAAGATTCAATCGACTGACTGCAGGTGGCCTGATACTGATCTATGATTGGTGCGAGGACTGCAATCAATGCTGTTGAGGTCTTGTTAATGGAGGCATCGGCTAGATCAACCTGTGCAAGGAGCTGCAGAATTTCTGTCATACTCTTCTCGATCTTATCCATGCGTAGAACTTTTAAGGAAGCAGTTATCGTTTCGCCGTATTTAATAAGCCATCCAGGTTCCTCTTCCGACGCAGGCAACCCAGCCATTGTCTTATTAAACTGTTCAATCGTGACAAGAACGCTATCGCTGAGGGTCTTTACGGCATTGAGCATGATGTCGACTTGCTTCGTCGCTAGGCTTGGGCTAGACTCCCAATGCTCGTCGATGGTACACCAAAGCTTGATTTGCTCGAGCAAGAATGCTGATGCCGGCCATCTTTGGCACGCATTGTCCAAGTCACTCCGGAACTCGTTGAACGATGAGTTGACAGATGTTTCCAATTGGGTTCTCTCCAACGCAGTAAGCTCAACGGGCAACTTTGTTAGTGACCCCCAACTGGCAGAGAAATTGTTCGTTCTCTCGAGCCAGGTGTTGAGCATCTCAAGAACTTCCTTGTTGTCGAAGTTTCCGAGCTTTGAGTGTAGCTGGATAAGATGGATACCAATTTTGATGATCTGGGCGAGCCAGGTGGAGGCTCTTTCATGGTTACCCGACAGCCTCTTAGCTTTAATATCGCCGCTGTCTCTCGAGGTGCTAATAGTATGGATATACTTCGAGCAGGCCGACAACGCGCCGTGATGGCTAAGCACTTTCGCCAATTCGCGCCTCTGATTCAGCGAGACATTGAGTATACCTTCAAGGAACCCGATGCTTCTATCAATCTCCGCAACCGTCAGGTCATCAGAATGGTCATGGGAAGCACCCCGGACTCGAGGCGCGAGATCTAGCATCTTGTGGAAGTAATAATCCGTGCTCTCGAGTCCTTTGAATGATTGCGATTGGAATGTCTCTGATGTAGCAAGCACTGTAGAGAGCGCATTCTGTCGGGATAGAACATCGGTGCTATGGTTGTACTGGATTCCCATCTGCCTAGCACCCTTCAAAGTCTCCGCGAATAGTTTTCGTTTACGTGACTTCAAATGCTTCACTAGAGCCTTATTTTCATCAGTGAGGACGCCAGGGGTTTCTTTGCGAAGTTCAAGTGCCGAAGCCTCAAGATTGGACAGGAAGGCATCGATAGCTTCACCTGCATCTAACGCAGACTCCGGGATGCGGCTCAGCCTGGCCATGATTTCAGTTGTTCTCTGAACATTAGCCAATCTCCGGTAATCATTGGTCCAGCCGCTAATGCTTTTAGAGCATAACTCAATTGCAATCTTGTCGACAGCTACGGTCTTCTTCTCGGTCTTGAACGCTACGGCGTCATCAACTACCTCATCGGGCAAGCCAGTTTCGATAATCGGCTTCATAGGCTGACCTAGGACGTCCCGGAACTTTCGCACGATCCTGAAAAGTTTCTGATGAGACTTGCGGGCACTCTCTCGTAATGCAACGATGTTCGTATCTTTCCAACTAGCCAATAGAAGAACGTCCTTCATTTGCTTCTCCAGGGGATTTCTGCCAGTACAAATGAGATTATCCACAGGCTTCGTATATCGAGAGTAGAAGCTGATGAAGTTCTGGAGGCTATCTCGAATTATCGCGATTGAAGGGTAATCTGCAACGAGCCAATGCAATTGCTTGTGGAGCTGCTCTAAAAGACCTAGCCGGCTGGCGAACTGACCGACTGGCGCCGAGGAGAAATAGGTTTCCAGCTCTTTGAGTAAGTTGGCGGCATGTTCTGAGAGGTCTTCCCCTGCTTGAGCTAGATTTAGAGGCACGGCGATAATAGCTTGATAAGCAATAAACCACCAAGAACTGGCATCCTCCTCGCTCTTCTTAACTTCCATATCGAACAGCTTGCCCCATGTCGAAAGCTCGAGCCTGCGCCAACCAACGAGTAAGTCGGTTAGTCGGTTGTATAGAGGCAGCGCGCCGTAGGTTTTGCTTGCCCAGCCGCCAAATTGCCATTCGTAGACGAATGCATGTAGCTGTTCAACCTTTAAGATCGTACTAGCGAGGGGATCTGAATGTCTGAGTTGAAGGATCTTTTCGCAAGATAATACAATGTCGGTCAGCGGTTGCAGATGGCCAATTTCGTCAACCTGTTGAAGTTGTCGGAAACGAGCTCGGATCTCATTGACCAGGTTGACGAGTTTCCACGCCTCAGGCAGATTGCCATCCGTGTAGAAGTTGTAGTTTGCCGAACAAGTAGTGGAACTCATCTCCTGCAACCTCTCATCTAAAGTCAAGAAGGTCGCTGGAAGCAAAGTCCGATCAGCAATAGTCGGATCTACGACTGCCGATATTTTTCGGGCGAAGGTCTTGTTGAGGTTAATGATGCTTTGGGACGCGTCCTGTGGCGTAAGGAAGATATTTCTATGTACCCGTGCCAGTTTGATGGCCAGCGCTCGAGCATCGCTGATTTTGGGCTTTTCCATGCGACCAGGCTCATTATCTTCTTCCTCGAAACTAGGGAATAGCTCATCGAAGGCTTCCTTCTCCGCCACCTCTTCTTCGTTTAGCCCGCCGCGATAGCGATACCAACTTCTCTTCAACTCTTCAGCTTTTTGATCCGCTTCAAGCTTCTGAGTCCATTGCTCATATAGCGAGTGGATTGACTGGAAGGCGATTTGTTTTACTGTTTCTAATCCCCCCAGCCCCTCTACAGCGACGACCATAGCAACATAGTCGAGTAACTCGAGGCTTTGAGAAGAGCTCATTATTGTATCCGGAATCCTCAAGTTCCCACCAAGGAAAGGCGCCAAGCTAAGCAATGTCCGCGATAGCAAATTTTGTCCTCCAACCTGAGAGTCGGCTGTTTGACCTAGGTATAAACCTACCTCTAGACAATGGATCATATTGACAACTGGTAAGACTATGTCTTCGTATGCGCGATATCGTTGATTTAGGCGATATCCGATCCTTGATATGTTTTCATGAAGAACGTGTAGCTGTTGCGTGGCTACATCTGAACCTGAACAATGCTGGTCAAGGATCGAGCATATGTCGGACTTGAGAACAATTTTCAACAGGTTATTGAATTCCGTCTGAATATGAAGGATCTCGGAATCCACGGGCCGATATACAGCTTGGACCGAACTGGGAGGAGCTCCAAGATCAGTAATCTCCTCCTTCAGCAGTTCGCATCGCAGATTTGTCGACTGGCCGGTCTGGAATTCCTCGAATGTCTGCAACCGTTCGAGCTTCATGTTCAAGGTGCGCAGGAGTTCTTCATAGCTTTCCAGCTCGAGTTGAGGTCGCAACTGAGGGTCGTACGCCTTATCAGGGACGAAGAGCTTGATCAAGGCCACAGAAAACTGGACCCAGGCTTTCGCAAGGTACGCGCGCCGGTTATTGGAAACTCTGGACCGGATCCAACACGCAAGGGCAGAGACTAAGTGATCGATAGAAATTTGAGAAAACTCTTCACTGCGGATGAGCTCATCTACGATAGTAGAAACAGTGTTTCCCGGTAGCTTCGTCGCGTTTCGAGCCGCAAGGAACGCAGAAGCCAAGGCTGGGTCATAGATGGTCAGTACATTAATCACAAGGTTCCAGAGTATCTCGCTAAGCTCATCAAGCCGGTCAGTCGCAATGGCCTCGGCATTCGAGACGACTTGTTTGGCTATGATTGGCAATTCTGCTTCGATCGAAGCCAGCGAACTAAGGCTTGCTGAATCGGCAGCTCTAAGCTTCGAGATGATCTTTGCAGATACATTCTCGTCCCAATGTTGCTGCTTAGTATCTCCACTGGCCAAGTTTTCCATTGATAGCAGTAGTCTTGATGTATCCGAAGCACTACTGACACGCATCTGAGTGACGAGTGGGATACCGGACAGTAGGATCATATCCCGTGATGAGTGCGGGAGTTCGGTTTGGCGCGACATGCAATCGAGCACGACGATCTGCCTCATGGTTTCAAATTCGGCAGCCATGAATGGTGAATTTGGTGTACTATCATCGGCTAGTTGGCTGAGCAATTGGCTAGTTTCAGCCGTCAGCGCTCCTAGAAGATCTTCTACGTTCGGTTCATTCAGCCGGATGAGCCTATATGCTTTGACAAATGAGTCCATGATCTTCGCAAGATCCGTCACTGTGGCCGTAGACTGCCATTTGACTGAGTCGAACTGCGAGGCTAGCTGTTCCATGCGATGAAGATTGTCCAGCAGCAACTTGTTACCAATTGGGAGGGGCCTCAACGCCTTCCAGAGGATTTCCATGCTCAAGCCTGTGGATAGCTTGAAACCAGAAATAAAGCATTCGTTCAACCCATTGAGAACACGTGAGATCAGTTCACGGATTTGCTCGCTTTCGGCATGAGACTTGTGATGAGATAACAGGGCGGTTACGAGACCCAGATGAGTTTGAAAATACGCTTCGTCGAAAGAAGCTGCAGTCAGATACCTGACTGATCTATCCCAACAGTGCATCAAGTCTCGTCCGAGGTATTTTAGTTCCTATACGTGTTAACAGTTGTAAGGGAATCACTGATTAGACTGGTACTCACCCTCCATAGTCCAGACTGGGAGCGCATGAACGAATCTAGTTCTTCCAAAACACCACGAAGAAATTTCACCGCCCCAGCGGTAGAATCTTTCGATACGGCGGCAACAGTACCGGCGACACATGAGCGTTGGAACCGGTTCAGCTTCGATACCTGGATCCCAGTGCCGTGGGGTTGTTCCGACTCCAGTTGCCTCCAAGCATCGATGATGTCGATGTACAGCTCATAACATGTTGCTAACCACAAGGGAAGTTGAGAGGAGCCGACTTGGAGGCAGGGAACGATAACCGAGTTTTGCAGCGGATGGAGTGGCTAAGAAACGTTAAGCGGTGCAATTAGGTTAAGTATATTCAGATATATATAAGACTCACCTGCATGCTGTCAAAGCCAGGCATAATGGCGGTGGACAACGTCGTATAAGAATAGTGAATAGAATTCTGGATGTTGGTTATCATTGGCACCTTGAGGAACGAGCCGGCCGTATTTTTCTTGTGGTAGGGCTGTCGTAATAGTGACATCCCTCCTGGCCCCAAATCAAGCTGCGAATACCTTTCGAATAGAGGCAAGTCGTTATAGGACAGGTTGTGGACTGCTTCGTTCCCTATATTCGTGCCATTGTCGTTGTCAGATGATTGCGCCGAAGAAAGCAGCTCATATCTCTTCAGACTTGACTCTACCTCAGCAACTCGGCTTCTCCAGGGTGCCGAAGCTGAGGTGTGAGGCTCGATATAGATTTCGACTGCACGGTTTCTCATCGCTCGCGAAAGTTCTCCGTAGCGAGGATCGACGGTCAGGAACACCCTGAAATCGGGGTGCGGCTTAATGATTCGCGGTTCGCCATTCGGACCACAATGCTCATTAATGATCAAATAACCATCTGGTTCGAGCAAGGAGTTCAACCTGTCAAGAACTGAGGCGCTGCAGAGGTTAGCATTGTCGAGTACTAGCCAGTGTCCCTTCTGGAGAGCCTGGACAATGATTCCATCTAACCACTCAAACCTAGGGTTCGAAATACCAATAGGTTGCTGGAGAAGTACGCGCACATTGGACAGTATGGTCCCTAGTTCCGAGTCTAGTGAGATCTGGCTTTGAAGATTCTCGATGCGGGACAGCAGATTCTGGCGTTCAACTATCTGGTCGGTCATAGAACCGAGGATGTTTAACAAGTCAACAGCCGCGTCTGGAACACCTTCAACGAGAGCGCTGGCAGTTGAAAATTGCAAGGTTTCTTGTAGTCCTTGCAGCGCAGCATTTATATCGCGCATAGGGTCAGACTGTTCAAACCCTCCAACAAGGTCCATAGTGTCGATGTCGGCGTTCATAGGAAACGTGACTAGTGATTTGCCAGACGACGCGGCAACATGTTGTAGGAGCATTGACTTCCCGCTGCCCGATGGTCCGACAAGGATACACGGGATGTTCTGCTTGACACAGATCAACAAGGACTCGATCTCCATGAGTCGAGGAACAATGTCCATGCTGGGGAATTGTGACGGCTGGACAAGCTGATTTCGTTGTACCAATGCGAGTCCAACTTGAAGTAGGGACGAACTCATATTATGATATAATTGATGGCCTTTTGGCGGCGCCTCGAAAGCTTCGGTGAAAAGCTTATCTACTTCGAGTCTATCCCTCTCAGTTCGAAAACGTTGCCGTATTGCTATATTCAGGAAGTCGTCGACCTTGCCAGTTTTGAGTAAAGGGTCCGGGGACGTGAGTAAGTGAAGCCAGCGTAGTGTGTCTCGAAGATTAAACTCCCACGGACTACCCTGTGACCCGAAGGCTCTCTCAACAAGGATGCGCTCCTCAAGACTAGAGATGAAATTGATCATCCGCTGGACGGTTTCGGTGGGCACAGCAGGGAAATTGTGCTGGGCAATCAGTAAGAGATCCTCCTCACTGAAAACATCGGCGTATACGACAATGAAGCGATTGACGAAAGAACTCGGCAATCCTTTTCTCCCTCCGCCCTGATGATGTGGATTTTGCGCCGCGAAGAGACGGAAATCAGGATGTTTCTTAAAGACCTGATCAAGTTCTGAAACGTAAACCTCTCCTCGATGGTCGAGACACGCATTGAGACCCTCTAGAACAGACTGTGAAGCCAGATTCATCTCATCTAGAAGCACCCACTCGCCATTCTGCATGGCTCGGAGAAACGGTGCATCTCTCCACGCGAAGTGGCCGGCTTCAGCCCCCTCAACGGGTACATCGGTTCCAAAGAGGTCCATGAGATCAGTTTGGTCGGAAAGATTAATTCTTGTTAGCGGCCGTCCACATGCTCGCGCAAGAGCGCTGACCAGTGTGGTTTTCCCTACACCTGGACTGCCCTCTAAGAGAATTGGCTTTTGCACTTGAAGAGCACGTATGATTCTCATAGCATTGAGCTTGGTAGTGGGCGCATGCAAGGCAAATCCCGCTTCAAAGTTCTCATTGGCGATGCGCTCAATAGAGAAGTCGCCAATCCGTAATTCGTTGGCTTTGATGGTCAACTGTAGCGGCGCTCGGTATACTACGGTCACATCGCGACTCAGAAGCTGGCTCAACTTGTCTAAACATCGTTGGCGTTGCGTGTCCATGCTCTTGGGGTCGATCGCGATCAATGCTGACGGGTTAGCGCCAAGGGTGTCAATGAAAACGGTTGCGGCGCCGTGAACCACGGAAGCCGCCCCGTCGCTACCAGCGCTCTCATTGACGAACTTAACCCACACCAGAATATCTCTGATAGAGAACGCAGTCGAAGCCGTAGAGCGGAAAGTCTGCCCGAACCAATAAGAGAACTCGACGATGACTCTTGCGAAAGACTGAAACTCAGGTCTCAGCTTTGAGGATACAATTTGCAGCACATCTTCGTTCTCCGAAAGGGGCGACACCCATATTTCAGTAAAACGATTCCTCAGCGCTGGCGAGAGCTCTTTCTTGCCAAAGTCACCACCTGGGTTCATGGTTGCCAGGAATTGAAAGCCATCGGAAGCTTTGACGAATGAATCATCAATACCTTTCTCCGCGAGAAGCAGTGAGCGCTGAGGCTCGAGGACAGAGTTCAGTCTTTCCAGGACGGAATCATCCGCCAGTGATATTTCGTCCAGAAGAAAGAATTGACCGTCTCGCATAGCATGGACTAAACTTCCGTCGGCCCATTCGAAGAGAGCCTTGCTCTTGACTTCGTTGTCGGCAATTCTCCGTTGCAGATCCACAGGGACCATCGATAAAGCCGAACCATCTAGAGCATGATACTTCTCTAATAATTCTTCCGTGCTCCCTTCTACTACTTGTCCAAATATCTGCAAAGCTTTAGTTAGGTCCTGAGTTAGTACGTCCAGAACGGCACCTCGGTTTCTGATGGGCCGTTGAGAACCGATGAGGTCGCCTGTTTCAGTATTCTGATGGGCATTCACGATATGCAATTCCTTGCCCAAAGACTCGGCAAGGAGTTGGCAGACGGTCGTTTTACCACAGCCAGTCTCTCCAACAAGAAGTACTGGCTCATTATGGCGAAGGGCGCTTGCGACCAGCACATACAGACGACGCATAGCGCGAGTCCAGACAACACCTTGGCCATTATTAGGAGGCTGCGCTCGAAGATATGGCGACTTTTGAATGTCGTAAAGCTGATCTTGGTCGACTTTTACTCTGAAGACTGTCTCAATCACCTTCTTCACAGCCATTCTCTCTTCTTCATTGCGGACACGTTCAGCAAGGAGCATGAACCCATTGGCTGCAATCTCCTCTCGGGTCTCAGCTCCTCTCAGAGCCCATCTGAAGAGATCTCTCAGTGTCGCAAAACTGTCCTTATTTTCAAAAAGCCGGCTTGTCTGTCGCAGCCTTGAGAGTTCCTTGTACACATTGACGATCCTTTTGCAGTCAGAAGGAGCAGTGTATAAACTCCGTTTCTGGAGAATGATCTCAAGTTCGTCTTCCGGAATATCATCGAAATGGAGTTCGAGAAACCGGTTGCGAAAAGCACGTGAAAGCACCTTTCGACCTCCATACAAGCCAGGTGGATTCTGAGTCGCGAATAGCATGAAGTTTTCATGCGGACGAACAACTTCCTGTGTCTCGGGGATGAGTAGTTCGCGATTATCGTCGAGGAGACGGTTTAGCGCCTCTAAAACGTCGGTCGGTGCGAGATTGAGCTCATCGAGCACAATCCAATGTCCTTGTCGGAGTGCCTGCACAAGCAAACCCTCTTGAAATCGCAGCTTACCATCAGCATCAGACACGTACGTCCCGAGATATTCCTGAAGATCCGTATGCTCATGATTATTTATTCGCACAAACTTGTTCCCGCTGAAATTTGCAAGATACTCAATCATACTCGTCTTACCCGCCGAGGTGGGACCTTGTATGAGAATTGGAAAACGCCTAGTTGAAGTCGCTCTGACTAAATTCAGGAGATTGCGCTCAATGTAAGGCGTAATAATGTAATCAGTTCGTTCGATTGGGGTCTCGTCTCCTTGTAGTAGCCAGTACTGGCGATCCTTGTTCTTATTCACGAACTTGACATATTGTTTTCCATCATTAGGATGTCTTGGTGGTTGTGACAGTAATGCCCTGGCACCTCCGTGTCTGTCAAGCAGATGATGGTGGATCAATGGCACGAGCGTCTCTTCCGATGCTCTGTCTAGCAACGTTAAGAAGCCCATAGAGAAGCCCTCGTATAACGCTCGTCGTAGACCATAAAATGGAGAAACGTCATTAACGTAGCTCAAAACACGCGTGAGAGTACGCAAACTGAAGTGAGGTACTTCATTAGCACCATCAACTAAACGCTTCTCCTCCGCGCGAGTTTTCGTGTTGAGATAGAGTCTCGCAATGTCGTCGGCTGCTTGTTCGTCTTTGGCGCTTTTCCCACTGAGATAAGCTTTAATAATGGTGAGGAGATCCTTCAGGTCCTTGTCTGGACTGCTAACGTAGAACTCCGTAAAGCGTGATCTGAGTCCAAGCGGGAGGTCTCGTTTACCGATATCTGTGGCTGGGTTCATAGCTCCGAAAATTCGGAAATCCGGGTGAGCTTTAACACGCTCAATATCACCCGTCTCCGACAGAAGAATCGATGGCTCATCATTGGGCCCTGAGGCAAGCAAATCGGCTATGCTTTCCAGTGTGTCAGGCGACGCTAGGTTGATTTCGTCCAACAGCACCCAGTCTCCATTTCTCGCAGCTTTAACGATATTGCCTTCAACAAAGGCGAAGGCAAAGCTACCAGATCCTCCCGAAATCTGGATATCAAATTGCTCCAGACTCTTGGAAAATGCTTCCCAGCGCGGTTTCAAGTCGAGCAACGACTGCAGCTTCGATTCCACTTTGCGCCTCTTCGCGGCTGGCCGATCGTCCGAATCACCGTTGCGAGCTTCCGCCTGATTCTGAAGTTCGCTTATTATCTTATTAAACATCTTCGGAGCTTCCCGCCATAGCTTCGACACGCGCGTCCACTGCCCTTTTGCGGTGCATTTCCCGATCTGCTCCAAATACTTCTGGTTTTTGGACACAGATATTCCGGTCGAGGCGAATAGATCTTCGAATTCTTCTTTCAGCGGAACAGCGAGGCTACGCGCATTCACCGGCTTAAACCCTCCTAAGAGATCTCCGACTTCACTTTGCTGGGAAAGATTCACGGCTACCAGCTTGTGGCCCAGGGTCTCAGCCAATTGCTGGATAACCGTCGTCTTTCCAATACCGGTCTCACCTACGAGAAGTACAGGCTCACGCAGTTTGATAGCCATCGATATTTGCTCAAGCAGTCGCCTCGAGTGGCTGGTGCTTGCGAAGGGCTTTCTCGACTTAACAATTCTGTTCGCATGTTTTCTTCTAGTCAACATGACCCTCCCGACCTTGAAATTATTGGGACTTTCCTCTATCTGCGGGACATGGGCTTTTAGGTAATGCTCTGTAAGTTGCTTCGAGAGGTGCATCTCCTCCGCAATACAGCTGACGAGGGCAGCTCTTGCGTCCAATCTAGAAAGGCCACCGCAGAAGCAATCAACCGCGTCCATAAACATCCAATCCCTCGTCGTCTCACTTATAGGTTCGTCGCCGGTCTTGCAACCTGAAGCTACTAGAGTTTCTTTAAGGCGACGGCACCACTTTAAGACGTCTCTGGGGGTAATCGATCGGTCCACTATGCTCCGTCCAGCACTGCTCATAGATGGGATACTGGAAAAATTAGAAAGTCGCCTGTAGACCGACATGACCATTGGAGTATATTTGTGCAGCAAAGGGTAGCTTCCCACGATGATTTGCTCCAGCTCGGCTGGCGGAGGAATCTTCACGCTCGACAAGTGCCAAAATCGCTGGCCTAGCATACTAGGCAGACTCTCTTGCCCATTCATCCCTCGCGTAGTCCGAACAGTCGCAAACAACCGAAAACTGCTTGGAGCCTCTACCGTCTCCCCACGGCTGGGGATGAGCAATTTGCCATGCTCCACCAATGGTAACAGAGTACTCATCACTTCGTTCGGAGCCCTGTCTAGGTCCTCAATCAAGACCCATCGTCCCTCGCGAACAGCCGTAGTGAGAACACCTGGTCGCCACGAAAACGAACCAGGTTTGGAACCTGTAGAATATAAACCAATAAGCATTTTGGCGTCGGTCTGTTCGTTGAGATGCAGCGTCACCAGGCTTGACTCCATATCAAGCTCTCGGGCAAGCTCATGGACAATAGACGTCTTTCCAGATCCGGGCAACCCATGCAGGAGTATCGGTCCCGGCTTTTGGAGATTCAGTGCAAGGCTCTCTAGGTTCATCAGGGTAGTTGCAGTGAGCACCATACTGGACGGTACACGAGGCTCGCCATTAGGTCGGGGGAGAATTGTTCTGTTATATTGAGTAACTAGTTTGGTGAGTTTCTGGGGAGGAAATTGTTCCCCCGCAAACATGGCAAATTCGGCGTGAAAGTTCTGACGGGATTTATCCCAATCTTCGGCCCGTCGACGCTCAACCAAGGAGAGAAAAGTGTAGTCAATTTGGACGCCATCAAAATCTCCGACTAGAGATTCGTCTTCTTTAATATGTTCGCGAATAAGGGCCTCCAGTTTAAAGTCGGAAGCATTCAGCTGACAGCAGAACACCCTAATAGCCAGATACTTGACCGGAGCATGATGATGTTTAAACAGAGCTTGGATTCTTGAAGGGGGTACCAATTGACTAAACGTCCTCTTATCAAGATTCAGGAGTCTCCAGAATGCAAGTAAAACTAACAGTAACTCGGCTTCGGAAAGATTTTCTGTATCTGGCAAAGCCAGCGAGTTGATCTGACATGGTCGTGATTCGGAACCGTATGTAAGTGAGGTTTCTCTTATATACCGTTCTAAGAAAACAGATATTTGAGGTGCGAATGGGAGGATTCTCGCGAAAGAAGCGATGATTAGATTCTCTTGGCCTCCATTTCGGGGCTTTAGGAGCCACCTTGCGCATATATCGGCGAATATACTCTCAAAGTGAACGAATATCAGTCCGGTAACACGAGGAATCAGTGCCGCCTTAGCGATGGCATCGAGAAAATCTGCAGGGGTTTCGCCACGGAGTATCTCTAATAAATCGGGGGGTAATTGGTCTAATAGGTCTTTGTGAGACAGAAGCCTCTGTCGCTGAGGGCTCACGTCAACCGCCGCCATGACCGTAGTGAAAAACACAAATTTTGTGTTGAAATAAATGAATTATTGCTTCATCTAACTAAGATCTACGGCTAAGTCTCACAGTAAAAATCGTATAGTGATCGAGGCTCCCGTAACTTTTTCTGCCGCTGCCAAAATTTAGGCGGTGAGGACTCGGAACGGACCCGTTAGACACCGGCACTAGTAGAGGGATCCACCAAAATTGGCAGGGCCGTCAAAGCTTCACTAAATCGTACAGTGCACCGAAAAATTGTAAAGACATCACGAGCTCTACTGTCAGTCGAAGGAGTTCGTTCCACTAGTCAATTCGCAGTTCGATCCACGAAGAAGGTGTTAAAATGTCAGCGCCCTGCAGATACGCAGCTCGAAGCTGCGCGCGATCAATTCGCTCCGCCAACTCTTTCCGAACGTCAACTTCATTCATTCAGACCACAACTCCCTCAATACAGCGACGGCACGAGTCGACGGCAGCGGCCACGAACCCTAAGATTTCTACCATTGTCGACCAAATCAGCCAATTAACTCTCCTTGAGACTGCCGACCTAGTGACCAGCTTAAAGGTTGGCTCTCCCGAGTCGATTAGGCTTATATAGACCTTCGTCTTGCTAATATCAAAGTATCAAATTGTAGTCACGACTTAACATCCCCGATCTACCTGTTGGCGGTTTCGCTGCTGCGCCGGCTGCCGCGCCCGCCGCTGCCGCTGAGGAGGCTGAGGAGGCCGCACCAGCTGCCCAGGAGAAGACGCTATTCAACATCAAGCTGCAAGCATTCGACGCAGGCGCGAAGGCGAAGATTATCAAGGAGGTCAAGAGCTTGTTAGGGCTGAGCTTAGTCGACAGCAAGAAGTTCGTGGAGAGCGCGCCCAAGATGATGAAGGAATCGGTACCGAAGGACGAGGCCGAGAAGATCATCGCTACGATGAAGGAGCTAGGAGCTACCGTGACGATGGAATGATCGACCTAAACCCGAGGAAACTCGATCGATGCTGTGTATACATGTAACCTACCCTGTATAACAACAATACAACGAAGACAACGAATTGGTATATGGCAGAGACTAGCCGGATATAAGCATATGCTCTTGATCTTTATATAGTCCATGAAGGTCAACCTTAGAATACTACTCTCTGAGATCACCAATGTGCTGATAGTCGGGCTTATTCCGATCTCATCATTCAGGCCTTTGTAGAAGTCGTGAATTTTGAGGGAGCAGAAGTCGCCAGTTGTAGGAGGCAGCATCTCACTATCTATCGTCTATGGTCTAATTTGGTGACTTCCGAGAGAAGCTCTCACTCAGCCCATTAGCTAGGAGATATACAGTCCGAAGCATCGGCACAGCAACACCCTTCTTCCTCGCAAGTCTAACTGTATTGCCTACAATAGCATCAACCTCCAAGCTCCTACCCTCAAACACATCTGCCAACATAGACGGCTGTACACCAGGTAGGTCCCTCGCCACAGCGCGTCCGATCTGGAAGTCCACCATCTCCTCATTCACATCGCCGTACCCATAAGCCTGCGCGATAGCCGAGATCTCCAGCATAACATCCCTAATGAACCGTACACCTTCTCCCTTGCCCCGGTCTTTATCATCCTCGAAATCGATCCCCAAATTCACACCCGAATTTGCATCGATAAACTCCCGGTCCCGCAGCCGCGTGAGCGCGCACACCGGGTTCCAAGACCCATTCACAAGCAACTTAACCCAGCGCTCGCGCTGCACGTCCTCGTGCAGGACAGCCGTAGCACCTCCCTTCGCAATCAAATCCACAAACCCCCGCGCCGCCTGCTTGTGCTCCAGCGAGGCTGTCGTAGCAGGATACGCGCCCACGTGCAGCAGCTCAACCTCCTTGTGCTGGATAACAGCGGGCGAGACTTGGGTCGCGGGGAAATAAGCCACAGTACTCAGAAGCGGGTTCTTCGGGAACCGCGCGGCGTACTCGTCCTCGATGCCGATACCGTTCTGAATAAGCACAATAGCCGTCTTCCCCTCCGCAACCGCCGGCGCGATGAGCTCCGCGATGGAAGGGTTGGTGGGGAGCGCCTTGGCGGCCACGACGACGAAGTCAAAACCCTGCTGTTCGGAGGAAGAAGAAGAAGAAGCGAGCTGCTGCACGGCATCAGTAACAGAGCGCGCGACTCGAGGCCGGAACTTGAGGTTGTCGCCCCACAGCTTCGAGTGGATCGTGAAGCCGTTCCGCGACGCCTCGTCGAAGTTTGAGCGGCAAATCGTGATGACGTTTTGCTCCCCCACCGCTTTCGCCAGCACATAGGCGTAGCATGCGCCGAGGCTGCCGGTGCCGAAGAGCAACACTTTCGGCATCCTTCGGGTCGATGATTATTCAAGTCCAAAACCGCAGAGTTCTATAGTAGGTGATGGGATTAAAAGGAGGAGATGCTGCCAATTTCTAGATAGCCCCAGATAAGGCCCCTCTCGGCCTCACCGTCCATAATGGGCCGACCTTATAATTCACCGACCATTCTGGTCTCGGGGTCAAATTGCATCATATGGTTGGGATGGTTGTAATTCTGCAAACCGAATACACGTAGTACTATGTACCACAAGTCATCATCTAGAGTAAAATCAATGCATTTGTGTAGTAAGGTATCATCGGAAACAATACAGTGCCAACCAGACCAAGCCAGACCGGACGCGTAGGGTATACGAAAAAGCATTCGCATCTATCCCCTCATGCCTTCAAACGCAGTACAATCCGAACACCGTATCCTTTTACAAGCAAACGCCATCTTCCGATCCCAGTTTTCCATTTCCTTAATACACTGCGTGATACTCCAATGCTCCGAGTTCATAACCTTCTACCCATCATATTAGAAAGAATAGCAAGAGCAATCAGCGTCGAGAATGTCGGACCCGTAGTCAGCTTTGCCGTCGCCGTTTTCTTGGCTGCTCTGATTCTTGAGTCGTCGAGTCCTAATGCGACGAATCACCGTTGGTGGTAGCAGCTCGTCCTCGTAGATGGTGGCACTTGCTAGCCTCGGCCTCCCGCTGGAACTCTTCCCACTCTTCGGCACCTAGGATGTGGTCGTCTTCACCCAAGCCGCTCGTCTCCTCCAGAAGCTTCATTGCTTCCTCCTCGATAGAATCAGGCACCACCCACATACTCTCGCGCATTCGCTTGTGGCGCTCGCGGTCCTCTTCGATACGTTGCTCTATCTGGCGCTTGTCGAGACGGTTAGAAGTGTTACTCCCGTTACCATTACGCGAGCGGTTAGCATCATCGCCGTTAGCGGGAGAAGAGAATCCGGCGTCGGCCGAGGTGTCGCGCTCCTTGAGACAAGCTTCGATCTCGTTCACTGTCTGCTCGAGCAGGATAGACTTGTTCATCAGGCCTTGGAGCACCTGTAGATTATTATTATTAGACATTTCTGGTTATCAATACCGCATCATCATAGGACACTCACCTTGCGCACGACCTTAACATTAGCAGCACCGGAACCATCTTCCGGACAAACAGCGTCTACAACGCGGAGGATATCGCGTTGCATCATTCGGACATATTCGTTATTGCGCTCTTTTGAGGCCATCTCTAGAAGATGTTCGATGAAATACATGATATTTGCTCGCGTATTCATGCTAGTCTGTGAACCCCATTAGAATCTGCTTAATTCGGAGAATTTGCTCATATAGAACTTCAGCGCAACACAGCGGATAACTCAAGCCATGAAGATAACCTTCGAAAGCTCGAGTCATTTTAACCATGTAAAGCGGAACCAAGCAAGTCCGCAGGAACTGTTAGGAGGAAGATACAAACATATCAGGGCGGAAGAGATTCATGTGAAAAAAAAAAGGCTAGACTCACCTTCTCAAGCTGCTCAAGGATGCACGAGTGCAGGTCCTCGTCCATCTCCTTGTATTTCAAGGCATACTGGGCAGCTTTCTGTGCCGAAGTCGTACTCGCGTTAAGATGCTGGAGCTGGCCACTAAACCGCATCCGCACCTCGAAAGGGTCGGGCACAGTAGACATCGTAAAGTAGCAGACAGCTCTGAAGACTTGTTAATGTTGATGATGGATGACGAAAGTAGAGAAGGCTGAAAAAGCAAGGCTATCCATATAATCGAAGGACCCCTGTCGATTGGAGAATTTAGGCGTAACGCTATTTTGGAGATTCGGTCGACACTCTGACACTGCAAGAACTCAAAAGTGGCGCTAATTGAAAGGGGAAGGGATCGGGAAGCTGCTATGAAGTTAACCATATTTCTGAAAAGGCAAAATGGATGGTATGTAGTTAAGCATAACGCATAGACCGAAATGACAATTCCAATAGCAGAAGATCGCCTGTAAGTTTGATATTAGGTAAGAACTACCATTTTCTATCATATCATATGGGCATTTGATTACTTCCCCCATTACGAAGGTTCATGGTTTGTCAGGTAACACGACAGGAACTCTTAACTCAGAATGAAATGTACATGTTCCTCACTCCATACAAGATCTGTGCCTAAACATAAGGATTAAATTAAGAGTCCCATAAAATTTTTATGAAAAAGGAACATCGAATCCGAGCACGGTCAACGGTGAGGTTCCAGCTGAAACGGATAAATCAGGTTGTTCGGTGCGACTTCGGTAAGTCAATCAGGAAGCACAGCACGAGAATGTGATCTCGTCGAAGCGGTTCTTCTTCGTAGGGGCTTACTATTGGCGAAATGTGACAAGTGTCCTGTGATGTGAGCCGGAATATGATATTGGTCGGATTTGGTTTTTTCTTAGGAGGGCTATGCTTTTTTTGCAATAGCAAGTTTCATTAATTAGGCTTGGTCGGGCAGCTTTTTGGGGTTTTTTTCTTGTTGTCTCCCTTGGTGTTTTTCTCCTGCTCCAACCAAAACAAATAAAAAAACAACAACAGAAACGAGCTTCGTAGCAACGTCTAAAGGAGTAGTATACAAGATGCTAGCTCTTACTCACCACGAGCACAATGCTCCAGAACTGACCCTAGCAGTTCTTGGCTGCGGTATGTCTTAGATCTGTACCTCCTTCAGCTCCAGCAAGCTAATTGACTTGTCTTAGGCACCATGGGTATTGCAATCCTCTCCGGCATCTTGACCTCCCTGCAGGAGATGTCCGGCCCCAGGCCCCTACAGTCGCCTTCCGGACGATCTACTCCCGCGGACGAGGTTCCCTCGCAGCTCCCCTCCCGCTTCATAGCCTGCGTACGTCGTCCCGAGTCCGCCAAGAAGGTCAAGCAAGCTCTGTGGGAACACAGCTCCTCGGTCAAAGTCGTCCAGAAGGAGAATGTTGCGGCCGTAATGAAAAGCGAGGTTATCATTCTGGCATGCAAACCCTACATGGTCGAGGAGCTGCTGAATGAGCCCGGGATGTCTAAGGCACTACACGGGAAACTCCTGATCAGCATATGCGCCGGTGTAACTGTACCCCAGATAGAGAAGATATTGCATGGTGCCGTGCCTGAGAAGGACCCGGAACTCGACGGTCGCTGCCGGATCGTTCGAGCGCTCCCCAACACGGCTAGCATGGTTCGTCAGGGCATGACGGTGATCGCGAACAGCAATCCACCGTTACCTCCGCACACTTCGAGTCTCGTGAGATGGATCTTCAAGCGTATTGGTGATGTTATCCACCTGCCCGCCGAGAACATGGATGCGTCTACGGCACTTGCTGGGTCTGGTCCGGCCTTCTTTTCTCTTGTGCTTGAGGCAGCGGTTGACGGCGCAGTATCAATGGGTGTACCTCGGGCAGAGGCCTTGAGAATGGCAGCACAGTCTATGAAGGGTGCTGCTTCCTTGGTATTGAACGGAGACCATCCTGCTTTGCTGCGAGATAAGATTAGCACCCCAGGTGGCTGCACTATTGAGGGCCTCCTAGTACTAGAAGATGGACGGGTACGAGCCACCGTCGCCAAGGCAGTAAAAGAGGCCGCGATTACTTGTAGCCAGCTCGGGAAAAGTATATAGAACAGGGTGAAGCATAAGCATAATGAGGATGGGGAATCACTGGGTGTGCATACTAGTTGGAGTTAACGTGATTTTCACCATAGACCAGGTACATAGTATAAATTATATGTTGAAAAGTCATAGCAGCAGGTTCCATTTCTATGTATGACTGACCTCGTCGTGACGCAGACTTTTCAAGTCTAAGTTGGGAATAGCGCAAGATTTATAACTACCTAGATATAGCCATCTAGTAGATCTTCGAGGCAAGCGGTCTAAGAAACTCGCCGAATCATAGAACACAATGTACATGTAGGTATCACGATCCCGGACCGGAACTCCTTTACCGCCTTAATAGCATGACCCGAATGGTCGCCAGCAATACTTTAAGTGCACGAACCGTCGACCACTTAACCTTATGCATCCCCGACCCTGGCCTTCTTGCTAGACGGGCTCTCCTTATCGGCATCACCTACCAGTTTTCTCTTGCCGTTAGCAACAGCGGACGGTGTTGACTCAAGTCTATCGAGAATTCTAGCATACTCCCACTCGACTCCCTCAACCGTCTCGTTCAGCTTGAGGATGCGTTCTGTAATATCGAACTCGGCAAGGAGCGTCAGGTTACGACGATATAAGCGTTGTTTAAGGAGTAAGCGCCAAAGCGTGTAAGCATGCTTATCAGCTTTCGACGGCGTTGGCGCCTCCTCCGCTTCATCCACTCGGGGTCGGACGGAATCCGGTAGTTTAGACATTAGGTGCATCTCGGTAAGTCGCCAGAATTGACGCGGCGCAATTTTAGTCTTACGACGAAGCTTCTCAAGTTCTGCAATATTGACGATTCCATCGCTGGATGAGCTGTCTTCCGTTGAAGTGGTAATTTGGGTGCTGTGACGTAATATGCCGCCTTTAATGGGGATTGTCACATTGGTGGAAATTTGCAACTTGGCGAACTCCGGGACATTCTTACGAAGGTACTTCATATCGCATAGGTCTCGCAGTAGGTCAAAATCCTCATTGGGATCTTCCACCGTCAATTCTGTCGTGGCGGCGTTGTCCATTACAGTCTCGAAGATGGCGCCGTAAAGGAAAGCACCGATACCCTTTCCTTGAAAAGGAGGGAGGATCACAAACTGAGAGATTCGCAAACGATGAGCTAGTTGCGTAAGCTCACAGCACCCCTCGGGGAGCTCCCATGAATCGCCGGCTCCATCCTTGCTTAACGAGACTCTCGGCGGAGGTTGTTGGTACATCCAGAAATAATGTGTCGTTGCATAGCCTTGGAAGGTGTATTGCGGTTTATTCTCTGCCCCGGCGCTCAACGTCTTCTTATAGACAAAGAAGACAGACCAGCGCTTCAAATCGGAGTCCGGCATATCATTCCCCTCGGCATCGAGTCCTATATAAGATCCACCTTCGATGAAAAATAGTACCGCAATCTGGATGCGTTTCACCAGTTGACGCACAGCCAGCTGAGCCAGGTCGCCACGCCATATTTCGTAGACTTCCCCGTTCTTTTCCAAAGTCTTTAGCAGAGTTCCAGGCGGTTTCCATGTGTCAGAAAGACCTTTCAAAGCCTGGCTATAGTCTCTCTTAGACTGAAAAGCGACTGGTGACTGTCAGTATATGTATCTAAAATTCGTATAAACCGATTAACAAACCTCCGGGGAGAAAATCTTTCATGACCTCTCGCACATCCAAAGCTTCAACGTCGCCGACGGCCGCGAACTTCTGTGACGAGGAGACTGAAAGGTAAGGTCTCAGATCCCTGGCGTCGTACTGCAGATCTATCTTCAAATTCTTATGACCGAATATTCGCTCCTCCTCGCCAAAAACGGGGTATGTGAATCTCGGGTGGAAAGATACGATCTTCTCGATTCCAGACGGCGCAGGTCGCACGAGGGATATGTTGAACGCCTCATTGGCATCAACCGTCCCTATACTATCAGTCAGCTTAAGAGCTCTTAAGGAAAGAGGAACGAATATATCAGGATACGAACATTCATCCTCCATCTTGTCAGACAGCACACCTACGAAGTAGGATTCAAGTTCCGGGCGAAACGAGAGCGACGCGGCCGAGTTCGAGCGCGCCGCAGGAGTAATTGATGAACGCGACGGCGAATCAACGGCGAAAATAATGATAGTGGGGTTAATGCGACAAATATGTACGAAGAAAGGAAATCAACAATCGTCTAGGTGGTTGAGACTGGGGCACTCAATACGCCTGTCGAAATCTCACAGTCAAGTAGGGCACATGTCGCGTTAAAAAGATGGAAGCGGCGCGTTCTACTTGGTGGAGCACGGCAGGAGCACTGACCAGGCTGCCAGGGTGGACTCCATACTGTAGCAAGCAGATCGTTCCGAACCTTTTGACTGGAAGGACCAACCCCAGTTTTAAGCACCTAAGACCTTTTAGTATTAGCGTGGTACAGGATAAGGTACCTAGGTACCGCTCAATGTGGACAATGTGGAAAATCGGCAGTGACGTGCGCTGGTTTCTAATGTACATGTAGGTACCTTAGCTCAGGACCCGCCGCCTAAAAGCCATGCTGCCACGGAAGGTCCAAAATCGTCGGGTTGGCAGGGGTCGCGAGATTTTAGTGGATGCTGATTACAAGAGCGCTGACATTTGAGGCTACCGTATACCAATTTCCATAATCCTAAACTCTACGCCTCTTTCAATCATTGAATTAGCCTTCCGATCTATGGTCTAGGATTGGGGAATCTAATCATACATCCCATTCCCCTTTCATCGTAACGGCGTAGACCTCGATCAGTTGGGAGGGAATCCCTAATGAGTCGGTAACAAGCAGCTTACCCGTTAGGTGCTTCCTCGAAGTGAACGCAATAATCATGGCTGGAACTGGGTTATTTATTCTCTTTGCCTTAACGGTAAGCCTACTACCTCTAGCTCTTCTCCATTGTTTCTCCTTAAGGCTTAAAACAAGTGTCTATACTAATAATGTTCTATAATACCAGGTGGTTATGGCATTGGCGTATGTTCCTTCGATTCATACCTGACACGACTCCCAAGATGGAAATCTGACTCGAATAGGTCCTTTCTCGCCGGCGCATTGCCACTGTCCATGTCCCTATCGCAATCGCAGCTTCGATTGATATCCAGTATAGGCATAGGCATACTTGTCGGCACATCGCTAATAGTCATAATACCCGAAGGGATCGAGGCGATAACCGAGGCGTCGATTTCCGTCCATTCTCAAAACACGAGAAACTTACACAACTCAAGACACATCTCCCAAGTCAGATGGGTAGGAGGAGTACCTCCCAATCCGCGAAATGAATTAGATTGGTGCGCAATTCGTCCAGGCGATTGCAAAGATCAAAATGCATTAGATACAAGATCCGGGCCGGTGGTCCCGAAAGATCAGGAGAACCCTATCGACTCTGTTCTTCATATCAGGAAACCAGCAGAGGAGCCAGAGGCAACACCAGGCGACGACCCAAAAGCCGGTCCTATAAACGAACACGCTGAGGGCGAGGTTCCCACATTCTACATAGGACTGTCTTTAGTTCTTGGTTTCGTTCTTATGTTCCTTATTGATCGACTTCCGCGCCATGCTTCAGAGAATTTCCAACCACCTCCAGCACCGAGACATATCAGCTTGAGTAATCTGGGGGGTTCATCCCTCTCTGCTGAGGAGGAAGAATCGGAAGGCTTCCTGGGCTCACTAACGCCCACGCCGAAGCAGACAAGAAGCCTGGCCACCACTACCGGCTTGGTTATACACGCCGCAGCGGATGGTATCGCGATGGGAGCATCAGCCACCTCGTCCGACACGAAGCTAGGGTTCATTGTATTCGTTGCCATCATGGTACACAAGGCACCCGCAGCATTTGGCCTCACATCAGTTCTATTAAAGCAAGGCCTATCAAAGCGTGCAGCTCGAGGCCACTTAATTGTGTTCAGCCTAGCCTCCCCGTTTGGAGCGTGGGCAACCTACATACTCGTCAGTTTCCTGGGTGGGGGCGGCGAGAGTCAGATGAATCAGTGGTGGACCGGAATGCTACTATTATTCTCGGCGGGAACCTTCTTGTGAGTCTGCAGATGCGAGTGCTGCTTTTTTGAAATTGTCTAATTAATATTACAGGTATGTCGCGATGCATGCTATGCAAGAAGGCGACTCACCTTCCGGTCATGATGTCGGCTCTCACGCCAACGGTTACTCGGATGCCAGCCAACGAAAGCACCATCATCCGCAGATGCGGGAAACCTTAGCAACGGTTATCGGCATGTTCTTACCTCTTCTCACGCAGTTCGGCCACCATCATTAAAAAGAGAGAGTTGTTGGCATTTGTTTCTTGAAAAGTTTGCATTGACAAAAAGCTATAGAGGGAATTAGGATCTCGGGACCAAATGACGGGCATGTCTGAATTTAAAAGACAGCGAAACGGAGTCTGATATGCGCCACCCCTTTACCTACCTGGGTCCTCAGCTCCACGGGTAGGCCAGGGACATGCATTGTATTACATATGCCAGACGCTATACGATCTTAATGAGGTCCTAGTCGGATACAGGGTCTTTTACCTTATCTCATATACAGAATATACCCTCGGACTGTAAATAGAGCAATTTGTTGTTCATCTCTTATTGCCCGTAAAAACGAGCTTTCCTCACTACCTACCTAATGAGTATTCATTCGTAGGGAGGGCCTGTGAAATCGGCACGGCACCGTATCATGTGTTCTATAACACAGCATATCCCCACCTGATATACTGTATGTAAGTGGCCACGAGGACGTGGAAAAGTCGAAATTGTCGCACTTAGTAGTTCCCAGAGAGCGTGAAGGTACATGTATTTTACCAAGTTGGGAAGTTTGTAATCTAGGTGAATATCATTACAACAAAGCCACAGAGGCGCCCTTCAAGACGAAGCGCCGTCTACCGGCGTCCGACGGTTTGGGTGAAACAGGCGGCGAGACGAGTAGGATTTTGGTGTCCAGAGATTCCCCTCGCAATACTCCATAACTACGATAAAAGCTTCGGGAAGTGACACGTAGGAATGCCTCGTACGATGCTGGTTGTTTATGTTGAATGACGTCTCAGTAGTAAGACTCACAATACACATACGGTGCTAATTCCAACCGTCATTTACCAAAATAGTTAAACCTCGCAGGCGAATACCCAACTTGCCTCGCCAAACTACCCCATCAGCATCACTCTCCTCAACGCATCTCTTACACGTAGTCTACCCATGTCACTTCACTTTGAAAATGTAACATGGCCCATCGTACCGCTGACTTCAGAGCAAGTCTCTCGTCGAATTCAATCTGGCCTTGTAAATGGCGTTTGGTCATCAAGATATCAGCCCAAGATAAGCTATTACCCCTAACCTGATTTCACAATTCAAGCAGGATTCGACATCATTAAGGTCGCAATGACATAATGCTATACTAATCGGAGAACCAGACGATTATTCGTTCAATGATCGTTTAGGATCACCTATACTTCCTCGTAGTAAACACTCACGGAAATGCCTAAAGGTTCAAACTAGGGCCGTCGTTGCATTGCCGGGCTCTCGTACTTAAGCATATTCTGACTCAGCACATGCCGGCTGCATCGCGAACCAACCTGTCATTTGGAATCCCAGGACCCTTCGGCCGATGTGGACACCCAGTCAAAAATGAGACAACCGATGTCATCCCGCAGGGCACAGCAGAGCTATAGTAGTACTTTTTTCTTTAGTTTTGTCAACGGCCAGGCCGAGAATCGGTAGTCTCTTCATATTTAAGCGAGTCTATATTAGCATGCCGACGTCTCGCCTATAAAATCGCTAGCTAGTGAAGTCGCCACGGTAGACAGCTTATGGCGAAATGTGCTGGCAGGTTCTGATAAGCCGGGCGAGTTAATGAAAAACGATAACGCAATGCGCATAAGGTCGAACATCTGGAACATATCTAGACTTATCCTGGTTGCCCAAGTAGAAGCTGTAGATAGGAGCACGAGCAAGACGAAAGAACGAGTAGGTGAAGGATAGGCCGTGCCCGTGCCCTGCCTGCAGCGCAGCTATTAGAGGAATTAGAATAAGGATGGGGGAGTATTGCAACGTTGAGTGGCATGAAGCGTATGCAGCCCCGAGCTGCTGCTCACATCATCCACCATCCAACTGCCATCTAACAGCCATCTTTTTCAAGGGCAGAAGCGCCGCGACACCGAAGTGGAATGCGGAAAAAGCCTTCCAGAGGTGGATAGTAGTCGGCAACCAATAGGGATTCGAGTAGGGCGAGAGGTATCGGTACGAATTCTATCACGGGAGCGGATCTGATGCACTGTATTCGAGGTACAATACTTTAGATGCCTCCCCATACCTAAAAGCATGCCATTCTTTCAACCGGGGGCTATATTAGTCCATCCCTTGTAGCCGCCCGGAGACTTTTGCCCAAGTCATATCATTTGTGATGTTTCGTACCTACACCTTCTTATATCATTGTTAAAAGAGAGAAGGAGAAAAAGAGAAATTCGGTATTTAAAATGGATGGTAATTATTCAAGCGACATAGCTAGCTACATATATATGAGGTTATTCATAGGTATTTTCAAGCTGGACTTTGGTCACTTATACCGTAACTTGTCACTTGCAGTTTCGGGAATTGTGATAAAATGGCATTCACTGCCTCTTCCAGCCACACTTGCTGATTTAGAAAATCCAAGAGGCTAAGTTTAGACTAGGGAGATCGGTAGACCCTAGCAAGACGAAACGTCTTACAATCCTCCAGGATATGAAAGGTTAAATTTGTACTTCTGTTATCGATAAGCAGATGCTTGTCAGGTCTTTTCTTATATAAATTATATGAGAAAGTACGCTTTTGTTAACAATAAGATAGAGGAACTTAAGTACCGATAAGAAATTTGGCCAATTAAAATTGAGGAAATTTACCTGCGCTACCGCATTTCCTTTCCTGAAAGAGTACTTATTTGTGGGGCAAGTACAGATTTAACCTTTCATATCCTGGAGGATTGTAGATTCCGGACGTTACTAATTAAGAACATTGAAGCTGCCGACGAACACTGTGCAGAACGGACACCATGCCTCACCCTTATCATTATATGCTCATTCAAACCTTCACCTGTCACCGTAGTTGACCTGTCTGTGGTTTCATGTTAGCCTTTCTAGAAACATTTTGGGGTCATTAGAGTTCTGTCTTTTTATAACGTGTAGCGCAAGGCTATAACGTCGACATATGCACGACCGTTGACAGAATACAGTGATTACGGATGCCCAATATCGTATAATTTTATATAGTTGAATTTAGTTGACAGGTAAAGGATATTACCAAATCGACAGCTGAGGCAATCTCGACGTGTCTCATACGTGACTTACATACATCAATATAACACTTACTAGGGATATACCTGGTACCTGTATACAGGTATTTTACGTATAATCACCACTAAACTGACGACGTACCTACTCGCCCGGGAGACTAAGAATACCGTGTGTATACTGTGACACTAGTGTAGCACCTCCCGACGGGGAAAATCTTAATGGACTTTACGGTAGGCTCTCGTTAGGGGAAGCAGCTGGGGCAGTGGGCACGTTCCTGCTCATCTCTGCTTGGTCCGTCCGCACCTGGCCCTGCCCCGTCGGCCCCCATTCCACTTTGGCTCTGGCTGTCTGGCAGTCTGGATTCCACTTTAGAGAATCATATCTTACCATCCTCAACCGATCAGACCCGACGAGCCGACTACCTCCCATTAATAACATATTCATCCCTCTTCGAAACAGAAGAGTCTTTCAGCAAGCCATTGCGAAAACCTGACGACCTTGCTTTGTTCTACGCATCTTGTGGAACTCTTCCCCCCTATTCAGCCCTTCGATATAGGCCCGCTCTAGCCTCAGCAGCATACCGTATAGGGACCAACGTCTATAACTGCCAATGCCTTACTGACATTGTTCGCGTTTTCGCTATCTTACTACCACTCTCCTACCTCGTCGTCAACTCGACTCTTTGACCCGGACGGTGCTGGGCTATAGTCACCGTTACAGACTTGGCCTACACATCATCGTAGGTCGTTTGACCTACCAATTGTGTTCTGGGACGACTCGTCTCATCGACTCCCAAGTATGCAGATCAGTCCTTGCGCCTCTACTCCAACACCCGCACTGCCACCGGTGGGCAATCTAAATACCAGCCTTGGTATTGCGCTTGCCTTCTGTCTGTCTGTCTACGCAACGAAACAATCCTCCCTTAATTCATACTTCGTAATAACTAATACTCTCCAGGTGAATACGGCCTACCTTGAACACCCTCGGCGATACACTCATCGACCGTATTGACTCCTCCCCCTTAGTTATCGTATACAGTGGATATACGATTCTCCTACCCAGTACCTGTCGAGATGGCGAATTACAATCCCTCGCTCAGCCTGTCGGGAAGGAGGGCCAGTCTTCTGAACTGTGGCGAGGAGTTGACATTAGATACAACGAATGCCGGTCCCATTATCGTAAACCCGAGAATGGATAAGATGATCCAGCAACCACGGCCTAGAGGTCCGCCTACGCCCAGCATGAGCACGCCCGCCCCGGATTTCGACCAACAAGTCACCGGGTCCCCTCCACCCCCTCCCACGCCGGCGGCTTCGCCGGGACCGAATGATGCACAGCCCGACTGGAGTGACGCCGCCGATGACGAGGACTTCTTTCTCTCCCACGTACGCCAACACTTCAAGAACTGTTCCGGGCCGCAGAGAAATAGGATACTCGCCGACTTACTGAATATGTGCACAACACAACAGCTCAGCTTTGTACATCAATTCGTGAGCCCCTTACTAAAGAAGGATCCCTTCACCAGTCTCCCAGACGAATTATGCTTGAGGATATTGTCGTTCATCGACGACCCACAGGTACTAGCGCGAGCGTCGCAAGTATCCAGGAGATGGAGGGATCTTCTTAGCGACGACGTAACGTGGAAGAACCTCTGTGTCAAGCACGATTATGGTCGCCGACTCTCTGAAGTCTCCTACGGGATCCCGCAATACGCGTCGAGTAGACCTGGAGCATTACCTCTGTCCGATCCCGAATACACTCATAGCTTTCCTGGCGCTATTCCTGGTCCCTCTACGTTGCACAACACGTCGCGCAGTTTTGATACCTTCTCGGAGACTTCTTCCTCGGCTGTCGGCCGCCCTAAGCTTCGGTCGTACAAGTCTCACTTCAAGCAAAGGTATCTAGTTGAGTCCGCATGGAGGACAGGTGGGCGCAACACCACCCGTACCATCACTCAGGATGGCAGGGTTGTTACTAGCCTACACTTAACCCCGAAATATATCGTGGTCGCTCTCGATAATGCGAGAATCCACATATTTGACCGGGAAGGCAACGCTCTTCGCACTCTCCAGGGCCACATTATGGGTGTTTGGGCCATGGTTCCGTGGGAAGATATTCTGGTCAGCGGTGGATGCGATCGTGATGTGCGAGTCTGGGACATGACAACTGGGTATGACCAATTCGCTAAGTTTCGTAGACTTGTTAACTGACTGGGGTAATAGGAGATGTCTATATACTTTGCGTGGCCATACGTCAACGGTCCGCTGCCTCAAGATGTCGGACGCAAATACAGCGATTTCCGGCTCGCGCGATACTACGCTGCGAGTCTGGGATATCAGACAAGGCGTTTGCAGAAATGTTCTCGTCGGGCATCAAGCAAGCGTAAGATGCCTAGAAATCAAGGGCGACATAGTAGTATCCGGAAGCTACGACGCGACAGCCAAGATATGGAGTATTTCCGAAGGCAGGTGTCTTCACACTCTTACCGGTCATTTCAGCCAAATATATGCCATAGCATTCGATGGTAACAGAGTTGTTACCGGAAGTCTCGACACCAGCGTCCGCGTCTGGGATGCTCATACAGGGTGAGTCCTATCTACCTCGAGCATAATCCAAGTATTTCATACTAACTCGTACAACAGAGAGGCTATTGCCGTCCTTCAAGGCCATACATCGCTAGTTGGCCAGCTGCAGCTCCGCGGTAACACACTTGTCACGGGAGGTTCCGACGGATCTGTCAGAGTCTGGTCCCTTGAGAAGATGTGCCCAATCCACCGACTGGCGGCACACGACAACAGCGTTACTAGCCTGCAATTTGACGATACTCGTGTCGTAAGCGGTGGTAGCGATGGCAGGGTCAAAGTTTGGGACGTGAAGACGGGCCACCTCGTGCGGGAGCTTATCACAGCTGAATCCGTCTGGAGAGTGGTATTCGAAGACGAGAAGTGTGTCGCCGTTGCAAACAGGGGAAGTAGAGTCATGATGGAGGTAAGGCTATCCTTTACGTTATCCAATTGGACTTTTCTCACAAAACTACTAGGTCTGGTCGTTCTCCCCTCCCGAAGATGCGTTTTGCGAAAGACCGCTTTCTCTACCTCAAAAACTTGCTGAACCGTCACCAACCCGCCCTTTAACGGGCGATTTCCGCCGCTCCACTCTGGGCTTACCTTGTTCGGAGGAGGAAGATCCTGACACCAAGGACGTCGACATGAGCGATGCCGGCCCGTCAACCGCGCCTCTGGTTGGAAATACGACATTCTTCCACGATGATTAAGTATGTTGTTTTAGTATTAAAGGGGATATACATCAACAGTTCATAGCCCCCCTATATCGCGCTCACGGAATCTCCCCTTTCAATAGCTCTTTGCTATTTCCAATTCATCAAAGTTCAGTATCGGAACGGCTCTTTGACATATGCATCGTCTAGGCGTTGAAGCATGGTGGCATTAATATGTAAGCATTGGGTGCACATTTGGAGGGCGCGGAGGAAGGGAGGTGTAAGTGACCGGTGAAGGAGGCAAGGGGCAGCGGCGCAAATATCATCGGAAGGACAGGCTAGGCTTGGCTAATCTTGGTCTTTGGAAGACGAGTTTGAGAGATCCACTTGTTCGAGGTTTTTTCGGGAGTTTTTTTTTTCTCTCTTAAAGGAAAGGAAGGGCGCTACAGAAAGGGAAACGGGTGGGAGAAGACGAGCTTCAACTGTTCGAACCCGCTCGACCTCGTAAGAAAGACAGGAAAGAAAGAAATGTATTTGCTTATTAGGCTGCGGATGGTGTAGGTAGCATTGCTGGCCACATAGTACGGACCCGAGACTAGAATACTCTCGTGTATATGCTGAGACGGAATGACGATAAACATTCGCAATACATATGCGGTCAACGATAGCTAGCTGGATTGCTAGGCGTCGTACCGCTGAGTCTACCCGAAAACTTCTTTCGAGTAATTCATATACAGTATGTGAGAAGTTCTTGTAAGCCAGAATCGGCTTAAGCGGGATTTTTAACCTCCCCTTATACGATTTGTATCGAGATTTCTGTATGAGCTCGACCTAAGTCACTTCCACCCCAGGGTAAATAACTCTTTTCATTCCTGATATAGGTACGGATCGACGACTGTACCAAAAGGGAAGACTCACATCACCACAACAGAGCTGAAAAGGCCTGCCAACTGGACTTCGTCCAATCAAACGACAAGATGGTAAGTGGTCCTTCTGCGTTATTGGTATACCCTTGGCCATCAACTGGGTTATTTCTCAGGCAGCCTCGAGCGGGTGAGAGAGACTCTTGGATCTCAAAATTACAACCGTATCGAAAGTAAGTTTCATAATGGCGCAGATACAGAACTCTCTGGAACACATTATCCTCGCTGGGGATACTCCTATGCGATTGTTCCTGTATCCCCCAGACACAGTATCAAATCGAAATTCCCACGTTCAAAGGCCACGGGCATATTGGCACCAGGTTGGCGTCGAGCTGTTAGCAGCGTTCCTCGAAGAAGGGCTCAAAAATCATGAGCATCGAATCCATATCCATAAGCCGGTGGTGGGTGGTCTAGAGCATGGCACCGTCCATTCGATCTTGGAGTTAGATGCTCACGAATCCCATGTCGACCCGCGACGTCCAGCTTTCCGGATGCATCGCATGCAATATATTGACACGGTGAGGCAATGGCACTTCCCGGTTCTCCCTGACTCGGTACCCGCCTCCCAAGATGCGTCTATCGTCATTTTCCAGGAGACGAAGGCCGAGAAGCGAGTCACGAAGGAGAGTGCCGATGGCGCAATCGCCCTCTTTGAAAAGTGTCGCCCTCGTTTCCTCATCTATCATATGGCCTACCGCCTCTGTAATGGGACCATTTGGGATACCGTCCGGCACGGCCCTCTGACTTCTTCTACCGACCGTGATCCAGAACGTCTTATCATCGTGGTTGACGCTGATGACTTACGAGCTGAAGGGATAGAACTATCGCATGGGTTATCCTGGGAGAAAACGTGCGAGGACTTTGTTGAGCGTCTCGGGTCGGTGGGAAATCTTGTTTCTCTCGTAACCTGTGCACATCTTATCGTACTGTTCGACGGTGCTGGGGTCATCTACCACCAGGATGCTGAAGTAGCCAAGCCGATTCTCTTCTTCGATCCCCTCTCTATAGAGGGCGAGTTCCGCCGCATGAACTCGGGCTATATTCCTGGCGTTTCTGATGCGTTTATTGCGGGATTCACCAAAGGACTGGCTGAGTCACCCAATTTTAGTATAGAGGATGGGATTATTCTTGGGCTACAGGCTGCAAGAAAACTCACTATGCTTGGGTTAGCACTACCGTATGCCGCGCCATCACCGACGGCGCCGCCAGCAGAACCGCCGGCGGAATCGTTGGGAACGGTATACCGAGCTGCGGAGGTGCTCCATACAAACGAAGAGAGTAAGCTCATTCGTTTCCCGATCCCGTCGGACAATATTGCCCGGGGCAGCGAACCGAACTGGTCTCTCCTCGACTACATGGTCGGCGACCCTGCCGAAGTCGCTCGCCAGATCGTTAGGAAGGGCGCGCTCTCCCCTGCAAACCATATCCCGCTGGCCCAGTTCAACCAACTTATCCTGTTCGACCGCCGCGAGATTGAATCATTTCGGGCGATTTATTATTTCATCGAAGAATACTTATCGGCTCCCATGCCAAGGCCACTCTGTATCGCACTCTTCGGGTCAAAGGGATCAGGGAAGGCATTTAACGCCCAACAAGTTGCCGAGGCCGTCTCGAAAGACCGGAAGGTAACTCATTTCCGCTTCAATATATCTCAATTCACCAGCGGCGATGATCTCCTCGCCGCTTTCCACTCAATTCGCGACTCCTCTCTCGGTGGCTCCACGCCATTCGTTTACTTCAATGGATTTGATAGCAGCTTCGCTGGCTCTCCACTCGGATGGCTCCCCCATCTTGTACCCGTCATGTTCAGCGGGTTCTTCTCGGATCATGGCATTAGTAGACCAATTGGTTCGGCGGTGTTCTTTTTCGGGGCGACTTTCGCTAAGACGTACGAGGATTTACGAAAGCGGGCGGCGGGACCTGCGTCGGACACGAACCGAGCACAGGAGTTTCTCGCTTGTCTCCACGGGTTTGTCAACATACTGGGTCCCAACAAGGCCGACCACAAACGTGGAACTGATAGACTGTATCCAGTTCGAAGAGCGGTCGTCCTTCGCAAGCTACTTGAGAAAAGGGAGCCAAGGCTTGTTGCCGGCGAAGAAATAAACATTGATGAGAAAGTCCTGAATGCGCTGTTGCTAGTACCAACGTACCGGCAAGGGATACGATCTCTCAAATCTATCATCGACATGAGCACACTCAATGGCCGTTATAACTTTGAACGATCGTCACTCCCACCCCCGGTCCAGTTAGACCTGCACGTAGACTACAAGACGTTCTTAGGGTACCTAAACGGCACACCCTTGCACGAGCAGCTTCGCGAAAAGCTAGCAGAAGCACTACACGAGGTCTATCTAAAAGAGAGAGCCAAGACTGCAACGGAAGAGGAAAAAACGCAGCTCAAGCCCTGGAAAGAACTCTCTGAAGAGCTGAAGGAGTCATCACGGGCCCATGCGGACTCGATACCCTCGAAGCTACGCGAGATCCAGAGCTTTCTTTCTGAAACCCAGGAAGGTCGTAAACCTGTCACGGAGTTCACTGCGGATCAGGTCGAGCATCTGTCCAAAATCGAACACCAGAGATGGAACGCGGAAAGACTACAGAATCAGTGGGCGATGGGGAAAGAACGTGATATCAAGAGTCGCAAGAGCCCATTTCTTGTTCCCTGGTCTGACCTGGGTGAGCAATGGCGAGATATCGATCGCGCTCTTGTTAGAAGCTATATTGACATTCTACCTGAGTCACACAAGATTTATAAGTTCGGTCCGAGAGAATAAGTCACTGGACTTCCCAAACAACTCGCGATTACTATTCTACACAGAGACTACACCGAGGCCACTCGCTTAATCATGCCATCTTAAGATCCCACGTTTTCTCCAGTCTTTTCTTCGCGCGACGTGAGGCTATCCTCCAGATAAAAACAACGATCAAGGTGGATATCGCCGACAGGACAAAATACAACCAAAGCCATTGGGATACAACAGTAGTGTCATCATCTGCCTGTCCTGCGTGCCATTCAAATATCCCCATGCTAAAGATTGTCTGGACGAACAATTATTAACTTTTCCAGCTTTTCGTCTAGTAACTGTGGGTGGGAGTTAAATACCGCTATAAAGGTCGCGGGAAGGAAGACCAATGTTAGAATAGCTATAGTCTTGAGGGATGTGCTATCACGTTGCGCAATCTGTTGAATTAGAATCAATCTAAGTCTATCTGAATCGAGCAACAGGAAAATTTCATTCCACGTACTGCCGCCGTTATTTGGTCATCCGCCTGCGATTCAGTAAGGAGTTGTACGACGACAAGCCGGAAAGGATAGGCACTCTGTTCCACGAACTCACAAATTGCTGCTGAGATTCGATCCGAGAAGCCGTCGTATCCAGGTCGTGGGACACGCTTTTCAAAATCGCCTGTTGACTTGCCACGCGCGTCCTCAGCGTAAGGGAATACTCGTACGTCTCATCCTCGCTCGACTGCCGCCTCGCAATAATCGCAAACGCTTCCGCCAAGTTCTCCACAAGTTCGGACGCAAACGCCCACCGGCGATGGAGGAAGAAATGTGTTCTCTGCAATCCGAAAAGACTGTGCTTCATCATCTTAAGATCCTTCACCTTTTTCGTAGTTAGATCCAGGTCTTGCTCCACCAGCTTTTTCTTTATCTTGCTCAACTCCTCTGTGATGTGCTCCACTTGGCAGCGCAATAGGACTACGGGCAGTATCATGAAGTCCGGCTGGAAGGAGTCCGGGTAGTCGTGCGGGAACGGATCTCGACCGAGCATCGGCTCTGCGTGGTCGTCCCAGAGCTCACTTGGTCGCACAAAGACGAGGGACTCCCAGTCGGCATCGTATTGATATGCCTCTGTGAATCGCTGAGTAAGAGATATGGCAAAGAATGGGAAGCCATCGTCCCTTGGGGATTGTGCTATGAAGCCGATGCCATCGGGAGTATCTAAGAAGGCCGAGCCGGCGGTGTTGCTCTTTGTGAATTCGTCGAAACGCTCGCCGATCCAACCGTTCGCCCGAGCTGCGTTTAAGACCGATTCTTGCTTGTAGAGGACGCTGTTGGATATGGGTTGGTCTACCGGTTCGTCATATTCAACTAGTCTGGATTGAGATAGCCATGTTAACGAATGAGCTGGGCGAAACACTCAGTACTTACAGAATTCTAAATCTATTATTCATAAGGAGCATTCTTTTATCTCTCTTATATACACTCTTAGCATTCATCAGGACTAATCTCGGGGTAGTGTACCTGAGATGGGTGCTTAATGAACTTGATCGCACTCTCATCGGTCGAAGTAGACCAGGAGATAGGTAGTTGAATCTTCCATGCCGTTCTCTATACCATACATATCACTATAAGCATCAGGTCGAATAGCTGCGATGATTTACCTACCTCGATGATTGCGGCACTGGTTTCGTAAGTTTTGAATTCAACACGGTCTTTTGGCGGTGTAGCCTCCATGCTAGATACACCTGAGAGTAATTCACTTAGAGTCTTGAGTTTCTCCATGATCCACCAAAGGGTTTGTTTTATCTCTCGCAAATCGGGTCGCATTGTGGAGGGCTGAGGTAGGCTGCTAATTACATACTGTATGTAAGGACAAGGTTTTTGAGGCAGGCTGTGGTCGTCAGCGTTGTATCCTGTTTATTTCAGCTCCCCACCTGTCAAGACTCCTATCCGAATCAGGCACTTCACATCCAATATAGGGACAATGTAATCCAGCTCCCCGTGTTGATCTCGCAATAGGTGAATGGTGCGGTTTATATCTTCCACTGTGACTATGGTACTATACCCCCTACCCCCTTAGGTTTGCTCAACCTGGTTGGTCTTTTCGGACATACAAATCGTAATCGGCGACCACTCATGTGCCTTTTTCTGTATGTAGATAGATTGCTGTGCATAGGCCACACAAGATGCCCACCTAGGAACACACCCAGCTCTCCTCCCAGCGATCTCGTCCGTAATGTACTTGTACGTTGGCCACATACTACCAACAGAGCCCAACCCCGCAGTTTAGACAATACATATATATACCGTAGTCCTCAATCTTGTGTTATAGAGTCTCTTCCCTTCGAGTTTTGCCCCTGTAAGACTGCCCGCTGGTGAAGACCGAGTTCGCCAAATCTGCTTACAAGATGAGGTTGCTAAATACCAGAACGATGCTTCTGGAGTCGTTACCGAATCGGCTGATTTCCGATATTCCTGATTATGCCGTACTTTCCCACAGATGGGACGAGGATGAAGTTACTTTCGAAGATATGAAAACCAGGCCCGAGGGCTTACAAGACAGGAAGGGATATAAGAAGATCCAAAAGTGCTGCCAGCTAGCATCTTCCACGGGATTCGAGTATATCTGGATTGACACATGTTGCATCAACAAGGCGAACAAGCATGAACTCACGGACACGTTGGCATCCATGTTCCATTACTATCGAAACGCCCAAGTGTGCTATACCTACTTAGCGGACGTTCCAGGCGACGACAACCCTTACGAGGCGGGCTCGGCCTTCCGTAGATGCAGTTGGTTTAGTCGGGGATGGACGTTGCAAGAGCTAGTCGCGCCGTTGTATGTTTCGTTCTTTGACCAGGACTGGAACGAGATTGGGACGAAATCCAGTCTGCAAGCAGTCATCAGAGAGATCACTGGTATTCCATCTCAGGTGCTCTTGATGAATAGCGGGGGTGTCATCAGCATAGCCGAGAGGATGATCTGGGCTGAGGATAGGGAGACATCCGAGCCCGAGGACAAGGCATATTGCATGATGGGACTGCTGGGGGTCAAAATGCCGGTGAGATACGGGGAAGGCGAAGAAACCGCTTCCAAAAGGCTGGCCGAGCAAATCGCAAAGCTACAAGGCAGCTCGCGCGATCCGTCTAGCTTCAACGTTTCATCGTGGATGCGGCCTGAGCGCGAGTACCAATTCTTCATCTCGACTCAACAACGTCCGGATAAACCTACCAGGATCGAGTACCCCGAGGATGGCCCTCAGTGGACGATAAATGAGGAAGAAGTCCGACTATTATTCGGTGGAAGCGGAAACTGTGCCGTTCTCATGTTCAAAAACGCGAGTGGGGATGTATTTGCAGTGTGTTTGGGAGTCCACAACTACAATGTCTGGTGTGGCATGACGGCCGACTGCGAAGATGAGGATATAAAGAAGGTCGCCAAAGCATACTGGGATGGTGATAAAGGTTCCGCGAGATGGGACAACATGGATCGAAGAGCGATACAGCTACCTTCCGGCGAGATCCCATATCTTGCCATAAGGAAAGGTCGTAGAGATAGAAAGCGAGCATATTTCGTCGAAGTATCTGCTGGGGAGGACTTCTGGCTCGATAAAGTAGGCCCGGGAGTCTTTCCGGGCTGGTGGAAGGGATGATTGACACAATCAACTATAGACTAAGTGGCGATAAGTCATGTATGCCAAGGACAGATTTGTAGTCTCTATATCGAATTGACTCCTATCGAAATCCAACTAGGACACCGTTTCAGCGATGTCTCGACTAGCCATCTTGAAGAGCCTCCGACGGGCGTGTTTCTTGTTGTTATCTGCAACCTTCCGAGAGGACTATTACCCGACTGACCACCCTATCATCGAGATTCTTTGCCGAACGGCGCTGCTTGGCTTGTTCTACAACAGCTACTACCCGCTATATAAGCTATTCAAGAGCTCGAGGAGTGAGGAGACCGGGTGAGGACTGTGTTCCGCGGGCGACGTTTCTTCACCACGGAACGTGGCCGTTTTGGTATAAGGTTGGAGAGCATGGAACCGGGGGACGCGGCGTGCTTGCTCTTAGGGAGCGAAATGCCTATAATTCTCAAACCAGCTACTGGCGGACAGTATAACGTAGTCGGGAATTGCTTCATGTATGGTGGCGAACTATTCCTCGGACCGACGCCGGCTGGCTTACGCGAGGCGCGATACTTAGTGCTTGAAACGGGTGAATATATGAGACGCCTTCCGATGAGAAGATGGGGGCGGGATCCGAGTCTGAGGCCCGATGTTGGAGCTTAGAAAAACTGCAGAGTCGAAGCTCGGGCGCGCCGCTACACTATGACGCCGATATAGAAGATCTGCGACGGGAGGTACCAGACGTCCAGGAGTTTGACTTGGAGTTGAATGAGTTCAATATCGTCTTGTCTTCCTGAATATGAATAAACCCAGATGTCGGGGTCTCGGTGAAAGGGGGTTGTTGGGGGAAACTGGTCTTGCCAACATAAGCCGCTTTCATGTGCTGAGAATATTCCTGCCTATCATCATTTTGAAAGAGAGCTATTCCCAGGTTGGGCGCCATAAGAATGGGACGACTTCCATTAGGATTAAAAGCCATAAGGGACCAAAATGCAAAAAGAAAACCGTCCTCCTGGCCCAGTCAGTGGTTCCCACTGCTACTGCGCCCCCCTATTACTTTCGATCTTCGGGGCCATTTCTTTGAGACCTTAGTCATCCTCGCTAAGCATGAGGGATGCTATATAGCAGGGGATGGGTCATTTCTGGGATTCCACCAGAGCCAGTCGAACTGGCTACCTTGAGAGTATTGGCATCAAACGGTGCGCATTCAGGATTTATTCTGCCCTCCAGACACCTGAGCCATTTGTCTGCTGGAATCCAATAACCAACAGTCTGTTAGACTTTATAACCCTTACAACGGGAATACTGTGGCTCGGCGTTGCTCCGGGTGTTGCTCCGTGCCCACTGGGTAACCACTCGGCGGATGCAGAATACACTGTATGTTGATGCTCGACGCGGTCAAAATAGTGAATGAGGTGGCTCTACTGTATCTTAGCATCGTATCCTAGGCATGTTGAGGTTTGACGTTACTCCTGGTCCTGAGACGTTCATACATATAGTACAAGCTTTACTCCTTTTCAGCCCTAAGATCTGCCTCAGCAATAGCGAACCATTCGTCGCCAAGAACACCACTCGCGCGCCTCTCCCAATCCGTCAGACCCTCCGTGGCAGCCCGTATGCGCTCCATCCGTGCCATCTCACGCGCGGCGGCGCTGTTACCGCTAATGGCCGCCTTTTCTAACATGGCCATGCGCTTGGGATCGTTGGGATCCAGCAACATCGCATACTGATAGCAAAGCTTTGGGTTATCCAGCTCGTAGACGTTGGCGCGTAGCACCTCGTGTGCTCGATCCGTCTGCTTCCTCCGCACGTAGATTTTACACTGCTCTGATATGGCCATGGTGCGCCACTCCCACTCTGCCTTGGTTTCCGGGGCCGAAGCTGCTTTCTCAGCCTCGCTGAAGCACCGAAGGGCTCGGTCCTCGCCTGCAGGTGTGCCGAGTTCCGCGTAGAGGGAGCCCAGCAGCGTGAGAGCGTCCGGGCGGTATTTGGTATAGGGCCCCGTGCTTGAGGCAGCTAGTTTCTCGAGGGCTTCCTTGGTAGGAGCAAAGTTCGGGCTGCTGTTGAGGAGCTTTTTCTCCAATCCCATCCGCGCCAGTGTTAAGATGGAGGGTGCGTACCCTAGCAGCACGCCCGTGTGCAGGATATGTGTACCAATATAAGGGGCTTTACCCTGTGAGAAGAACAACAGCGGAATGGCAGTCCATTGTAGCGTGAACATTGAAATTTTGCCTTCGCGTGCATTTTCGCCGGTGGTGAGATCCCGCTGCCGCCATCCGGAGGAGTCCTTGATGGCTAGGGAGACGTATCGCGTGCATGCCTCGAAGCAGTCGACAGGAGATATTATGTTGTCTGGTACCAGTAGCGGGCGCATGTGTTTGAGCCAGTAGGGAGAGGGTGGGACGTCTGTGGCTTCGAAGGAGACATGAGCGAAGCCATTCCTATTTGCTGAGACTTTGGTTCCAGACGATGGACGGGAACTCATTTGACTTCGGCCATGATGAAAGTTCTTAACCTGCCGGGTCGGTCTATATATTTGCGCTAATTTTCGAGGAAAGAATGAGCGAAACATGATTATATGCAATTATATGCACGTCAAACACCAGCTAATCGGATCAAGTTGTCTCATAAATGAGGAAGATGAGATTTATACATGAGACTGCCTATCGAATTAGGATAAACTGGTATGTCCCAATTGAAGGAATGAAAATCTAATTATGAAGCTGATGCAGCCATTTCACAAGCCTATTTCAATCTCATGAAATATCGGCCTTAGAATAGAACGGCTATCGCAAATCTAAAGGAGGAAGGCGTTTGATAAGAGTAGAATATGAGAATAGAATCACAGACGGGAGCCGTACGCTGGTGATATACTGCCCCGCTTTTTAAGCTCATAGAGTTCGCCTTATCAGCCTATCGACTGCCACTTATCTTATCGATCAACAAACAAACAAAAAAAAGTTGCGAGATCTGTGAACGTGAGACATCCCACACCTAATTACATATACCAGACTACTTACAGGATACTCCCTTTAATTTATACGGGTAATTGTTAGTCAAAATGGCCCCCCTTACTAGAAGACAGGCGAAGAAAACGGGGGAAGCCACCGAGAACGAAGCGACACCGACGTCTTCAGCCGTAACACCGAACAACGCACCCCTCGAAAAGGATCTGTCGTCGTCGCACGGCAAGCGGAAATCGACTGACAACGGCAATGTCAATGATGGTGATGGGGATGCGCTCCTAGACACGGAAGTGGGTAGCCCTAAAAGACAGAGACTAGCCGTGCGAACGCGAGAGGACGAGAGTACAGGAAGTGGGCGAAAAACACATATCGAAGTTGAAATACCTGTCAATTCACCACCGAAAAGGAGCAAAACGAATACCGTGCCCGACTCACAAGACGTAGAAGGCGAGGCATTGGAAGTTGGGTTCGACTCGGGACCCGAAGCCGAGCCTTCAAGCGCTTCAAAGCAATTAGAAGACGAAGCAAGCCAAAGACTGGCTTCGCTGTCAGTAGAGCCGGAGCACAACATACCCATGCCTAAACCTAAGGCCAAGCACGTCGTCTTCGATGATGACGACGATGTAGACAAATTCGTCACGGCTGCTGCGGCCGCGGAAGCAGACAAGAATACCCAAAAGGCTAAGGACGAAGAGGCCCAGGACGAGGACAGCGATGACGATGCGCCCGAAGCTGTGTCCACACAAACCGTGGCTCACGAGATGCAAAAAGCAGCCCAAGCCGCTACGGAGGCTGCCGAGAAGTACGTATTCCCTCTTCCGACGCTTGCGCAAGTCATGCTAACTTACCTCTCTAGACAAGCATCCTCCCTGAAACGAAAGCGCCAAGAAAAAGACAGCCTCTACAAGCAACAAGCAGAGCGACGGAAACGCGCTCGCGGAACCGTAGAAGTACACCAAACGAAACAACCAACAGACGGAGAGCAAGTAGACAGCGACGACGACGATGACGCCGGCGCAGCCGAAGTCGAAAAAGCAGTAACAGCTGGCCGGCGACGCGCCCAGAAGAAATTCAACCTCCCGGCCGTGCTCCCAGCCGAATTCCTCACCGACTCCTCAAGCGAAGACGAAGCGGACGAGACCGCGCTCAAGAAACGCAGAGTCGCCAAGAAGCCCACCAAGATCACCTTCGGGGAGAACAGCGAGAGCAGCAACAGGAAACGGGACCTTGTCTCCGGGGCGACGCGGTACCGGATCGTAGAGGCGCAGGGCGCTCAGGCGCTGGCGCCGAGGGCTCACAAGAGCGCGCGCGTTTCGAAGGAGAGCTTGTTGAGGCGGAAGCGGTCGGGCGTGGCGACGGGGCAGAAGAAGGGGTTTTTTGTTAAGAAGTAGATGGAGAGAAGAGATAGAGGTTATCCAAAGAATTCTACAAATTGGCTTGCTATCTCGTCCACATACCATAAGATTTACGATGTAGTTCTGAATCCTTGCGCGACAGGCGAAGTGAAAGAAATAGCTGGGTAATCTATATGAAGCTATTTAGACGAGCTTCTGCTGGCGAGTAGTATATCTCCTGCAAAACAGCATGGCCCGGTTATGGGATACATTCACTACCTACTAAATACATGTAAGCAAACTGCTTCATTCCTAGACCGTCGATAAAAGTGATAGGGATATCGAACTTTGGGAGATTGCGTTGGATACATGAAAAAGTTACGTAGTACTGATCTTGACATGTCACCAGGAACACAATTTCAAAGTCACCATAGTCGGTCATCCTAATAACATAACGTAGAACAATCGGTACTCGAATTGGCAGCCGGACTCCTCCCCGGTTGGCATGTCTTTATATACCAGACCATAAAGTCGTTAATATACAACACAAGTGCAAGTTAGTAGCTTCAGGCAGAAAAAAAACCAACACTACTCCTCCCTCCCTTTCCTCCTCTTAAGAAATGGATACTTCAAATATCGCATGTGGTTCCCGTCGATAGCAAAACAGCTAGGTAAACAGCAAGCCAACGACCAACCCTGGATAGATAGACCACCTCCCTTCCGCCGTTCCCTCTAGACACCGGCATATGGTTCAATGTTCCAATTGAGAATATCCACCGTAGAAAAAGCAAAGTACTGATCAAGTCAATCAATCAAATCCCTCTACCTAAGTAGGGCCTCTCTTTTTGTTCTTCCCTCCCTGTGTCGGCGACGAAAAAAACCAAAGCGCTGTGATGTAGTAGGCGTACATAGCATGAGTTGCTGACTAGACAAAGCAGACAGGCAAACCAGGTGCTCGCATGGTGTTTTTCTACGCGATGAGAAAAGAATAAAAATCCGAAATGGTATCTTTGGTCGTTAAGAAGCCGTTGCGACTATGAATTCGAGTCGGGGAAAACAGCCCAAGAAGCGTTCGAGTAAGTAGCGACAAAGGGAATAGGCGAGGAGCGAAGCAGCAAGAACCAAAAATTGGTAGGAGGGGATATGATAAGGGGATAGTGTTAAGTAAATCCCGGAATAAGTAAAGATATTCGTTCAAAACGTGATCCCGTAGAGGTCGTTTGGTCTATATGGGCATCAAGGCTCCTAAGTTGGATGGAATAAATGGTTGTATATAGAGAAATGGAAATCGTCGTTCATGCTTCTTCGATAATTCCTTCGCCGCCGGCTTCTTCTCTCCATTCACGGCTCTTGTCTGTCAACTTCTTAACACCGGTAACACGGCTGGCCCACAAGCTCTCAATAGGGGTCCGGAAGGTGAATGCCCGCTGGCTGCTAATGACGCCAATAGCCTGTAGAACGGCCTTACGACTGTCACGGCCGAAGACGGCAGGGTGGCTGATCCACTCAAGACTAGCCTCGAGCTCAGCGTCAAGGGCGGCAACGGTGTTAACATCGACGCCGGCCGTGTTGCTCAGCGTCAAGCCGTCAGTAGATCGAGTCCTAGATATCGGTGGCGCGAAACCGTTGGCACCCGAGTGGGCCGAGGCAGTCGGTGAAGGTGTATGTTTTCGGTCTGGTGTAGCCGAGATGGGAGAGTTGTCAGACCCGGGTTGGGGAGTTCCAGGGTTTGATTTGCTGTTGGCGCCCGACGGGACGGGGACAGGAGGAAGTCCACCTTTGCCCAGCCCCTTCAGGATGGAGCGAGTTTCGTTCAGAAGGGTGTGTGCCCGATCATGTTGGCCTCGCGAGACCAACGTCAATGCTCGAGTGAGCATGTCGGAGGTGAGAAGTTCCATTCGTCGCTGGACGATATGTGGGTGGGGAGGAATTGGCGGGTTGTTCTGCCAAGACGAAGACTTCTTCGAGTTACCCGGAGCCGGTAGCATAGTGATGGCTAATAATGACGGCCGAGGCAGATGCATCATAGTTCCATCTCTTAGTATGTCGCCCCAGACCAGATCAGCCTGGATAAGCGGCAACTCCTCCACGGAGACTGCTCTTTGGTCGTCATGTTCCACGGGTCCGCCCAGCGCTTCCAGACCAGATACGATTGTCTCCCAGGGATCTTGGGGTAATTGCTCCTGGGATGAGTTATCGGGGACGATGACAAGTTGGACTAGGATGTCTCGTTTATCGCCGAATCTGAGGTCGCCCAACGAGGCTTCGGCATCGCGGCCTGTAGCACGCTTGGTGATTTGCAAAGCTCCGCTGATCTTGTGGAACCTAGCAGGCGATCCCTCGGGCAACTTCAGCTTCAGTTTCACGTTCTGGTGGGATAATGACTGTATCGATCCTAGGCAGCCAGCCAGACACTCGCGTAGCATCATCCAGTCCTTCACATAGGTATATGAGGCCTTTGTCCGCGTAGAGAGTTCAATCATAGTGTCCGGCTTATGGGTCATGCCAAGACCAAATGAGTGAATCGTAATTCTGCTTTTAATTAATATCATTTACCACGGTTATAATTTGAATAAGGGCACTTACTTGGCAGCCTCCGCTCGCGAAACGACAAAGTCAACGCTATCGGCATCCGAAGTCGAGGCGTCACTGATGAGCATAATCGTCGCGATCGGGTTGTTATATTTGCGTTGCATGAGCAGGTCCATAGCAACGTTCGCGCCTTCGACAACGTCCGCACGATGGCTCTTCTGTCCCACGGGTTTGATCGAAGCCAAGATGTTGTTCCATCCGTGCCACGCCTTCGTAGTCATACCTACGATGGGGACACCGCCTCCACCGGACCCAAATGTAACGAGACCCATGCGATCCCGCTCACCGAGAGTCTGAACCATGAATTTCAGAGCATCCCTGACCAGGTTGATCTTGACGCCCTGCATTGAAGATGAGATCGGCACTACAACGACAACGTCAATAGGTACGTGGAAGGACGAAATGAGCGGGCTCTTAGCGACGCTCGTGTACTCGGTAGCGGCTGTCGTGATGGACTTGGGTCCGCCATAGGAAGATGCCAGCGACGAAACCCGCTGGGGGCGAGTCCCTCTGCCCCATTCATCCTCTTCAGCTTCCGACGCCTCGGCACGCTCATAGTCAGGACTTCGAACTGGGGAACCTTCAACGGCGTTCAGGTCCAGAAGAGCCTGATGCCAGAGCTTCAACTGGTTTCGGTTCTCGAACCGCAGGTGAAATTGAGGGAGCTCGGCAACCGAGAGACTCAGAGTCAATACGTTCTCATCGACTGTTAAAGAAAATTGTTTAGCCAGATCTCCTAATCACACAGATAAGGTCACTCACTCATACCAGTTTCAGTGACCTCATTAAGATGCTTCTTGATGAGGATGGAGCCCTTGAGGGTACATCGCGTGGCTTTCCGAGGCATTCCGTTTTCATCCCATTGTTGCTGTTGCGCAGGTGGGAGGTTCTTCTTCTCTTTGACACAGATAAGCATCTCAGCAAAGAGATAGCACTCGAGTTCCTGCCATGACACCTTGTCTTTGCCAACACGTAGAGTCCCGTAAAGTCGAAGTTTTCCGAATCTATATATTTGTGAGTTACTTCGAACAGGAAAGGGGCGAGTACAACAATAACGTACCTGTTGAAATCGAGTCCGTGCCAATTATCTACTCGGTTCCGCAAATTCTCGGTCATTTCCTCCAACACCTCCGGCGCCTCGTACGGGTAGAAACGAGGCTGCGAACTTCTCGCTGGCGACGGTGGTCTCTGTGCGAATGCATCTTCTACGCGCATTTGCGGTGTCGGACTCACTATACCGAGGTCTTCAGGGTCCGGCTTCCACTTGCTATCGGCCACTTCCACAGTGACGAGACACGTCAATGTTTGCTGCTGTCTCGATCGGGTTATGGTAGGGAACTCAGATCGAACAACAACTGACGGCGGAGGAATCGGGTTGCGGGCCATGGCTCTTGGGCTACCTGGTGTAGTTTCCATGGCTTGAACGTCATAGTCGTGACGGCGTGGCGGTCCGCTCTGTGCCGTCTCGGGGTAACCTGTCGAGGAAGCAACGCCAGTAGCTTCGCTGTCGCTACGGCCGTGTCTGGTGCCTGCATAACGTTCCGAAGGTGGCGCCTCTCGACTGTCTCGAAGGCTGCCTCGGGCTACACTCTCACGACCATTACTGGGCGCCATACTCCTGCCATTGGACTCGCCGCTAGGCGGCCGACCACCCTGGGATTCCCAATGATTGTTCGGGTTCGGCGTCGGCGTCGTTATTGATCTACTATCACCAGTAGACGCCGATCGCACCATGCTTGTTATCTTCTCTACAGTGAGGAACGGAGTTAGTACGCGCCCGGCTAAATTGCTCCAGCCTTGGGGTCCTTACCGATATCCAGCACATTGCCTCCGCGGCTCGTGTCCAGATGCAAGGGCGCATTGCATGCTGGGCAATACTGTGATTCAAATTCGCGAATGAACTCGTAGAAGCATGCTTCGTGGGAGACGTGAGAGCACGAAAATTGCAGAATCCTTTCGCCGCGCAAAGTGTGTTCCAGCGGTTCCTCACAAACAGCGCATTCACCCCCGACAAACGTCCTCTCCCTCCGCGTGCGATTTCTTTCGGTATTCATCATGCGGTTGTGGCGAATGGTATCTTTGGAGGTTGAAGAGCTTATAGAAGCAGCGGAACGGTGCGACGGCGCTCGCTGCGGCTGCGGCGACGGGCGGAGCGTGGCCGCAGTAATGGAATGATCTGACGGTTGGGGACACAGAGTCAGCCCGTGATTGCGAAATTGCGAAACTGCGAAACACAGGGCGCTCTACTTCACGGGACGCGAAAAGGGGGGGAGGACCAAATTACGGTTCCAAGTCAGAGGAAAATGAAAGGGGTCTCACTCTTCTCAGGATAGGACGATGTAGTGCCGCTGTGTACACTTTCCCAATCGTCTTCCCGTCTCAGGAGAGAACGCAGAGAGCGCGACTCGCCACCAGGCTTTCGTAGACCAATGTCGAACAAATTCGAAATTTGACCTTCGCGGAATCTATGATCCTTTTCGCCGGTTGCGCCAGAGAACCCGTATGATTTCGACGATGATCGACTAAACATGAGAGTCGTAGGGCTATGTGACGGTCTCTATGTGGATTAGACAGTTATACAGATTTTGCTAACTAAGATCTAGAGCAAAATTGGGGAATCGGTGCGGCTGTGTCCAAAAAAGTGAGATTATGGTAAATCGAGTAAGATCTAATATGGTATAATAGTGAGACCGATCAAGTATATGAGTATCCGGGTGGCTGTGACAACGGGCTCCTAAGGGACTGTTTCAAGTTGGTGGTATCGTCAATGCTTGCGACGAAGAAAACGGCTGAAGTGCGATAATGATGGCGCATGTAGCTTGAGGTACCGGGTATACAGAAAACAAGGCTTCTGAAACTGAACTGGTTTATCGGGTCCGTCGCTGCGATGAATTTCAATCCAAATATCAAGTTCGTCAAATCGAGTTCCGAATCTACAACGGATCGGTTTCGCTGTTTTTGCAGGTTGTCGAAACAAAAAAGTATATAATCAGTGAGCAATGAGTTTATTAGGGAGGAGGGAAAAATGATCGAGGTCGATGTTTCGTTGGGATCTCCTTTTAGTGGACGAAGAGAGATATTCTCCAAGTTCTTCTGTCCCGGGATGCCAATAAGATATGAGTTAATGGTCCAATTTTTTGGTGGCCGGGAACACCAATCAGTACGATGTACGATGGGGGAGATGGCAGCCCTCCCTGGTAAGAAAAACCGAACGGGACGGGAAGACGTTGTTAATAGCTGGCTGCACTTATTTAACGGGCGACTTGTCGTCAGAAGGGGAAAAAAAAGGGGAATCCTTCTAAGTTCCCTTCAAATTGCTTTTTCCCTCCCCTCCCCGGGACCTAGTCGAAACAAGGTAGACCCTTGACTCGGAGCTCAGAACCGATGGGTGTGGCCAATATGTACCGACTGCCAGGCGACTGTTGGTATATTCAAAAACACGACTCGCTGTCAAGATAGGGCGCCGACGACAGAAGGGAACGACGCGGCCATTATAGAAGAAGGGTCGTCAGTTGAAAGTTCCCGAACTACAAGAAAGTCAGGAGAACTACGGCTAGCGGCTACGGAAAAGGGAAGAGGCGAGAGGAAGAGGGAAATGGGGGCCAGAAGGGATTCAAGTAGGCATGTAGATACACATCCCATATGTATGATTATGATGGATTATTCTTATTCTCACATTACATAGTACATGGTATTATCTCGTTTATTATACCAGTACTATGTACAATACTACGTTAGGTACAGACCGGTACCTTGCTCTAAGAGATCCCCAGTGTCCATCCAGCCCATCCAGGGACGGGGTACCTTGTTACCCTGCTCAAGCTTGTGCTAGCCTCCACCTTGGCCTGCCAGCCTGCGAGTCTGGAAGGTACCTAATAAAGTCCTGTCGAAACGGAGGCACCTGGGGGGGAGAGAACTGGACTGGGTGTGTCCATGTACTCCGCACGTAGTTGACATGTACATGTATATCGGTCAACCTTAATCTAAAACCCATCATTAACTGATCAGTCTGCACATGTATTTAGATTGATGATATCTTCAGCGCTAACTGGCCCTTGGTATCTGTATACGTCAGCCACCTCCCAAGACCATTGGTTGGAGTAGCTGCAGCATTCGCCACAGAAAGGAGAGAAAACGTTTTCTCTAGCTGTCAAAACCGGTTGGGTGGATCGAACCATATAAGAGAAACGCTGGAGTCTGGTTATGAAGGTCCGAGTGAAAGAGCCCAAGTGGGCGACGAACCATTATTGAAGGGGACCTGTATAAGTCTGTGCATGCCACGAGTACCTCATGTAGGTAAGTACTAAGTATACTAGGTATGTAGCATGGAATAGGAATTTTCTCAGTCCTTGTCAGCAGGGGCCGAAATCCTTGCCTCCAACCATCTTCCAGTCCACGTCCATGGGCGCTCTACCTGAGTACACGCAGATGTATTCCCCCCACCCAGCTAGGAAGAACCCTGAGGCCATGGCGCACGATGGGTTGGGGAGATATGACTGGTACCTGCGAGAATTCTACCGTACTTGACAAGTAGGTACCTAGCCATACTTACCAACGTACTACATATATAAGACTCTCGACACTTCGCGTCGGTTCGAGTCGCCATCAAGCTGAACTGTTCTCACCACATCATCAAGGTCAGTATAGAAGCAATACATGGCAAAACCTAACGAGAGTAATCTTTATGGAAGATTACGGTGAGGCTACTCGTTCGCTCAGAGAACACCGGCATAAGCCGCACGGGCTAGTGATTTAGGAGATTTGAGTGAAGAAAAGCATGGCATGACGGCATCATCCCAGACTTCATTTTGACAGCAGTCGTCCGTTGAGCCGCCTTCGAAATTACGGTCTAAAGAGAGATGAGGAACCCAGTCACCAATCTTAGTTAGGTCAAAGAGTCTTAGCAGTTGCTGTATATTTTCGCTACAAGCTTCCAGCATCGTAGAGGTGTGTCTCGGCCGCCCGTCCGTTGAAAACTCTAAAGGCGCTAGAATCGATAGATCTCGAAGCGATCATGGAGACTAAGCTAAACGCCAAGGCTTCTGAATAGCGTCGACTTGTCTACGCTAAGGCTCGGAACTTTCTTGCACGTGTTCCGCCGGATTGACTAGTCGCAGTAATTAGTCGCAGCAGTCTTAGACTAGCATGCTCCGTGATAGAATAGAAAAAGAATAAAGGAAGTTAAAGCAATAAAATATGGATAGGTCAACATTCGACCTCATCTTCGGCCTTACCACAGCGGATATGATTTCATGTAATAAGAGCTGAAGCTAGAGCTGATGTCTCGTCCCCACACCCTTTCTTTTTTTTTTCTTGCTGTAATGGTTGTTTAGATGACCACAACGAGATAACGAACCTGTTAGAAGATCACTCGCCGTAATGAAGATGGTGGTGGGATTTATCCCTTAATTCCTAATCTATAGGATTCCGTAGGATACGAAGATGAGTTGAGGACAGGTTTGATGGCACACGTGAATTATATTGCAAACTTACACTTCTAGAAGAGAGCGACATAAAAGACGTAAGTCCGGTACTTTCAACTAGACGTATTCGAATTTTCCGGATACAACACGAGTAGGTACAGGTACTTATATATCGGTATATAAGGTAAGTACCTACCTATATACCTCCTTTTACCTATAATACCTTCTACCTGTATATGTCTTGGACGCTTCGAGTTAAACATGATAGGCATGGTAGGGATGAGTATCACTCAACTTTCATGTGGCTTAAAGTGTATGCAGCGGATTGATATGTACATAGTATCTGTCTAGCCCTGTGAACCTTACATAGTACAATTCCTTCTTTTCTTTTCCCTGGCTGTGTCTGGTTATGTTTCTGTTTCTACCGGCATGTCTTGCTTCTATCCGCATACAACAAACATACATGATACCCTCGCTAAATGGCTTCCAAATGGGTAGCAGCCAAGCCCCATGTACTTTTGCTACCTAGCCTAATCTAGTATCTATCCAGGAACCCAAGTTACCCAACCTCCCTACTCTCCACTACAATAGCAGGACTATTACCAGGACGTCCTCGAACCCGCTTTGGCGGCATTGCATATGACGACCCAATCACTAGGTGCCGATGCTGGAGAAGGTCATACAGAACCGTGCCATTCTCGGGATGACGCCATGTAATCCTACCGAACTTCTCGTCAAACCAATTGCAATTGTCAGCCTATAAGGCAAAAGCTGCCGTACGTAGCGACCAGTATGTACACGTAGAAGCTTCCCTACGACTGGCTCTCAGCCTCTTTTTGACTAAACCGGCGGCAGCTTAACAAGTGCCTAGACCTCTTTACTAATCAAAGCGGTTCGAAGCACGGGGACGTCCCGAGTCGTCCGTCTCACTGTTGCATACCAAAAACATTACAACACAACGGTTCAATCAGAGCTCAAAGGCGGCGAGGGCATCTGAAGAGCTTCCAAGCAGAGATTTTCCATGTAGTACGGCTATGTGTCACCTGCTATTGTCTGACCACCGATTACGTATAGGTACCAATTGCGCTTTGCGCTTCCCCGCCACTACAGCGGCATCTTCAGTATCCGGCGATGAGCAGTTATTGGCGTCGTATTTGCGAGTAATCATGAGCTCCATGTGGCTTATTGGTCGAGCCTACTGTCCACTGGTGGTATACGGCTGGCAGCCACACCGATATCGTTCGCTCGCCGGTACAGCGTCGCCGAAATGTTCGGTATCCAAGTGGCATTAGCCGTGAGACCTACCTACCCCTAGTGTGTACCGAAGCCTCATTCAGCCTGGATCCGAAGGACTGGAAGCTCACCCATGCCTTTGCCATCGCTGTGCCTCATTTATGACGACTTTACTGTCGGGATCCGAAAGTTCTGTAAAAAGTCCTTCGATAAAAATTCGCAAGCCGTTACATCACCTTGGCAGGCTTGAGCAGCGATTGATGCGATCCATCTCTTCGCCGGTATGTTCCGGTAAGCGGGATTCCGATTGTTCCATGCAGCCAGACCGGGGACTCGGTGTCTACCTTATTAGAAATGACTGTTTGGGTAAGTCAGCGTATGCAGCTGAGCGAGACGCATCAGTAGGTACCTACGTGTAGATAATAGAATCAAAGCCGCTACCAGGTCGAAATTCAACGCAAATGTCGGGCGTGACTAAAATATGACATGCAAGACAACATGCCGCCCAGAGTACATCCGGACCAAGACGGCGGTACGGCACCTTAATACGTCACGCAGTGCGACGTGGCGAGGCTGTTATCATGCGCTCTGCTGTAATGGCTTCTGCCTTACGGAAGGGGAGGGTGTGGCAGTTAATCAACTCGAACAGTCTCACATCAGCGATTCATTAAGGAATGATATACACCAACTCCAACTATATCCATTTCCAGCACCGGCGATTGTATCAGACTTGCAGACTTGGTAGCCGTGGTGGAGTCACGAGACATACAGCCTTTCAGCTCATAACCCAATAACGTGCCTGATAATGGACATTCAAGAATGTCCGATGTCACTACTCCATCGGACCCGTCACTCTTATCATCTCGATATATTACTTCAACGATTGTATAAGCCAAGTACCAGTCAAGGACGTCCCGCCTCACGTCAAGTTCTACTCCACAACTCTTCTTTGATAACGATATGGATGGCATTATGGGGCGCCATTTACTCATAGAGTAAAAGCCTTCGGCAGTTAGATATCCTTGGCTTCTTTGAGTAAATTGCTATTCTGTCGGCCTATGAACTGCTCTCAAGAAAGGAGCTGAAGCCCACTGCAACACATACATTACCAGTGAAGTGGGTGTCAAGTCGCATTTCGCAAGCACAGTACCGAAAATCACTTGAACCTCGTAATCCACGTGGCAAGAACCACGGAATTTCCAGTTAAACAAGTGTGTCAGGTTTCTCGACATTCTAATGGTCGATTAATAAGTATACTATGGTAGAATCTCCCCTGGCCTCTTCCCCTTCTGATACTCGTCTGCTCCATTTTATGGCCAATCCGGGAAGACGATGGAGACAATTTAAATACCAGGTAGGTAATGAGTATCATATTCCAAATGCGGGTCATTAACAGGGCGAAAGCACTACTCCTCTATACCCACCACGCTGACCAGCAAAAAAGTTACGATTAAGAAAGTCAAGTGATAGACTAGGCGCTTATCATCAGCCTAAGCAGCGACAATACAGTACTGTAGCACTCTCTTGAAACCACAGCATATCGAACCTATCCACCCCGTTTATTGTGGCTTGCAAGGGATTCAGAACTCACGGTTGACGGACCGACTACTCGCTTCCGCCACAATATAATACCACGCTCTTACAGAAACCGTCTCTTGGGTATGAGGTTGGCCCAGTGCTACTAAATCATCACAGAGAAATGAGTATCAAAAAGGCGGAGACGGGCGCTCGCCTCTACGTTAGCTACGCTACACATAAACTTGGCCGAACATACATATGCTCGCCGTCCAGTGCTACGCGAATCCTCCTCTGGTACGTAGATCTACGTTAGGGTATCATCTAGGACTCATTCAGGTACTTAGTCCAATAGCACCTGCAGAAGGGATTAAGCAGCCACATGTGGAGGATGAACGAAAGGGTGCGTTCGCATATTGAGAATACGACGATACTTAATGGCCGTTAAACCAGAATCCCGCCTTTTCAGCTGTTGATGACCAGCACCAGCGCTGACGCTGTTGTCATAACCTAATCAAAGTTATGTGCCTGTTGAAACGCGGCAACACATACATTCCTTTTATGCTGATTATCACAACTCTGTTTCTCGATGCGAGCAATCCAAATCGCCATCTTGACCGGGTCGACTTGACCGACCAAGATGAGACTAGGGTGCCTTGCAATACCGTCTCATCAAACCCTAGAAAGTGTTCCTGAAACGTTCAGGAACGTGCAGTAGATCAGGGGTTGAGATAGCGAAATATGGAACTACCTACCGTAACTGGTATCCTCGTAACCCTCATCGACTCTGGTACTGTATTCTACACTAGCAGACTAGTCGGATCTTCTCATTGAAAAGAGCGTTGCTGCCGGTCATAGGGTTTCGAACGTGGAGATTTTTCTGCTGCAAGGCCCGCTCCGGTGCTACCGCTACGCGAAACAAACGCCGTATTGTTGCAGTACATACATAATTCTAAACCCGGACCTTGTAACAACCGCAGCCAATGCCATGAGCAGGCAGGGTTCATTGATAGCATAGCATGGAAGCTTAATATCTCTATCTATTCAGATCAGGATCCCGTCGGTAGTTGTCGTTCACCAGATCGAAGTTATATCGGTGTTGGAATATGCCTACATACCTATACTACATAGTATTGTCGTCGAGTTTTACATACCGGAAATGGATCTACCTATTGAGCGGACTGTCCCGCGATGATCGACTCAACTCACCAAATACTAAACGTCTCGGGTCTAGCCAACCCAAGTCATCTCCCAATTGGTAGCGGTGCACAGACTAGTTCGCCGGAACATAGAGGAGATCTCGCCTCGCCTGTAGTTGCTCTCGTCCCGCTGCCAGCTCCCGCAAAGTCGAAGGGGGTTGCACTTTTAATTTAATTTCTGCTTTTTATCTTTCCCCTTCTGATTGTGACCGTTACAGCGTTACCTTGCATTGCATCCGACCACGTTTGCGCCCTGACTTGGCAGTTGGCCAAGCTTCGATTTCTGTTCTAGAGCAAGGTAACCACACTGCATCAAAACAAGACCTCTTCAAAGTTCTTTACAGTATATTCAGGTCACTAGTTACTATTAGCTTCCCTCGGATCATATCTTTCGTACCGCGAGCGAGTGTTGGGCAAAACAGTACTTCGTCGTTGACCATCACCTTTTACCCCAGTCTCATGAGATCTAGATCCATGCCTGAAGCCAAGATTACCAGGCCACTTCTGCAAAAAACTAAGAGCTAACTACCTGGGTACTGTAGTAATATCTACTACGCATGTAAGCTCATTGCAACCTCACCTGCTGATTTCTCCACCGATTTTCCCCACAAGCTCGGACAAAACATTCATAGGTGGTCGATTAAAATGTTTGTGGATTTCGGAAACAAGGCGGAGAACTTTTAGCTCTCCTGTCTAGAGCAATATAGTACGACTAACTGGCTGCAGGTACTGTACTGTTCTTCTCCATTTCATGGCTCTATCGTACGTCCCATCATATGCCCTGGCAACCACATGATATCTGCAGAAAACTACATACATACTCTGTCGGTAGACACAAGCTTCAGGGGTAGGGCCAAAGGACTACGCTACTCTAGGCTGGCGCAATCAACAAGACCGAGTTCCTACCCAATTACCTGTTGAGGCTGGCGCACTATTCTGTACTATCAAACGTCGTTTCTAGGCATCTGATCAAAGGGCAGGTCTCACTCGTACACCATTTGTCTAAGTATACAAACTGCAAGCCCGTCAAGATCCTGGTTTCATCCCAAGAGATTCGTGATCGCCACCCTAGAACGACGGGGGAGAGCCCGAGAGATCGAGACGCCGGGATTCGGAAGTTTATCTCAACGGTTGCAGTGGCAAGCAAGGTACGCATGAGTCTCTATTGACCCCGTTCGCACTCCACGATGTCAAGCTGCCGCAACATCCCACGTTCTACCTTTTCTGCATCAGCTGTGTATGAACGGCTCTCAGTGTGGCCCTTGCATACCCGCATCGTGGTATTCTAGCTGCCGGCTACACACGGCGGTGCCTGGCTGTTTACCACCACTTCAGACGCTACGCAAGTTGACTCAAACGCAAATACCAGCCCTGTACTACCTCGCTCCTCATCCAATACCGAGGCCACAAAGAAATAAGAAATAGGTTATCAAGAGCTAGCCGGCAACACTGTACGCGATGACAGATTGCAGAGTCAAGGCGCGAACCTGAACTTCTGGTGTGTGACCCTCGCGTCTCTTCGTCTTCTAAAGTCGCGGAGCATTACCCGTCAAGTCAGAAGACCACCCGTCACTTTCACTCTCTTGTAAGTAGTCAAAATGAAGTTGCACCGATGTACCTCAACTCTCCGTATCCGACATTGCTGCTATACCATATTTTCTGTTCCATACACATACGTGTATGCCTCACATCCACGGGACTCAAGCCTATTTGGAGTGAAAATCTCACCAATGCTCAGCAGACTCATCTGTAACTTGTTCTCAGCATGTTTCAGATTGGGTATCAATACACGAGCTGCTTCTCCAACCCGCCTTTTTAAGCCTCTAGGTGGGATGGGCTTGACATCACAGAGGTGAGACATACAGCAGTGCTGGTATTTGACTGGCCCGGATCGCTTAACTCTGTCAAAACAACGTCAGTGGCCTCTCTCCCCCCACCCTACGGGACGGCTCGACTGCGACGTATATCAGATCATCTGTCCCATAGTCCGCCACATGGTATTTATTAAGCAAGTAAGTCTATGTACGTAGGGTAACGCGGATACGCGGGTGTGAGTAGCATCCGGCGCATACGATATGGCGACGCCAATGTAAAAGTTGGGGTCGAAAGAGTGGCTGCTGGTTGGTAGGCAGGTCCAGCAATCTCTATCTAAGCAAAGCAAGCCACTTCGTCTCCATCTCCGCTCTTCACTCGTCCAGCCCAGAGGGATCCGTTCCTTTGGCGGGCTCACGAGGCGTGCCGATGGCACACACAATACCATGCGTCTACTTGTCGAATACAACCGCATTTCACACGGAGGCATGTACTCGCGCCCCGAAGGCGAATCAGATCGCTCGAGCGACCCTCCCGCCGGTTGCTGCGCCGCTCTCCTGCTTCTGTGAGCCGGCAAACGTCCAGCGCGTCTCTTCCTCGTAACCCCGCCGAGGGTTTTACTATCGGGGGTGAACAAGCACGAACCTGCTTATCCCGTCCTACCGTATTGTGTCGTCGCTCTTTTTTTTGTCTCTGACATGTATGTCTTGTCCTTTCGTATGGCCGTCCACACTCGCGAGCGCGAATTGCGTGTCTTACTCGACTCATACTCTTCTTTTACACAGCAAATGCAAAAGTCCCTGGCCTACATATATGCAGCGCGTGTGCTGTGTCGTAGTAGTAATACGAGACAAAAGTCGCCGGTTCTCCTACCCACCCACTCACCTACCTACATATATTGCATCCTCGTAGGCAGATTAGGTGGGTTTGGTTCGATGGATAGATAAGTGAATGGATCATTAGGTAGAGAGTGTGGTACCTACATAGTCAGCTCCTAAGCCGGGAGCAATTCCTCCCAGGTACGGCTCCGGCAGGTGGGGGCCAAAAGGGTACCTTAGCCGGGAATTTGAATAAGTAGCTCCTCTGTACATAGTATGCGCGGCAAATCGCTGGGTGCGAGGCGAAAACTCTTGGGAATTTGGGGGCTGGTCGTGTTATGCTTAATCAAGTTCTGACTGGAGGCGCTGCCGCCCCGGATGACGAGCTGAGGTTACCAGGTTCGGTTAGTTGAAGTCTAAGATAGCCGCGAGGAACAGGAAGGATGGGAGGAAAAAAGCAAAAAGGAAAAAAAACGTCAGTAGGTAAGCACCAGTCCGCGATCTGAACAGTTAGCTGGCTTTACTACTGCCTCAGGTGTGTAAGACTAAGGAGCTTTGCCGTCCCCCAAGAGCCAAGCCCATCCTCTTGTCTAGACTGTATTCCGCTTTTGGCCGCCCCTGCGCCGCCGTTGCCGAACGGATTTCCGGGGCTAGGTAAGCAGGACTGCTCTTCTACATAGATATGTACGTACGTAGGGCCGTCATCCGTATCGTCATCGCTCGCTAGGGACGTGTGCAGTCATGTCAGAATCTTAAAGACACTGTATAACATAGTAGTAGCGTAAGGCAGTTGATAAGACATCCAAGAAATCCCAAGACATCCCACACACCAACGACGGTAATGGGTAGCTAGCGCCTAGTGTCGTAATATACGGAGCGTGCGCTGCAGTCAGCTTATCCGTACATAGTATCAACCACGTGGAACCCGCATCGCCGTCATCCGCTCGAAGCATGCTTACCTTGCAGCGATCCACACTGCTCCACGGCTGGATTTAAGACTACGGCCGATATCCAGACGCATATCCTATCTGCGTGTAGGTTCTAGAATATCTCGACTTGCAGTAGAAGCATCTTGGCTATGCTATGCGCGTGGATATGGACAGCTGGAAGAGAGTTTAACCGTAGATCTGGAGCCGTGATTCTATAGCTGGCAGCTAGCTTCTTCCGATACCGTCCCTTGGTGCCTGATACATCTAGCTCACGACATGAAACGATGCGGTACTATAAGCCGTGTTAGCTTGCTAGGTTACGCTCCTCCGCTTAGACTTTGGTTCAGGCCGAAGCCGGGTTGATTTTCCTTCCGAATGTCTTGTCTTCTATAACTTCGGGCCTTGGGATTGACTCCTGGTGTCGGAACTAATTCCTTGGTTACGCCCTTCTCAGCGAGGATCTACCCCGGGGTAGAGTAATGCCGGTCTATTTCATATTCAGCTTCCCTTATGAGCAAGTGATCGATTTCTGTAGCTCTAGTTCATACATATTATAACAGGATATTAGAGCATGGCATTATGAAGTTGCTACAGCACTCGTGCTAAAGACGTGACTCACCGAGTAGCTAATACCTGTGCTATACGGAGAGGCGGTAAAGCAGACGCTGTTCCATTTGGTTCCGTAACAAGAGATATCGTAGACATCTCCAGTCCTTCCTATAGGCCGACCTTGGTGAGTCACGTCTGTGAGGCTCTTGGCCGGTACTTGTTCAGCTCATGATGCCCTTGAGTATGCCACGTGCCTTCTGCTTGCTTACCCTGCATTCTGACCACCATAGCCAAGTCTCACTGCACACGACACCCCCTCTCGCCTCCTGATGCCCGGGTCAAGAGGGTGGTCATCAAGGAGTCCCGAAGCGAGACTCGGAAGAAGTAACTGGTACGCCAGCCGCCCGGGCCGTAACGGTTTAAGGGCGTAATATGCCGTTGTTGGGTACATATTGTAGGTAGGGAATATAGACGTATACATAAGCCCCTTGGTTGACCCGTATAATCGTAGCGGCGGCTGGATCCGCCCTGTTAGTAGGAGGTACTTGAGGTGTTTCACCTGGGGCTTATGTGTTAGAACTGAGACTCCGATGTCTCCTGTAGCCCCAGTTGATATGAAAGGAAGGAGAGGTTGCTCCTCCGGCTATTATAGAAATATGACATCGCTGTGCCTTATTTTCATCTGGATTATTACTTACAGAGATTGTCGAGATGCCACAGGACGTCTGCTCTATAGAACCCTATTGCAACGTTTCCTTTGCTCTCAACCCCTAGTCGAAGGGGCGAACTGTTGGAATAGTCCATAGTGGTTAAGTGCCTGCAGGCTTGGAAATTTGATGTTATATACGCCAGACCTAAATGGATAGAAACGGAGATTATAGGTATATAGCTAATCTAGCCACCACACAGTCGAGTTTCATCCTCAAATGACATGTCCTCTGCGTCGTTGAAGCACAAGTAGTTTAGGTCAGAGAGCTGAATAGGGACAGCCCCCAGTTTCTACGTTGGTTAGCATCATGCAGCGACGACCCAGGGCTATGGAACCTGTGTTGCTATGCAGCCCTATCTTACGGCAGTGCTCAGATGGTATGCAACCAGCAGATCGTACATGATTGTTTGCATCTCGTGAGGTACGAATGTCAGATGGATTACCTAAACCGTGGGATGGTTAAATGTATATTTCCTCATTGATGCTGAGTTCTTTAATCTTCCCTACCTTTATGACCAGACTTGAAGATTGAGTGTATCCTAGTACTCTGTCTCTCTCTCCCCCCTTTTCTGGATCCGCCGATCAAGCCTAGTCCGTTATGCAACAAGGCCGGGTCGATTATGACTAATTCGTCAGCAGTTTTCCCTCCCTGATGCAAAAACACGTCGCATGCAATATTAGGAAGCTTTATATTGCGTTATCCCTCCGTACTGGAGATACCTACATGTAAATAGCACCCCGTGGAGAGAAGCAAGGCATCTAAGATGTAATTGCGTTCGACCGCAGTCAAAACATGAATGAACTAGTTTAGCCTGCTTTTCATTTCTTTGACTGGCATAGCATTTCGTAGATCCATATTACCAGCCCTACCAGCAGCGAGGCTTCAACCTGCGTGTAATGGGGCCGGTATAGATACTCAGAGCTAGCTTCTCTTCCCATCCTAAGCACGATATGATTGCTCCCATGATTAACCCAGTAGAAATAGATTTAGATTCACATGGTAGATAATTATTGGAATATTATGCTAGAATAGTAGAAGCCCTATTCATCAGGGTCTGTCAACTTGTGCCATTCCCATATGGTCCGATGGACACTGGATGCTTAGTACTGTTATATAGAGATACTGGATGCTGGATTTGAGCCGGTACGTTCGGATTAGTGTCCCGTCTAGATTTCCTTTTTCGTTCATGCCTTGTGTCTGAGCTGATCATCCAAGGCCATGCTGGGGTTGTTGTTATCGGTACGGAACTTCTATGCCAACGTCAACCCCTGGATAACTACTGGGACTCCTTGAGCCTATTATAAGTTGCTGGCTGATGCTGGTTGGATATTGACACACTGCCGCGTTAAGTTATTACTCTTTTGACCCTCATTGATTAGAAACGGATCGCACTGATAATGTGCCTAAAGGAGCTGCGGGTCTTCAATTCTATCTAGTGTATCCAGGTAAAGTTGGTATGGAGAAATATGACATATAGGGGCTACGGAAGGCTCTGATCGATACGGATCGAAATGGATATGTCTACGATAGTTTGGCTTACTCGAAATAGTTGAACTTTGCATGTCGGGGGTTTTTTCGGGGTGGCTTTACTTTACACGGAGAATATACTAAGGACGCAAGATTGCGAGGTGAATCCTCATTATGACCTGCGAGACTCGTGACGGCAGAGTAGATGAGCTATGTCACATGTCCCTGAAAGACAGCTTATACCTTAGCTTTTGATTTCAGACCTGGCCGTCGACAGATGTTATCAACACCACCGGTTTTACTGGTTGACCGTCTATACTGCTGTATAACTCCGACTATGCTCCGAAGATCACACGTAACCTTTTATCTGATAACCTTCAAGCACGTTCCTTAGTCCTCATCCCAGTTAGGGTTAGGTCCCGGAGGCTTCGGTCCACCGGCTTGTCTCGCCACGATGACCTGATCTACCGATAACACAGTTCGTGCTGCCTCTGTCGCAAGCTTAATGGCCCATGCCTTGGTGAGCATGAGGTCGAGAATGCCGTGCTTCTTGGCATCCAAAGTACCAGTGCTGTCGTTGTTCTGCAGTAGAATGTTAGTACCGCGGTGATCAATATTTCAACGTGACCGAATGTCTCACCTCTATGTCAACACCTGTAGTCCAGCCGTCCTTCTTGTTGTGTGCGGTGTAAAGTCTGCTCAGCACTTCCGTCGCGTCCAGACCGGCGCTTTCTGCTATGGTCCTGGGTACGACTTCGAATGCCTCACCATACTTTCGGATGGAGTATTGTGGCAAGCCTGACGTCTTGTCGGCAACAGCCTGTATCCTTCCAACGAGTTGTAGCTCTGTAGCACCTGCACCGGGGACTAGCCGTGAGTCACGGGTGATAGCCTTCACTACATTGACGCCGTCATCGACTGCTCGCTCGACATCGTCCAGATGGTTTTGCGTAGCACCACGGAGGACGATAGTTGCTGTCCTCGTCACCTCGTTTTCTTGTCTGAATACTGTGACGCGGTCTCCACCGATCTCGAGGGTCTCCACGACGTCCACTGATCCCATCTCGTCCGGCATAGGGGCACCTAGTCTCGCAAGAGGTGTAGCACCAACAACTCGGCACACACGCCGTAATTCGAACTTGCTGAGGATCTTAATGACAAGGATTCCGTATCGGTTGAGGTAGTGCATAGCAAGCTCTCCAACGGTTGTGCCGGCAACCACGACTCTTAATCCGGCGTCGTGTAGCTCCTTGATGGCGGTCTCTAGCTGCTCCTCCTCTCCCTTCGTGAAGTCCATCATTTCCTTGGCGTTGTGTAGTAGAACGGTACCCTTGGTCTCGGTCTGGCTGATATCGATAGGGCAAGAGAAGACACCGACCTTGGCTTGCTTCGCCTTCTTGACCGATCCATCCGGCTCCTTAGGGAATACCATACCCTTCACTACCTTGCTCTGTTCCAGGCTGCCACCCATGATCTTGACTACTCGGATGTTGTCGACATTAAAGTTGGCGGGGTTCTTGGGAAGGACGGCAAGCACAGCTTCCGAAACGAGTTCAGCTAGGGTATCTTCATTTCCGTTCTGCTTGCTGGCTACTACTGTCTGGATCGCCTTGCTTAGCTCTTCTTGGTTTCTGATATCCTCTACCTTATCAACGACGAGTTCTTCTAGGGCCTCAAGCGCGGACGCCTGGGCGCGCTCGTAGCCTATAACGATATCGGCAGTCTTCAGACCCATTCGCAGCAGGTCTTCGGCCTTCTTCAGGAGTTCACCGGCAAGTACGATGACAAGGTTGGTTGCGTCACCCATCTCGGCTTCTTGCTGTTGACTTGCCATAACTAATAGCTTTGCGGCGGGGTGGACAACATCGAGCTCCTTGAGGATAGTAGCAGCGTCGGAGGTAAGAATCATCTTCTGGAGATGGTTGATAATGATCTTATTTCGGCCATAGGGTCCGAGAGAGGTCTGAACCGTCGATGCAATAGCTCGGCAAGCATCGATGTTTCGTAGCACAGCTCCATCTTCTGAATCGTAGCTACATTATTGTCAATTTCCTCTTTATTCTACGGATTCGCTAGCCATGGTGGGGGTAAACATACTTGTTGTAGCCTTGCTTGAACAGGCCAGCATTTGGCGCGCTCGGGATGTTCAGGGACATGATGACTGGCTTTATTCAGAAAGACGTCCACTTGCTCGTTCAAGTTCAAGGGGGCTGTCTTTGGGGTATTACGTATTGAAGTAGCCCAGGTACTGAATAGTGAAGTTCAAGGTTTGGTGGTGGTGGGCTGTGATTTGAAGCTTCTACTGGAAAAAAATTAGTGGAGCTATCGAAAGCTTGCCAGGGTTTTATGGGGTACGTACTCTATAGCTAGGCACTTGTACTGTAGACATCTGGAAGGAGGCACCTACTATCTTGGAAGTGTTCGGGTACTATGTACATGTACTTTAGATAACCTAGTACTAGGGAGCCTTGCAGTAGTAAAAATGGGTTAGTTTATTATAAACTCCAATCATGGTTCCACGGCGTTCAGCCTCGTCGTCAACCTGGCGCCTTTATTGAATGTTATTTCTACAGTACCTACCTACCTCACAACTTCGTCTTTCCGCCGCCTTCTTATCGCTGTCTCCCTTTATAACCATCACCACCAACCTCAACCATCCGATTGTTTGCTCGACGCTAAATATATGTATCGGCGTATTGATAGCATTCAATCATTACTAGATAATCCTCATTGGTGATTCGGTTTATCGCGATCGTACCTTGAGGTCTGATTTGTTTACGCCAATCTGTCAGCTGGACCATATCGCCTGGTCGCAGAGCTGCGTAACTGCGGTCACGCATCACCGCAAAGATGGCACCGCAAAATGGTAGGGACAATTTTCCATCTCTGCAGTTTCACCCGGAAAGCACGCGCATCAAGATTCCTAGTTCAATCCGGAGCTACGACTCTTTCTTTCATATCTTGTTAAGCAAAACTTGCTACTTCCCAGCAAGTGAAGCTCTCACCACCTTCCAACCCTTATTCAATCAACTGTCGGAAAGATGGCTGCGCCTCCTCTGTTTCGATTCCGTCATGGGAGGGCGCCCGTCCCTGTCGGGATTGAACCTCTTACCTCCGATCTTGAATTCGAATCCTCTTCTGTAGCATCTGAGCCATCTTCTACTCCTACTCCTCCGCCTAGAGAGCATACCGTTCTTGATTCAGAACACGCATTATCAACTGACAATGACAACACCATAGTTAACCCACCGTCTCTCCCGCCTACCGTCGAGGAAGCCTATCGTCGCAAGTGCATCCAGCTGAAGGAGCGCACGAAGGAGATCGAGGAAGAGGGTAAGGCCTATCAACTTCGTCTCACCCGTCTTCAGCGCCAAATCCAGAAGCTCCGTCTCGAGCGCGCATTTCTCCTCGAGCAGGTCGCCAAGCGCACGAGCACTAATGTCGAGGATTCCGATGGCAGCCCCAGTCCGCCGCCGACTGTAAGTACAAAATCTGTCTCACTATGGAAAATATTCGTTAAACATAGGTTCTAACGGCGTAGCAGCCTAAGGACAAGCCGCTCCGGACGAAGCGCGGTCATAGGAAACCCTCGCTCCTCCCTGTCTCCGAGCCTGCTGGCCCAAGCGCTACCTTCATAAACCAGAACTTGAATACTCTCTCTCCGAGCTCCGACGCCTTCTCGCATTCGCAGCTCGACCACAAGGACCCCAGCCGCGGTAATACGAATGGTGTGGGTAAGCGCCCGAAGCGACCTAGCAATGCTTTCGAGATCTACTGCAACGACACGCGACCCATCCTCCAAGCCCAGCACAAGGACAAGATCGCGGCGGGCGAATTCCGACTCGAGGAGGAGCTTGCGCGCGGCTGGAAGGACCTCCCCGAATCGGAGAAGAAGCAATTCCAGGCCCGTTACGAGGAGGAGCTGGAAAAGTACAAGGAAGCTGTTGAGGAATACAAGCGCGGTGCCAAGGATGCGGGCCGAGAGCGCTCGCGCGGCAGGGATCGAGATCATCATGCTGGCGGCAGCCGAGCCCGCGGCGGCGCCGGAGCCCGTTCAGCCCGCTTCGAGGAGGTCCAAGACGACGAGGGTGATGAGGACCAGGATGTCGAGATGGCCGATCCCGGCGACGTCGACCCTGAGCCCGAGCCCGCGGGCGACCAAGACACGGACCCTGAGACCGAGGTTGACGAGAACGACGGCGGGGCTGAAGATTAGGGGACCCGCGCTGTGTGTTCCGGTCGATTTCCGACCGTACTTAGGCCTGCGCATACACCTAGGCTTACACGTTAGTCTCGACCTCCAACCCATCTATTTACACCGGGAAGAACACCACTTCCAGGAAGGACATACCGACTACCAGGGAGATAAGTGGAGGAGGAGGAGGAAAAGTTACTGCCTGCGTGGTCTCACCAAAAAGAAAGAAAACGGCGTTACGGTTGTGGATTGGCATAAGCACTTGCCTTGCAGTTTGTTCGATGTACATTATCACCAGCAGGTTTACGAGGGACGTTAGGGTGCGTGCCTATAGGGTTAATTCACTGAGATCATGGTCGTGAGACCCTAGAGGATGGTAGGCAGGCAGGGCTTCATGTTTTCGTATGGCACATGTTAGAGTGTATCAGGAATAGGCGCACGAACAAAAATACGGTTTCTAAATCTACTATTCTCACAGTTCCTCATAGAAGGGGAAGATATTGACGTACACGGGAAAAATAACTATGTGATAATACTCGTAGGCTCGTAGGTCCGGTTATAGGCTTGTCACGCTGGATATTAGATTAATGGTGTCTAACCGTACCTAAATACTAGAACCCACGACGTATGCACCCAGTCTGCTTGCTTTTGTGGACATGCTATGCTATTCTAACCCAACCAGCGCGCCCCGAACGCCCCATTTCGACTGTTCCTGCTAGAAAATACGCTTGAAGTAACTGGTATCGGTAGCTGGTTGGTTAGTCCACGCCCGCGTAGAGATCGACGACGATGTTGACGGCTGCGACAAGGATCTCGGCGGCGATGAGCACAATGACTATGGCTCGTTAGATAATTGTTTAAGGATGGGAGTGGTTAGGAATACGTACCGATCCACTCGAGTTTCTCGCCGTGGCCATGGCTCAGCTGGTCCTTTAACACGGCTAACAAATCTGCGATAACATCCAAGCGCTCGGTCAGCAGACCAACGCGCTGGTCCATCTCCAGATAGCTGCGGACGGCCTGGTAGACGGGTTCGAGGTGGGGTTCGACCCAGAAGAGCTCGGGGGTGTCGAGGACGCTGCCGTTGAGGTGGATGTTGATACGTAGGATAAAGAGTTCGCCGATCTGCATGTTGATTTGCGCCCGTGAGAGAGCGATCTTGCCTGTTAATGCGATTTGTGTCGGGAGGTCCTTGCATGTGTCGATGGTCGTGGCGATGAGTTCTTCGAAAAGGGATGTCTATATCGTATGTTAGTTAATCTCGTTTCTTCCTCCTTCCTTATCTTTCCCGTGGGTGAAGGAATAAGAGGTTATACCTTGACGCTCTGCGCTAATGCATGTGATATCGCCAGCTTCGTCATATAATTCCCCTTGTCGCGTAAGGTGATGAAGTCGTTGTATATCCGCGGTTGGTACTCGTTTGTATAATAGAAGTTGAAACACTCCGTCTCTACGTCGTCCGGATCCAGCTTCTCTAACTCGAACTTGGCGATGTCCTTCAGGAACCGCTGTTCATGTGCAGGTGACATGCCCCATATCACCACCACGCCGTAGTCGAACAGAAATACCTCCGGCGTATGTACTTGGGTGTCGAAATTTACGTCTTGAGGTCGATGCTCCGGATGCGGATGTGGGTCTTGTATCGCGCTCTCGTCCTCTGAACGCGATGGGTATGCGAGGTTGTTGTGTATATCCCGGCCATTGCTGAATGATTGTTCATCTGAGGTTCCTTCATGCCGGTGTAATTGTAGACTCTGTAAGCTCTCCCTCCTATACGCTTCTGAGTGCTCTTCCACCTCGCCTGTCGAATGTCTCCTTTCGTATGCCTGAATTGGCCTTTCTCTTATCTCTTCTACCGCCTCAGCCCGCTCTATCGATTTGCCGAGTGCATAGTTGTATGGCGAGTATATGCATTCATCGATCAGCTTGGGGTTTGCCCCCCTATGCTTACCTCTACCCTTTAAAAACCTCATTAAGCCATCCATATGATATTTCGTGGCGGTACAGTAGGCCGTTACTCGTGGCAGTCTATCGCGATCTGCCTTGCCCAGCCGCGCGGCATCCCGTCTTGCCGTTGGGTCTTTTATACGCGTATACTGCGAGTAGACGTCCCTCCCGCTCTCCTCATCAGGGCCTTCCTCGTCCAGCTCGGGATTCGGTAGTAGTTTCAACTTCTGCGCGTTCTTGGTACTTCTTTGGGGGCCTATCTTAGGTATAGGCCCAACTGCCGGCGGAAGAGCGGTGAAGACGGCGCCATGGCTGTTACGACGCCGCAGGCGACTATTCAGCGCCGAGAGCATGGGCGGTGGACCAGCGGCGCCAGTACCCGACGACATAGAGCCCGCCGTGCGTCCATGTTCGAAGCGTCCCGTAGTGCTGGGCGATGAGCTCAGAGAGGATGGATCGGGATCGATAGTTCTTGTTACGGGGTTCGGATTGAACGTTACGTTGCGCGCGCTTCTAGAACGGCCTGTATCCTGCCGCAAGAGAGGAGTCCGTTCGGATGTTTGTCCTGCGGAGCTTGTTGAGGCGGCCATTGTAGTACCAGGATATAATGTAACTCGACACACAAGAGCTATATGAGCCTGCCACCTGAGAACTTCCGATGTGAAACGATAGCTCTTCTCCGCGTCGTATTATCGCGTCGCCATGTGAAAAATCGAGTTTAAAGTATTAATTACGTCTCAGGGGGATCCCGCTGAATTAAAGAAAAGACCTTGACAGAGCCACAAATAGCCACTAGCTAAAGCGAAATGAAACAAACTCGCAGTGATAACTGTAGCCGGTGTAATCGAATTGGCAGCTGGCGGTTTACATTAGAGACAACGATTCTTGGAGCTGGAGCCAGTACGATAGCTCAGCTTATGACGTTGAGGAATTAGGCCCATGCTCAAAGGGAGACGAAAAAAAAAAGAGGAAAGGCTAGGCCCGGCTTGTCGACGTCAATAATTGATCCCTGCGCTATTTTGCGGGGAAAGCTGCTCCTGTGTATTCGTTCGTATATTACACATGGAATATACTTAACGAGTACATAGAAGTACCTATTCTAGGATTCAATTAAGGTTATGCCATCTTTCTCTTTTATAATTAACCATCCTACCTTCCTATTATCAACAGCACCAACGTTAGATAAATTGCCAGCTTTTGGAAGGAGGCTGAGAATAGACTCTCCTACTTATTACTGTATCTTAACCCCCTTTCCGTTCCCCGCGATAGTCTCATCATTAGACCAACTTAAACCATGCATCTCCTGTCCGATTGATTACCTCCGTAGTTCAGGATGACCCCGAACATCCCATACAGTAACCATTACACCAAGCCCACATAGCCCTATCCAAGTCTAATGAACAATATTATAAGTATTCAGGACCAGCCCTCATGCGTCGATAACCTTCGTCTCGATCTTGAAGCCGGCATCGTTCAGGCGGTCGATATACTTCTGGCCCAGGCATGCGGTGGTGTATACACCTCCTGGGAGCTTGATGTCGTCCTGTAATACCGAACAGGCAGCTTGACTTACTAATACTGCAGTGACTAAGAGAACTCTGTTAGCCGAGAGACTTAATTCGATCTAGATGCCGCGCGCTTACAATAATACAATCCTCCGCTGAAATCAGCCTTGCACCACACCTGCTTGCCAGTCTTTGGCTGAGTATCTGGTGTCGCGACTCCTTGGAACTGGATATACTCCTGTGCTTGCTCTTCCCTAGTGGCTCCCTCGCCAGGCTGCCTGACGTATCTGCCTATTAACTTTCGGAGTGGCGGGAAGAACACAAGCAGCAGGCCCCCAAACACAAGGCCATAATGCATAGCCATACCCCTCAGATAGTTGTTCGCCCTCATGAACTCGCGGTAAGTGAAGTTTGATCCGTAGAATTGATTCTGCAGCGACGGCTCCTGCTTGATCAGGCCCCAGGTACGTTGCACAATTGCGCTGTTCGTCCCCGAGGTCACAGAGGTCGATAGGAGGCCGAGATTGGGTACTCGGCATACCCCTGTTAATCTCGAAAGAAACGGGAGTTTAGGGGCTATTTTCGAATTCGGGGCGGGCGAGAGGGCATATGGTTTATGTGATTGGGCTACGTCCTTAATACTGAAGACATCGAGGAGCCCAAGGACGGTATGGATCGTGCCGCCCGATAGCGTACCGCTGCATACGGTTAATTTCCCGCCGATAATGTTTAGATAGGATGATAACCTACTGTGCCTCGTGTATCTCAACGATAACGTCGCCAACCGGGGCCGAAAACTCGGACCGAATACGAGATGCCATCGCGAAGGTCACCACATCTGACGGTGCAGATTCGATGGCAGCTTGAGGAAACATGCAAGCACCAGTGGCCTTTGCGGTTGCTTCATATTTCTTGATCATGGTCCAATGCCAGACAGCCTCGCCGGTGCAGTCGAAGTAATGGGTTCCAGCTTCTGCACAAGCTTTGAAGGCATACTCGCCGTATCTCGAGTATGGACCAACAGTCGTGATAAGTGCGAAAGTCTTCTTGGCCAATGCCCCAAGCTCCGCATCGTTGAGGTTGCAAACCTCGATCGAGGGAGGCTGGCGGTCAGGATTTAAGGCATTGCACTCTTTGAGGACTTTTTGTAGCTTCTCTGCAGATCGTCCAGCAATTGCCCACCTGAGATTTGTCGGGAAGTGAGTAGTGATGTGTTCGGCAGTCAACGATCCAGTATAACCTGCCTCGATTAGTCGTTGAACATGCCAGATATCTTCGGGAGTGCCTGTGGCTGGCTATTCACCGGTTGCACCAAATAACACCAGGTCATACTGGCGATTGTGCTTCTTGAGTGACATTATGGTGTTGACTTCGGGGATAGTGTGATCGGCGTTAGTAGCCGTGGACAAGGCAAAGGCTGGAAGAAGAGTAAGTATAACTGTATAAGGTGTAACACGTATAATATCGCTGGCTCAAGTTGAGATAAGGCACCCTCTTCTTCTTAGGTTGAATGAGTATTTACACTTGCACTAGAGATATAGGAGACGTAGGAGATAGGACTATGTGGCGACAGTTTTCTATTAGGGTTATATACAAGACATTCGAATTTGGACATGCGGATCAGGGCGTTTGATATTCCCTTTTCCATTTCCGCACCGCCTCTCAGAGCTAGGATATATACAGGAGGCTGCAATGGCGGTAATCACGGCGCGCAGTTCTAGCTACGAAGGGAATGAGGGCCGTACATGCCTCGGGCTCACATCTCCAAAAGAAAGAGAACTCCGGTGTTTCGAAAATGTCAATCCGGTTGAGAGCGCCGTGGGTTTCGGCTTCGTACCTAAAGCGGTTTAGTGTCTGGGCTGATCATCTCAAGGATCATCTTTGGCACTTCTCTCGGTCTCGCTCCGGTTGTTAGATAAGCCAATGAGACCCTGGTATTATTGTTCGTGCTCCGACGAATCGGGGCATTTTCATACGACCCTTGAACGTGCACACTTTAATTGGTGACCGATGCATACTTAGTCAGCTAGGGTCACATGACTAGCTCCTGCCCCTCTCGGACCCCTCCTCCGTGTCCTCCGTTCGGAGGCGCTTACCTAAGTACATAAGTATATGTACTTACTGTCCTGCGTAAAGTGGTCCGAGTGTCGGCAAAACTTAAACTGCGGCTCGCTTAGACCCTAGTCAGGACACCAGCTGCACTTTCAAGCAAATTCGAAAATTGTGAGCCTAGCAAAGCCCACCCACACCCACATGCACCCAGCAATCCAACACCAAATTTGATTAAGGGAACTTTTCGACCACTACCGAAAACACGAACCATTCCCTCGTCATCGTCAATTCCACGAACGAACATCACATCCCTCAGACACAATGACGAAGCGCACGAAGAAGGTCGGTGTTACCGGCAAGTACGGTACTAGGTTAGTATTCCACAACGTCGCTCGCATCCCATCTGCAATACCTCGAACGGCGATGTCGCAATTGTTGGTTGAAAGGCGACCGGCCTGATGAGATAATCCGCTCAAAACTCTCGATTTCAAAGAAAATAATGGTCTTGATATGATGATTTTCACGAGTCAAGTCGCTGACAATACCCTTTTCGATTAGATACGGTGCTTCGCTTCGAAAGCAGGTGAAGAAGATGGAAATCACACAGCATGCCAAGTACACCTGCACCTTCTGCGGAAAGGTTACCGTCAAGCGCCATTCGGTTGGCATCTGGAATTGCAAGTCATGCGGAAAGACCGTTGCCGGCGGAGCCTACACCGTCTCGTATGTTAATATCTATAAGGACTGGGAGGGGAGAGAAGAGATCGTGCTAATACTTGTGTGTGTTTCAGAACTGCTGCCGCCGCCGCCATGCGATCAACACTGCGACGATTGAGGGAGATCCAAGAGGTTTAGGTGCAGGGAGATGGGAACAGGTGTTTTCTATGCATTTGGCTTCGGTGTACGGGAAAACGGAATTTTCTACGCAATACATGAAGGGTCGGGAATATGAAGGATGATCTCCTCGGTCAGCATCAATGAGATCACCTATGGATCATCGATCACACCCAAATGCCAACAAGAATTACTGAACAAACAAGCTTTCCGGAGTGCTGGAGTCGCCATACGGCCTGGCTTTTCCAATCATGTTCCTAAGTGAAACCATGCCTACGGGGGCTATTTGAGAGCCCTTTTATAGATGATGCCGTCGAGTGTTCGGCCTACGAGCCACCGATTCGACGACCGAAAATTATATTGCCGCGCGCCGTTTGTGTTAATCATTCTGGGTGCCTAATATCTCTCGCTAGGCCAGACTACCTTACTCGATCTCGCGCCGAAAGGACACGAGAGTACTTATGAGGACATATGGCACCTAGGTCGTTGGTGCCTACAAGGGAGTAAGTGTTTGTGGGCCGGGATTTTTGCTTCTGCTGATTCTTTTGGATCTGGATTCAACCACCTTCGTGCGACGTGGGTTGTCGACGGTCTAATATAGGTGAGTCACTTGGTTGCCTAGTAGACTCATCCTTGAGGAGAATCTACGTTGACGTACACTCTTAAGGTAAAACCCACGAGATGAGTGTCACATTGGAAGCGATCAACCTCGCATTTACCCTCACCTGAGCCAAATCTCAACTGGTTTGGTGCAAATTGCCGACGTCCAATGATGAATATAAAAGACCCGATTTCTCTGCGATTTACGCTACCTCCCGCAATCGGATGTCAAGTCCGGACAGCTCATTCATTTCTCCCATCGCGTACATCTCTCTCTAATGGCCTAGGTACAATTTTTTTCGATTACCACCAGTGTGGTCTACTACCGACGTCCATCTCGTCATTGGCCCGGGCTGTCCCTCAATTTGAGTTCATTCCCTTTCCGGCACATTACAGACCCCGTGGTACACATTTAGAAAACGCCCGCTCTTGGCCCTAGACTATGTACAGCATACTGTCGTAGCCGAAAGAACCGGGTTTTGGAGTATCTCTTAACCCCAACAAGGACGTGTGATATTTACAACCGGGTATAGGTACGTCGGGAAGCCGGTCGTACGTAAGCTGTAAGGTGAGCGGGTAAGGATTGCATTAGAACATACCACTTATCAAGGGGATAATGCGTATGAGGCACGTACTTTGCTAATCCTGCCAAGCCTGGTGGTGAAGGGAGACGAGTTACGCATTAGCTGCAACGTGGGAAACGTGGGAAACGTAGGTGCGTAAACTTTCTTACTAACTACATAGTACCTACACATATGTAGTAGGTATATGTTCATGTGTTATGTAGGAAATCAGCTCATCGGCGCTAACGGCAACTCTTCTGACTACCTGCCTCGAAAACTGTCATGTAATTACTTACCTATATGTCCAATATAACCCGAAAGGAAATAAAAGAGGAACTACAAAGGGACCCTGTTGTCGCTCGGCGAACCGATATCGATCTGGAAAGTGGCAGATGCACTTATACTAATTCGTCGCCAATGAGCTCAGCCTATGACACTACACTACGCTACACTACTCGTACATACCTTTGCGGCCTTTCGTCATCAAAACTTTGGAGACTTATCCAATCGTCCTATGATTGCGATTGCGATTGCGATTCGTACAGTATAAAGTCCAGACTGGCAGTTTCAAATGGCGTGCTGCTGAAGGGTCCGAGTGGGTTTACCGACGAGAGTATCACCAACCAGATTGTACCAGACAATTAAGACAACAACGAGGACAACAACAACAAAACTACTCGGGTCTTATTTTGGGTCACTCGGGTTCACCTCTTGTAAGGAGCACTTTGAGCTAGGTAACATTCCCGACTTACGTAGGTGGCCAGTCTTAAGTTCCCCCCTCTTACCTTCTTACACATCCGTACTTACGAAGCGCATATATCCATGGATGGTTAGTACCTACCTAGGTTAGAGTACCTTGGTTACACCTTACATACTGGAAAGATTACGAGTGTTCCGGTGGAAGTCGGCATTGCCTAAGTGCCCAGTGCTCACTACCCAGTGTTCACTGCCCGATTTAACTGTCCCACGGAAGGGGCTCGGGTACGAAATACTTCCAAGGTTTTACTGAAGGGGACAAGACAGAGTCAAACAGCTCCACATTACTCAGTTGGCGTCAGCTGATTGGGTCCGGTGAATGGTCACAGCTACTGTAAAGCTGGCACCTGGGCAGCGCTAATCTCGTCAATTTCGTGTGTTTTCAGAGCCCCTCCATTCTTCTCCCGAACATTCACTAATAATTGTCAACCACCTTGAAGGCCCCAAAAGTTGTCCAAATCCACACCCATCCACCTGACGTTCTCATTAGTGCTTGCCTAGCAAGGCACAGAGAGAGGAATCCAACCAGCCAGTCAGCCGGCACGGGTGGGCGAAAGTTGCATGTGTTCTAAGTATCGTATTTGACTTTCCATTAGTGGAGGCAATCGTTCTTAGTCACACTGTTTTTCTCTCCAAGAATGAGGACAGTATCAAACCACTTCTTTGAATCACTTTTCACACACCATTCAATAAAGTATTTCCCCCCCTTTGGTTTTATTCTCTAGAGATTGTCCAAGCTCGAGAGTAAACCACAGTTCATACACCACAGTGTCATTTCAACCATTACTAGACGTACTGTACCGCCACATCACGTTCCTGGATCTGAACCTGGACAAAGCTCGGCTTATTATCCAGTAGTCAGCCCCAGCCATTCTGTCATTTTCCCTCCAAACATAATTCGTACTTGGGACCTTATTAGGATTTCGATTCTACTCTATTTTCTAAGCCAACGTCACAAGGGGAGTTTTGAAGGCAACGAACTTGGCCACCAAAACTACATACTAGCACCTTTTCTACCTAGTATCATCCCTTCTCCAGTCCGCCAATAGGGCTGTTGAATCGTTCACCTCTCAGAGTACTCAAGTACTTACATACCTACCCTACCTAACTAGAGGGTATTCATTCTCCGAGAAACCCACCCCATCCATCCATTTGATCTGGTCGTCCTTCTTTCTCCCTATCCACTTCTGAAGTTCTTCAATACACCCCTCGAGTATTATCGAAAACCCGACCTTATCAACCCGCCAATCTACCAATCTGCCACCCACTATTTGGTATTCTCAACAACGAATTAACGGCGACATTCAACTGTCCAAAGAGGTTGCCGCTTTTTTGAGGCTGCAGCAAAATCTTAAAAAGCAGACTTATTTAAAGTCACTTATATGTTGTATCCTCAACGTCGGCAATCCATGAAAATCTGCCCTGATGGCTGATCAATGTATTGTTTGTCTAGAGAATCTAGACGTCCAATCGCCACCACCGCTCTCACAATTGGACATTCCCCCGGAAGACGGGTTACCACAACCCACGACAACTACAGTTGCAAATGATGCGCCTGTACGACTATTGACAAAATCACCACAGAACAACATCGCCGACACTACTACTCATAATGGTGAAGACGGTAATATCGCCGTCATACAAGTTTGCGGTCATGCATTACACGATGCCTGCCTAAGAGAATGGACCGGAAAGGCAAATAGCTGTCCTATTTGCCGCCAAACATTCCATTTGGTGCATGTCTTCGATAAAATTGGAGGTAAGTTGGTTGCATCTCTATCTGTGGCTATATAACCTCGCAACTAGAAACTAATCATTCTCCCTACCAGGTACCCAGTTATCCTCATACAAAGTGGAGGACAAGAAGCAAGTCGCCGAATTCGATCCTCAAGCATGGCTGGACGACAATCCCGAAATAGAGGAGGAACCGAGGCCATGTCCCATCTGTCAACAAACGGATAATGAAGATGTGCTCCTCCTCTGCGACAGCTGTGATGTACCATACCATACGTATTGCGTCGGCCTTTCTCGTGTCCCTAGAGGGCATTGGTTTTGCATGGAGTGCAGGGATACTGGAGCAGAGCTCCTTGCCGAGGAGCTTCGGGAGCCAGATATGCCACTGCATGATTTCTCGGAAAGCAGATCCAGCTATTTGCCACGCACTCAGGCTACCTTGCGACGGGCTAGGCAACAGGCTCGTTCAAACGACTGGCAAGGCGCCTGGGGTCAAATTGCAGGCCGAGTCTGGGATGCCCTGAACCTTGACCTGGACAACCATGACGATGACGAAGCTTTACGCAACTTCCGGCGATCGCAACAGCGGAGCGAACGAGAGCGACGCGAGTATCAGAGATGGCAACAACGTTTCAATATTGCCAGCCGCCTCGGCGCTCGTGATGTGTTCACACACAGTCTCTCGGATGTCCTACCTCAGCCCCTCGTGCGACAACAGCAACAACAGTCGCCTGCCCCTCCTCCGCCCCAAGAGACACCGGAGGAGAAACAGGCCTGGGGTGCGCTGGAGAAGGCTATGGATGCTATTAGTCCCAATAACTCAACTCCCAGCCATCGAAAAAGGAAGTCTCGTTCAGTTACCGCATCTCCCGTCGAACCACCTCAGCAACCGGAACGTAAGCTAAAACGACCGCGGACGAGAAGAGCTCCCACAACAAACGATGCTTCATCGTCCAGCCGGCCACCAATCCAAACCAATCAATCTGCATTGGACGGAATCAGCGTGAATGTTACTTCGCCCCTACCGGGTACCGACGGAGCTCCATCATTTCTCTCCTCCTTACTCAAGGAAGTTGAGATGAGCGCGCCTTCAGACGACGAGAACATTCGAACTCTTTGTACCTTTTCCAAGCCGATGCCCGACCCATCATCGCCCGCTTCGTCTCCTTCTCCGTCAGCATACAGTAGTCCTCGAGCTCTCTCGACTACGCCGCCGCCACGTGCGATTAACGATCGTCCGGGCTCACCCCTTACGCTCAGTTCGCATATCGAGCCTATTTACCCTCCCGTCAATTTCCTCGGGAGCCGAAGCAATAGCGACAATAGTGATTCTGAATCGAAACCTCACCCGCAGAGGCGACGGCATCATCATCATCACCATCGCCATAATCACCGGGGTCATAGGGCGAGCAGTGGCTCCCCCGAGATCCAACAGCCTCGGCCTCAGCGTCAGCAATCGCCAACCATTAACCAATATCTTTCGGGCTCCTCGGAGATCCCTGCGCGTCCAGTACTACCATTCGAGATGAAAGAGAGTATAAGCGGAATTGTTAAGGACGCCCTTAAACCTCATTGGAAATCCGGACACATAACGGCTGATCAATACGCTTCTATTAATCGTGATCTAAGCCATAAACTGTACAAGGAGGTTTCGGATGACTCTCTCAACGACGATGCTCGACAACGCTTCGAGAAGATTGCGACCACGGAAGTCGCGAGAGCAGTTGCGGATCTCAAGGCTTGACGGTCTCACCACGGATTTGTCACGAAAACAAGAAACAGATGGACACGGAACCTGGGCATTTTGTGGGGCGTTTTCATGGCTTGTTGGGCATCGTTGGAAGTTTCGGGTGACCTATAGAGCCATTTGTCTTGTCAAGATACCCGTGTGTGGACTACTCTGCTTTTGCTCTTGAGGCTGCCGGCTTTTATAGCGCCTCTTCTGGGATTTGCATACGCGGTGGCGTTTGGCATCGGCGAGACAAGCATCCGTAGAATGGTACGGATGGGTAACTGCATGCATCTCGCTAAGGCTTGAGCTTTTTATTTTCCAGTGGGATGGGTATGCTTTTACAACGGGGCGTTCCTATCGGGAATTTACAGTTATGGGTTTATTTTCGAATTTGAACGGTGTATAAGTTAGAGCATTAGACCGGGGGAAGCAGGGGAATTGATACCTAGTACTAAGCATCGCACGGCCTTAATGCAAAAACACTTGTACACTTCTCACAAATTTCCTGACAACGGGCTTCCCTTGTGTGACATATTGGAACATTGACTGTGCCTTTTCTTTCGAGTCTGAAACAATGGTATTTAGGGGATATTTGACGAGATGAAATGGCTCACTCCGTGACGGTTTCATGAAGTCTCAGTCGGATTGATCGTGAAGTGAAGATGAGCTAAGGTGAGATTAAGCTAGAGTACATGTACAACCCTCAGCCACATGTGCGCGATTGATAACGCTAATGGGTCTACACGATAAAGAATTAGTCGATGCCGACGCCACACGCACCGCCTCAATCAAGCTACAGCCCCACCACAAGCTCAAGCTCCGTTTATAAACAAAATTTCTTGCAGCCGAATACTTTTTCCCTTTCCTTTTTTTTAGAATTTCAAGGCACCATTCCTTATCATCAGACTTCTAACCTTGTTGTTCTAACATCCCTTCCCAAGACGTCCTGATCATTTACGTGTGCCGAGAGCGAAGCTTAGAGCAGCCTTTTTTCGCTAGCAGTACCTGCAGATTATGAAAACTGGGTTCGCTGTTAGATAGACGCTGCTGACATATTCCTTTTTTTTGGTCCCTTCTGAGCGTTTGGGGTCAAAGTTTCCATATTGTGCATTCGTGTAACTATTTGATGTTTCTTATGCCTAGATTAAGATGGGAAGGGGCCCACGTACGCGTGTATGTGCCCGTCTCCCGCTTGAGCTGAGAAATTCGTGTTCCGTGGAAATTGGGGCGCGTCGGAGTTGGAAATCGGGCTTTGAAGCCGGCTGGCTGTCGTAATTCTAGGTCTCCTCGGTGTGGTAGTCAGCTCATGTCGACCAGAGCGCGAGGTGACACAGCATAGAGAATTGAAAATCTTTCTTAAAATGGGCGAATGTTTTGCTTCTTGTTGCCAGTGAAACTTGGTGTAGGCTATTCGCGAGGCGTTAAGGTAACATCGAGATGCCGGGTATACCGGCTCGTACGTACTCTTTACTTGTCTTGACACGGGAGCTTCATACGGTACACGTGATATAGCGTCGCCGTCTTTACAATACCTACATGTACTTACTCCGTGGCTGCGTATTACGACGTGTCACAATAGATATATCATACGCTCGAGGTCGAGTGCCGGGCGATCTACCAATAGGAGTAAAATCGAAGTCAAAGCTACCCCCACGGGTTGTGGGCTACCAGCCTAAAGATCTAAGACACGGATATCTTAGCAGTAAAAGTACCGAAGGTAATAGAGAATATCACCATCGGGTATCCAGTCAAGCCTCATATTGACATCGCTAACACCTGCCTCACGCCCGCTGTAATGAGGTGGCCATGCTTTAGCTGTCGTCGAGCCTGTAACGTGCGAAACTCCGCGTGCACTACCTATAGCCTACTGAGAAGGCAGGAAGCACCATGATGGCCTATTACACGTCAAGCTGAATACGCATGAAAACACTGAAGTAATTCGCTATTACTATCACCTCAACACACTATACTGAGAATACCGTGCAGGAATATTAGCTTCCGTATCTTCGTATTCTGAGCAGAAACATATGGGCATGCAAACGTGAGCTGGTAGAGTATAACCTCACATCGTGAGCAAAGACAGCGAGACAAGTAGAACGAAGCCTCCTACTCCATCGTCCCCAAATGCAAACTTACATGCCATGCCATGCCATGCCATGTCCTCCCCCCTCCCAATCTAGATCTCCAACCCAGCCATCTCTACCCTTTTCCCCCCCAGCCCCTGACTCCGGACTGCCCATCACACCACGAAATATAAACCCAAACAACACCACAAACCATCACGTACGACCACAGGATCTGGAGAACTCGGGGTCCCGTCCGCTCCCCCCCTAGATAAGCCAGATACCGCCAAATCAGTAGTCGGGTCGGTGACGACCGGCGAATCCTTGGTGTTGTACGTTTATTTATTTTTCTTTCTTTTTGCTATTTTTCGACCCTTTTGCCCTAATCGTATCCGTGGTGGGTGTGATGTGGACGGATACCAAGGTGCGATACTCGTAAGTTATTAAGCCCGATGGGGAACGCGAGGGAGAGTACGAGAGGCGCATAGTTTGGCAGGAGAGTATCATAGTATCCATAATGTCTTTTGTCCTGGTAGAGAGCTCATGTCTCTCTATACACAACTCGCCGGGCCACGGTAGCCTCGCCTTCATAGGTACCTGGGTAGATAGTATGCTGCGTATATTATATCGAACTGTGACATGCGGATAAGCACATCTCCTTGATCGATGCTCCCAATTTCTTAAAAAGGAACCATGGATGGATTGAAAGTATATGATCTTTATTTAGTTCTTCAATTCTGCACGTTTCATTAGCTACAACTTGCATGAAAACAATACCCATAGGATAATCGCTTGGAGCCATTCCTACACTACAATCGCCATGAGATCTGAAAAATTCTTGTCAGGTCTGGAGAAGAGTTGTTTTTATTCGATATAACTGCTCGTTGACGAGTTGCCGCTATACCATATTTAAAACGCTTTCAAGTTCCAACCTGGGTATTCCTCTAAATCCCGTCGTAATATAAAACTCGACGCCATGTTGGAGAGTTTCTCGTGTAATTTGTACTTCTCCATATAAACAATCATGGCGACAACGCTGGGGTGTAACTGGTATATCGCCTATCCGTCCGACCCATTCTTAGGGTGAAACCACGGGCCGCTGCCGTGCTGTGACAAGAGGCAATAGGAATACGCGGAGGGTCGCGCGGAACTCATGTAAGTTGTTCATGTGTGACGGTCACCTCACGTCTTGGCACCCCCTCCACCTGGCTGGTCTTCGTCGCTATCGGCAGATCCAGCGCTCATCTTCCTAGCTTCGGCTCTGAGCACAGCTCCCTCGCCGAATTCCATCTTGTGCAGTCGCTCTTTCAGCAGGTCCTCGCCTGGGGTAGCGTCGAACTCCCCTTCAGAGTCCGAATCCGATTCCTCGCGATCCGGTGACTTTTTCTCCGTAGGTAAGCCTCCCTTGCTTACTATTGCGAGAGCTTCCTTAGATACGTCCGGCGTGGACCGGCGACCAAAATTCTTGAGCAGGCTGGTAGGGTCGATAGGCTTGATAGTGGGATCGTATGCTGCTGGTAAGCCAACAGCTACCGCAACGCGATGCGCCTCCTCATCCGGAGTAAGATTGGGCTCCAACTCGTACATACTACTGTTCTCGCTGTCAGCCTCGTGCGGCTGTCCCAGTAGCATCTGCGCATAACTCTGTCTGGAGGGGTCATGCGCTCGCTTCGCCTTTTTTTTCTCACGCTTCTCGTTGGGTCGCACGACAACGACAGGCACCGGCGAGTACTGCAAGCAGTATTTCGAAAACGAACTACGATTGACGAGGAATCCCTGAACCCCGTCAAGGCTTCTGCCTTTAGTGCCGACAATAAGCATAGACGGCTGGTAGATTTTTATCTAGAGCATTTCGAGTCAGCATCGATATCGAAGGGGTAGCGATACGTAGTAAACCGGGAATTGCGCCGTGGGAGATACTAACAAGGTGCTGGAACGTATTATGCAGCTTCCCAACGGCGTATTCTAAAACTAGACCAATGGCTCGGTTTTGCGTGTTTTTTGACTGGATGGATTCCATCAGGGCCTTGGCGTCCTCTTTGTACGCGCTATCTGTTTTAAGAACCGTTGCTTCGATTACACGAACGCACACTATCTCATCCCCGTCATCGACTAATTCTTCTAGCAGCCATTGTAAAGCGTGATCGGAGTACGAGTTGTCGTCTACGCCGACCATGAAGGTGCGATGCCGTCGTCTGAATTGGAAACCCGCATGTCGATAGTTAAGAGTAAACGAGATCGGATTGTACTCGGTTGACTCGCCAGCAGCAATGTTGTCGAAAGCCACATGAGACTCGAACCTTTGCGAACGAGGGGATTCGGTTAGTGTCTCGGTTGCCATCAGTCAGAAGAGCAATAAAGGAAAATCGTCGGTAGAGGAGAGGGAAAGAGGACGTCAGAACTACAAGTTGAGTCCATGAAAGCACCTTGATTGCGTGAAATTCAAACAAGAAACTAGAATAAGAGAGAGTTGCAAAATCAGTTTACTAGCCACTGATGCCCAGCGTGCTGCGCCTTCGTCATCCAAGGTCAAGGTGCGTGACAAAGTACGGGGCTGGTCTAAGGAACCTATGGACCTACGGACCTGAAGACCATAGGAGTAATGAAGTGGGGGAGTATAGTTGAGCGGGGTAGCACCGAGGGGGAAGTCGACGAATAGCGCTTGCTTTAGTGTAGGCCACGCGATTCGAAATCGGACTAGCTTGACGATCCTGACCGGAACGACATGCGACCGCATTGAACGGCCGGTCATTGTCAGCTTTCGGGGACCACACGGATCCTCTGCACTATCCTTCCCCGGAGTCATGCGAGTAACCGTAACCCAACTGCGTTAAATATCTCGCTCGACATCGTAGCTATTACTCCCCCGCCGACGAACAAGAGGCTTTGGGGCTACCGCAAAATAACCCAAGAGCGTACATGATGTAATAAGAGAGACAAAGCAAGGTCCCTTGGTCAGAGCAGAGTTCACTGCCAAGACGGGCGGTTGCGTTGGCGTCTTCGCTCGAAGCTTATTGATGGTAACAGTGCAGCAACCTTCCAGCTGCATAGACGTTGGGACACACAGTCCGCAGCGCAAACAAACTTGGGTCTGCGCGTGTACTTGCGAGGATATAGATGCGACAAGGACCACAAGATAACGAAATACCCGAACTTACCTACTATGCGGTGGCGACGCGGCCCTAATCCGACTCCCAGCATGTGGTTTCTTTCGACCTTGAGGTAAAGACGGGTTCCGAGGCGGTGCAAAGGTAATGGACGAGATGGATCCCTTCCTAGACGGGGGCCCACTACTCCCCGTACTAGAGGCCGTCTCACCGGGAGTCGTCGCGCTAGCATCTCCCGTGCTCTCGGCGATCTCTTTCCCTTTGCCCTTTCTGTCGGTTGCGCCTTGCTGTGTCGACCCGGCCCTGGGAGTGCTCCTCGCGCTGCTATGCGCGGGACTGCCGCTAGGACCAGGGCTACTCTTCTTCTCGAAGGCGAAGTAATCTGTCTTCTTGGGTGTCGGTTGCGATTTCGGAGAGACATCGCTCTCGGGACTTCTAACCGGGGTAGGTATGTCCCCAGACATTTTTTTCCTTTTCTTTTTACGCCTGCGGAATTTGGCAAATAAGATAGCGTCGATAAAAGATCCTATCTTTACCTAACTCACGTTGCCTCGGGGAGAGGGCGGAGGAGGCAAGTTCGTACCGACGGCATTGAGCGCGGATGGGTCAAATCGAGGCTCACGGGTTAGCACGGGGCTACCCGATCTCGAGATGGTCTGATTGCCGCGTGGAGGGGACAAAGTGAATTTAGGGTCTCGAAAAATCGATTCGGCGAACCACGTGTGTCAGCAGGGATGATGGTTATTGACAAGAGTTTGGCGGTGGAACATGAGACGATTGATTGGTTTTGGTGGTACGTTTTGTTTGTTTAGATGGCGGATGTAAGTAAGTATGGCCTATCCTCAGCACTGTCTTGTGTGGACGTCAGAAAGCAAATTTAATTGCGAACTAACGAGTGTTTCTCGGGACTGTCTCTCGGAAATAAGGATTTAAACGAAGAGGCGCTCTGGAACAAACGGTTTGAGTCAAGATATGTAGGTAAGGAGAGTAAGTGGGCGTATAGATGTCATATGTTGTGCTAAGACGGCTTGGCTCCCGTTGCGAATCGTGAAGTTCGGGAGACTTCTTCAGCCTACTGTCTTGTCCCGCTGGTCCCGCTGTATTGTCTTGTCTTTTGACTTTTAGGAAAGCTTGGCCGTGTCAAGTTTCGGCAGGCGGATTTGGCGTGGTGTGGTTGGCAAATGGCAAATGGCAGATAGTGGATAGGACGTAGGCCAGATTACAGAGATTATGTAGGTCCAAGGTGCTTTCGATGCGATATGGACGTATGGATGCGATGCCTGGAACCTACACACAACCATAAAGTGGATACGAAGGGCACAAAGACACGAATATCTAAAGAGAACACTGATCACTTATAGGTAATGACTGTGTGTGTGATCCATGGATGGATTGATGGGGTTTAGGTTTAGGATGACCACAGTTGCGTCAGGGATTCGGCTTTGCAAAAGAAAAGATGAAGGAAGGAAGTGGTATGTAGATGTAGATGTAGGGTTTGTAGGGTATGTAGGATCTCGCATCCTGAACAAGTGATGATAAATCCAGGTCTGGACTAGGTCCGGCGGCCATGGGAAGGGAAGGACGGCTAGATTTACATATGAGGTAAAGGGCCAGGCTGTAGCGTAGCGTACTATGTATGCACATTTTTAGCGTAGCTGCCCGGGGCGAAGCTCTTTCCAACCTTGGTACGTAGAAAAATGGGAAAGTGAAGAGCTGGAGCCAAGAAAATTAAACCTTGCGGTAGATGACGGTGGGTTTCCAAATTTCCTATTTTTACGCGCTACAGGGCAGTTACATTGACCTTGCGCCCCCATGCCGCCGTATCCTAGGTAGGTCTCCTGTACCGGTGCTAGCGTGCGTGGTGTAGTTGTACAATATCGATGTACGCGGGCTGCCACTGCTTTAGCACCTCACTTCGTGCATGTATCAAATGGGATGTACTTCAAGGTTTACACATAAAGCAAGGTGGATGCATGTAAGTCATCTCGCCTCCCGCCTAATCTAAATCCTGAAAGAACAACTTCTGATCTTCCTCTCACGCTTCGACGTTGTTTTCGTCTCACCCTTCCCACTTCCCCCGTCTTATTTCTTTACCCAATCGCAACGCTTCACGGCAGACGATTCGATACGACGCAAGGCCGCCGTAGTGGCCAGTCAGATCAGCCAGCAAGTTGTCTCTGTCTCTTCTCGAGCTTTGTTTTGATATCCCGTATCCAGAAAAGGTAGTAATTAGTATGTAAATTCCCGTCGATTCCCGCAGTGGGCATACGACAACCATTCAGCCCAGTCAGTCCACTCCAGTCAGTCAGCCTGGATGTGACCATATTCCGATACTCTCTCCATCATTGCCTGAATGTCCTGGTCACGTACTCTTTCGACATCGACACCGAAACCAATACCAAGAACAATTAGAGGTACTGTACCACCATATATGTATCCAAATCGATACAGCAGCACTTGAGCACTTCGCATCTCCTCCGCACAGCATCTGCGCCTAGGAGCCAACCGCACTCTCCCAGCCCGGCGGGTTAGGGCCAAGAAGCAACATTCACCCCTCCTCGCCTTGTCATCCTCTCCAATCTCCCCAATCCTCCTTCTCCCTTGATCTTGGCCGTATGCAGAAGGTAGCTCCAAAAGAGCTACGTCGGGATTGTAAATTTGTTCCTATCAGGCACGCAATCAAGGACATGACGGCTACATTAACTACCGATGGGGCTTACACATACCCGCGCGCACGACCTACCTCCGCTTTCGTTTTCTGCTGCTTTCTCGAATGATATGTACGATATGTATGATGACGGTCAGGATCCGCAAAGTCTTCGTTCCTAACCGAGAAACATTATGTACTCCAAGAAAAGGATAGCCAAAGGGGTACCAAGGGCGTGGGGAATACAAACAAGAACGCAACAAGATGAACGGTAGTGATACAATCTCATGTTCTTGGCGAACTTGGCGCATACTTCGCCTAGCCAAGACATTGACGGGCAAGGATGGCTTTTCCTTCCAACATTTTATTATTATTGCTATAATTCTTTTCCCACCATGACATACATGTATCCGTGCAACTCCTGCGAGAGAGATAACAAGGAAGTCTGGGCACGTAGCACGACAGTCGTTCTGGCTAGCTAGGTAGACGGCCACACGACACAGCTCCGTACCTACATGTAGGTACTGTATGTATCTTGCGCCAGCTTAAACAGAAGAGGAAACATTCTACAGTACTGGGTTGGCTTACGGAAGGAATCTGGCTCACCTCCGCCTCCAACCTCCACCACCACAACCACAACCACAACCACAGCGTAGCAGTACCTGGCATTACGTCTGGCGCTACCGGGCGCGGGCCCCAGAGTAACGGGTGAGATGAGGAGCCAACGGGTCGAGCCGTTTCAAGACCATCCACCCACCACGATCGAGCTCTGGCAGATGCAGTTCCCTACTTAGGCTACATTTCCCCGGTTTCTCTTGTCGGATAGGGTATAATAGATCTCGTTGCATCGGCACTGCTACCCGTCGAGAGCGAGAGAGGGAGACCAAAGGGGGGAGGGGACCTATCTTCTTTCGCAGACTTGCATCTGGGGTCAAAAGGTCACATGGGTTTCCTTGCAAAAGCAAAATACATAAGTTTGCTATAATCCGTGCATACGCCGCATTGGGACGATCGACAACAATATTCGGTATGGGACCCGTCCGTGTTCGGGAAGTTTCTAGAGGGCTAAGTTTCCACTTCATGAGGGCATAGACCCGCGTTTGGGACGACAGGACGTTTAACCCCCCGTTCTCACATGTCAGAAATTCCACGAAGCAGAGAAACCCAAAACGGCACGAGGTGAAACGATGAAATCCCAGACTTGACCTTGAATTCGATAGGACCATGACCACAAAAAGATCCATGTCTTCCATGCTTGCCATGTCAGCCACGAACCATGCAAAGAATCTTGGCTTCCTGCAGCCTCGCCGAATACATCACAGATTCACGACCTCGTGGCTCCCACACGGGCTACAGCTCCGTTAGGTTATTTGCTCACGCTTGACCCGACATTTTCCTCCATTTTCCCTGGTTACGACGAATTCCTCCCCACGCTAACAGGTTCCTTCACCGCACACCTCTCTGTGACACGATAACCGAACGAAATAAGCCAGTCGTGGCTGCATTTTAGCTTGAAGGGATTGACGAATCCTATGATCGATGGCGTGAATTTGGTCTCACCCTTTCCGGGTTGTACATCAATGAGTTTCCGTCTTCGTCAGCGAGGATCCTTGACCGCCTCTCAGTAACTAGGGCATCACAGCCGGCCGGCACGACACCAGACGCGGTTATGGGGGTAAATTTCTTCGGCACGGTCCGACCCCGTCTAGTATTGTAGGTGGGTTTGTTCTTGGACTTGTCTAACCGTCCTGAGAATGAATTATAATGTGATTTGTCAGTTATACCCGGAAATATAACCCGGCAAGCAATGAAGCACGACGTAGACAGATTCTATTCCGCATCCACCGTTAAGACTTGATAAGCTTTAAGAAGCTTTCACCAGATCGTATATTTTCTGTTGTTTCATGCGTTACTGTACAGTAAACTGCGATATCTGCGAGATCTGATCTTTATGCGGCAACTCGGCCGCCCCAACAAATTTCTTCATGGGTTTCCGGTTCTTACACGCAGGTTCTCATGATCTAATCTACCCCCAATTCCGACGTATTAGCCAGACAAACTAGCTGTACTGTAAACACCACCACTTTCACAAACATATTGACTATTTGGTAATTCTATTAGAAATAGAAGCCGGGTTCCTTCTACAGTATTGCGGCTTTTCCAAAAAGGATATCCGTTTCATCACGCCGAGCTTCTTGGCTCTTTACTTGGCGGGTCTCGACTCTCACCACAGCTCGCTGTAGCACACGACTCAATACGAAGTTACATGTATACTCAACGGCCAGTAGGAATCAACTGATGGACAAGGGAGCAAACCAATATGGCCAGCTAATTCCTAGGAAGATAATACATTGTAGTAGTATACTGGTATCTAATATGGATTGGCACCTTAACATCGATATTTCCACCCCTAGCAATTCTTCAACATGCTAACTCAATATAGGTACCTACATAGAAGTCTATTATTTGTAAGATTTATTAATTGACACCCGATCAAGTTTCAACAGTATACTAGGTATTGATCTGATGAGTTGTTCAGATACCGCGTACTGGTATCAATATTATCTCTCAATTAACACAGCTCTATAGATTGAGAGCCTCGTCTTCTTCCTATCCTTCTACATACTATGTAGTATGTCAAGGGCGACCATGTACTGTTCATACCTATGGACTATTACTATACCTGTCGCTGGTATCGTCAATGCATTGATGGCTCGCTCGCCGTCATCCTAGCAGGCCATCACCTACAGTCAATAGAATCCATTTCAGAAATGTTTTACGGTCAATAATATCATAGGACTCCTCGGGCGATCTCGGAGTTCGCCCTCATCTTTGAGTTGCTGGAACCCGTTGGACCGGAAGGGCCATAACACTACTACTCTGGTAGTTATCTCTATCGCTCAGAAGGCAGCCCCATTTCAAGGAATCATGCGAGCTTGGCGCCGAATATATCAAATGCTCATCCGAGCCCGCATCAGAGTCGTTGTCGCTCTATCTTCAAACTCGCTGCTTTGGATGATCACATGTCGAGGCCACAGAAGACGTACGAGTGTGAATTGTGCCCGCACACCTATAAGGAAGATGTTGTGGCCACTAGCCGTGTCAAGGCCTTACAAGAAGCAACGTGCCAGACGCCGGTGACTTTGCGGCGCTCATCAAGAACCCGTATCCGCCGGACCAATGACCACGGCTCCCAATAGATTGGAGGCCTCTCATCTACACTTTGACTCATCCGGCTTCATATGTGCGAAAGACCTGAACGCACCATGAATGAACCAACTCGAGTTCATCACCGGATACGTCGTATGCAACCAGAGAGCAGACCGGGGGAGAGAGATGGAGGGGAGCGGAATGAGCGAGTATCTAAGAGTATGACGCGTCCGGTCGCTTTACTATTCAGGCTTTAGTACGACAAGCTTTGATTGTGGACAGGTAGGTAAGGTGAGTTACACGGAACTAACAGTGGGAGGTCTCATCTCTTTTCATATCACGTACGTCGCGTACATCCTCAGGAAGGGTCTGCGAAACACCAGTATGATAGTGTCACCAAACTAAAATTCTTGAGCAACCGGTCGTGAGCAAAACATCGATATGCTGTTCAACCTTGGGTGCGCTAGTCCAGCCGCAGAAGTCGAATATTACCCAGCGGTCAGACAAGAGGAACCTACGTTGCCAAGCGATGCCGACTATCCGCCCATGTCGTCGCACTCGGCACGTCCATGCCGGGGACGTAAGGCCTTGGACCTGGAATCTGGGTTACCGGGGACTGGATGAATGACTAGCTCGTAGACTATGTAACCAAATATGGGCGACGATGGTGCTACGGCTTATTTGTTTTATGTTTTATGCATCTAGACAGCATCGGTCGAAACTCCTCGCTTCCTCTTTGGACCGATGTGGGTTAAGCTCCGCAATCCATGAACTATTCCTCTATGCGCACATATACAGACAGTACCTACCACATATCTGAATATCTGTCTATCTGGCTACAATTCAGCTCTCCAACCCTACCTGCCCTCCCCAAGCCTCTTGGCCCTTCTCAGCCCTGCGCGCTACCAGCGTCATCACATGGAGCTAAGGCGACGGGACGAGACGAGACGACAGGTGCATAAGTACATCCCAAGGCAGCTCTACTCCTTGGCCGCTTGGCGACCGGCTACCCTGAACACCACCAACACCGCGAAAGTGAAAAAATAAATCCACCACATGCTGGGAGGCCTCCCTAGGTAACTAACCTATCCACCTCCCTTGAATTGCACTGTACATACCTACCTCCCTACATATCGACGTGTGCTCGATATGTGCGTGGGTACAGACCGGTGCGTCTCGGCCAAGCCCGCGGAGCACCACCGTCATCCACTGCAGAAATTCCTCAAGTCCAGTCCGAAGCCCTGCGGAGCTCCTCCACACCATGTGCTGTAACATCGAGCCGCCACTACGTAGGAGGGGGAGGGCACCCTACTACTGTGTAGGCGCTTTACATGCTGCATTTCAACGTCTTGGCCCGATGCTTGCTGCTGAATATCTATACCCGTTATACCTCCTGTGCCGACCCTACGTCCCTACCCATCTCCATTTCACGTAAAACTTATGACAAACAACAAGGCGAGCAGACAAGCAAAAGGAAGTCCTAGATTGCAGTATCGGGGAACACGCAATCGAATCAAAGATGTCATTTTGATTATGCGTTCGCGGGAATAATAAACGACAGGGCATCTTACGGCCTCCGACGTGTCTACAGCCGATTTCGTCTTTTTACCAGTCACTCACTTTCTTCCTCGCCCGTCTGCCCGCCTTGTCTTCCTGATTGAGAGTGACATACATATATCCCGTGACGCCTGTGCAATGCAAACCGACGACGAAATCTGCGAGAAGACTTATCTTCTCATTGATATTTCCCTTTCTAGCCTTGCCTACTAGAGAGGGTGATCCTAACCCCGTCTCTCCGAATGAATCTTAATTGTCCTAGTTGTAGGTCCGCGACAAGTTGCGGAGATACCAATCCACCAACTTGCGTCCCACCTTGGCTTCGGAGATGTGAATTAAGTCCTGCGGATCACCGTTAGCACACTCGTACAATGAAAAGCTAAACAGTTATACATAAAAACTTGACTTATAGCCAAATAGGAAGGAGAAAAACAGGGATACATACTCCTTGTAGGGCGTAGTCTAGGTCGCTGACGTTGACCCATTCTCCTTCTAGTAGAGCGCGGTCGGTCCACCGCAGCTGCTTGGTTCGCTGTTTGTTGACCAATAGCCAAGACCTTAGCTCTTCAGGTTGCACATCCAGGAAACCAGCAAGCTTCTTAAGGTCCATGGTCGTGTAGAGGCGCAAGTAGGACTTGACAGTGGGATTCCACATGTTGGTCTTGACTTCGTCCATGAAGATAGAGAGGTGGTGATCGATCGGGTCCACGTTGGCCTCGGGGTTATCGAAGTCAGGGGGAACCGGCGAAATGAACTTAGGGCAGGCAGCCTTGAACAGCTCCTCGAAAATGGGTAGCGACTCGGGGCCGCCGCGTTGCAGCTTGAGGAGCTGGTCTCCGTACTTCTCTCGGAGAGCAGTGTGGATGGTGTCGTCCAGACGGGTGGGCTGGAAAGCGACACAGATGGCGATCAGAGCATACATCTGATCGTTCTTCTTGGTGATGGAATCGTATTGGGCGTTCTTCTGGAAGTTCTTGGTTCGCGATACGTAGACGAGGATGTGGCTGAACATTCGGATGGCATCGGCGTATCGGTGCATCATCATATAGGAGAACCCGACGTAGTAATAGGTGGTGAAATGAGCGGCCATGACACGGGCGAACATAGCCTTCTTGTTCAGCTCGATGTCGTCGAGCGTCCTCAGCGCCAGGCTGAAATCACCGAGGAGGGTGTGAACGCGCAAGAGGCCGATGATAGAGAAGTAACCAAGCATCCGGTACAGGGTCTTGGAACCGTACTCTCCGGCTACAGCGGCGGGATCCTCGTTGCGCTTCATAGCGGCGAGCTGCTCGGTGATCTGGGATCGCTGGATCAGGGAGTACAGCACGTTAAGCACACTATAGCAGCCCCAGGTGTTAGGGTTTTCGCGTAGAATCTGTCTCTCTTCCTCGTTGTCCCTTGCCTGCCTCGCAATTCTCAAACGGTAAGATGAGAAAGAGTTGAACTGGTATATGAACTCGTCGATAACATCCCAAGCCCAATAATGCTACTATTTGTTAGCCCACTGATATACCATAAATCCCCAATTTATTTTAACTAACCGAGGGAGGTTCCAGATCGACGGGACCATCAGAGTTGAGGATGAAGTGGAACAGGTTGCAGTAGGAGTCGTAGCTCTGGAACTTGACTTCAAGGGGAGCCGAGAAGTCTAGGGGTTGAGCAGCGGCGACGAGTCTTGACTGGATATCGTCGGTCTGTTGAGCCATAGTCAAGGAATTGACCTGCTCCAGCTCCTCCATGCCATCTTCGTACTGGACCTGCTCGCGGTAGTCGGCCACAAGAGCCTCCTCCTCAACATCGCTGTCGTCCTCCATGGAGCGCACAGGCGCGGAACCGTTTCTTAGTCCGCTCATCGTGAAATCGTGGTCTGGGATGGGGGGGTTCGATTTCGCGATAGTACCGTGGGGAATTCCCAACTTTTTCGAGACGGTGGAGGGGTTCGCCGCAATTTTTTGGTCGTTGCATCGAAAAGAGTCTGGCGAGCTACTAAGAAAGTAAAAAGACCGAAGTTTAAGCGGATTAGGGCTTTCCGATGTGGCCCCTGCGTTACCAATGTGGCGCTTGCTCTTGTGCCCCTGTGCGCCCTCAGCCTCTCCGCCTAGGATTCTGCATCAGAATGAATCATTCTTTCTCATTTCTTTGGCGGGGTAGTCTTATCGATATCTTTTCTGCCCCGCCATCTCTCCGAACAGTGAACATTTGAGGTTAATGGCGCTTAGAAATGCAAAGGAAGGTACAGAACAAATATCAATTGATGGTACAAAGTCCAATGTGGCCGTTGAATTTAAATTTATTACTACATACTAGGCAGTGATCCGATACCAACAATACTCACATCTCGTCAGAAAAGACCGTAGATGTTGAACCGACAAAGGTACTGAGATACGAAGTTAGTCATTCGTTACATAGTGTACATAAACTCACCTTCGATCCTCACCCAATTAGCTTTTCATTTGGATGAGCTTTTCGACTTATAACTCAAATACATAGGAACCCATCTTCGCTATTTGTATCACACAGACCTACCCCTTAACACGCTGAGATTGAACTTGCATCATCGTTATTCTACTTGAAATACGAACACAGTAAACAGCGAATATGCCGGTGGTCACGCCGGAGAAGCTTGCTTCTCTACAACAACATGCTGACGATATAAGAAATGTATATTCCATATTATATCCAATTCATCAGGACTCACTCAAACTAACATATCTTAGATTTGTATCTTGGCCCACGTTGACCATGGCAAGACTTCATTAACCGATGCTCTTCTCGCCACAAATGGCATCATTTCACCAAAACTCGCCGGCAAAATCCGGTATCTGGACTCACGGCCCGACGAGCAAATAAGGGGCATCACCATGGAATCTTCTGCCATCTCCCTGTATTTCTCCATGCTTCGAAGACCAGCTCCTGATGCTGCGCCGGTACCCAAGGAGTACTTAATCAACCTTATCGATTCACCCGGTCACATTGATTTCAGCAGTGAAGTGTCGACCGCCTCACGATTATGCGATGGTGCAGTTGTGCTGGTCGACGCTGTTGAGGGCGTATGCAGTCAAACCGTCACAGTCCTCCGCCAAACATGGACGGAGAAGTTAAAACCACTGTTGGTTTTCAACAAAATAGATCGCCTCGTTACGGAGTTAAAGATGACACCAGGTGAAGCCTACGTCCATCTAAACAAGCTCTTGGAACAGGTGAATGCCGTTTTAGGGAGCTTCTTCCAGGGAGAGCGTATGGAAGAGGATTTGAACTGGCGAGAACGGATGGACGAGCGAGTTGCCGCAGCCGCGGCAAGGGAGGCAAAGCTCGGAGACATTGAGAGCGAGGCAGGCGACTTACAGTTCGAAGAACGAGATGACGAGGAGTTATATTTCGCCCCCGAGAAAAATAACGTCATATTCAGCAGTGCCATCGACGGCTGGGCATTTACTGTCCGACAATTTGCGAGCTTATATGAGAAGAAGCTCGGCATCAAACGAAGTATTATGGAAAAGGTATTGTGGGGAGATTTCTATTTAGACCCAAAGACCAAGAAGGTTCTGGGGCGAAAACATCTAAAGGGTCGTAATTTGAAGCCCATGTTCGTTCAGCTTGTGCTTGAACAGGTTTGGGCTGTATACCAGGCAACTACCGGAGGAGATCATGGAAAGGGGTAAGTCAATCCTCCCCCCTATTGCCCCTTTCCCCCCCACCGCATGGGTATGCAATCTTTGCAGAGACATACAGTTTTCGCACGATTCCGCTTAGGAGTATTTAGGAGTTCCTCTAACGTTCTAACATGAGTATAGGGACCCGGCCCTGCTTGAGAAAATTACAAAGTCACTGAACATCACAATAGCACCTCACATATCCAGGTCAAGAGACCCTAGGTTATTACTCACCACAGTGTTTTCATCATGGTTGCCTCTCTCAACGGCCTTGCTTGTTTCAGTTATCGAATCTCTGCCGTCACCGAAAGTGGCACAAGCAGAACGACTACCCGAGTTGTTGGACGACTCACCTGGATCTTCCCATATTGCACCCTCGGTTAGAGATGCTATGGTAAACTTCAAGACCTCCAAGTCGGACCCGGTCGTTGCGTATGTTAGCAAGATGGTCTCTATTCCCGAGAGCGAGCTTCCGGAGAATAAGAGGCGAACCGGCCAGCTTAGCGCCGAAGAGGCTAGGGAATTGGCGAGAAAGAAGCGAGCCGAACTCGCCCGAGCCCAAGCGGCAGAAGGAAACGGGGTGGACGACCTCACTACGGCGCTCGACAGTGCTAATTTGGATGACTTTACCCCTAATACCGAAGAAAAGAAGATAGACCCGGAACATCTCATAGGGTTTGCGAGAATGTACTCTGGCACTCTGTCCGTGGGCGATTCACTTTATGTCCTACCTCCCAAGTTTTCCCCAGCAAATCCTCACGCAGCTCCTGAACCGCAGAAAGTCACCGTAACGGCTCTATATATGCTCATGGGTCGAAATCTGGAGGCTTTAAATTCCGTTCCGGCTGGTGTCGTTTTCGGAATTGGTGGCCTTGATGGCCACATATTAAAATCAGGGACCCTATGTAGCCAACTTGAAGGCTCTGTCAATTTGGCCGGTGTCAACATGGCCGGTAAACCTATCGTACGGGTCGCTCTCGAACCGGTGAACCCCGCCGACTTGGACAAGATGATTGAGGGCCTCCAGTTGCTCGTGCGAAGTGACCCCTGTGCTGAGTACGAGCAATTTGAAAGCGGCGAACACGTTCTACTTACCGCCGGTGAACTCCATCTGGAACGATGCTTAACGGACCTAAAGGAGCGATTCGCAAGGTGTGATATCCAAGCAGGAGCGCCGATTGTGCCGTACAGAGAAACAATCGTACGTGCGGATGAGATGCGACCACCGGCGAACAAGGAGTTAGGAAGAGGTGTTGTCGTCGGCACTACGAGCTCAAAACAAGTCAGCGTCACAATTCGAGTACGACCATTACCAGCAAACGTCACAGAGTTCCTGCTCAAGAATCCTGGGTCCATAAGACGTCTATACGCGGAAGGCAGAGTTCCTGAGGCAACTGAGCAGAACGGAGTTGACGGCGTCGAACAAGCAATCGAAGCGGACGACGTCCTAGAAGACAGGGGCCTTCCATTTGATGAACTAAAAAAGCAACTCCAAGCTAGCCTGGAGAGTGGCAAAGGCCGCGAGGCATGGAAAGGTGTTGTCGACAAGATAGCAGCTTTTGGTCCCCGGCGAACAGGACCGAATTTACTAATCGACGCCACCAAAGACGGGTACTTCCCTAAAGTCTTTGGCCCGGAGAAACAGAAGGATGACAGCAGCCCGAAGACGGACGAGACGCTCCATGCTGCGCATTTGTGTGATAAAGTTACGTATGCATTCCAACTCACCATGAACCAGGGACCGTTATGTAACGAGCCGGTACAAGGCGTCGCTGTCATAGTCGAGGACCTCACAGTCGCACCTACGGATGAAGAAACATCGGCGCGAGACCACTTAGGCAGACTGACGGGCGAGACTATCAAGACGGTGCAGCAGTGCATCCGACAAGGTTTCCTAGACTGGTCGCCACGCCTCATGCTCGCTATGTATTCCTGCGAGATTCAGGCTAGCAGTAAGCTTTCCCCTCCCTTTAGTTAATCTGACTACCTGCTAACAGCGCGAACAGCCGAGGTCCTAGGCCGCGTCTACGAAGTCCTAACGAGACGACGAGGCCGCGTGCTCTCGGAGCAGATGAAGGAAGGCACGCCGTTCTTCACGATCCAGTCGATGATCCCGGTGGCCGAATCCTTCGGGTTCGCGGACGAGATGCGCAAGCGCACGTCGGGCGCCGCGCAGCCGCAGCTCATCTTCGCCGGCTTCGAGGTCTTGGTGGATGAGGACCCCTTCTGGCAGCCGTTCACGGAGGACGATCTCGAGGATCTGGGCGAGCTGGCCGATAGGGAGAATGTGGCGAAGCGGTATATGGACGGCGTGAGGAGGCGCAAGGGCTTGCTGGTTGAGGGCCGTGGCCAGAGGGTTGCGGCGGAGAAGCAGAAGACGCTGAAGAGATAAGGGGGTCGGTCGTTGACATGTGCTGGGAGGATCGGCGTGGAGCTGTTCACCCGGATAATTGCCTATAGTAGGATGCTAAAGAGAAGGGTAGGGTCGTTTATATCTCCCTAGGATATAAGTCTAAATGCGACGCAAAATCCATCTGGAATGATCCCACTGCCATATGTATTGTCTTGCGTGAGATTTTCTGGGTAGACTCATGCCAGAAGCCACAATCAGTTTGGCCTCAAAGTACGGATTTCATATCCCTCACTTATAATCTGAGGAAGCTGTGATAAGTACCAAAAGTTCACCAACTCTGACATCTCACAAGAGCATACTAATCTACGTCCTATGGCTAGGCTAAGTTTCATTTCTTAATTGGTTTGATCAATATTTATTTGTGAATAATGATACCTGCCCTCCTATCATGGTAATCCCGTTCGTTAATCCACCTTTGCTTGCATCCCGTTTGCTTCGATTTGATTTGATTCCCAAACTCCAAAGGTACCTATGTTGTGTGAATGAGTTAGGTATATATACGATAAAATATAGTATACTTCCTTCGTGCCGCCTTAGCCATTCATCATCCATCCCCCTTTTCCTGGGTATCCCAATAAGTAGTAGTAGTAATGCTCCTATCTCTGAATATCTTCTTCCGTTCCTCGGTCCAGTTTAGTTGTTTGGTAACATATGTAGTTAGTTAGTTGAAGGGCGACGAGGTGCTCTTCTGGGGTTGGCAATCTTGGCTCGATGCTATGTGATTATGGCTTGATAGGTATTATTGTCGGCGTTGTGGTGACTTGTAGTAAGAGAGTAGCGTTGGCAACTTGTCTTCCTGTTGAATAGGCGTGGTGATGATGTTGCGTGGGGAATGTCGTGGGAGGTCCTGACGCCTACTGCCTACTGCCTACTAGTTGTCTGGGCGTTGGTAAGGTAGGAACTGCCTGTTTTTGATTATTTCCTGGCGTTCACGATTTCGTCTCTTCGTCCCAGCCCCACACTTGCGAGAGATATCTCTCCATGTTGACTCGCTTCGTCCGCATCTCCACTATCCACGGGTGGTCGAGCATTCTCCATGGAGTTGCTCGGCGGGTTGGTTCCTTCTCGAGACTATTGATCACGCTTGTTAGTTGCTGGATAACCTAGGTGGTTATGGGGACGAAGGAACTTACCAGCACTCGATGAAGTATTTGAAGCTATCACTCCAGTAGATGTTAGCATCAGGTTCGTCCTTCAGCTTGGGTATCGGTTGCCGGACGATATACGTCAGCAAATCAATCAGACCAGCCCTAGGCTGCATCTCGGTTCCGTCAGCCGGGAATGGGAACCGGTGCTGGGCCACCTCGAGGAGGGTGACTCCAGTAGACCAGACGTCCGAGGTGATGGTGTAACTTTGGCCGGTGATACGTTCGGGAGCCATGTAATAACTGGTTCCGATGAACGTGTTGGCTTCGCCCTTGGTTCCGAAGTCACCTGAAACACCGAAGTCGCACAGCTTCACCTCGCCGTTGCGGCAGAGCAGAATATTCGAAGGCTTGATATCTCGGTGGATGATCTTCTTGCTGTGAAGGTACATTAAGCCTCGGAGAACGCCTTCGGCAATTTTGCCCAGGACTTTCTCTCCCGTTCGGCCACCTAATCGCTTCACCTCCTTGTAGATGCTGTCGAGGGATCCGCCTTCGCAGAATTCCATGGCGATGGAAATGGTGGCCGTCGCAGGGTCACCGAAAACTCCATAGTATCGGCAGATATGCTCTGATGCGCATTCTTTGTTGAAATTGATTTCACGGAAGATCTGTTTCTTCACATCTGGGTCTGGATTTGTCGTGATGACCTGGGGGTATTGCATTAGCATTCAATTAAAACATACCACAAGTATTGGGACTGAAGACGGATGGCTTACCTTCAGTGCAAATACTGTCTTTCCCCCTTTCAACTGGCATCGCGTGACAGCACCACCGGCACCCTCACCTAAACTGCCAAGCTCGATAATTCTGTTTTCCGCGCTCGCAATTCTCCACCCGTTATCGTCGAGTTCCTCTACATCAGCAGTCCTTGCTTTTTCTAGGGTAAGCTTATCAAAGCTATCCTCAAGTCCTTGCATGCTGCCATCTCTCTCCATCCCGATACCCCCTTCGCTCCTTTCAGAATAGATAGAACCGACGGCAGATATCGGGTCTGGAGTACCCTGGGGCCTCGAACCGATGCCATATTGTGAGGCAAAGGAGAGGGCAGAGAACTGGGAGCCTGCAGATGTGGGGTTGCTAGCTCTTCCATCAAGGGGTCCAAAGCTGCCAGACCGCGAGTGAGCTGCGCTACTTTCACTACCGCCGCTCGCTGACTGTCCCGGTTGAATAGAGGGTCGGGGTTGTTCGTACGGTGCGACGGTGCTGCCCATCGGAGTTGCGACATGTACCGTCAGTTGAGGGCGCGACGCACCGCCTGCGGCAGCGCCCACCGGTTTGACATTAGGTGATGGGGGAATGGCTAGGCCTAATCTCGGTGTTCGTGCGCCGGTGGATCTGCCGCCCGCGAGCGCAGGCCGAAGGGGAGCAGGGGACGAGGACATGAGCGGGATAGGTGTCGGGGCGGGCGGAGGAGTGCTGACGGCTGCATCTATGGATATCGCAGCAGTCGAGGGCTTCATTGTCAAATAATGTTAGCATCGCGAGCACACGAGCGGGGAAGCTTGTCCGGTATAGCTAGGGCTAGGGACCAAAGAACCTATGGAGAGATAAAGGAGGCATAACTCGTTAGAAAAAGGATTAATTTACATTCTGAGCTACAGGCTCAGAAGCCTGAGCTGGATTCTCGTGATCGGGCATTTCGTGTTAGTGCGGCTTTCGAAACCACAGATTGCGCAGCAAGCCTATAAGTGTGTGCGTGTTCGTGGTGTAGTTTGCCGAGGAGGCGGTCGGGCAGCTCGAGCACAAAGAGGAAATAAAAGGGCCGAAGCTGGCTGTATGTAACAGTCCGTCAACGCGACTCGTCCAAGTATATTTTAACAAAGTAACACAGCACTGTAAGTAATATATTGAAGTGACGTATTTTCGAATCCGTCGGTAGTAGCCCGATTTTTTTATATAAAAAAGAAAGGATTATAGTTTCGATTTGGATATCGTGCGATGTAAAAGAGTGGAATTTCCAAAAAGGCAACTAAGTTGGCGTGGTTTTATTTGTTCAACAAGGAATGAACTGGCAAAAGTCGTAGATAGTCGTGGGGGAGAATGGAGGTGGAGGCAAGAAGCGGAGGAGGCGGTTTAGTTTGCTTGCGTCCGCGTGCTGTCGAAATTCTTCCCCCTGTACGAGGTTTAGCTGCCCAGATGTTTGGATGCCCAGCAAGCTCAGCAAGCTTAACAGCCCACGTAGATCGTAGACGGTTTGTCTTGTCTGATACCTCTTCTGGAAGCGGAGAAAAGTCTTGGCTGTGTGAATCTAGGACTAGGATATGTACCTAGACTAGACTTGGATCTCGAGTCGTCGTTGGTGAGCTCGGTTTTGTCCTGCTACTAGACTTTGGAGCTTTGATATTGGTTTCGAATATGAAGTAGTGCTTTTTGATTACCAGGCAAAGAACCGAAACGGATGGACCAGAAACAGTCCCTCTTCGCAGGGATGTTTATGCGGGCTCTCTGCCAATACCTATTCCCCCAGCGCCAAAATCCTGTACTATAGATTGGCACTGGTAGATTGGGCGGCGAACTCCCTTGTTGATTGATGATTGATGTGGGATGGCTTGATTGGATTATCGCTAGTCTTTTCGTAGAGTTGATGACTTAGCAGACCAATAGTGCCTATTGTAAGAGCTGAAGGACGTTTCGTAGTTTGCAATGGAGCGATGGAGCGAGTAATAAGCAAGTAGGAAGATAAGTACAACTTTGAGAACCGTACAAGCAAAAAGGTCTAAGAGTTGACTATCTGTACCTAGTGGGGCTGCTAAACAACGATATCCAAGTTAACAAGACCGGGTCGAGCCTACGTAAGGGTAAACTTAACATACATGTAAGCGACGCCAGCATATAACTATCGAAAGTGTCAGGTGTCAGGTGCACGTTGGTGTAGTTTCGGAACTGAATACGAGACGAAGTTGCTCTTCTGGCGGTTAACAATAACGAAAAGGACAAACCAAGACAAGAACAAGGCAGTCCTAGTCTGTAAGTAGGAGGAAACTAAAGCAGGAGATGACTTTTTGTAGATAGCCAGATAGACATCCATGGATACCTTCATGCATCACATCATATACATAGGTACTTACTATACGTACCTACTTATTGCAACCGCCTGCCCCAGCAGCCTGAAATTGTGACAATGCTCAACTCTGAAAGGATCATCGTCCACACAAATGGATAATCAGAAGTAGCACTTACAAAGTTGCTGCGCGCAAGGGGCAAGTTTTGTGGTTGTACAAATCAGTCTCAAGGGTCGACAGATCATCTTGGGGGTGGTCCACCGCACCACTGATCCCAAGGAATCAAATTGTGGAACATTGCACCTCCAACAACAACCCCTGACCAACCTGCGGGCACCTTGGCTAGGGGTAGTTAGGTAGATGAGGGGATCCATCCCCCACCCAATCGTTGATCCGTTCCTAGCCAGCTTCTAGCACTTCCAAGGTTGTGATGTGAGGTGGAAACTTATTGCTTGTTGTCAAAGAATGCTTCGATAAACTCGAATGGGGTTTCTAGTCGGTCTTGTCATTGCTGACATGTCTGATAGTTTATGTCAGACCGGATCAAGATGATCATTGATGCAACCACCTACTTTTCGGGGAACGCGAGATTATCTCAAATTCTGCCGGGAGTCGGGACCAAGGAGGGAATAGTGAGATAGATACTTTGTGGTAAGCCCGCCATGTAATGAATGTACTTGTATGTAAGTCAAGCGCCTGTATTGTTGCAGGTATTTCACATGGTGAGACTTTGCTCATCTAGATGCTGTATGAAACCTCATATACAGGGGCTACACATATTGGACCTAATACCCCAAATCTGTGGAACTAAACTGCCATAAGGCATGCCTTAGCATCTTAGCCCGTTGGGGTCCAGCTTTGGGGTGAGACAGCATAGACCCCAATTCTCGATGGCGACACGAGGCTGGAGTAGATTGGACCGGAAGTCCACTTGGAGGTTTTTTTTCCTTCTTTCCTTTGGGGTCCAAAGGATTAATCTAGTGAGTGTTGCCCAAATCACGATGTCCTCTTCTTCCCTTGTGTTGAGCAACACAGCCGAACGATGGTGGTTCCGACGAAGTGAGGGATGGGAACACTCGGAAAGCACTCGTAAGCAATTTTTTCGCCGGTTTATTCCCATTGCTTGTAACTCACAGACTCAAGCTCTGGCATTGCTGCAGCAAGGCTTCGGTGAAGCAGCCTTGGCCAGGTACAATATCATATAACACATGCAGACGCACCGGCACACAGGGATGGCAGATGGTTGCTGTCTAGACCCTGTCCCGCCTGTTCAAGCTGCCGGGCAATTTCGAGGAGACACTAATTGGTGTCCATGTAGTTAGAGCTTGGCTGAAATCCTTTGGGGGATATTGCGCTGGTTTGAGCTCGTCACAACATACATAGTGTAGGGCTGGAAGATGTGGGCTCAAATTTCCTCAAGCTCACCAATAGTTGTAATTTTCATTTGTCATGTTATCTCAGAATCCGGTCAGGTACAGCCGACCAGAATTAGCATATGAATGTAGAAAAGAAAGAGCTCAACTTGTAGTCTAAGGGGACATGCGGATATAGTTGGAAGAAGCATTAGCATGAATTACAGATACGTAAATGGAATATGCAAACAAGAACTTTCATGATATCCTGCCTGCTTCGCCTGTCTTAGATGCGAATGTGCAAGGAGGTGCTAGCTACATAGTATGCTGCCTACTACCGTAGTAGGTAGGTACCTAGTACCCCGAACCAATAAATTGCAGGGAAAATAGAGATGCAGCTATTACATAGAGGACCGATTTGCACCAACAGCCGCGCGTTTACTAGCGTAGCTCCGGCATCTTCAGGGCGCGGTATCTTATTGGCTAGATGTTTAACCTTTCCCCACATGCTCAGACCCCTGTCCCCAAAAACTTCAACTTTTTTTTCCTTCACTTTTCGGTAGCGCCTTGCTGGATCAATTGATAACTCATACGTGAGTCTTCTCGACGGCAAATTAAATATCGTGCGGCTGCATACGCTTTGACTGCGTATCAATATCATCATGCCGTCATCCGTAACAGTGGCGGACATAGCCGCCGAATCTGGGAGCGAGTCGGAAGATCAAAGCGTGAGCTCATCTGGGTCAGATGCAAGCAAGTCGGCATCAGAAGCCGAATCCGACTCGCTTGATAGTGCAGGTTCAAGAAAGAGACGCAAGCTTTCTGCCGATTCAATCCCCGCTGCCGCCGACCTGGGTCCATCATCCATAAATGCACCATCTAGGATTAAGCGGAAGAATGCCGGTGTCGTGCAAGCAAAGCCGTTAGAAGACTTATCACCTGCGGCTCTTCCTGTGAATACTCCAATCTCTGCTCCGGTGGACCGTCATACGACTTTCGAGTCGCTCAAGCTGAGACCATGGCTCGTGCAGTCGCTCGCCAACATGGCCATCAAGCGGCCCACGGGTATCCAGAAGGCCTGCATCCCTGAGATTCTCAAAGGCCGAGATTGCATAGGAACAAGCAGGACGGGTTCGGGAAAGACGGTTGCCTTTGCAGCCCCTATCCTGCAGAAGTGGGCTGAGGACCCGAGCTCTATCTACGCCCTCGTGCTGACCGCAACTCGGGAGCTCGCCCTGCAGATCTATGAGCAGTTCAAGGCCATATCCTCGCCTCAGTCTCTGAAAGTTATCTTAGTCACCGGCGGTTCGGATATGCGTCCACAAGCCATTGCTCTTGCTCAAAGACCTCACGTGGTCATTGCAACTCCTGGTCGTCTAGCAGACCATATTCGATCTTCTGGCGAAGATACTATCTGCGGCTTGCGGCGAGCGAAATTCGTGGTACTGGATGAGGCGGACCGACTGCTAGCGGCGGGTGGCCCCGGTAGTATGCTGCCAGATATCGAAGAATGCCTCGGAGTACTACCCCCGTCGACCCAGAGGCAAACTCTTCTGTTTACGGCTACTATTACCCCTGAGGTACACTCACTGAAGGACATGCCTCCAAAACCCGGAAAGGAGCCTGCTTTCGTGTGCGAGGTCGACACGCAGACGCTCGCCGTCCCGACGACCCTACACCAGATGTACATCCAAGTCAACGTCACGCACAAGGAGTATTACCTTCACACTTTCCTCTTGACGGAAGGCAACGTAGAGAAGTCTCTCATTATTTTCTGTAATCGGACTTCAACAGCCGAGTATCTTCATCACCTGTTGCGGCTCCTCGACCATCGTGTCACATCATTGCATTCTAGGCTGCCTCAGCGCCAGCGTGTTGATAACTTAGGCAGGTTCAGGGCGTCGGCGGCACGAATTCTTGTCGCAACGGATGTGGCCTCGCGTGGTCTTGATATCCCCGAGGTCAGCCTCGTGCTGAACTATGACGTCCCCCAAGACCCAGATGACTACATTCATCGTGTAGGTCGTACCGCTCGAGCGGGTAGGAAGGGTGACGCTGTCACTTTCGTCGGTCAGCGGGACGTGGAGCGTATCTACGCCATAGAGACCCGAGTTGGTAGGGAGTTGGAGAAATGGGAGGAGGAAGGCGTCAATTTGGAAAGCCGGTTCATCCGGGATCACATGAAGGAAGTCGGCGAGAAGAAGAGAGAGGCGTTATTGAACATCGAAGAGCACCGGGAAGTCGGAGGCAAGCGGAAACGGAAGAAAATGCGCCTCGAATGAATGGTGCGCTCAGAGATTATTTAGCAGAGCATATTCTATTTATTTACTTATAAACAAACCCGGAAGGGCGGTAGTTATTACGTCGTACTCCAACTCCAGCTTCATGCGCGTATCATCGTAACACTACTAACATGCATTCAGCTTCACCAAGGCACGGTGCTTAGTGTGCATCGCCCCCAATACGACCCGTGTATGTCGCCTTAGTCATTGAAATACACGCCTCCGCCTCGTGACCTTTCATCTCACATAGACCAGAAATGGTCTCGTGGGAGAGCGACCCTTTTGAAGGGATTGGGGATTAGCGTGCGGTCTTGCTCAACACGGAGATACCTATTGTATAGGTATGGACGCCGATTCATTTACCTACCGAGACTAGATCGGAATGAGAATAACAGTCCGTCGGGGGCAAGGAGGACGTCGATCGGCCATCCTGTAGGGCTGAATAGCTACCAACTTTTACCTTTACCGGCTACCAGAGACCCAGCGTGCGATCATAGCACAGCATGACCGAAAAGGGGTCTCCTCTGAGCGACTTCCTGGGGAAACCCGCGATTTCTATCCCGGGTAGGGCTGGAATCTACGGACGTATGTACGAATGGAGAAAAGTCCCCGGGGCTACTCAGAACCCGAGGGCGTGGCTCTGGGTACTCTCAGCTGCATCTGCCATGTGGTGATCCTGCAGGAACCTAGTATTACCACAGCAATGTTTCATACCGTCTTAGAGTTGAATGTCAGCTCTACTGCAGCCTGCTTCTTTCTGGACCTCAACACAGAACATGGCTGATAAACTAACTGAGACATCACACCATCATGGCTTAAAAGCGGTTTTAGTTGGGACAGCAACGGTAAATTACATTTCCGAGGTACCCGCCAGCGGAGAGCTCTCCGGTCTCGTAGTGACCACATAGAGTCCCGTGGCGTTTGGCGAGAGCTTGAAGAAGCCTGGGCGCGGGATGGTCTGGTACGTACCGGATACACGGAATACACATCCTCATGCAGACACGTTCCAGATCAACGGATACGGCACGATGAACCCGATCCGACGGCTTGGGACCTGACACTCTGACTAATGGTCCACCATGTGGTGATCTCGCAGACACTTGCCTTTGCCTTACGACCCTAGCTCGTCATCTCGCCCACTCGGGGAATAGCTAATTAGCTAAATACCGGGTGGATGGATTGGGCGTTCCATTGGGACATTGGGGCAGGGGAGGCATGTCACGGCTGATTTGTCAATGGTCCTAAAGCTATGGCTACCGTACCAAACCTACCTCGGGGACTTCTTACAGGGTGGGCAGTTTCGTTAGCCGAGTGCGAGCAATGGCATCGTCGTATTGGTACGCCTACCTACTTTCGCTTCCTCAGGTAGGGCTGGAAGTTTAAGGCACGAACAAGGACCCTACAAGCATATGTCTCCATACCTAGTCTTATGGATCATTATTCCCTCCATTACCATGGTAATGTTCATATTGACGAAATCTCCTGTTGCCGCTATGAATTTCCCAAGACCTAAAGTGTTTGAATCTCAGCCTCTGTCTGCCGTAAGCCCAGCCAATACCATAGCATTGGGACCATATCGTTTGTCCCATGGGTACGGCAATACCGTCCCTAAGACGGTAATCTCCTAGATTACTCAGAAGGGTCGACTTTAAGCACTGTACCTAAGGCGATGTATGCCTTGTCCCAGACATTCGGGAACATGGAGCCGATGATCGGCGCGCATATACTATAATATGTACATATGTAATAGAATTACAGATTTACTTATTCGAAAGGGACGTGCATTATATACGTACATATGTACATATCGTACCATACAATTTCCGCTACTCTGACATAAGAAAGACGATGAACGGGTGGGACGAAATAGACGATGGCATCTATGGATACGTTTTACCTTCTACAATGGAGGATAAGGGGCTTCTCGCCGTAAGCGTAAGCTGCCACAATCGTCGTTGTCTTGAACAATACGACAGGGAGAGACAAAAGCTAAAAGCAAACTACATACGTTAGCTTTGAAGCTATATACGGTTGACTAATGTGAGTACTGTGCTAAAATCGAAAAACAAAAAACCGTTAATTTTAATTAAATAAGTGAAACCCATTTATCTATTCCTTTTAATAAAATATACCCCGCTATATGCATATTACGGCATAAAAAAATTAATATTAAAATTAATATTTTTTTATTAATATAATTATATATATAATACGACAAATATTAAGCTTTTTAATTAAGTTTTATAATAATTTAAATATTATAATAAAACTTTATTATTATATAATAAATTATATTTAAAACAAAAAAACTTTTATTTTAATTGAATAATTTTATTAAAATAGCTTTTATTAACATAAATAAAGCTTTAAAAGCACTTTTAAATGTAAGAAGTTAAGTAGCAGCATTGTTATACATTAAAGCACCTTATTTATATGGCATAAAGGGATAATATGATAAAGCAAAATACAGGATATTTAATATAAAATTAACATATCATTTTAACGAGAGATAATAAAATAGAAAATTATATTTAATTACGTTATATTTTTAATTATTATTTGTTTTTATAATAACATTTTTTTCATTGTTATTAATTAAATAGTAATTATGTATAAGCTTTAAATCTTAATTAATTTTAAAATTACCATTTAATTAGTTTTCTAAGATAAAAAAAGGAAAGTTTAACCAAACTCCTAAGAAATTAATGTTAAAATTAAGCGTCAAATTAACTTTTAAAAAAAAAAAATTAAAAGAAAATTTTAAGATAATAAAAAAAGATAGATTAAAGTTAATACTTTTAATTTATCGATTAAAAACTAAATTTTAAAAGTTATTAAAAACCTTTCAGTTAATAAAAAAGCAGAATCAACAGTTAAAAAAAGATAACAAGCGACTTAAATTTAAAAATAAACAAAGATTTTAAGATAAAAAATACTAAAAAGAGGATTAAATCGAAGGAAATGACAAAGGTATTAAAGGAAAAGATAATAATTAAATTAAATCTTTTAAGTTAATTACTTTCATGTCATTAAAAAACGTTATATTAATTAAAATTATATTAACCTTAAAGTTAAAAGCTTTATTTCTACCAGATTTTAACTTATTAAACTTATTAAATTTATTAAAATTAAATTTAAATGATTTTAAAAATTTAACAAATGATGCGAAATCGCTTATTTTTAAGTTAATTAAAAAAAAGTCGAAAAAGTCAACAAAATTAAAAAAAAAGAAAAAAAAGAAAAACAAGTAAAAAAATCGAAAAGATTTAAATTTAGATTTAGATTTAGATTTAAATCTCAATTAAAATGATTTTAATTTTACCTTAAATAAAAAGAACTACCTGAAAGGATTTATTAATTAATTAATTTATCACGATGTATTTCAAATAGCATTAAAAGAAATTAAATTTAAAGATAACATAGCTTTAACAGGTAAAAGAAAGTTGAAATTAATTAAAGTTATTATTAAAACCTATAAACATTAACCGTTGGATTTAATTATTAAAATTTATAAAAATAGTAAGATAATAAAAACATTTGTGAAAATTTATGTAATGTTAGGAAAAATTTATTAAAAAGAAATTTAAAAAAATCTTAATGTTATAAAGTATGATAAAAAAGATTTAATAAATTTTATATTAAAATAACAGTTATATATGCATTAATGTAAAGATATAAGCATATATATTAATTAATAATAATAGATTATGATGTTTATAATCGCGTGCGAAAAGAAAGCTGTAAATTAAGTGAAAATTATGAATAAAATGCTTAAATTTATACTTAATATAAAGATTATTAACGTTATAAACGACTTTAATTTAAAATTCAAAAATAAAATTAATAAAAAAAGCGATTATAACTTTTATAATTTAAGAAAATGTGAATAAAGCTAAAATTGCGGATATAGATGAAAACGTGGTAATAATTAAAGTAATTAAAATAATAAAATCAATAAAACCACCGATAAAAAGCTTAATTAAAATAATAAGTTAAGCTTTTTTTGTTTTAATTATAAAAAATATAACCATCTAATTAAAGATTATTTTAAGTTAAAACGTGAGATTAAGAATAAAAATAAAAGCTAAAGCTAAAAAAACTAATATTATATATATTGAAGCAGTGTAAGGTTATTACATGACTGGTCACGTAGCTGATTAACGAGCATAAAAACGATTTTATATAATTTGAATAATATATATAGCTTTTTGTTAATGGCATCTTTGTTTAATATAACATGTTTATTTTTTAGATAGTTTTATTTTTATATAATTTATTAATTAAGTTATCTCGTCTGTTAAAAGCATCTTACTTTTGCTTATATAATGATTATTACGAGATTTAAACTTATAACTTTAATCTTAAGAAAACCGCTTTTAGTTTATATAATAAAGTTATCGCCAGATTAATCATACGTTATTTAAGTTAACAATTAAACTAACCAGCCTTTTTTAATCATTTTTATTAACAATTATACAATATTTAAATTAATAACTAAGTTAACCAACCTTCTTAATCATTCTTATTAACAACTATATGATTCGTATAACTTAATTAATAAGTTAGCCTTCCTTAATTATTTTTATTAAAAGCTAAATTACTTATACAACTTAATTAACAGCCAGTTTATCTATACAACCTAATTAATAGCTAGCTTATTTATACAACTTAATTAACAACCAGCCTTTTTTAATTATTTTTATTAACAGCTATATAATTTGTACAACCTAATTAATAAGCTAACTTTTTTTAATTATCTTCGTTAAAAGCTAAATTACTTATACAACTTAATCAACAACCAGCCTATTTATATAACTTAGTTAACAACCAACTTATCCATATAACTTATTTATATAACTTAATCAATCACTATACTATACAACTTCATTAATAATTAACCTTCCTTAATCATTTTCATCAAATAATTGATAGCTTATTTGATAAGTCCTCCTTAGTTATCCTAATTATCCTAATTATCTTATTGAACCCATGAATAACAAATCACAAAATATAGATTACAAGATATTACGAGGGCTATCAGCACGATCTTATTATATTAAAATGATTAAAAAATACCTTATTAAATAAAACAAACGCTTTATTATAAGGCTTATAGCAAGCTAACAATTACCACGATTTATATACAAATAAAAGAAGTAATAAAAAAAACAATAAGAAAAACGACGAAAAAAACGACGAAAATAATAACAAAAAAGCTATATATATAAACAATAAGAAAAACGATAATAAATATAGGAATAAGGAAAACAATAAGAAAAGAGATGAGAAAAAAGACAAGAAAAAAAACAAAAAAAAAGACGAAAAGAAAAATAAGAAAAAAAACGAGAGAAAAAACGAAAGGGGAGACAAAAAGAGCAATGCCAGGGATTTAACGATTTTTTTTTTTTTTTTTTTTTGTTATTGTTGTTGTTTATTACTATTATTGTTATTATTTTAACTACACTACTTATTAGGATACATTGCTATAAAGTCATTCGCAACGTATCAAAAGAAATATAAAGTAGTGTAAGGTTATTACATGACTGGTTACGTGGTTAATCAACAAGCATAAAAGCGATTTTATACAATTTAAATAATATATATAGCTTTTTGTTAGCGGCATCTTTATTTAATACAACACGCTCATTTTCTAGATAACTTCATTTCTATATAATCTATTAATTAAGTTATTCCGTTTGCTAAAAGCATCCTGCTTTTACTCAATACAATAAAAGATAATTAAATATTCTATATAAACTTTAATTATTAAAAAGCATTAAATATAAAATTAATATTATTATTTTTTTAATATAGATAAAATTAAAAACTTAAAATAAATTAATTAAATATTAAAAAAGTAAAATAATAAAATATAACTTAAATTAAGTTTAATTAAATAATAAAATAATTGATAAGTTTTAGGAAAATTAAAGCATTAAAGTGGGAGAATTTTATCATTTAAAAATATGCATGGTTAAAATTGGTAGATTAAATTAACTCTTATTTAATAATAATTCTAACATTTATATCATTAATAATAAGTCAGATTATATTAACAGGATAATCATAGATATTAAATATCTTAATTTTACTATTAACATTGACAAAAACAAAATAATAACTAAGAAAATAAATATGATACATTATAAATTAATAAATAAAAAAAGCGTAATCTATATTATTATCTTAAAACACACACTACTAATAAAATTATTTTTTATTTAAATCTTTTTAAAAGAATTTTTTTATAAAAAAAAGAATACAATTTACAAAAATACGTTATATAATCAAGATAAAAACGTAATAACATCGCTTAACATTCAAAAATAAGGATTTCTCTTTTAACGTCATGATATAAAAAAATTAATAATTAATAAACTATAAATACTTATAAAATAATAAGATAAAAAGTTAGGGATAAATTATGATAAAGAAATTAATGTTAAGAAAATATTGAAAGAAGCTTTAAAAGAAGCATTAAATAAGTATATTTTAATATTAATAAATAAAATATTAAAAGCTTTTATTCTTTAACATTAACATTTTTATCATCCTAGTAATAAAAGATTAATATAAATTATTTAAAAAACAATAAAAATATCGTTATAATTTATAAATATTAAATTTATTCCTTATTTTGTATGTGATTAAACTAAAATCATTAAAATAAATTCAAAAGATTCTTAATTTATAAGATGATACATTAATAAAATTGCTTAATATAATTTGGGATAATTATTACCGGCATTTATTAATAGCCACAAATATTTTTTGTTAATTATTAATAGATTAAATTAGTATTTAATATTTAATATACATAAAAACAAAAACGAAGTTAAGAAAGTTTTATTAATGTATGTTAAGAAAATGTATAAAATTTTAAAGAATTTACCATTTAATAAAAAAAAAGTCGAAAAGAAAGTTAAGATAATCAAAGTTAACGATGAAAAAAAATTCATTTTAATTAACTTTAAGTAAGTATATGGTAAAAGAAGTATTAATGTTATTTAATTTATACCTTATAACTAATACTAAAATGGTATTTTTAAACGATATATTTGAGGTTTATAGGATGTAGTTAAGGTTATAATTATTTAAATGAAGATATTATTATGTTTTTAGCTTTAAATAATACATGAAATTGTGTATATTTTAAATAAAATGGCTAAATTAATGAATGATTAATACACATTTAAAAAATATTATGTAATTGGTTTGAATTTTTTAAATAAAAAATTTGATAATAATAATTTAAAGATTTTAAGGTCACGTTACGTTGCGTTTATCGATAAAAAAGAACACATATTAATAAAAAAGTTGGAGGCATAAAACATTAACGTTATAATGTTAAGATTTATTAACAAAAGAAATTATTTCGTTTGGTTGATTAATAAAGGATGTTTTTTAAAAATGTTTTATGTTATTTTTCACGAATTAATGGGGGATATTATAAAAGCTTTAAATCTTAAAAATATTGTAAGGTCTTTTTTAAATTATATTTAAAAGCGTTTATAACATAAAAGAAAGCTAAAAGATTATATTAAGAATAAAGATTATAATATAATTAATTAAAATATCATTAATTTAAAGGACAGTTAAATTAAAAAAAAAGAAGGTATTTTAAGAAAAAAATACCGGAGTTATATATTTATGAAGCACTTGACAATTATAAAAAAATATATGAAGTTTTCAATATAAGTTTCATTTAAAAAAACAAATATAAAAATAATATCGATAAATTAAATGTGTTTCATTTAAGAATTAACAACACTATGATTAAAGAAATCATAAAGATTAATAATAAGATTTAAAATGATAATAAATATTAATTTTAATTATTAAAATTCTCGAAATAATATAAATTATTCGATATATATATAAATAGAGATCTCATGCTTAAAAAAGTTATAAATAAATTAAAAAAAAATTTTTAACGTTAAACTATATTTAAAGAAATTAAAAAAAACCTAAAACATAAAATATTTAAATTTATTAATTTTAACGAGGTAAAAAAACAATATTTAATTAATTTGAAATGGGTTTTATAAAAGAAGTTTCTATCTAACAAAGACTTTAATAAGTTAAAAACGCATATTGTGACGCATAAATTTATTTAAAAAAAAGGAATAAATTATAAGGAAATATAAGCCATAACAATAAAAGCGATATCATAGTAAATCTTAATGGCTTTTACTGCTTTAAAATGCTAGTATATGATATAAATCAACTTTATCGCCACATATTTTAATAAAGAATTAAAAAAGTAAATATTTATAAAGTAATTTCCTTTATTAGCTAAATATTTCGAGGCTTATTTAAAAGAAAAAATTAAACATAATTACAACATAACAAAGATTATTAAGTTATTAAACACTTTATATAAATTAAAGTAAGTTAATGTGACATGACAAATTTACGTACAAATTTTATTGAAAAAACATGGCTACATTTCGTTAATATTAAATGATGTAATTTATATTAATAAAAAATTAAAAATTATTATAATGTTATATGTAAACAATTTTATATTATTTAACGTTAATTAACAACAATTAAAAAAATTAGCTAAAAGTTTATAAAATGATGTACCTATAATAAACTTAAATGATGTTAATTAATTTTTAAGCGTTAAAATATTAAGATTTAACTTAATAAGTGATGTATGTATTAATTAACAACAATATATTAAAAAAACGTTAAAGGATTCAAGATTTGATGAATTTAAAGCAATAAGCATTTCATTTAATCTAACTAAACTTAAGTTACTTAAAAAATAACAAGATAATGTAAAGTATAAAGAAATTAAAGAATATGTGTTTTTTATTAATAAATATAACTTTTTAACGTGTGTTATAAGGTTTGATCTAAGTTTTGTAACATTTATATAAGCTAAATATATGTTAAATCTAACCTTTAAACATTTTATTAAAATCAAAAAAATTACCAAATATTTTAAAGGAAAATCAAAAAAAGCAATTTAATATAAAACCTTAAACAAAAATTACTTTCACAAAATATATAACAAGTTTAACTTATTTAAAACAGTAAATATAAACTTATTAAAAAATATAAATACAAAACAATCAACGATTAAAATCATTTATTTCATGATTGGTAATTCAATTTTTTAGTTTTTAAGATTACAGTTAATAATTAATAAAAATACGTTTAAAATAAAGTTTATTAAGTTAAATAAAATAATTAAAAATGTAGCTTAAATTAAAAGCTTTTTTACCGAATTAAACTACATGCCAAATAATCCTATTACATTTTTTAAAAATAATATAAATGCTGAAAAATAAGCCATAAACATAATAGTTAATAAAAAGAATTATTATATTAAGATTTAATATTTTTATATGCGTTAAAAAATTAAAATTAACCATGTAATTGTTAAATATATTAAAAGCGAGAAGAACTTTACAAACAATCTAATAAAACCATTAAACAAAAGAAAACACTAGAAATTTTGTAAATTATTAAGCTTGAAAAGTTAAAATAACTTTATTAAAAATGAAAAAATGTGTTAACATAAATAAAGTTTTAAAAACGCTTTTAAATATAAAAGGTTAAATAATAACATCATTATACATTAAAACACCTTATTTATATAACATAAAAAGATAATATAATAAAATAAAATACAAAATATTTAATATAAAACTAACGTATTGTTTTAACGAAAAATAATAAAATAAAAAATTATATTTAATTACGTTATACTTTTAATCGTTATTTGCCTTCAGTTTTAAAGAATATATAACGTATATTAATTTAAAACTTTTATTTTAACGATTATATATATTTATTTTATAAGTCGTATATCGTAAAATTAAATAAAATATCTTAAAATAAAGTTAAAAATCAAAATTTAATTAATAAAAATACATTAAAAGCTTTAATATATAAACGGCTTAAATGTTACGTAATTTTTCTTTAAGTAAAAAAACTTAAATCTACATTTATTATTAAATATTTCAAGCAAATAAAAAATGCATTCGTAAAAATTATATTTTTAAAATTATTTTATTAAATTTTTTTAATTAATATAAATTTCACTCGATTTAAGCCATTAAATACCAGGTTATTTATATAAATATTAAGAAATATTAAATAATAAAACTTAAATATTGCTTTATCCGAAAGAAACTTAACATTATATATTTTTAATTAAAGTTAATGCTTTTCATTTTTTGATTTTAGCACAGTTCTCACATCAGTCAACCATATCATATTCACATATAGGGCCTGAACCGCAGTCCTAAGGCCGTGGATGGGCCGCTTTAAGACGTTACAGCTGAACTTTCTTGCATATACGCCTATTTATACCTCCGTATACGTGGGTTAAGTACGATACATTGTGCTGGTAAAACTTGTTCATTGCTTAAAATACAAACTCCGCTTCTTTTATCTCAATAGCCTTGTACGCTGTAAGCTGAGCTATTAGGTACATAACTCATTCAGGAACAACGAAAAGTACTAAGCCAATCCATTTAATGATATAACAACATAAGTAACCATTGAAATTATTGATTACATACCTACATCTTAAAAGAGTATAATTGTGCGTACCTTACATAACAAAACGTGCTCATTGTCGATCTGTTACCACGAGCAGGTTGGCCTCGCAAATTACATCTCATCCGCCAATTGCGGGACAAATACTGTATGTAATCACTCTGATTACATACATATCTGCGGACTTCCAGCGGTTACATTCTGATTCCTAAGAATTTATGCTTGCTTACCACCCTCCCACTCAGCTGCAAGCCTTACCACTCGATGTACCTGCTTCCTCATTCGAACAGAAAAGGTACACACCTACCCAATTAGCGTTGACTAATGGTGAAGAACATTGTTGCCGTATTGGGCGAATTACATACATCTCACGCGTGCGAGACAGGGGTCCGTGTGGGTTGCACACCCTTGTCTCGCACCCAGAGCCACGTGCGAAGAGACTAGGGAATGGTGTGGTCCCCTGCCGTCCTTGCCTTCCCCATTCATCCCATCTTCATCCCACCCACATCAATGATACGTACATAGTACTGTATACTTTAGCGTCTGGGGGGGGGTTGCGGGAACGGTATATATACCGTGTTTATACCGTGGCCCGATTTGAGCGGTTCAAAAATGTTATCTAAATAGTTCAAGTAAAGTATTTTGCAACGTATTTTCTATAAGAACGGTACAAAAAAGTACGAGCGTTCTTATCGTTTCAACGTTTAAAAATTCTGAACCGTTCAAATTTTTGAACGTCCAATCAAAATTGAACCGGGAAAATACCGCCTCCCATAATTGAACGTTACCCCGCGCATACGCATTTTATGCATTTCCAGCAAATTCTACCGGTCGCATGCAAAAAGCGAAAAAGGCAAAATAGTACTGCTCCCATACAATTTGTATGGGAGTCTACTTTGAATTGCTTTCTATGTAATTGAATGATTTTAATTATTGCACTCTCTGCCATTCGAACCTACGCTTATTGAGGGTTTTACGATTACGAGTCTACTGCTTATTCAATTGAGCTACGAGGGATTACACAGTCACGTCACGCGTATATGCATTGGCCAGTTATTTTACCATATGTATTTACTTATGGGGAGGAAAGTGCGGGGTGTAATTGCATGAATAAAAAGGCAGTTGCATTAATAAGAAAGAAGGTGCGAGGCATAATTGCATGAATTTGAGCGTTTAGTTGAATTGAACCATTCAGCAAAATTGAACCGTTCAATTTTTTGAACTTGTACGAATTGAACCGCTCAAACCTAATTGAGCCGTAAAGCTATGGTTTAATTGGATGAGCCGTATGAATACCACTCTTTTAGGTTTAACGTAAAAAAATATTTGAACGTTTAAAAATTGAGCGGTAATGATACTATTTAAAAAATGAACTGCTCATTCGTATAACGTATGAGAATCGAGCGGTTCAATTTATTAAGCGGTATATATGCAGTAAAAATTTAACGAATGGTATATATACGGTATAAAGAACCCCCCCCATGCGGCTAAGTAATGTATCCCTCCTCATTTCGTTGCATAGAAGTACAGTAGGTACCTTACCTCCGTGCCGTCGAGGTCGGCGAATGAGCGAGCTACCGAATGCGAGTGCCGTGGCTATTGCTTTGGTTCCCGGGACCGGACGACGGATATTTTGAAAATACGGCTTTTGCTCTCCTACCCCCGTGGTCTTCATGGCTTCCGTTATCTACCGGTATCCTATATTCGTTCATATACTTATGTATACGGGCTATCGTATATGCTCACTATTGCTCAGATCACGACCTGCATACATGTACCATCGTATTCATAGTGTAGTGTACGTATAATTTGGACTTGTCCTCGTTATCTAAGGTGGGCATGGACCGGTGAGACACACACCGGATAACGAAACGGCTGTCTTCTTCTCCGTCGTCACGCGAAAGGAGTGGATGGCCACGAGGACCTGTGTATGTCTCGGCTGTAGGACGACGATCCTCGAGTAGGCTCTCGGCGACACTCGGGCGTTTGTGCAAGTAAAAGCGCACCGGCGAGGCTGTGGTTGCAACGGGGAAAAAGCTCATGCATCCCAACTACTGGTAGTCTTGCTTCTTTTCTTCAGTCTTGATATTCGAGACTTGACTGGTCCCCAGGTACAGTAGTCTCTCTGCATTGCATAGGAGTGCAGCCATGTCGCGTGCTAGCTCTAATCTCGATTTGTGTCTCGGCACCGGTGGACTAGGTGGTTAGTTGGTTTGGGTCTTTCTGGAAGAAATTTTGGCCCCCATGAGCCACTGGAATCGTTCGTGAGGGTGTGTAGCTGCTGATGTCAGAGGGGAAATTGGGACTGCCGAGCTATTGCAATGCAGGCACCGTGGATGCCACGTTTTTCTGTACGGAAAGGAGGGTGGCACATAACAATCCTTCGCGCCCTCATAGTTCAATCGATGTCACACATAACAAAGGCACCCTTGAAATTGATTGGTGTACGGACTTGAATTGAAGGATTCGAGCTGCCCTCTCGTCATTAACGCATTGTTACAGTAGCAGCGCACAACCATGGGAGGTGCCACAGCTGTGCGGGATAGGGGCGCTGGGCGTTTATGATGATACCTTTCGAGGGCATGAAAATTCGGATACGGACGGACCTTTCTGGAATGGGTTTTAAGTCAGCCTGCTTTTCCGGGACATAAAAGGCTATCTCGTCTCCCAGAAATGAAGTTGGGTAACATTGGCGGGCTGAACGTTGTATCAGATCCGCACAACACCGGACGGTTCTGCAATATGACTGGCTAATTCATCTTTAGCTGCGAGAGGCACTGCTACGTCAGCAAAGTCTCCTGCAGATTCTACCACGTGTATGCACGCAACAGAAGCCTTCTCGAAGCCTTCTTCGAAGGTGGTAGGTTACAGAGAATATTACTTCTATGCAACCCTCCTGCCCTCCTGGAACTCGCAGCAATTGGCCATGCAGGGTTCCGAGAATATCTTCATCTCTTATAATATGAGTTAATATAGTGAATGCGAGCTCATCCATAACATCGACGCGTTCACAGAATCTTATGTGGAGAAATCCCCCCTACCAAAAACTGAAGTCCGTAATCTATCACTTAATCGGGAAAGAAAGTTTCCGAAAGGCTTGTCAAGTCGTTGGAGACGCTTCGGGATAAAGAGAGTGGTCCGACTCCGACCCGGACCCGTCTCTGCCAGGGACTCTATCTTGATCTCGCGGCATTAAGTCATTGCCATCTCGGAAGGATTTGGAAGCCTTGGCAGGAACAGGAATTATACTGGGTTTATGTTGTACAATACGTGAATTCCTTAGCCAGGCACAGTCACTGAGCCGTTAGGATGAAATCCTGTCGCAGGCTACCACTGTTTCAGGTTTCGCTCGTTGGGAGGCTCAAGCTACGTATTCCCATCAATTGACATCATAGTGATAAACTCGGAGAATAGCTTCGCTTCATATCCCCTTGGAGGAATCGTTAAACATTTCCTATCGCGATGATCGTCGTCGTAGCAACACGTATAGAGTACGGGTCGTGAGACCTTGTCGACAAGGGTTCGAGATTTGTCGCTGAAATTGTATTGGCTCAGATCGGCGACCTTTACGAGATGTGAGAGCTTCGAAATTGCAAAGCCACACATTGCTCACTTCTGCAGTCAAAGAGCCAAGAAATATCCATGGACAACGATGGTAGGCTGTTGATCGACCAATGGTCGCCGTTTAACAAGCCCCGACTTATCCTTATGGGGATGACCGAAGCGAGGAAAGCGAGAGACGGCATTGGCAAAAGCCTTGGCCCCTGAAGAAGTGACTTGGGCTTAGCTGAATGAAAATCCTGGGGAAAGCAATTTCTACGGTTTTAAGACTTCCGGCAGTTTGGTAACCGAGTTTCCGTCCACGCTGAGTACAGTACTTCCCTTAGGTACTTACTTACATAATAATGCAATCTCAGCCCTACGGCGAAGTACAATACCTTAGCTCCGTCCGTGAAGTACTTTGCATTGGCACGGACACTTAAACGCCAATATGTAAGCTGACAGGGGGATTCTTGGACTTTTGAGTCGCATTTATTTCATAAAATTGCGCGATAAGATTCACAATTACTCGAACGTATTGTACCTTTTTTAATGGCCCTCTCCACATCGTCGTTTCGAATTCGCGAATCGTTCAATAGGAGACGGCCAAGCAATAATAGAGCTGGGGAAAAAGCTGTCATCATTGTCTGACATTGTCTGATGAAAATGGAAATGTTCTGGAAGTAATTTATGAGGTCGTATCGAGGACAATGCACTTTTGCAGCTTTATGCAAGCGTGTTTTAGAGGGTTGAACAAAGATACATTGACGTCCAATCAACCCGAATATCTGTTTCATGAACATTGAATATAAGCCTGCTATGAACTATAGGGGGTCTATTTTGTTGTGCGACTTGATTCTGATGTAACGTGAAGGCGAATGATGAATGTCATTTTACCGTAATTGTCATTCGGACGCGAAGTCAGTCCTACCTGTACCTGTTACCTGTTCTTGTTCCTGTTCCTTGCTTTGGTTGCTATGTACCTGATCAATTAAATCAATCAATCAATCAACAGACACAAGAAAGGTTACGACGCAGGTGCGCAAACTGGGTGCCTGATTCCCTCGTGACGCAGCTCTCAGGGTTGAATCGCGTCGCATGCGCGGGCGTTTTCGCGAAACTGCGCCATGTGGACGCAGGGCTCTCTTAATTAATGAAGCAAGTGAAAATGAACCGCGTGTTCTTGTTCGGTCGCGAAACTTGACCGAGAGCGAACCCGTTCTACCTCGCCCAGGTGCTGCGTAGATACCTTACGTAAATCCGACATCCGTCCGGGTGCCTACTTAAGTACGGGTCTAGTGACAGCCCTAGGAGTCGAATCCCCATCCTTTGCGGATACCACGGGACGGGCGGCATTGTGACAGGGCCGAGTCTATCGAAAATTAAAGTTGGTGCGATTTCGGTGTTGGTTATACATATAAAAAAAATTCATCTCTTTGAACATCTAAAATCCGAGCTTCTTGCGAGCCCCGTACCCCCGTGACAGATATCCTTGTGACTGCCGGTTGCAACGGCATACTAACATATACTATACCTTACGCAATAGTGTACCTTGGCAATGAATTTGGTTTGCCTGGTTTGTTGTGCGTATGGATTTGTCATTCTATGCAAGGCGGCTCGTTAGTAGAGGATGTCGTCATGACATAGGATTAATATTCCAATTCTCCCCAGCCCTAGCATCCTCCGTACCTGTCCCAGACTGACCCAGGGTTGGCCTTCGTGCATATGCCTTGGTGATCGCCCGATCCCGTTTTACGCTTGTACGATAAGCGATTCTTTTTCGACGGTGGTCACGGAGATCCACGGATTTTCGTGGGATTTAGAGGTGCGCATCCGCGTCGAGGAGCTGGTACAGAGAGTCAAAGGTTGATGAGATCGTCGAAAAGAATTTTTACATTAGTCGTTGTGGATGTGATTGGAAATGAAATCATCATGAAATCCCGCCAATTACTACCATATATGGATGACTGCTTGAGGCTTGGACTGATGAATCATACCTGCTAGTGTGTAAGGTGTCTAGGTGTCTCCCGTCCGCCTAAGTACCGTACGGATAGATTCAAGGATGCGGGTTGCGGTATAGATTGGAATATCGATATACCGTCAACTATTATGTCGGATTCAGGCCCATTCCTGTCCGCTTTTTAATCCGTGTCGGCGTTATGATTGTGCCATTCATTACTTAATATTATGAATGCCGCCAGGGCGGGACAATCTGCCCGTGCAAATAAAATAACGGGACTTGCTAGGTTGACTGCAGTGGACTTAGGTAATTTACATAATTATTAATCAATCCATGGATCGTTCAAAACTCTTTATCCCTAACTCCAAGGGCCAAGAACCCCCGTCTAGCACCACCGTTTTCTGATTATGTATGCATTGCTGAGCAATCCCGACAGAGATCCGATTCATCAGCAACGCATAGTTGTCGGCCGTAACCATTAGTACCACGTAGAAACCAAATGAATCGAGTGAATCAAGATTCCCAGCATTGGAAATGAGACGTTATTCATTGTTGTGTTTGTACCCGAGCAATTAAGTACTATGTACTACATTGATACTGGTACCCCAATAATAAAAACGTTATACACATTGATATGGACGTTATGCAGAACCGTTTGATGTCATAATTATGAATGGGTCGCTCCGATGCCTTTTATTGCCGCTTCTGTTGTACGATTTACGAGCGGATGGACGAGAGGCCGAACGTTGGTTAATAGGTAAGAGTCGGTACAATGTGCGGTGTCACGGCAGAGCCACAATCCGGTCAGCAGTCAATGTCAATCCCGACTTTCCAGGTGGACAGGAGATAGACAAAGCTTCGATATAAGACCATAGAATACGGTCGCATGCATCCCTGCTCGCAAATGACTGCTTGACCTTCCGATGACCAACTAGTAATTAGTGTGATGGATAGATAAGGTAGTAAACGGAGGTAGCGGTTGAGAAGTGAATAAGCTGCGGGCGGAAGTGAGAGAGTAGGAGCGGGTTTATGACTTAAGCATGTGTACATACATAATAGTGTCAATTCGTCGGCGATGTTAGGTAACTGCGTATCAATATTCGCTGCAAGCAGCCCAGTCTCTTGGCACCGACTAATACACAACGAACAAGACTAATAAGACCAATACGCATAATAAGTGTATACACACGTATGTACGCAAGAGCGTAGAAAGAGGGTAGTACGGTACTTTGTTGCGGTGAGGGAGCACCTTACGTGCAGCGCGCAGCCCTCGCATTTGCGTAAGAATGACAGGGGGGGTTTGAGTAGGTAGGTACAGAAAGTACAGATGGTACAAAATCAGTGCTAGTGCTGCCTGGTTGCCTTGAAATAAGTAATCAAGTACCGTACATGGTTCGAGTTATGGTTGCCAATGCAAGGATACCAACGATACCATTCACAATCCCGGAGACTTTGTACTGCCACGCGCTCCCATTACGAATGATCCGAACCCCCCGTCAATCCGTTTAAGCCCGAGCAAAAGTCCATCGTAACCCCATCGCATTTATTACAAGTCGATGTGTTTGTATACCTATCGTCTAGGAAGAGGGAAGAATGAACACCCATACGATCTAGTCAGCGGCCACATTACAAAAGAAACCCTCTCGCCCCCATCATATCTTCGTTCCGGAGAACCCAAGCTCGGATTCATTCCTATACGACTTCTATAGCCATCTTCTACAGAAGCAAACGAAGCATAGCAAAAGCAAAAACAATCCATCCCGCACTATCTATCTAGTTGATAGTATCAAGGAGTCTCATTCCAATAGCTCGAGAGATCTTGAGATCGTGGCACGGTCCAGATTCAATATTACCTGTCTACAATAGTACCTCGCAAATTGCTTTGCTTAAGGTATTCATTACGCAGATATTACAACAGGCACGGCGCCCTTCCAACACACACTCTTACCAGACAACTCCACACCACAAGCCTCAAATTCCGCAGCGGCGGTCAGTATATGGTACACGTTACACGTACCTTGGTATCTCCGTACCTCAGTACCTGGGAGACCCACACCAAACCTACACATCCTGGGACACCCTGGAAACCCCCCCGCCAGCCCAACGCAGACAACTCTTATGCTCCACACCCCTGCCGAAAAAGTTCAACCATCGTAATCGAACATAAAAGACAAGGACTCGCTGTTTGGTCACTGCTTTACCCTTGGCCGGAAATCGGTGCCTGACTCACAAACACAAAACGAAAATATTACTGCAAGCTATTGCACCATAACTACAACAGAGAACACACAGACGCAGACTAGGCAGCACATAATACAAAATGGTTTCTACAGTCTCACCGTCACCTTTCTCCCCTTCACACCACCCACACTCACAACCATCGTCCTCACCACTGCCGAGGAAGAAGATGTCCATTACACAGACTTACTTCCTCGCCCACAAGGCACGGGCTAAGTTGTCTAACGAAGCAGCCCGACCCGACCACAACCTCCGACTACTTGTCGGTCACGCTAACCTGCTCGACTCCTTGATGCTGGACCTCGCCGAGGCCGAACGGGAACAGGAGAGCTGGTTCAACCAATCCGTCCGAGGAGCCGCACCCAAGGCCGAGGAACGACATGTACAATGGGCCGATGACGTTGCCGTAGAGGACGACTGGGAAGCAGACTCCTCCGACTCGGACAGCGACACGGACGACGAAGAAGATGAGGATGTGGAGATGGCAGACGTCGTACCGCTTCGACGGATACCTTCAAACGCAACCGTACCGCCTCCGTCTCCCCAATTACAAGTAATGGACGAAGATGAGGATGACTTCGAGGATGACGACGAAGACTACGGCACCCTCTCTCTTACCCGAACACCATCACACCTAGCCACATCACCGCCGGAGCTCGAGCACGACTCGGACTCCTCAGAAGACGAGGCAATGCCTCCATCACCACCAGTCGCATCTATACCTACATTCTCAGAAAAGCAGAGGGAAACCACAGTCACAACCAAGTACTACGACGACTCAAGACAAGAGGAAGACGATGAGGACAACAAGGCCGACTTCTACAGCGAAGGATACTATCTGCCGCCGCGAAATCCATCACGATTAGTATCCACAATATCGGTCTACTGATTTAGTTGTCCTACTACAACATCTTCTCCTATATGGACTTGCATCAGCATAGGGTCTGGTTCAACATATTGTGCTTTCTTCATCTGCATCTGGGCGGCGTTCTAAAATACCAATAGCGGCATGGCATTTTACAAGCGCAAGCGAATTCCACTTGATTTTCTTTTCCTTTCCGTCTCCATACATACATACACATGCACACCGCACTCAGAGGAGGAAGTATACCGGGTATTACCGCAGCCTAGAATCAAGCTAGGGCTCTGCATTGGGAGGAGATGTCACCGCTCACAGCTTATTTTCTATTGGAGGACTATTGAACGAGCATTACCGAATGCGGTAAACATATACTATGGACTAGTGGGGATGCTTTCGCTCCCTGGTTTTCGACCCACGCACACAAAAAGTCGGGCTCGAATCTCAAAGGTCGAGTGGAACATAGTTGAATGGGCTCCTCGCTTCACCGAGTTTCAATCACATAGTGGAGGCTTAAAGATTTGCATATTGCGGTCAAAGCTCATCATCATCAATCGAATAAGAAATAAAAAATAATTAGTCAAAAAACACTTATTGCTCCTCATTGCGTGATTGAATGTATCGTGAACTTAATTGTTTATTACTGATTTAACAATAGGTCTGGAGCTTTGTTTTGCTTCGTACCTTAGTAAGTTATCTGATGGATCTAATTCCTAAGCTAGACAGACCGCAGGTTCTACTAAGTCGTTGAGTCATGTGCGATGGGGTCTTGAGAACAAAGCACGCACCGAGGATACGGCCGCGATATCGGGAAAGGAATGGAAAGAAAAGAAAAAAAAAAACTTGATTCCTCATTCATCGATCGCACTCGCTCACGATGCCGAGGTGCAGCGGATCTTACTAACTCCCGCCCGCTCTAGACACGCTTTAGTTACTTAGCAATCGTTGGAAGTCTACGGAATTCGAATTCTGCATTACTATTACGATTCCTACTGCTACGGCCGATACTACGCAGATTACTTAGTAGGCGCAAATACTTAATGGGAATGGGAATGGGCCTCGGAGCCATGATAAATCCCGCGTTAGGCCCGGTTCCCGAGTCCGAATCTTGCTAGGGGAATGGTTCCATGCTTTGGCTTAGTAACGACGAGCGCGGCGGTCACAAAGAGACGGACAAGACCCTAGACCGTATTTATGTCGAGACAAAAAGGAATTTAGGAATCCGTGCGACGACGCTATGCAATGTGTGTAAGTGACGAACTCGAATTCGGATTCTTATTGTCAGTTAGTCGAGAGCGATTGTAGCCTTTCATTCAAATTCTTTTTTTTGTTATATTACTCTCATTCTATTGAAGCTAATTTACTACGTGTACATGCTTAACTATATCCGTTATCCGTAAATACTTAGTTGACTGGAGGTTAGAAAGATGGGAAGGGGGAAATTGCTCTATTAAAGCCTTAAACTCCGACGCGTGCCGGAATGAGGGACAGCTAGATAGATAGATGCAACGTATTTCGTGTGACAATGAACGGATGACTGAACTGAATGATCATGACAATAAGACTTCACAAGGAACAAGGTTTCTGTCTTGGTGTCTTGGTAATATGAGTCCACGATGGCTTTGGCGCATTTTCTGCTGCAGTATGGCTACCTAAGTACAGAGGTACATATATCTTGCTTCACTTCAAATCTTGATGAGAGGATGGGAGGGCGGCCAGCAGATCCTCACCAACTCGCCTACCCCTGTCTCTGCTTGGGCATGGGGTTTGAGGTTGGGAGTCCTTGGAGTCTTGGGATCCCGCTTGAGGCCACCTTGAGGCCGTTAAGGCCCATTGCCAATTGTTCACCAGGCAGCCAGAGCCAGACAAGACAAGGCTTGCTCCTTTCATCACAAGGTCCTTGGCTATCCCTTATGCCTCCGTCGTGGTGGGGGAACGTGGACAAGGCTTCAGTATGGTGTCCACGGGTGTGTAGTGTGTGTACACAAGGTACGAGAGCTCCCCCAAGTGACCCTGCTGTCGGGTCGTCGGGTGATTATCTGAGATCTCCACCAGGGCTAGGTACCGTGTGCTAGACCAGAAACGGCCTAGCGCTGGCTTCAATTCGTTTAAGTCAAAGTGCAAAAAAGTCCCAACTGTCTGGAAAGTTTCCCGCGGCGAGGGACGACCCAGATGGGTGCGGCCGTTCACGGTCCAATCAGATGCTGCCGCAACCTTTAGCCTAGGGCACAGCTGGTTGGGGGCTGAGCGAAGCTCTCACGCCTGTATGGACGCTCCCCACAATCTCGTTTACCATCTACATGTACCATAGTTCGTGTATGGCATATTGTACGGGTATAATTTCATAATGCCTGTCCCCTGTGTCGAAGAAGGCAAAATCAGACGATGTGGACTCCTTGCTTTTTTGGCTTTTGTTTTTTTGTTATTGACGCTCAGTAGGCTAGACCTCTATTCATTAAAAGTCATGACTCTTGACTTATCTACAGATCGTACGATACGAACTCTATGGGGAACGGAGTGGCTATCGAAGTTGCTAAGACCCCTCTTTCGGATACTCCTTCAATTCATGGTTGCTTTTTTCCTTCACTCTCCGCAGGGTCTAGATCTCCTGAACGCCTACGAACTATGGGTATCTAATAGGCGATACGGAAGTATTGCCCAAGGTAAGGGGAAAGAATGTAAGGACCCCTACGGAACCGAGCCATCAAAATGTTAATAAAAAATGTTTCGACGGATATGTTTTCCTCGCATCCGGAAACGAGTGAGACGAAGCGGGCACTAGACAGCCCTACATACAGTTACCGCCCGTCTGGGATCTTGGGATTTGCTTTCATCTTGGGAATTGTTTAGCGAGAGGCGCTACTATGTATGTACCCTCACAGGGCACATCCGCCCTATTCCTCGTTGTTCGATTGCCCTATCATAGCTTTCGAAAACAGGGCCTCTTAATCTCTTTCATTCCCCGGAGACGTACGAAACATTTGTTGATAGCGGATCTGAGGTAATACACATACACACACACACACATGCGTAAACATCAATGTACGTACATCTATCTAGTCGAGAGATCGCAGTATTGTGCAACATCCACACGGGCACACCTACGGACCCCTGTTCTCCCGCATACCCATTCCGTACTGGTAACCCAAATCTGCGGTCAGCATCGACGTCTGTCACCGCTTCGTCCACTGATGGGGCAGCGGGCTTAGAAAGTAACCAGTCAGAATAGCCGGTTGATGCTGTTGTCGCCGCCAGTTGGGTTTCATCGAGCTTTCTTACTGGTCCCCCTCATAGAACGGTGATGATGTTCGTGATAATCATGATGATGATTGATGATGACTGCACCATGGCCCATGCTCCCTTCTATGGAATGCTTCTTCCCGCCTACGCTAATTGGCAATATATTGACATTGGCTGGGCACCGCCGTAAGATCGTGAAGATTGCCGTTGCTTTTCAAACCCCGAGGGGCTTCGAGTCCGAAGGCCCTCAGATCACGATATCGTAGGTAGATAGACAGACAGATAGGTATCGCAATTTGTTTGTGATTTTCGCCGTTGTGACATGTGATCCCGTATTCCCCCCCTGGGTTGCACGTATACGTTGTATGTTACAGATGATTTGCATCGACGCTATAGTTTAGTAATGAGCAAACAGACGATAATCGGCAGACGGTAATCGGCGAGGTGCTATAACAGCACTTTCGTAATTTCACGAGGCGTCATTCATCTCGTCAATTGTCCAGTGAAGAGATATCGCATGCCTGATTACCAGATCCTTAGGGTCTCGATCTGAGGGAGTCTAGATTTGCGCCTCATGTCTCGGTCTGGTAAGTCGCTCGCAGTGTACGCTGTACGTATGCGGGAGCAGGTGGTAATTAAACAAACAGCCCCCCCGAGACAAGACACCTTGAACCCCTAAAAGGAGGGTTCCCCGTGATCGATCGATCACCCCTCAGACTTGATGAAACATGTCTAGAGCCTAGAGGCCTCGGTGAAGATTATTACTATCTAGTCATCGCGCTCTGGGACGCCTAGTCTCGGGATGCCCAGGAACCGCGACGCGTGCTACTACAGAATAGGTATCCATGGATCAATGTACAGCGAACGTGTTCATACATACAAATAATGACATGCTATAGCATAGTAGGCTTAGACAGTCTACTAACCGAATAGATGGTTGCCCGACGAGTCAAGTTGTATAAGTTAGTCATCCAGTCATCGGTGCACCCATCCGTCGACCGCCAGAATTCAGAGGGGCGAGCCACAGAGACGGGGTCGCTTGGTTGCCGGTCACTGTGGAGGAGCGGTGAGGTGTTGCAAATTGGCGGGAACATCAATCGATGGCTGTGACAATGGTAGTGGAGGAGGGCGGCGAGCAGCGACGCTAGACTTCGAACGATTGTGTGAATCATGCGGGCTGCATATTAATTGGCCGGGTTGAGATATGGGGAGAGAGAATGCGAGATGTGACTGGCTTGATTCCGTTAAAGTAGTGCAGAGAGGTACTGTACATAGCCATCTGAAGTAGGCTTGACAGTTTGCCAATGTAGCCCTATTCCTACTAGGTATTGCTGCTGCTTGGACGTGGCCTTGTGATGACTAAAGTAGTTGGCTATTGGGCTTCCTCGTCATGCTGCCAACTGACAAAGCCACTTCATACATTACATCCGCCTTACATTACCAAGTAGGTACCGAGAGCAGGCAGATGTATGTAAGGACCTGGATACGTTACAGATTGGTGACACGAACCCGGGCTCTGATTCTACATAATTACATTCGCCGCTGCATGCGGGTAGATCTTTTATGCTTACTTTATACGGTAGGTTCAAACGGAATGGAATGATATGCGAACCACTACACTGGACTATAGGCGAACGGTTCAATATCCTGCTGCTGTACAATGAGGCACATAGCCTACCTACCTAGATACGAAGAGTTCAGCATGTTGTTTGCTCGCTCGCAGAGTATTTCCTCAACCAGGCCAATGCTTCAATGAGGATTAATATGCAGGTAGTAGTATGATATCAATTCAACGCCAAAGGCGGGATTTCAAAATTGCCGACAGCCGCTGAGTGAATACTACTTTAGTAAGTAGTAGAATTATGGTACGAGCTGTCAGCGATATAGACATATCTATCGACATGTGGAAAAAGAGCGGCTTTTGCTGACGTGATAACTGCATCTAACCGAAGAAGTATCTATGGATGCATATCCTTTTACATATTACTTACCTACATGTACCTGCTAGGTAAGCAACTGCAAGAAGGGTCCAAGAAGGTTGGCGTCGGGGTAGCATTCTACTATCGTGATGAGAATCCGAAAGGAATCGCTTGTTAGCTGCAACGTACTTATTCAGACGAGATTGGCATCAAGTTACGGGTTGCGCGGAATCTCAATTGAGTGAATAAGGCCATACATCGTAACGATTATACATAGTACCTACATGTACGTACGTATGTCGTCCATGGTGCCGGCGGTATCGCATTCGGGTGACAGGCGTCCCGGTCTGACGGATCTAGTCCAAGCTTTACAACTTTAATCGCGAACCGAGGCAACGGTAGAGGTCGCAATGGTGACAGGTAGGCTTCAATGTTGCTAGGTAAGGTAAGGTACGCGAGACAGTTGATTGTAGTAGTAGCAACGGGGAGATAATTGTGCCTAGGATACTAAACCCGTAGCCTGTAGAAATTCGCTAATTAGCTTGCATACCTGTTCTACTAGGAAGGTAAAGTTCCAAGGTTAACATAGACAAGGGTTTCGGAGCCGACACGAATCCGATCCCCGACAGTCCGACCGTAAAGTTTCAAAATACCGATTCCGAGCCATCACCGACTTAGGAAATCTTTGGCGCGACGCGGCACAGCGGCAGACACAAACGGTTACATCATACATGCCCATCAGGCCCATCACCAATTACACGACAATCCCATCCTCCGGAATCCGCGGGTCTGTGACAAGCCGAGGCGACAAGGCTACCCGTCACTTCATTCCAAACAGCCCACAGCCTTCACCACAAGGCCTAATCCCGTAGTAGTCGAAGCATCCATCGGATCCGACATCGCTAATTCCCTTCTCCTTGTCTGCCTACCTGCCGAGGCTGCGGCGGCAGAGCATACGCACGCACGCGCATACGTACGTAACGCAGCGCAACCCCAGAGCCCCAAGGGAGCCCCCATAGCACCCATAGCACTACCGCACACTACACGGCACAGCACAGCACACGCACACGCAATGCCGATCCTACCTCGTGCTCGCGCACTCCCCGGCCTCGCGCTACCCCTCCGCCCCGCGAGCTTCGTATGCGCGTCGTGCCAGAGCAGCCAGCGTAGCCAGCGACGGCAATTCTCCGGCACCATCCCCAGCCGCACTGGAGCCTCATCACACGCACCCCCCAGCGCCCCGCCCCCCTCGTCCGGCTTCGCGCGCCTGACGTCGCGGCGGCTGATCAGCATCTCGGGGCCCGACGCGGCCAAGTTCCTGCACGGCATCATCACGCAGAACCTCGTCAGCGCGGTTAGCACGGGCGGCGGGGAGCAGACGAAGCAGACGAGGATAGATGCGCCGCCGCCCCCGAGGACGGCCAACGCTGCGAAGTTGCTGGGGTTCTATGCGGGCTTTCTGAACGCGGCCGGCCGCGTGCTGCACGATGTGTTCGTGTACCGAGATTTGCTAGCTCTTAGAGGGGAAGCGGCGGCGGCGCGCGGCGGCGACGCGTTTCTCGTGGAGGTTGATGCGGACCAGGTCGACGCCCTTGCTAAGCATATCAAGCGCTATAAGCTCCGCAGCAACCTTACGTGCCGGGTCCTGGACGACGGGGAGTGCGGTACCTGGCAGGTGTGGGAAGATCCCCAATCCTCCGGTCCTTCGACCTTATCCTCTTCCGACGAGCAGCACCTATGGTTGTCGCGGCTCAAGAATTCCATCGTAGAGCCGGATACCCGAGCCCCAGGAATGGGATACCGGGTGCTGCAGCGAGGAGACGGAGTGCTGAACATCGACCTCGAACGTAGCAACGAGGAGGCGTACCGCGTGCGACGATACCTGCTAGGCGTGGCAGAAGGCCAACCCGAGATCCTCCGTGGGCAAGCGCTGCCGCTCGAGTCCAACATGGACGTGATGCGCGGCATCGACTTCCGAAAGGGGTGCTACGTGGGCCAGGAGTTGACGATACGGACACGGCACCGCGGCGTTGTGCGCAAGCGCATACTGCCGTGCTTACTTTACCCGTCTTCTCCTTCTTCCGCTGCCGCATCTCCTCCGGAGCAGCTTGAGTATAAACCTTATATCAATGAAGGGAAGGGAGATACCCAGATATCAGCAGCGGATATCCCGTCGGGCTCGAGTATAGGGAAAGCCGGCACCAAGGGCCGCAGCGCGGGGACTTGGCTGCGCGGCGTGGGTAACATTGGGTTGGCCCTGTGTCGGCTGCAGATCATGACCGACGTGGAACTACCCGGCGAGACGGCTGTAAGTGCGCCGTTCAATCCTGCTAAAGACGAGTTTGTGGTGAAGTGGGGTGCGGATGAGGAGAGTGGTAGTAACGGGCAGATGGTCAAGGTGAAAGCATTTGTGCCAGATTGGTTGCGCGAGGGATTGGAGGAGGAAGCGATCCCAATTCCGCGCCCTAAGCGCCCTAAGTGGAAAGGAAAGATTGCATAGGTGTATATATTTGAGGTCTATCTACGATGTCGTCGTATTGTTGCTCCATCTAGCAGAAGACTATCTGTATCATCTGTCGAGGAACATCGACGTTATGACAAATAAAGAGAATCTCCCTATTCAGTACTTCCTATGCACCGTGGACTGAACGAGTCTCACTTTAGTCTAGGTCCCGAGAGCACCATGTTCCGTTAAACGACAGGTAATTTACGTCAAACAGGCAGCCTATGAATGTCTTTATTCCACAACATGGTAGTAAAATCTATTCTATCGAAATTGGGTATCATCATTTGAAGTGAAGAGTAAGGATATCAAAATAGGGGCGCCAGGTAAACACATTAGTTACCAGCATCACCTCCGGCAGCCGCCGCTGCTGCTTCTTCCTCCGCTTTCCTCCGAGCGTCCTTCTCAGCTTGGGCAGCGCGCAATCTTGCCATCGTTGACGAGAAGTCTCCCTTTGCTCGAGGCTTGCCGGCAGCAGCCGTGCTATTGCTAGGCGCAGTAGCTGGTGAGAACGAAAATGTCTTCGCGGTACCCGAAGCCGACGATGATGTATCCTTCTTCTCGTCAGCTTGTTGCTCTCCCGAGATATCGGGAGTGGGTGTAGTCTGAGCCTGATGATTCCCAGGCTTCTCATCCTTAGATGCCCCGTTCTTTCGCCCTCCTTTCTTCTCCTTCTTGGCTGCCTTCCTCTGCCTTGCTTCCTGTAGTCGCCGTTCGAGAGCCGCGATTTGGTCATCGTACTCGTCGCCGTTCTGCGCTGGAGGTTCCGCGTCGATGTCCATCTTGGAATCGGCAGCATCCGAACCATCGGGCGTCCGTCTGCTTTCGTGTCTTTCTTGGTTCGGCGGTTCTGATCCTGGTTGGGTTTCTTTACTCGCTTGCTCCCTTTCTCGTTGCCTCTCTCTCTCCTCGGCTTCCCTCATTAATCTCTGCCTCTCTTCCAACCGCCGCTTTCCGGCCTCGACTAATCGCCTCCTTTCGGCTTCGCTCATCACTGGACCATCACGCTCGTTCCGCGGACGCTTGACGGCTCCGCGCTCCCTCGCCTCGAGATCTTCTACCATCGCGCGCCGCTTCGCATCCATAGCCCGGCGCTGCTCTTCGCGTAGCAGGGCGGCAGAGCGCTGTGAGTCGTAGATCTCGCGCGCCGCGGCGTCGGACAGCACGTCCCGGGCTCTTTCGAATAGCTCCCATTTCGCCGAGTCGAAGTTGGCTCCCGCTTTGTCTGGATGGTATTTTAAGCTGCGCTTACGCCTGTAGAGTAGATATGGTATTAGTACTATAATTCGCGGTTGAGACGGAGGGTTAGGAAGCAAGACTTACCAGGCGCGATGGATGTCCTCCTTAGGCGTGTCGGAGGTCACGCCTAACAGATCGTATAGATCTTGCGTGGTAGCATATTCCTTGGCGTAGGCCAAGAGGTCGGACTTGTCCATCGTGGCTATATCGCTCGAGGGCTGCCGCAGTTCAGAGGGAGGGATAGAAGTTCAGTTACCTAACTGCGATAATTGTATGTTTTTAGATGGAAAATCAATAGCAACCTGGAGCTGCCCCACTAATCGAATGCTATGTACATAGAAGCACTGAGGTAGCGCTTTGTGGGGCAAGATGCGGATGCTTGCATAATAGTCCCGCTAGTCGATTTATAGACTTAACCATTATAAGCCCCTGAACGACGAAAAGGGGTAGAGGGATGGGAGTACTTGGTATTCGCTTTCTGGGAGAATAATTGGATCTATTTTCAAAGAGAAAGGGCTTCGTTCGATGCTTCAAGATCTAGAGCTGATGCTTATAGTTGCGCTTAAGTATTCTACTCCTAGCATGCAATCAACTAAGACATATCAAATTGCACTACGGATACCTCAATTCCGACGAACCTCTCGAAGACTAACTGACTGTATTTTCTACCACACGTCTAGTTAGATATAAGACACCAAAGAGATGCGGTGTGAATGTCTCCATGTCTCGTACCATCATATTGTCAGGAACTAGAATCCCCAAATTGTAGGAATACCATCAAGACCGCAGCATAACTAAGGCATAATTAGTAGTTTATTGAGATGAAATTGCCGCCTCTTGCGAGGAAATATACTTACGCAGCAGTCGCGCCCAGGGCCTCGAACGGCTTCGCGGCCATGGCAAAAGATAATGTGAGCAGGAAAGCGAAAATAAACAGAGTAATCACAACGAGCTTGTACGTCGGACTCTCGAGGCTTTGAAGAATCCAGAGGGGGACTATAAGCATGATGACGCCTGCCGTCACGATGAAACTGGAGGCGAACTCGTCCATTCGCTTGTCTGAGTAGTATGAAACATAGGCGGCACCGTGGTCCGGAACTTCCGTGTCCTTCTGTCTCCATATCGCTAATGTTCGTAGACGATGTGAATTATCAATCAATTGTCGTATAGGCGTTTTATCCCTTGGGGTCACGGAGATCAAATCCTTCTCGAAATCGAGATACTTCTGTTCTTCCTGGTTTATCGCGGCATGATCGTAATTGTAATGCCAATTCCGTATTGACTTGACTACCCGCCTTGGAGCTGCACTGTATTTCCTCATTGCGGTCTGCTGCAGAACGAACTCGTCTTTACTTTGGTTAACTTTAGTGAGCTAGCATTGTGGAGGAACTTACTATAGTGCCGGATCTTCCGTTCTATCTTGTTTAAGAGCTCGACGCGGTCCTGTTGGTCTGGCCTGAGCGTCCCATTGTTTACCACCACCGCCGCATCCCTTTTACTGTACTCCCTATCTATTTTTGATAGTTCATCTTCTAATACTGATAACTCGTCTTGAAGTGATAGAGAAATTCGAACATTGAGAACATCGAAACGCCTTATGATAAAAAATTCATCCTCGGACGCAAGAAAGCTCGAGTAGCCTTTGTAACCAATATACTTCCAAGGTCTGCGTAAGATCTCTTCGTCCGTCGGACTATCCCTTGCAGCCTCACTAGAAGCAATAGCCGTAGTGGAGCTTCTATTCGTATCCATAGAGGGCATTTGTACAATTGGTGCTATCTTGATGCTATCGTTGAAGCCTCAGCATGACTTATTTATTCATCCCCATGTGCATGACTATGGTGAGGGGACGAGGGATCACTATTGGTTAGACTGTACTTATGTGCAACCTCAAAGACCACTCACGCAAGATACGCTGCAATATGAAACATGCATACTAAGATGCAAGAATGCCCCGACTCCGCCATAGCACAGCCCGTAAGGCAGCCTGGTTCGCCCGTAATGAGGGGAAGGTGTTGAAAACACGATAAACCAACTGCCTGAAACAATATTCCTCCCACTTTGTCCATAGAAGTTTTCTCCTTGTCCCATACAACAACCCCGGTTCTTAATCTACTATCAGCTCATCATGCCTTATACCTTGACCGACAAGCCGACATCTTATGCGAGACGGGTAAAAGGGCTTAAGGGGAGGTCGGCACAAACTTCTTATGCTGATAACAGCATCCTTACCCCCCCAGAGCCCAGGTACCGGGAGACTCCTGCAGATGTACGACGCAGAGAAAATAGAACGGTCAGGGCAGAACCACCTCCACCACCTCCTCCACAAGTTATACCCCCTCTCCCAACACCAAAATCCGGTCGCAGAAAGAAACAAAGCAATTCTTTCGACGGAGATAGTGGGAGCGACTCGGACGATACGTCGAATCAGGGGCGCGATGGCGAAAGTGACGCCCCTATTGCACGACGAGTACGGCAATCAGCCCCGGGCCCTATAGGGACTTCCAGGGCCGGTCCATCGACGTCCCCATTCCTAACGCGCGAGAAAAAAGAAAACACAAGTTTTCGTCGCGCCTTGATGGTTGGGTCGAAGTCCGTTTTAAGCGCACACCATGAAACTAAAAATAATGCTGGAGACCTTAAGGTATTCCTAGCTAACGAATATAAGCTTGGGAAACTTGCTAAGGCCCGGTATGGATCCGGAGAACATATGCCTACCACAGAAAGAATCCAGTACCAAAAGGAACGGATGTACGACTACATGAACGAGACTATTTATCGCCAAGGGGGTGTGGTTCCTTCCCGTTCTCTTGGCGATGTGTTTGTTCAACCGCCAAACTCTCTCCTCTTCCAGGAAGTCGTTATACGAATAGAATCAGATTTCACCGTACGATGGGAGAATCGGTTATTAGATAACCAAGAGCAGATGTTACGTACCGGTATAGGTGGACCATTTACTGGTGAACGGTTTGCCGCCATCGTGGAGTCTCTGTACGGATGTATGTCGAAGGTGCCAATCAACCATCTGCTTTCGAAGCAGGACCAACAATACGAACTAGCCAACACAGTTGAGTTGAAAATTGGTAGAGACTACCGCTTCAAACAAGCAGCTGGTATCTACCAGAGGAAGGTTCTACTTGAGCTAGCGGACTGTGTAATAGGTAACGCAGCAACAGGAGAGGAGAGGCACGTACAACCACGCTTAATCGACCGACTTAAAATCTCTCGCTCAAATGGCCTGCCGACGGATGAACACATCCATTGGATACAATCACTCTTAGGGGCCCACATGGTTTCCAAATGCCAGCACCAAAGGTATAGACAGATGGTAGGGGAAAGAATCCGAAACACTGCGGTATCGCGGCTGATCCAGGGGTTCTACGAGAATGAAGATGGTCATATCAACTTCATAATTCTGAAGGATGGGCATCCACTCTCCAATACTTATGTAGATGATGGGAACTTTGCCAGCTTTGGGTGGTTCAGAGATTATGGATATGATCGGAAGTATTGTCGTTACGAGTACGACGCTGGACATGACGCTATATTCAAGGTCGCGATAGACGGAAAGGTGCTGGCGTTGTGCAAACCTGAGGGACTCTCATTACTTACGCGACGACCACAATTACTCGTTTCATTAGTACATGTAGTTTAGTTTTCAGGGCTCTCAAGCTCTTACGAGACTTCCTTACGATATGTTCTTTATTTATGACTTAACACATGGCCCTCATAGTGATATAGTAAATCGAGTAATATACACAGGTGGATACAACAGATCATCAAACAATAAGTAATTACATTCCCTAACTCAGAGAAATACCATAATTTTTGACTCCATACTCTTGCGTAGTTCCAGGTTAAACCAACAGACATTTACCGTCAGCTTTATAATCGTCCATATCTACCCACAGCCCGCGTGGTGTCCAGCCTATCCAACCCCGGGGGTTCCTACTCAAATAACAGGATCAAATAACAGGAGCACCCGCCGACTTCGAGGTTCGCGCGTTCCTCCTGATCCTAGGAAACTTGGTCCGTCGCCCCTTCTCCCACATCTCGGCCGGCGCCGTCGTCCTACGCCCGCCGGAAGGAGGATCCTCTTTGATTTCGGCGTCGAGCACGATGCTTTTGAGGAGAGCCTCTATGTATTCGTCCGTCTCGCGGAGATGCATTCCTTCCGGGAGGTCTTTGTAGTCGCCCTCGTCGTGGCTGTAGACGACCCTCTGGCACTCGTAGTACACCTCGTGCAGGGTAGGGTAGTCATCCTGCTCTTCGGCCGTGCACCGCGAGAGCAGGTCGCGGAGGTCGGACGTGTAGGGCGCGTATTCGAGCTCCTCGGGCGCTTCGGTCTTGATCGTGAGCTCGTCGCCGTCAGGGGTTTCTACGACCACCTCGCGTGGTATGCCTGATAGTGAGGGATTTTTTAGGGCGAAACCTATGATGAGCTAGTGGGTTGTTAGATCATGCTACGAGTGACTCGGTTATTAGTAGGATGCTTGAGGGAAAAACTGACGAGAGCGCAATGGTAAATATTGTTTGATGGGTAACTCCCCCCCGAGTACTCATCCGTCCACTCCTCTATCACAGTGGTGACCACTTCTCCTTCCTCCTCCTCTTCTTCTTCATCTTCTTCGTCTTCTGATACTGGTTCTAGCTCGTCTATGTCCATCTCGTCGTTGTTAAAGTTCGTATAGTCCGGATCCGAATCGGTAGACGCTGGGCTAACGTCCATCTTACCTTTGCCTTTACTTTGATTGGATGATCTGGACTTGCTACTCCTGAAAAGTCGGTTAGCATCTGTAGAAATCTATGACTTGGAACGGGCGGGACGTCGGATGCGGGACTGTGGAAAGGGTGGAATAAAAATATATGGATAACCGGTAATGCGCGCACGATGCTATTCTCGAGACTTACGGTCCTTTGTATTCGCCGCGAACTGTCGCGTGGCCGAAATCGATCAACTTAAGCCAAGGGCCGTGTGAGTGCTCTGAACTGCTATAATCCAATCCGTGAAGAAGAACGTTCCCCGAGTGGATATCGTTGTGGTCAATATCCGTCGAAGGTGTGTTTTCCGGAGGTATTCCCGTCGTTGTGTGGATGGGCCATTTCATGGTTATACATGCTTGGACAACTTGATATCGATTTAGTACGGCATCGTGGTTCGCTAGGGGCGAAGGTTACTTACGACAGTAGAACATACTCCAGAGTACTCGTTCGGGCATTTGGATATCGCGCTCGATTACTCTATTAAGGAAACTCTCAAGAGTACCGTAGCCGGAATATTCAAGGAGTAACCCATATGTTCTCATAAACCGTAACCGGCCTTGAGAAAGGAGGTTTACGATATGAGGGAACCCTCGAAGCATTTCCAGGACCCGACCTTCATATTCCCAAGCTTCTTTGGCTTCTGGTCCCTTTTCTGGATCATCGGGATCCCCCCAGTAACACTTGGCAACGATCTTTCGCCGGAAGTGTCCCTTGCGGTCAAATTCGTTGAAGACAACCGCACCGCCCTGCGTTCCGGTCTTGCCGATTACCCCAACGTACTCAAATCTTTGTTTTCCAGAAAAATATTGGACAACATCCTTGACCTCTCTGCGGAGATTGTCCAGTTCCGCCTGCCTCGGTGGTAGCGGTCGAAAGCTTGTGCTTGCCATAATGTAATGGAGAAATGTTCTACGGTCTCAATTTTGGTAGGTGTCTATTAATCAATGTGTGTCGGTTGGCTATACGTTCTACGTATCACTTAGGCGATAACATATGTCGTCGCCTCTGACTCCGGATCCAGGGAGTGTAGGTATATATAAGAAAGATGATAAAGTAAGAAAGATGGTATATATGCATAGGCGAGGAGCTTCCAACATCATCAAAGACCTCGGGCGTTCTTTATGGGTCGAGTCGGCTTGTGTACAGGCTTTGTGATACTGTCAGTCGACTTGACGATATACATCGAGGAGAGTATCTGTCCGTATTGCACCATATCTGAGTCTTTAATCAAAGGAAAAGAATGGCCATTGTAAATGATTAGAATCCTATCGTTGAACATGATTGAATGGAGGGGCTTGACTTGTTCCTAAAATATACTGTCGCGTTGCAAAAACGACGCCGTAATCGCTATGCTGCGATTACGCTATATATACCGTGACATATACATTGTAGGAATTGTTGTCTCTCACACCTAAAGACTGAAGCCTTTGAAGTTATTAGGCGGTCGGTGCATAGCTAATTGTCTGAATCGGCTTTCACATCAACCTCTCACAAATTAAGTTCCGCGTGGACCTCACTTACAAACAAAGAATCAACATGTAATGCGCTTTCGAGGTCGCCCTTTGTTGGCTGTCGGCAACATGACACCTTAGTTAGGTCTACCCAGGTCTGGGAGGGACCAATTTCAAGTTCTGCTTTGAGTGACAGATACGCGAAACCCTTTCAACCTATAGCCAAGAATCATCTCATTCATCCTCATGTAAGCGCAGAGCCTCGATAGCATTCGCTCCCATGACCGCCCTGGTAGCCTCGCTCCCATCTCCCACGGCCTTCCTAACCGCCTCGGCGTTCCACGTCACACTTTCCCACTCGCCCTGCTCGTCACTATTCAACGGCGGGAAGAACGGGTGATCTGTGCCGAACATAAGTCTATCAATGCCGCTAGCGTCGATCGCGGCCTTGAGCCCGACCTCCGAGTAAATGACGGCATCTAAGTAGATTTGCTCACGGAGGACCTGCCATATCGTACGCCGGGCGGGTCCAACCTTGCCCTCCCGCACAAGATGTCCGTCGTGTACGACGCAGCTCTCAATGCGGCCGGCGAGGAACGGCAGCGTGCCGCCGCTGTGCGCTAGCACCATACGCAGCTCCGGCACCTGGTCGAATACGCCGGCAAGGTACATCCGGGCCACGGCGATGGTGGTTTCCATGGGGAAGCCGAGTGCGAGGGGAAGCACGTGGCCGTACTCGTCGGTAGCGCGGGGTCCCCAGACCTCGCTCGGCAGGCCATAATGCGGGTGCAGGAACACGGTCAACTTGTTTGCACCCAACGCGCGGAAGACCGGCACTAGGGCTGGGTCGTCAAGACCTTTGCCTAACCCCGAAGTGCCGAGGATGACGCCGCGGCAATACTTTAGGCTACGGATGTGACCCACGGCCGCGAGCAGGGTCTCGGGAGGTGCGGTAAGCGGTAGCGTAGCGAAGAAAAATAGACGGCCGGGCGCCGAGGCGCACATGCGGTCAAATTCCTGGTTGATGGACTTGGCGGTCTCGCCGGCGTCCTCAGGGGCGACGAAGTCGAGCCACGGGTTCGCAAGCGAGATGACCGAAATATCGATCTTGTGCGTGTCCATGAAATGTAGCTTTTGCTGTAGGGACGAATAGTGCGTGGTCACGGGCCGGCCGGGAAGGTGGGTCGCTGTCTTCTCCGGAGTTGACGTCGTGATTTTGTTCAGCGATTCCGCTTCGGCGGGTAGGATGATGAGGCGGGGTTCTTTTGCTCCAGCGAACTTCCGGATAAGGGGTATGCTGTTCCGGGATTCTAAGAGCTGAACGTATGCCGGCGGATACATATGGGTGTGGATATCTACCACACGAGATGTAGACGAACTCATTGTGTCGACTACCACGCCCGTATCAAGCTGCTGTATGATGAGATAATTCGCCTTATTGAGATAAATAGTTTTTCTAAGAGTAGATCCTTAGGATGCTGAATTTAGTAAGTGTATAAAAATAGTACTGGCGAGTCAGCGTTGAATTGTTTTCTCAGTACCTACTACGTAGCATACTACCTAGGGGTAGGTATTATATTGAGATTACCCCTATCTTGAGGTCATACAATGAGCGGCTCGAAATTGGACTGTTCATTCATACCTTGACCCGAATGAAATATGAAGGCAGCCCGAAGAATACTAAACCATGGACCCATCAAACCTTAGATCTTGCTTAATGCATGCTGATCAAATGATACCCCACATTGGGGAGGTGATGTCCTCTAGGATGCTCTCCTGTCCGCCATAACCCCCTTATCTCGCGATTGATCTGGACGGGTATACCTTATCTGCCAGGCGGGGTTCTGGACTATATGAAGATGGTACATGATAGTAATGAATATCGTTACCTGATGCCTTTTAATATTATTAGTCACATGTATCATGGGCCTACCAGATTTGATCTAAGATCAAGTGTATATCGTTCTCGTCGAAATCTAGATTTGATGTTTACATAAGGTTTGGTGATACTGATAAGAAGTCGTCCGCCGTTGTACCGAAGTGTTCTAGTAACATAGAATATCCGTCTTGGGGTTGCAGGTTCCTGAGGTTCGGCTTTCGTCGGAAGTGGCCGATCCCCACGTACTTTAAATAAACACGCAACCTGAACTCAACACTCTATTTCTGACGGTGGAAGTGTATACTCGTTTCTTCTCATCGTTTTCTTCTGCAGGAATCATCACCAGAGGCTTTCCCTAACAGAGTCCAAGAATTAATATCCTACTTACAGACCAAAACGCCCGTGGCCAGTATTCCTAGGCAGAAGGTAACGATGGAGTCGGCAGCTGTTAGGGGCGAGGGTCTTGTCATCCCGGTAGGTCTCTCGGACTCAGAATCTTACTGCGGCATAAGAGCGTATGGCTGAGCGCTGGGAATCCTAGCTTATTGACTTTTCTCAATTCCTCAACGGGAACCCGGACCAGAGGAAGGAGACAGCCGATGCGATCCTCCATGGCTTCCAGACAGCGGGATTCATCTATCTCAAGGGCCTACCCATTACGCCTGAGTATCGGAAGCATGTGTTCGAAACATCGGCCAAGTACTTCAGGCTGCCTGTCGAAACTAAGATGACTCATTGCTGGACCACGCCTGAAGCAAACCGAGGGTATTCGGCGCCGGGGAGGGAAAAGAATACGGACTTGACGAATATAGACGAGGTCAAGAAACTGAGGGATGCCGTGCCTGACCTAAAAGAGAGTTTGGAAATTGGACGCGAAGGTGAGCCTGGCCACCCAAATCATTGGCCCGAGGAACAGGGCGAGCTTGTGGGGTTTAAGGAGACGATGCTCGGTTTCCATACTAAATGCAAGGAGCTGCATATGGAAGTCATGCGCGCCATCGCTGTGGGTCTGGGCATCGAGGAAACGTGGTTCGACAGCTACACCGACGTCGGGGATAATACGTTGCGGCTGCTACACTACCCGGAGGTCAAGAGGGACGTCTTCAAGATCAACCCGGGACAGGTCCGAACCGGTGCGCATAGTGACTACGGATCCATCACGCTGCTCTTTCAGGATTCGCAGGGTGGCCTGCAGGTGCAGAGCCCGACCGGCGCTTTCGTCGATGCGGCGCCTATCGAGGATACGTGTGTGGTGAACGCCGGAGATCTGCTGGCCAGGTGGAGTAACGACAACATCAAGAGCACCATCCACCGCGTCGTAGAGCCGCCATCTAGGCAGGATGAAGTCTACCCAGCCAGATACAGTATAGCGTAAGTGTATTCACGATATATTCCAACATCTAAAAGAGTGGCTAACGCGAGACTCAGGTACTTCTGTAACCCCAATTTTGACCGCTTCATCGAGGCCATTCCGAAGACATACGCCTCTGAGAATGACAGGAAGTACCACGGGGTTAATAGCGGCGAGTACCTTGTTCAGAGGTTGACGGCCACTTACTAGCACGAGTCACGAATCATTATTCAGACCGTGTCTCGTGAGGATCTCATGGTGGTCTGGGGAAACACTTTATTTGGTGATGGTCGAGGCTTATAATCGTGGACATCGTGTATTGGCCTATCGAAAGTGTCTATCATCATTCGGCAATGCTCCTATTTGTAGTTTATTCGCGAGTGCAAATTCAACAAACCAAAATGAGAAATGGGAGATTTTACTGAGGTAAAGCGAATTAAAGATTTAAGTGGACTGTATCATATGTAGCTAAACCAATTTATGCATAAAGTGATACAGTTTCTTGAAGAATGGATAGGAGCTCTTCTCTTCAGGTGGGACCTGCTCCGCTGAAGAGACGTCATTTTAGAAGGAGAACCGCTGCGGGACAGTGGGGGTAGCATGGACCTTCCAGCGCTGATCCTGCAGCCCTACTCATCCATCCCAGCTAAGTTCTAGGTAGTACGCTACCGACAGCGTTGCACCTTGCTAGTGTCTACCCTACCTGAAACTTCTCGACTTCCGTCTTATTCGAACTTTTGTTTCCTTTTGTCATATTCTCGATGGGGACCCAAGATGAAGAAGACACTGCTGTTGTGTTTTATCCACGGCTTCAAGGTACGTCTCGCTCTTGTTTCCTTCCTTTTCTCTTCTCTTCTCTTCCCCTACCCCCTGTTTTCTTTTGCTTTCCCTTCCAATTTCCTCAGGGACCCTCTCTAACCTAGTGAGCAATATAGGGGGGTGACGACACCTTCGGCGAAAAATCCGAGTTCGCGCAACACCTGGCGGCGATCGTCGGCGCCGCGCTCCCCAAGGTCTCGGTGCGCGCCATCACGTACCCGCGATATGAAACCCGCGGCGACCTGCATGAATGCGTCGCCCGCTTCCGCGACTGGCTCATGAACCAGGTCATCGACCTCGAAGTCGCCAACGGCACGCCCTCACCCACCATCGACCCCTCCGTCCGCACTATCCTGATCGGCCACTCGATGGGCGGTATTGTCGCCGCTGAGACCGCCATCGGGCTCGCCTCTGAGCTCCCTATCAGCCAGGACGACGGCGACAGCACCCGCGTCGAGATCGGCGAACCCCCGTCTGCTGCTGCTACGAATAGCCTCATGTTCCCGTACATCCAAGGCGTTCTCGCCTTCGACACACCGTACCTCGGTATTTCCCCTGGCGTCGTGGCCCACGGTGCGGAGGGCCACTATAATAGCGCAACCGCCGCGATCACGCAGCTTAGCGGGCTGTCGAATATTTTCTGGGGGAACTACAACCAAGCCTCTGGGAACAATACCAAGAAACCGGTCGCCGCGCTTCCCGCCCCGGAGCCTCCCGCGCAGGAGAAGAAGAAGGGCGGCTGGGGATGGGGTCAGATCGCTGTGGTCGCCGGTGCTGCAGGAGCTATCGCCGCGGGCGGCGCCGCGGCTTATATGAATCGCGAGCAGATCAGCACGGGATGGATGTGGGTGAGCTCGCACCTCGAGTTCGTAGGGTGTCTAGCGCGGGGCGTGGAGCTGCGCACGCGTGTACAGCGCATGGTGGAGTTGGACCGCGAGCTGGGCGTCGGGTTCGCGAACCTGTATACCAGGCTCGGACGCGCGGCGTCGGCTAAGCAGGTTAGCATGGTGGGCACCGTTATGGGTAACGAGCGCACATTTTGCAATTTACCGGCGCGCGGCAAGGCGGGGTTGTGGATGGAGGCTATCAATGATAAGGCGAAGGATGAGACAGGCGCGCATATGGGTAAGTTCCACTTTCTTTGTTCCCCTTGTGCCCTTGTTTGAGACATGACTCGACTTGGCTCGACCGGGTTTCATAAGCGTTAACTGACGTATGTGTGTAGCTATGTTCGAGCCCAAAGAGAACCCCGGCTACCACAAATTATCCGAGGACGCAAAGAATCTGATCGTGAAATGGTCACGCAACGAATGGTACGACACAAGCACTTTGGCGATTGAATAGACGGGTATTGGTGTATGAAATTGTGTTTCAATTACGACTTGATACCTAAATTGTCTATAGAATCTTCTAGCTTGTTGTACGGTTATTCACGAATACATTATATCGCTTATCAATGGGCCTTGAAACTCTCATTGTTCTATAGCGATGTGGTGGGCATGTGACCTTTACTACTTGGCCTTGCTGTCCGAACCCTTCTGCGCCTTCGCCGCCTTGAAGACCTTGCGTCTCTGGGCCATCATATGTGTGTACATAATGTAGGCCGCTAGATACTACCCGTTAGTATTTCCGCGTTTTTATATATTACGAATGGCATTCACTTACACGGTGGATACACCAGCGCAACATAACCAAACAAAATCGTAGAATACAACGGGCTCACGCCGCTCTTAGCAGGCTCAACAGCGCGCCAAATTAGGTACGCCTCGCTGGAGATACCAACGGGGTACAGCACGAAGAAAGTGTGGTACCGCAGCCAATGCAAAACGGCCGGGGGCCGACCGCCCGAAGACAAGGTGAGTGCAAAGTACGAGTACCGGATGACCTCGGTGATGGACCACGCGCACAGCATCGACGTATACGCTAGGCTCGAGTAAGAGTCGCCGGCGCCGCGGCCACGGGCTAGCTCGGGGAAGAGCCCGGTGATGCCCCATACGATGGCGTATCGGCTGAAGACTTGCATGAAGGTCGTGAAGAAGGGCGCGCGGACAACGCCTAGCGCGAGGGAAATGTTAGCATTGGGTTAATAAAAGTGTGTTTTTGTATCGATTCATAGCAATATAAAGCTAATTGGGTTAGGGGAAGGGAGGGGAAAGCGGTCGGGTCCGACGAACATAGTCGTATACTATGAACACGTATATATATATATATATATATACACATATGAAATGGACATACCTAACAGCGAGTGCAAGACTTCCATACCGGCCAGCGTCTGCGTCCACTTGCAGAACTCGCCGGTGGCTGGATAGACGAGCTGGGGTCCGGTGGTCAAGTTGGCACCGACAACGCGCCCCAGCACGGTAAGCCATAGAACGGCCGACACGGCATTATAGAGGATTAGGTAGCCGTTCTTGACCGGCGAGGTCTTCTTGGCGGGTTTTGCTGTGTCGGCCATTTCGGTCGTTATTGTGCAATGGGCGGAGGACAGTGGGGAGTGGTGAAGTTGAAGCAGAGGAGAGGATCATGATGCCGTGGGAAAAAAAATCCGGGCCCAGCTACCCCTGTTAGTGGGGAGCTGGAAATTGTTGGGGCTCCATTTATTGACGCAAGGGCTGCTATATTCAGCCAAGCTCAGCTCAGCTACGCCTAGCCACCGCTCCTGTGGCTGTTGTATATCTATGTACCTATCTTATTGGTGCTATTGATAGGTTCACAGTTTACACCAGCTGAAACCCTCACTACATAACTCCAGGAACTCCAGGAACGGCGCAGCTTCTTGGTTACACGGCGAGAAAACCCACTAGATTTGTCTGTATTAGAAAATGAAAATCTTTGCGCAAAAAGCATACCTAGGTTGTACGCATATAGGCCTATCCCGAACTCCGTTCCGTGTCGGTTCCCACCATTCAATGTACCTACTATGTACCTACCTAGGTACCTGTTACGCGACGGTACACGGTAGTCAAGGCGCCCTAGAGCCCAAACCAAACGCCATACCACCAAACAGTACCATTTTCTGTCCAGCTAGCTCAATATTAGCAAGCATTTCGAAGCAGCTAATACTCGAAAATAGTACAAGGCCACACGTGTGGGAATATAACCTGATGGATTCTCCCCTCTTGTGTCGGCTCTGTCTCTCGTTCCTTAAGCTGAGTAACACGAAGGCGAATTAGTCCTCGGTAAGATCGATGGCCTCTTCCGGCTCTTCTAGGCGACGTCGTGTCTTGGGTCGCTCGTTGTCGTCGGTTAGGTCGATTACTTCTTCGATTTCTCGCTTGATGACTGGTTTCCGCTCCTCCTTTATACCCTAGGTCACGTTAACTAAGAGCACTGGCTTTATGAGTGTAGGATATTAGCTTACTCGGAGCTGGTTGAGTCTCTCCGCTGCCAGCCGCTGTAGCTCCTCACGCGACATCTGGGCGATTTCTGGATCTGGAGCAGGACCTGGAGACGGTGTTCGAGGAATAACCATCTCGCGTTTAAGGGCATCTAGTTGATTAGTTCAAAGTTACCAACACCGGATACAGGACGCCTTTCGCACCTCGTGATCTATAGCGAAATTGAAAGATTCCGATTGGTTCATCATCGATATTTTTAACGTGGACTCTATTCGGGGCGATACTCTTCTCCGAAGAATAACTTAGACGATGCAGAGTTAGTGTTGCTATTGCAGAAGTGGATGTATACTGAGAGATACGTACGAAGCTCCATGCGACACTGCTTTGCCCTTAAGTGCCTTCTCAGCAATCTCCGATTTAAGTTTTCCCCGGATAGACGTCTTTGAGTGACTCTTCCCGAGTACAAGGCATCGGAAGATTTTGACCTCGATCGACCCGAGGTCCTGAGCTCTCTTGATATCATTCTCGACTCGTTCCTTTTTTGCATCGTCAACTAGACTATAAGTTAGTCTGCTATATCAGCCTAGACAGTCCGAGAGGCGTACCAGTGCTAATGGCAGAGAACTTGAATCTCTGGAGAAGCCACTGTCCAGTCGTATGGTCATATGCGGTATTACCCTTTGTAATGCGTGTGTTAAGTCCATTATATAAATGACTTTGTGATATTAAATGGCCGTTAACCGATTTCCCATCGACGTAGACATTGGAGGAGAGTGAATGGTTCATGTAGCCCCATCCGTATGTATTCTGGACTCGTGTCGTAATGGTGAACTCAGCACCGCCAACACACTCGATGTACTTGATTGATGTCGGGACCTCTGCGGCTTCAGATGGCTCTCGCTGGGCTGCGTCGGGGTCGTCGTACTCAGTTGCGTCACGACCAGCAACTTGCACGGTGATCTCGACACCAGGAACTTCGTCAAGGACCGCCATCGCGACACCCTAACTAACTAGGTAGCTTAGGTCAAGACGAGGTAGGTTGAGAAGACAGGGTTGAGATGATGCAGTGAGTAAATGAGCTCGTTTGTGTTTATTGAGATCGATTGGACTTAAAAACGTAAATAACAAGGTAGGGTTGGTAAGTTTCGCGGTTTGCGGTGCACGGGTCGTATTTTCTTATTAAAATAGGATGTTATGAAGGAAGGTCGGCGCGGAAACTACTATGTAGAGTCGTCATTGCCCCATACTGTGTATGTGTGTGTGCACTTCCATATGTAATTTAAATTTCTTAGTGCCAGGCACCCCAGGTTATACCTGCATGGGCAACTGCCCGACAAGTCTCTCCAGTGAGTGATTCTGGTACTTGTGAGTGAATCGATTCAACCGTGGCTGCCTGACCTCTAGAGAGCCAATACCAGGTTGCCCCGGCGCACTGTCGAATCTACATATTGCATATCACCAAGCCACAATCTCAGCCATAATTCGTTATCTGAATTGATCAAGACTCGGGATACATCAATTGATACTGGGCGTGTTGGAAAATCAAGCTTGAAGTGTTCTACCTGCAACCTAGTAGGTATAGATAATCTTTTTCTTTCTTTCTTCCACGTCTCACGTGGCCTACGCGAGGTTCAATTTTATATATCCATCCGCTCCTGATAGAGAAAATCCTGGAACAGGGCCATATTATCAAACTCAGCCGCCAGGTTCTCTGCACTGGCCTCCTCTGGGTCGTTCAGTGCTAGGTGCATATCGACCATGAACGTGGCCCGAATCTTGTCCTCAGAATCCCTCTTGACACCATCCAGTCTTCCCTCCTTCAGTTCCTTGATAATCCTCTGTGCCTCGCTTCCTGTCATGTCAGTGTCGCGCATGGTCATCGATAGCAGACCTTGGACGATGACCTCAGAGATACGGTACGGACGACTCAGGCTTTCGTAGCCGTATATGCAGAGCAGAAGGTACAGGCGCCATTCTGGGTCATCTGTGTCCCTCAACATGGCATTGGCGAGGTAGAGGGGCCCCGTGTGCCAGAGAATCGAATATGTGGATTCTACAAAGTGGCCGCGATAATCAGCAACGAGACGCTTAAGTTGGTCAACTGATGCGGCGTAGGCCGCATCCGGAGAGCTCTCTGAAGCCGAGAACGTCGTCAATCGTGCTCGTTGGTCTTCCGGCTTCCCAATAAATGGTCGAAAGATGTCGAGAATAGCGGAATGAAGCCATATGCTATACTTGGTTAGTAAAGACTTAAATTGAACTGGGTGGGGGACGCACTGAAGCACCGTAACATGATGGGACCGGCCTTCCCCTCGGAGTAGTGTAGGTGGAAGAGCCTCTGCTAAAGCGATAAGCTCACGAAATGTGTGTTCTGCGAAAGCCATTTTCAAGCCGGCAGGCGGGGGGTCATGGACGGGATTATAGATCCACGCGGCTCCGCGAATAATGCGCCAAAAGCGACACACTGCCGGGAAAACCACTTCCAAAAGGCCTTCGCCAGTAAAGTGCTCATCGGAAACTTCATCTTCCGGTTGCGCAAGTGGTGCTTCTCCTGGAATGGGAACCGTAGGAGTTGAGCTTGGGCTTTCAGAGCCTGGCTGCCGATAGAATAGCGATATAAGTCTAATAGGGACATACGTATGTACGTAAGCGTGGATTATTAAGAATATTATTGCGCCTTTCTACTCACACGTTCCAGTTAAAAGTCCCCCACGCTGCATAGGAGCTGGCCTTTACATCTTCTTCCGGCGTATTCTCGCCGGGCAATACGGCACCGACCTTCCCACCGTCGAAAAGCCCTAGATTCTCGCCGATTCTCATGGCTTGCGTTGCGTAGAAAAGAACCGAATGGTCCCTACCGTTTCCTATGAGCGACAAACTGAGTAAAATTGCACCTGCCATGGTTAAGCATGAGTCTTGTTCTCCCACCCAGAGTTTTTCAGCTACCTCCCTGAACTGAGTGGCATATCGGATGGCGTTCGCATCGACGGCGCTGTACATTAGCTGGAATCATTAGTACTCAGCAAAGCTCAGGCCCACCAGCGTTTCACCGTGTATTTACTCACACATCCTAAGTACATCAAAGCATGGAAGAGAAATCTCGAACAGAATCTAGCTTGGTGGTTAACTAGGTCGGTGATGAAAAGATCAGGGCTGAAGAGACCCAAAAGTGGGTGGTCCGTCGTGATGTAGAGAGAGAGGACTCTGGCAGCGAAGTCGTCAGTGACCGTGACATCGGTCCAGTATCCGACTTGCAGGTTGTGAAGTCGTTCATCACAGTATGCAGCCTCTTGTCTTGGACTTGCAGGAAGTTGAAACCGTCTGCTTGCCGAAGCGGCATGAAGAGCAGGTGGGTTCTCGTAAGCCTCCGCAGATGGCCGCACAGGGCGGAGAAGATCACTCTTAGCCAAGACAGAGGCATGGATCGGACGGGTGGGTGGGTACGCCTTGGAGTTTTTGTCCATCAACTCCAACTCCAGCATGTTTCGAACAGAGCTAGATCCTTGGGCACCTGGTTCTAGAGCTAAGGAGCCTATATCTCCACCGCGCTCTCCGAAAACAGATAAGGCCGATTCAACATCTCCTGTCTCTCGTAGAGCGTCTAGAAGGGCGGACGCTTGCTTCTCGGGCAGCATTTTTAGTAGTTCTAACACCTCTAGCGCTTCAGGCCCGGCTTTAACCTTATCAATATAGACACATATTGTAAAGCCTCGTTTGACGCAATTCGAGCACCTAGGCCGCGCACCATCGCACTGCACCGAGTCAATTATAAACTAGGAACTGAGAAAAGAAGCGAAAAGTGGCCAAAATGTGTCAAAATAGGAGTGCCAAACAGACACTTGCCTTGGTCTTGCGATTTCTGCATCTGGTACAAGCACCGGCCCGCAGCCGCCGGGGACCGGGCTTCCAGAATTCAGCTTCCTCATCATCGGAAGGTGGTAGAGGAACTAACGGAAGGATTGGTGGATATTTTCTCGGTTGCATAGTTCCGGAGCTCTCTAGTGGCTCAAGTGATTTATGGCAAGTTCGAAAAGCGACAGGAGACGTCACAGTGATGCTATGTACCTAATGAAGAGCACTGACCACTTGGTTTGCATTCTCCAACATTTTTTTTTAAAAATGCTCAATGTTCCTTTGGGGAGGCCGATGACGTATCTTTGTACCCGGCAGCCCGGTACTGTACTTCTGCGTGTGATAGTACCGCGCCGATAAATATCTCACGTGATGCTTCGACAGATGAGGCGCCACTGGTGCCGATCTCTTCATATTCGTAGGATAAGGGGCCAACTTGCTCCGACAGGACTGCTTCAGGACCTAGAATTCCATATGTCTGGTGAAACTTATCTTACATTACAACTAGTTATCTAGGTAGGTATGTGTATCTATAGGAAAGATTCAACACGACTTGAACCGCGAACGGCCTTACGGACGTCACATTCATCAACTGCCTTTGCCTTGTTCTTGTCTCCTTCGGAATATGACAGACCTTCTCCTTATCCACTATTAATACCTAGCTTCCCTTCTCGTTCATCTTAGACTTCGCCAGAAGTTCCTCAATCTGCCGAAGTCTGCACAGCCTGACTGGAGGTTTCAGTGTATCTGATCGTGACAGGGCTATCCGTTGTCATCGTTGTATCGGACGCCTGGGTGATTTCTTGGGGGCGAATAGAAGCGATGATCGTATCGATAGTGATTCTCGGGGGCACGCTGTCGACTTGCACCGAAGTCTGGTTGCTCGCGCTGACACCGCTGCTTTGGGCGATCTCAACAGCGACGTGTGTGATGATACCTTGCTCTGTCGACTGGGATGTAGTGGCGAGGTTGTTGATGATGGAGGATGTTAGGAAAGCCATAGCACTGTTGTTGAAGGCGGTGCCCGGCGTAGTCGACTCCATAATGTGCGAGGAGTTGCTGTCGAATGTATTTAAATGGACCTGTGGTGCTACTCCGAAGAGAGCTCCAATAGTCAACGCGTACAGGTTCTTCATGATGAACGATCCGGATAAAACGATTGCTTTGATGTGTAGGTTTGCTGGATTGCCCGAGATGAAGGGCTGGGAACCATTGGCCAATGTTTAAATCTTATGGAAATGTAATGGTCAAGAGATGTGTAACTTAAACAGCACGGGAGTGTGTCGTGGGATTTCCAAGGTTACGAATGTCGCCCTATAGTCCGACTGTGATAGTGCTAATCTACGGGGTAGGCGCATCTAAATATATATTCCCATCCGTTGAAGACAAACTTCATTCAAAATCAGTAATAATGTTAAAGCTCCTAAACTAAGATAACTTTAACCATGCTCGTGATTCTCACAAACGCTTATCGAGAAAGAAACTTAGAAAATCCTGTCTCAATGACCCGTACACGTGTCCATGACAAAGCCCAGCAGCCTAACACCAACCAAAAAGATATATTTGCGTAACTGGCGCTCCCTTCTCATGGCAGCCATTGGACCTCGAATGACTTGAAATCAACCTGAAGTGATTCCGTCGTGTTCTTTTCCGGGCGAGCTACCAGCGGACTAACATCCAGTACCCATTCTTCGCCATCAGCTTCGTCCTCATCGGCAAGTACCCAACAGATCTCACGCAGAGGGATCTTGTCAACCACATTGCCTTCCGTATCTTTCACTAACCGGTACACCCAGAGGCTCTTGCCATTCTCGTCACTCTCGCGTACAACCTCGATAGTGACGCCACCAACTGTACCGGGCTCCGGCTCACCCTCCGCCAATGTCAGGGGCGCGACACTCCAGTCGGCCCAGCGGTCGCACCCCACGGTGCTGAGCTGCGGCTTGCCGAAGTAGAATTCGACGCCGGTCTTGATCCACTTCTCGGGCGGGGTCGTAGTAGATGACTTGTGCCTAGGCACGAGTACTAGGCCTGCTTGGTCATACCGCTCCGTCCAGTCCGCCCAGAAAGTGACACGAGCCGACTGGAACTTTTTCAGAAGGCCTGAAGACGTGTGTGAGATAGGCACTGGTTGAGATTAGCAGGTTCCAGGATTGCGTGAATGAAGGGGTATATTGGCTTAACGCAAGAGGGGAAATAGCAGCGAGCATACCATTCCAGACATCCGTGGACGGAGGCTTTCTCCAGATATCTGTTCCCGATAGTGCTTGAAGAGTGAAAGCTAGTTTAGTGATATTATTCATCATCATGTCGGGCGCTTAAGTCAATGTAGGATGTCTGAGAGTTCGCTCGGAGTTAGTAAACACTTGTTTACACAAGCACTCTCCAATACCGGCGGGGAGCGAATTACCCCAGGTTTATATAGACTTCCTGGGGCTGAAAGGCACGCCATGTTCTTGCATTCAGGGGTCATTTACCGACGATGGCCCGGCGGCCCTATGCTAGCCAAGACCTCAATATACGGAACTGCCAAGTTCGTATAGTATTTGTCATCTATACCAAGTTAAATTGAGGGCATAGTTGGATAGGGTATTCAGTCACACTGTCTGGTTACACTGAGCCAGTCTCGTTATGAATATGCAGTCCCAGCTTCGAGGAGTCGATTGAGTAAACATCATGTCGGAGTTTCCAAAAAGAGGGGAAAGCGACATCGATAACTTCGACCAGCCTCCCCCTTAGGAATGCGGAGATGCCTATTTTTGGGTCTCCGCTGGGATTACTCAGCTTCTGAACATCATATTTACAAGACTCTAGACGAGATAAGGGGCTATGTAGTAAAACTCTATCTACTTTGAGTTAACCAACGGAGAGCTTGAACATTTGAGTGATCTCGGATTTAATATATAAGTTATAGTGGCATATCATGCTTAGATCTTATGTCCTCTCTAGAAAGGTTACTATTAGATGCCCAATCACCACATACGGACTGAGTCTGATTTAGCCCCTTATCAACCCCTTCTCTGCCTTCTTATTTTATTTCTTCTCTTAGTATTCTCGCTTGAGACAATGAAGAAAGAAACATCGCGCCTAGAAACTATGGCTACCTAGGTAGTCAATAGGCTGTAGATGAGACTTTAGAATCGCATAATAAAATTCAACATGGATCCTAAAAATTTCGATCTTATATCTTTATAGCTCTTTGATTTCAAGGGTATCGGTCTTAAAGATCTCATTCTTACGGATGTAGTTTTAGCGATAATCTATAGAATATATTCATGCTACGATACGTGTACTCGAAGGCCTGATGATGTGAAATTTTGCACGGCCGATGAGACAATAGGCAATATATCCGTGAGTACGGGCAGTGAGCAAAATAGCTTAATACCCGCTGGTAACTATGGTGTTGGTGCTTGCCTGCTAGAGCCACAACAGTTACTGACTCGTAGGTAATGCGCTTAAGGAGGTTGTCGTCGCTATTCGTTCACTCTCTTCCTTCCGGAACCACGGCCAGGCTACTCAGAGGCAGTTACAGTAATATGATGGGGCGTGTGGCTTCCTTTGGTGATGGTATAGTGGATATTTGCGATACGTTGGATTATTCACTTGGAGCCTAGTAAGCACTTGGCCCCATGCCATCCTACAAACATCATCGTACACCTTGCCGTCGATGTCAGAAGGAAGTACTCTTGTACCTCCTTCCCTCAGAGGGCATCACCTGCCACTGAAATATCGAATCGCATCATCGTATGTCCTAGTACCTGGCAGTTACATAGGTCACTACTGGGGTATCAAGGAAGCAGGGAGCGCATGGTGCTCTTAATGATCCTGAATCATAATTAAAACGTCCACATACTATTCACTTCCAAATTCCTACTCCCAAAAACTATTCAACCTTACCCTTCACCCATGGAAAAAAAGACCATCTAGCTACACTCTACACAACACCTCTGACAATCCAACACTACTGATTCTCTACAAATGGACGAAAATCTTCCGTCAGCATGCTCGTATATGACACACTCTAATCCACCTCTTCATACATCCTCTAATTCACCTAACCTACCTCCTAACCTAAACTCTAAACCCATTCGCTCTATCCTTCATCGCCTCTCTCCATACAGCATCTCATGCAATTTGCCGCAGAGCTGGCAACGTGATATTGCCGCCTATTGCAGAGGCTACCATTCACTCATCACCAAGCATATACGAGCTGAGCGCAAAAGAAGGCATCTAGCTAAATAAAGGATTGCGAAGATCCGCAGCATGGCCGATGCCTGCCGTAACTTCGGAGCTCGCTGCTCTTCATCGCGGTGCCCACGGCTCCCGAATGGGAGGAATCGGTGGCACCATCGACACCACCGAAGATGGTGCCTTTTCTATCGTATCGTGGAAACATCATCTACTATTCAGCTCGGGTCTTCCGACGTATAGCATTACATATCAATAGTGCATGCGAGTTAAGACACCTCTAGCAGCTGGATGCCTTTACTAACTCCACCGAATACGATCGGACAACGCATCGCATAAGTCGATCATCTCCTCGACTTTGGATCGTCCGAGACTAAGGAAAGCATTGAAACCAAATACACCAAGGAACCGCCAGATCGAGCGACCGGCATACCTACATGTCGATGAGAGCTACGAAGTTTTGCGTACAACCGCGCCGATATATCACCATCGCGGCGATTCTGAGAGATAGAGGAACAGCGGCATAACACTACCGTACTAGAAGCCAACACTCTAAAACAACTACTCTAAAGCAACAACAGCAACAACAGTAACAACTCTAAAGCAACACCTCTAAAGCAACTACCCTGGGCACGATGACTACCCCAGTCTCTATACGGCCACAGCCGAAGCCATAACGGCGAGGGTTCCGTCTTTGTCTCTTAAGTATCTCACAGAGAATGTGGATCTATAATCCTTTAAGCTTTACCTTGAGCGAAAAGCTGGACAATGTCGAATCCCGAAAACCGAAGGAAAATGGCCGAAGCGATGCCTTATCCCCCTCAGACGTTCCTCTATTATACCTACAACATCTAATTACATTACTCTATTAGTCATACATGGCTATCAAACTGCGCTTTCGATAGCCTGTATCCCATCTTCGAATCGGGGGAGACTCCGACGGGCAGAAGTAATGTGGAAACCGACGCGCGAACCGGCATAGACGGAAGTAGCCGTCGCGTTGACCCAACGCAATCAACGAGCCATATTGGGGCCCCGACGTTAATATTGAGTCCAATAAGCCCTCGCCATCTGATGGGTGGCAGTATCACGAGCTTCCGGACTTCACCAAGAAAATCGACTGTAATTAAAGATGAAGTAAACTTCACTACAAATCTCTAATCCCATTGGTTAACAAATAGCGAAAGCTACTCTATCCTGACGGAAAAGGTCGGTCAACCGAGGCCGCATCCTACGAAATTATTTCGCCGATATCCCTCGCCTCGATCTGCTTATTGGGAAACGACACTTGAAGAAGCACCGCTTTGCCCTGACTTGCCGGTGTATCCGACTGGAGACTTTAGGTTGAGCCCTAAGGATAACACTAACAGTGTCGCTGGCTTGCGGCCGGACGACATCTGGCCGACTTTCTCTAAGAATCAAGGGGCCGCGTTTACCTCATCTGCCCCGAAGACGCCGTGCACAAGGGGGTGAAGGCTAAGGACCTTCTACCGGGTTAAAAGCGCCTCCCCTTTCACAGCAGCGAATTAATAGCTAGCTGGCGAATACTGGTGGTATCCACTATCTCGACACCACCTCGACTTCGCTTCTTCAGAGGATTTCTCCGGTACTGCACGATATCACATTCGACGGCATACAGTCGAACTAAAGATTACTCTAAAGGCTGCAGCTTCTTGCCCGGCTAATTCCGGTATAATTTTACTTTATATCCCACGAATCCACCGTCGGTGGAAAAAGAAGCCGACGACGGGGAAAAGTCCAAGACCCTAGTGGTATAAGTCATACTTACAATCGACTCTAAGTCGTCAACGTCAAGTTCGCCGCAGTTGAGATAGCAGCGGCTTACAGAGGGTCGAATATTGGACAGGCTGGCTCTCACGAATACAATCCATACATATTTGGCCACTGGAACAGAGGCTCTAGTCTTCTAATAGGGGGGGCATTATAGGAGAAAATCTTGAAATACCCTAAAGCGACAACCCCGCTGGTGATGTGCCAGGCACAGATCGCCGACATTCCTGTTCTTTCTAATAGCACACCTTAGACAGGCATCATTGCTGTCGTCTGGTTATTTATTTCGAACACACCGGTATCACATGGGATGTTACCGAGTGGCTCGAAGCCCAGCTGGTCCCACAGCATGGATTCGCAACCATATGCTGCCGCTGCTGCCGGACAGACCTTGCCGGCTGTCCTATCTACCCTTGGACCTTCCTGACGATCGGCAACCCGAATGATCACGTCGCAGAGCGACTCTATATATCACGACTCCCTCATTGCGAGGAATATTTAATAGGGAAGGAAAGACCCCTGGAGATTCTCGAACAAGTCTCTCCGCAATATGGATTGCTGAAGTTCCTTGCTGTATGCTCGTCTGGCACGGCTGTTTCGATGCTAGGATGACGTTCCAAGTCAAAACAGTACTCTAAAGTTCACCAATACTACGAACTATGGTCCATAGTGTGACCATTTACTCAACCCTATCGCGTCTCTTACACTCTAAGCGAGGGTCTCCAATCGCAGCAGGCCAAGGACGACAATTGGTCAATGAGCCTAGGCCTTATGGCTCGGCTCATTCACCCTCCCTTCGGCCACTTCGAAGTAGAAACAAGCGTTCGACGAGAAATCCAGTACCATATTGCATTTCGATGCCCACGCTAGTATTCTATCTTACAAGAAGAATGTAGTTGTTGGAGATATATACGAGTATATCTTGCTCACTGGTGTGGGTGCCTGATTCGGCCCATCCACTTCCTGCCGGATAAGCAGGGCGCTTACATCGGAACTATCACCCATATCCATGGGAGCGACGAAACCCAGGATGGGTATGACGGCTTGGGCAAGTTATACGAGAAAGCTGCAGGTGTTGCGGATAGATATACGAGTACATCCTGCCCACTACAGTGGTTCCACGGATTTTGTTGGCACCACGTTCTGTAATAGGCGCAGCAATATGATCTGCAACAGCCAATTCCACCTCCCAGCAGGTTACGCAGCTAGACCTACAAAGGCACGGGGCTAGGAATGCTGGTAAGTAATGCGAAATGTCGCTTGCTACGGATATATTGTACTAACTATTATAGGCTTCCGAGTTGATGGCGGCGTTGGGGTTGGTTGCCAATACTGGCTCCCGGGCCAACAGTTTGTCTCCCACTTTGATGTGGCGCCGACTGCTGGATGCGACGTGATGATGGCGACTGAGAAGGAGCTTCGTCAACATTTCAGCTTGGCTCACGCATCCGAGCAGCTGTCACAGACGGCATACGGGTGTTGCTGGCCGTACCCATGGAACGGGGTGCGGGAAGGTGTTTGACTCTGCCCTTCGCTGCTCGACCTTCCATATCTGTACAACGAGAACAGGTGGCACGAGTGACGACGGATATCAAAAACACATATTTCTCTTGTTATGGATGGAATGTCTTATGGAATCCCGTGTGTGAGGTGGCCTGGCTACGAGAAATGGCAAAGAGGACACACTCGAAGAATTCTCTACAACACACAAATATCTTACTCTAACTTCACGAGGGGATACTGCTGAAATGAGTGATCAAGGGACTGCTTTCAGGTACACTACATGAGGACATGGCTAGAATATGTATATAAGACAGGTGCTCTCCCTCTATTCATACAGCTAGATGATCAAGTCAATATACACAACATCAGCTCATATACCGTATCTTTAAGCAGATACTTACATGATACGACTTTTGACCTTACGGCGTCACGTCTTCGGCATGAAGCCTACGAACCATAATGGAACCCGGCAGCACTTCTTGCATTGGCGGTATTAGCGGAGAAACAGCTTTCACTCTCCCATACCTAGTGTCCAGAGAATTATATTTGCCGCTAAATTGACGCCCCGTACGCTATAGCTAAGCGATAAGAGCACTTAACAAACTCTATACACCAACATAGATGTACGTATAGTCTTTTCACGTCTCGGGCGTTGACAATGTGGTTATTATCATTATCGTCCAGGCATTACACTCAGATCCTAAGGGGGAGGTTGCTATTCTCTGTATTTAAACGAGGAGGATCTCCCACTCATTTACATAGTAGAAAGACATGAGTAACTCCAATCACCAGTACATTTTCCGCATGTCTTAACTCTTAGCTCTTCTTCCACATACAACGGGGTACTAGTAATAGGTGTGCACCGTGAGGGCCGGGCCGAAATATGAGGTTGTGTAGAAACTAAATCAAAATAAAATAAAATCATAAAGGTTATACTGAGTATATTAGTCTGGTGGCAGGTTTTCTTACAATAACCTTGGAAGTTAACGGCTAATCCTGAATGAAACTACTACCAAGAATCGTCATAATTCTCAGTCGGGGTACCGGTCCCATCCCGCTTTAAGTGGGCCTTTCCGCATGTTTAACCCCAAAGCCGGCACAGAAAGATCAGCCAATCAAGGGCTGGGTTGACTGCCAATTGCGGTAATGTATGTCTTAGATTACGCAGGAGTACTTTCCATACTCTACCATTTCTTAGGTACCTAGTAGTCAATGAAGATGTACCGCTTCTCTACTATGAATAGAGATTGGCTCCTTAAGTTTGATGGCAAAGGCTACATGTGTTCTCGTTATAGTAGGAGGGAAACGCTTTTCGTAGGGAAAATGTGTCAGGAATGTCTATCTAACGCAAATATTCATTCTTCAGTAGCTGAGGGAACTCACGTTGAATTGATAGCTATCATGGCCTTCAAGAGAGAAGATCAGCGTTTTCGCTACCAATGATCGCTCTCGTACTTGACCTACCTAGAGGAAAATAGGATAAAACTAACATAAGCAAGATCTTCATTACATATTGAAGCAAATTGGCATACAGTAATACTGAATCATATCTATCTGTGCAATAGAGATTCCACTCCGTATACTTGACCGGCGCCTGGAGAATACGCCCCACACCGAACTTGCCCTCACTCGCGAACGGCCCTTTAATGCCGCTCTTCTCACATGCAATCTTCATCTAAGTATCCCATGTTTCCCTTCATATTGTGTAGAGTCAGGTTCCTAGCAACTATAGCTAAACTAGATACCCAAGCCAGGCTTGAGGAGGGTAAGCAGGTATAGATATTAAGGAAGAGGTAGAAAATCCCTGGCGGCGCATTTGCTTTTGCCATATAACATGTAGTGTGTTAATACGGGCCCATATACCGCTTCTTCTAACCATTCGCCGTTCAACCGGGTCAAGCATTTTTCGCGTCCGACTCCCAGAAGAGGTCCACCCACCCACCTTATCAACGCCACTCTGTGTATCCTACATCGCACCTTTTCGGCCCGCTCCATTCAGACCTAGCCACTACCAACGGCACCGAGTGCGAGCCCCGTAACCGCCGCGGCGAGTACCCAGACACTACTCCAAGCTGCAGCGCCGGGAGTCTCGACCCCTTCCAGCGTGAAGCGCGCCTGGAGAAACGTATCGGCGCCAGTAAGTAGCATAAGCAACGCAGTGCGCTGAATCACGACCTTGGTCTGCTCGGTCCAGCCCCAAGCATTCCAGCGCAACGTCTCGCCCAGACTCGCGTTAACCGGGTCAAAGTATTCCTTCTTCCTCCTCACGTCGGCCGCCGCTTCGGCGGGTGTAAAGATAAAAGCGCGCGCCGCGAAGCCGAGCACCAGAGTCACAGGTAGGAGACCGACGTACGTGGCCTGGTGCGCGGAGGTGATGGAGGGTAGTCTAGTGAAGTATGTGACTAGGTACGAGGGGAGATACGTCACGTATGCGAAGAACAGCGTCACGCTGTAGATAGCACCCGCAAGCAGAGTGGTCAGAAGAGCGATGGGACGATCCGTGATGATGTCTGCATTTGGCACGTGGGCCGGGTCGGCGTGCGCTACGGATAGCGGACGCAGGAGGCGAAAGGGGATATACGTTGCTAGGGTCTCGATGGTGATTGAGAGGAGGAGTGCGCTAGGAGGGACCTCGTAGAAGGCGAATAGCAGGTAGAGCTGTGATTGTTGTCAGTGCCATAGCTTCGTCCAGAAAAATCGTCTGAAGCTTGATTATTTTGCGAGTGAATACTTAGATGAATTCTACTTACAAGAGGGCCATGGGATAAGAGGTTCAGCGCCGTGATATCGTAGCCGTCGTAGTTACCGAACCATCCCAACGCAAGCTCGAATCTGCGGAAATTGTCAGAATTACGTCACGAGCCAGCCACTTTGGGAGTCTCACGCGCATGCGCAAGCCCGAACATTAATTAAGAGCAACAAGAACCAGGTACTCACACTCGCCATCCCATAACAATTCCAGAATCAGACCAGGTACTCAGAATTCTGGCGTAGGGCGCCACCGGGCCCTTCGTGTAGGTCCATGAGAGTGAATAACCCAGGGTCGTGAGCGACAAGCTCAGCAGGGCGATTAATGGGAACTGAATCAGTTGCGGGAGTTTAGACGACACGCCACTAGATCGAGCGCCGTCGCGCTTCGAGGGCGACACCGCCGGGCCTTCGATTTTGGTGATGGCGACAACGGTTGGTGTATTAGCTTCGCCATTCTCGCCATTCTCTTCCGCGCGTGTCTGTTTCCTGGTTCGCATTTTGCTAGTAACTAGGCGGCTGTCGAATGACCCGAAAACATAAAAACGAACACTCAATCTACTATACTGGAGGAGAAAGTATCAATATATTTTACGCAAGATTGAACCTGATGCGCTCGCGTGTCAAGGGTAGCTGGTGATAAACTGATCCGATTGTTTTTATTAGGAAATAGGGAAGTAGGTTGGGTAAAGGTCGTAAGATAGCTAGAGGTACGAAATAAGCTTAAGAAAAGCTCTAGCTATGATCGAATTACTTGCTGGCGGGGGATCGGTGCCCAGTGGAGTTCCAGCTGCTCAATTTAAGTGTGGGGAAAAACCTCCAGGGCTATGTGTAACATTGAAAGTTGAGTGGTGAAAGTACGGAGGTACCTACTGTAGAACCAGTGACGTCTCCGAGTCGTCCATCTCTCAGTCTCTCGAGCCTCCTTACAAACGGAACCAAACGAAAACCCCACTACTGCCTGGCTGATCGACAACAAACCTCGCTTCACAAAAGGAGCCCGGGTCCATGATCCTCGATCTCTAGTCTTTTCGTATTTTCCCTTCTTCTTAATTCTTATTCGTTTTGTGTGACCTTTGTCATTCCCCAATTTCAACTCCGCTCTCCCCTGAATTTCTCGCCAGTTCGGTTTCGAGAGCTGTGTTGCGTTCCAAGCTCTGTAACCACATATAACAACATGCATTCACATGCAGATCGTCAAGATCATTGGCATCATGACTCCGCAGTTGTTCTTATACCTAATACCTATTGAGCCAGTCTGGTTAAAGCAAAGTCTTGGCACCCTCCCGACTTTCACGATTTCCCATCGAATAGACAGCTCTGTCATCAGTTAGCGTTCAAACGCATAGTTGAACATCTCCCAGTAGGTCAACACATCTTCATCTTAATCGGTTTTCATTCATAAAGAACAAATGGGTGTTCTTTAGTCCTATTATCGGACGTCACACTCTCCGCCTGATGAAAAAACTACCCTATCCCCTAGAGTTTCGACTTGTTGGGTGTTTGCTCGACGCTTCCTCCGATCCTCACTTTAACCTCTTGGAGAGTGCTCCGGGGCAATTTTCCCCCTTGGGTCCTCCATTCTTCGGTGATGAGGATTCGGCCGCGGAGCGAACCACCTCGTTTACAGAAATTGATATACGTAACAAAGGAAATAGTAGAGCTATGAATCGTTTCATGTCGTCTCGAAAGTGAGCGATCCCGAGTTTAATCCTCCATACGGCCAAACATCATGTCATCGTCCTCCTCGCTGCTACGTGCCCTAGAGCGTCGATCGCCCTCGTCCTCGTCCATAATGCTACTTTCGCTATCTTCCATCTTTACATCCGCGGCGTGTCGGATTTCACCTCGGGTGAAGCTTTCTGGCATTTGTCCGGAAGGGAAGCTGTTTATAAAACTTGTGCTGGCGAAGGCTGCGTGGTCGAGGTATTGGGCCGGTAGCGGTGGTACGGGAGGGGCATCTTCCGGAAGCCTCGCATCCCGGGCCCCTCCATTGCTACCAATACTACAGCTGAGCAGCTCGACGGCTGCGGCGAGATCACGATCATCCTGACCTGTGCTATTCATTCCTGAGGAGGGTGGCCTCCGGTCCGAGCTTGTATGCCTAACATGACCGAATCCATTTCCATTTGGCAGGCTGCCTGGGAAGAATGACCCCGATACCGCCGATTGGTAGGATCGCGAATAGGCACTTCCGTTGCTACTCCTCTTCGGTGCTGTGCGATAAGCGAGTGTGTTGGTCATACCAAAAGCATCCAGCTGCGGCGGAGGAGTGGTGTCGGCCGAACTGCGGCCTTCATGAACTTCCGAGTATCCGGAGGCAGTGGGAGAAGCCGATTCGGGGTCGCTCGTAAAGTCTTTGGCAGAGTCTGGGGGCGTGGTCGCATCGTTGGTATTCATGGCTACGAGCACCGAGGCCGCTTCGAGCAGTTGAACTTGTTGGTGCTTGGATATAAGCAGCTTGGACGTGAGAGACCACTCGGGAGTATGTTCCCACCTGGCAAGCAATTCGTCAACAAAGGCTCACGTTCAATTACCCGGGGTATGGAAATCTCGGCCGGTCCATCCTCGAGTCCAAGCCAGGGAGATGGGTACGACATCCTCATCCACTGGCTTGGGCAAGTGAATGCACGAGAGAGGCAGTGGGCAAGAAAATGGGCACCAACAAATGCTTTGTCAAGCAGCTGCTATGCTTGTATCCTTTCCCGCACTTGTCGCAGCGGAGTTCGGCCCTGTTGCTCTTCTTTCCCTCCTTGGTCAAGGGCTGGCCGTCGCTCGCCCGGCGGATGCGAGTTTTCTGGAGTCCCGCGTCCCCTTCGTCGGCAGACATATCATTCGAGTCATCGTCAATGGCATTTTCCGCACCTTCTGGCTTCATATTCATCGAGAACCTGTGTGTTGGCAAACTCGCGGGTGGGGAGGGCAGGCTGCCTACGATGGCGGATCGGGCGGTGGTCGACTTGGACATGGTGCCACGGCGGGAATTGACAGCAATAGGTAGGGGACCAACCTTATCGCCAGCCTCTTCAAGAGCGGCCGCGACGGCCGCGACGTTAGCGGCTGTGTTGATGGTCATACTCTTTCGACGTGTTACGCGGTGGGTGGCATTGAGGACGCCGGACAAAGTGGAGTAAGAGTGGGAATTATTGCGCGAATGGGACATTGGTCTCGCGGCGCCCAAGGAAGACGCCGATCCCGAGGAGATAGATTGACGGTGTTGGGTCAATGGCCTCGTTGACGTCTGCGTTTCCTGTCGCGATAGACGTGAGTGATCAGCATGGCTACTCTATCGCTGGAATCGAGCTGAGCGGGAACGGCAGGGTAAGGTAAGATAGGTGAGTAGTGCAACTTGTTCGCTCGTTACCTTGGAAGAGGCCATTGCCGAACACGTAAATAACAGGACGACAAAATATTCGCTCTGCAAACAAGTATTTTTTTTCTCTTTGCTATAGCTCGTCGTGTCTCACTTGGTCGTTGAAGATTACTACAAAATCGGGCAAGATAAAGAGGAAGCAAAAAGCAAAGCAAAGAGATATTCGTCGGCAATGGTGGGTGGATTATGCTATGTATTGGTCAGGGCCTGCGTTGGTGGTGGAGGGCGGACGTTGGGAAAAGAAAAGCCGTCCGATGGTTATAATAATAATAATTTTTATTCTTTAACCCTTGGGAATTGAGGACTGGCAAGAACAAAGGTCAGTTCATTGCACAAAAAAACAAAAATAATTTTTATGGATTCAAGTACGAATAGCTACCGGTATGTACGTTTAGGCAGGTACGAAAAGTATAGGTAGAATCCATAGAGTACGTACCTAAGAGACCTAACATCGAATACATCGGTTCCTCGTCAGGTGGATAGGCCGACCTGAATAATATTGGCAATGGCTTGACTGCGCCTTCTTTTAGCTTACTTGTTACCTTTCTTACCTCCAGATGTCTGGGGCTACTCTACTTTCTTGCGGGCCTTATGCTCTCCAATTCAATGTTCCTTCCAGATGTCCTAGTCCTTGGAAGTACTTAACCAGATTGTATCAGTGTATCATGGTGTGCAGTACCCTGAAGCTGCTAGGCTACTACGTTATATTAGGAAAAGCATAAAAAAAAGAGAGAGCATGTGGTTCGTTCAAGTGAGTGGTGTGGTGTATGGTATATGGTGGTCATTCTTTAGGTCCCTCTATCCCTCCTCCCTCTTTTCCCCCTCCCCCATTGATTTGCCCCCCATCTTTTTACTTCTCCCCCCCGTCCTATCGTCTAAGTGGAATCCACCGGAGCGTATTTGGAAGATTATTTATCTACTAGCGCATACCTAGATACAACGCACGCGCTGGATGTTAAGTTAGCGTGGCCCCTGTACATAGTATGGATCTTTTCAATCCATTGATGGTTATGTAGGTACACACTACCAGTCTACATACATGTGGACAAAATGCGGGCAATGTCACAGTAATTGGAGCTAGGTGGACAAGCTTGAATCCGTTCCAGGTCCGTCCAGGTCAGGGTTCGTCAGGCACAACTTCAAACTTGGAACAGCCGAAGCAGCATAAAAAAAACGTGTACAGGCACAAACTTGGTTGTCGATTCTTTTCTGAGTCGGGGCTAGCAATCATTGGATACGAGGGCACTGGGAATTCAAGATGCCCCATACGGGACGTGATGACTAAGATCAAAGGCGGATGATAATTGCATCTGAGCTGGAAGCTGGAAGCTGAAAACTTGTCAAAAATCATGCAATCAGGTTTGTATCCATGGGTTAAGAAAAACAGTAGGACCAGGTGTAGAAAAGGAGATACCATAACTTGGCAAAGTGCAATTGGGGAATCCTTTATGAATATTACGTGTATAGTTGTGAGTGAGTACGGTATGAGTTGTATAAATACATGATTCGGTTGTATTCTGCCTATGCGATGAACAGCATAAAGTTGAGACTATTCAGATATGTAATAATAATACTTGACTGACCGTATCGGGTCACAGTGTCCAGAATCACATATGAATCAATAAGGGAATAGCCGATCCAGAGAGGTAGCCAATATCAGACATATCTATCCGCTTCGGTGAGTAAGATGAAGGAGCAATTCAGATGCCTACGCGTTCCTATCGCACGTGTCTGGCCTGAGTGGAAGCTTGACCTGCTCCGAGGTATGTGACAGTAGATAGCGGAGCTGGACAATGCTGGACAAGTAATTCCTAGATTCGAGCTTCCATCGGCGTCTCAAGAAAAAAGAAAGGTCGAGTTGGAGACAAGTCCAAGACGAGCTACCTGTTTCGTAGCTGTGGTATTACCTTGGGAATTTCCCGCTCCTTTGATATCGAAACTGCGATATACGCAAGTCCGTATATAGAAGCTACATGTACCTATTATACAACGACAAGAGCAGTCCAAGGTGCGTATCTATCTCAATTGACAAGTGGCAGTATAACGTGGCACATCATAAATCATAATCATAGATATTTGAATATTATTCGCGAATAACTCTATTGAGGAAGCGCTCGCACGTTCTGCACTAGATATCTAATGCCTCCATACCAAATCATCGTTCGCTCCCCGAATTAGATAATGAGCATTCGAATGGTCAAGTATTACACCAACACCCCTTCCCCTTACCATGGTTGGGTCCGACGAGGGTGTACGTGTACCGAAAGGATGAGGGGAACAAGGGGTAGCCCAAATATGCAGAACAGTGGTTTTACCAGTGAAATACTGTATGACAATACCGTAGGCTTCATCCGTATACTGTGCCAAAGTCGTAATGAAATACCGTTATTACCTGGATGTTTCCATAAGCAATATAGAAGGTAACATAAAGGAGAAAACAGCATAATCGAGCGTATTGATGTCTCTATTCACTTCTACTGACTTGCTACCGTTGGCTCTTTACCTTCAAAACGTGGAACAATCAAATGACGACTCGGGTTAGTAACAACCTTGTGACCGGGCCGGGTCTATAAATTGACTAAGGACCATCGATTTCGACCCCGGACTGCGCGGATCAACGCTACGATCGTAAGCGCGTCACCTGGCGGGTAGGGTTCACCCCTGACGCCTCTTAGCACCGAGCTGCTAAGAATATCTGGTTGTTTACGCGGTATTTTGTACTATCTAGCCATCTGGTTTCAGAGAATCCTTTTCTTACATTTCTGGCCCTTTCGGACGAGTCCCACCACCACCTTACTTATCCGTTGTGACTAATGTGCGTCGTATGAAAGGAATGAAAGCACAGCCGTATATGATCGACAGAAGCTTAAGATGCAGCTCCGAGAGCTTTAAGGAATTATTGAAGTTGGTGGGAGGGGTTAGCATGAGGGAGAACCAGTGGAGAATAACTTGCATGTAAGTAATCCTGGCGTCCATGGAGCTTAATGCAGCTGATTTGCGCCTAGGTGCATGAGGGGGCACAGTATTGGTTTTTGAAACACTGTAGTGTTCAGTTTTCAGCCGTAACATGCCCGTATGTGCTGTTTCTGGTCGGATCCCCCGAATCTTTTTTCTAACCGCATTGCTAGAAGAACAATAAGACCATATCTAGCCGTAAACACCTTATCCAGTGCCCACTGCTTGAAAAGAAAGACGAGCCGACCGGTTTGCCCTGGTCACGAACCCGGCCGCCGTGGTAACACCGGATCAATTGATAGCTACAATACGTTGAATGGTTACGTTTCTCAACGAAAAATCCACGAGATCAGCAGGCCACTTGGACTTTTCCGGATGCAGGTACTTTCCCGCATGAGCTCCCATTTGTGCTAGTAGGTGGTAGAAGTTGGAGAAGTCACTAGATTCACACCTCAACTTTTCCATCGCTCGATCCAGCCAGGCATGTTTCATTGGATGTCCAGGGAAAGGTAGGTTACGATGTGTAGGTGCTGTGCTACATACACGCGCACCCGGATTGGGGTATCGAGAAAAGCCACCCCCTCTTCTATTCTACTGTACCTTATGCAAGCGATAGCTCTTGTCAAATCAGCTTTCTATCAAATTTACCCAAGCTCTTCCACGGGTTTCGAACATGGTCGTCGAATAAGACATTGCTGAGCGATTGAGCAATATTGTCCACAAGGATGATGCAAGGGAGAATGCTCCGAGTTCTCACGAAAGGACTGACCTCGATTTCCGTGTCATGCGCCTTGGAAGTCCGGCAGCATTCCATGTCCAAGTCTTTGAACGATATCTCTACAGAGGCGGGCCAAGGAATCGGATGGTCTAGACCACCACGGACTTATGCTCGACATATGTACATGTATGTTCACGATTTCTGAAATGTTTGTCGTTTCCTCTCTGCTATGTACGTAGATGAAGGTTCGTCTCCTCCTTCCCAAGTAAAATATAGCGTCCGCCACCGCGATAGACGTCCGAATCCAACCTGCCGACGCGGGTCTAAAAATTCAGCTATTTACTCATCTTGCCACGAACTAAGGGTTTAAAGGGTATTAGGTATTATTGTTATGGGATCACGGGATAAGAAATCGGCATTGTCACTAATTTTCCCCGTTATATGGCCCGACTCTTGTGATTCGTTGTCTTCCATTCATTACCTGTCCACGATAATCTCGTCATTGGCGAATAAGACGCTACTCCTCTAGACCTCTGATAAGCCGGGGTCGTTCGCTGCCAAGACCACAGTTCCTTTGCCTGACTTGGAACATATATCTTCTCAAGGTTTATATATTCATATATTTTCAGTAAGTCTAACGGCACAGATGAATTTTGCTAACGGCATAGATGTTTCACTTTTTTCATGACTTAGCGTTGCGCATTAACTGATAAAATTAATTATGATGTTGGGCATTAATTTAATTAGGCTTTAATTATATATTTTTTTGATTTTTTCGAATTTTTCATTAACGTTTAAAATTCTTTACTTTTTAACAAAAATTACGCGTAATGCGTTTTTTGGATAGCTTAAGTTTTACTTAATTTACTTTTAATTAATCTTTAACCTTAGAACTTTTCTATTAATTTAATATACCCTTTTAGGTTATTAATTATAACAAATTTATATATTTAAAATTTAAAGAATTTTAAGGAATTATATGATTATTCTTTTAATTCTATGTTCCTTATTTATTTAAAATTTAAAAAGTTTCGAAAAATTATATGATTATTTTTTTAATTTTATCTTTTTTTATTTCGTTAATTACTTTTTTATATCCTTATTTTTTATTTATTATAAGTATTTAATATTTAATATATTATTAATTTCATTATAAAAATTATTATTTAATATTTTATAATTATAGAAGTTATTATTTATTTATTTTTAATTATTAATAGGATTTTAACTTTAATTATTAATAACTTTTTTTTTAAACTTATTATTTAATATTTTATAACTATAGATATTATTACTTATTTATTTTTAATTAATGGTAAGGTTTTAACTTTAATCATTAACAATTTTTAAAAATTATTTAATAATGTTTTCTAACCAAGCAAATTATTATATTTAAAAAATCTTCATTTTTAAAAACTTTTTTTCAAATTATTTTACTAATATTTTTATCATTTTCAATATTTTAAAACTTTAAAAATTATTTTTTTTTCTTTTAATTTATAATAATAAATTAATAAAATAATTTGTTGCAGGCATTCCTGTAATATAAAGAATGAAGCTTATATTATTTAAGTTAAATATGGCCTTACAGTGTAGCTATATATATGGTTAAATGCTTTATACGCACAAACCGCATGGTTTATACGTAACATACCCTTTTAAACACACCTACAAATAAAACTATCGTAACTATCATTACTTTAATTATATATAATTTAGTTTTTTCTTCCTTAATATTAATTAAGTTATTTTTTTCATGGACATATTATAAGTTTTAATAACCTTAAAAAATTCGAATGTAGTATTTTTTTTAGTGGTTTTATTAATCCGTTTGCTAACATTTAATTCGTTCTTACATATTAAATATTAAATTCTCCCTTCATTATACAATCTATGATCTACTTAAATCTGGTATTAATATATTTTATTTTTATTAAATTTAAGAGATTTATAATTCGTATAATTACATTTATAAAGTTAGATATAATAATAATTAGTTTTAATTATTTAAAACTTAATTTTTTAAGAATATTTGTAATTTATATTATATTTAATGCCGTTAGAATGATGTTAATAAACTTTGCTTTTATATTACTTAGAATAATTAGTGTTTATTTTTTAATATTTCATAGTATCGATGCTTTTACAAATATACAAATATATGCTCCTATTAATTTTCTTAATCTTAAATAATTTACAAAAATCGTATCTACCTAAATGATAAGTTTCAAGTTTTTAATATTATATATTCCTCCTAGAAATATTCCAAAATTTCTTGTTGTTTTTAAGTATTTTCATAAATATTTTATAAGTTTTATATATATTTTTTCTGGTTTTATATTTGCTTCCAAAAATGCGGATACAATTTTATTAATATCTGGTTTTATGTTTATAACTAGTTAGTTAAATGATCCTATTTTCTTTATATAATCCTTCCTTTTTAATTTTGATATTAATTTTCATATTATCGATATAATTAGATCTAGTTTTTAAAAAATATATATAATTTTTCTTAACTAAACTTCATACTTTTCCAATATCTTTTTAATGAATTCGGCTTAATTTAAAAAGATTTATCATTTCTCCTTATTTTATTTAATAGTAAATCCAATAAATTTTACTATTAAACCCAACTTTTTTAGGTTAAATTTCTTATCTAACATTTTTATCACTTTTTTAATATTATTTTTATTAAATTCAACAATAAGTATATCGTTTACGTAAATAAATACAAATACTTTTATATTTTTATATTTAAATAAATAGTATTTTAATATCATATTAATAAATTTAAATGATTTTATTTTTTTATAAATAAAATTAAATCATCACGTTAATGATTTTTATAATCTATATAACGCTTATTATAATAGTCATACTTTTTTAGTTCTATTTTTGTATTTAAGTACCTATCTCGTATAAATTTTAATATTTGATGGTATTTTTATATGAAAAAACGCTGTAATTATATCGCATTATTTGCATTTATAATCTTTTATTACAACGATTATAAAAAAGATTTTGATCGTAATTAAATTTGCAACAGTTACATATAACTTTTATATTACTCAGTCGTTTTTTTTATAGTTTTTATAAATAATTAATCTAGCTTTATTTTTTAGAAACTTATTATAAGGTCTAAATTTTTAATCTATTACTCATTTAATTAATAAAATCTTTTCTCCTTAAAGTAGATTTATTAATTTAAATACTTTCTTATTAACTAAACTTTGAAATTATTTATTAAAAGTAGGTTTTTATTGTTCTTAAGTTTTTTAATTTTTTTTTACCTTTTTAATCGTTTTAACTAATGGCGGTTTAATTATTATTTTTACTACCATAACTAATAATACGATATATTCTTCTTACGATAGAAATTTATTTTTAGTTAAATATACCATTTTATGTATTGTTTTGTTAAATAATCTAAATAGATTTTATTAGCTTGCCTGTTTAGTTAAGTTTTTTAAGTTATATGTATTTAGTTTTTTCGTATTTTTTAAAGATTTTTTAATGGGTTGATTTTATTAATTTTTATTTTATTGTCTCTTATTGTCTTTTAATTTCTGAATAAACGTTTTTTTTGGATTAAATTTTAGGTTATTTTTATTAATTTTACCTAAAAAAGATTCGTCTTCAATTAAATACATTTTTTCTCCAAATTTCCTATATTTTTCCTGAAAATTTATCGGATTAACTTTATTTATAAATGGAACATTAGGTTTTTATTACTGCATTTAACGAGGTGATGTTTTAAGGTATGATAATTTAATCATTTCTTATTATTTTTTTTTACTTTTTTTAACTCGTCTCACTATTATTCTTTTATTATTATCTTTTAAAGATTTTTTTGCCCCCTTAGATTAAATGTTCTCCTCAATTTAAATATTCTTTTCAGGTTAAATATTTTCTTTATTTCATTATATTTAAAAAACTTTAAATTCGCTTATTTATTGGCTTAAATTTTCTTTAAATACAACTTTATATTTTGGTTTCTCTAACAAATCATTTTCGTATTTACTTTCTTCATTAAATTATATATTTTTTGCTTTAACTACTCTATGTAGTTTAGGTATCCAGATTTTATACACTTTTACTCATCGATTAATATATTTAATTATATATTCTTTTTTAGCTCGAAACATCTTTTTTTGACCTTTTAAGACGTTTGTATGTTGTATTTATGTTTTTGATTTAAACGTACGAAGGTTTTTAAGATATCCTTTCTTTATTTTATCATGTAAATTCAGATATTTACATAGTTTTATGTGTGGAAAATCATATCCGTTATTTGCCTTAAAAAATAAAAAATTAATTATATAAATAACAATTTTTTTAGCATATAACCAGAATAATTTGGATAAATTTAAATCGATTATAACTACTTTGGCTAAAATTATCGTGAGATTGTTCGTTTTTTTCTTTTTTACCGTTTTGTTTAAACATATTAAATATTATAGTTTTAAAGATCATACTTTTAACTTTACATACAACGTTTATTTCCTGTTTTTAACTTATGAATTTTTTTTCATTATCCGTATGGATTATTTGAATTTTTAACTTAATTTAGCATTCGACTTTACTAATAAAATCCAAAGTAACTATAAAAAACTTCTTTTTTTTTACAAATCATATTTATTGATATTTTAAATA